>JAOQGH010000023.1:100691489-100717762 GCA_025769975.1 Gallinago jamesoni | reverse complement strand
TTGAAGAGAACCGGCCCCAGTACCGAGCCCTGTGGGACACCACTCGTGACCGGCCGCCAACTGGATTTAACTCCATTAACCACCACTCTCTGGGCCCGGCCAGAGACAAGTTTAACAGGGTTTAAGGTGAACTCTCCTGTTTAGGGGTAGAAGAGAACCAGTATAGCCCAGAGGAACTAAAGGAACATGGTTTCTATATTCAGAGATTTATTAAGCAAGAAACCAAGAGGGGGAGCTGAGGCGGACTCGTGAGCTGTACACAAGATGTCTGAGAACAGAGAAAAGAGATTTCTGCAGAAGTACAAGTTTGCAGCAAGACTTATGTGGCTTCAGCCTTTAAGGGACAACTAGAAATTGCTTGATTTTTTTTTGACTTATTTACATTCTCTCTAACAAAATCTGACAAGAGTTTTAACTCAGGTCTGTGGTGCTGGCTCTTTGCTTTTCAATGGGCTGATGCTTTGCCTTTATTGAGTGAAGATGTGAAGTGACCATAGAGACGCTTGTGCATAGACATGCAGTGCTTGGCTAACAGAGTTACAGTGATTAGATGTGTAAAACTACACTCAGCTATTAAGCAAAAACCTTTGCATGGTAAAGGCTTCCCTCACCAGAAAGCCTTGCATGGAAATACAGTCTGTCATGCCAAAAAAAGCTTTAACTATGCTAGTAATGCTGTGTTCACTGCACAGAGCAGATGGCAGGGATGGGCCTTCTGAGAGTTACTTAGGCCCTCTGGAGGTAGTGGTTATTATTTCCTAAAAAAAAGAAACATCTGGCACTGGAAAACACAATGACTTCTATTATGCATAAAGAATAAACCTTACATTGTTGCAGCAGGTGATGTGGTGACAGAAAGCTACACGATCAGGTCAGACTCGGTGCTTCTCAAACTACTGGTTTTTCAATGCCATTTTGAGAGTCCAGAAGTGATTATAAAATGGGTGTGTAACAGGTTAATCCCAAATAAGTTATGATTCAGAAAAGGGGAATGACAGGTCCTTTGAGGGATCTGAATGACCATGACAGTAAAGACTTCAGAGAGAAAGGCCTGGATCTGAATAGGTGGACACTCCATTTAAGTAACAGAAGAGCAAAGGTGGCCAATTCCAGCTATGGTGGGGATAAGGCTAAAACAATCGTATATCATTTAGGATAAAGTTGAAGCCTAATAACTGAGTTCAGTCCCTGTGATGGCCCCATCCCTGGGGCTCCAAAGCTTACAATGTCTGCTGCATCTCTAAACAGCAGATGCTGGAGCCTGGAATATTTGTAGAGTTACAACTGCCAGTCAGTGAAGGCCCCTCAAAGTTTTTGCTGCCTCCAAGTCTTCCCCTCCTTCTTCAAACATGGTCAGTTCTGGTCACGTGTACCAAATGAGCCAGCAAAAGGCATTTTCACAGCTTCCAAACCTTCACCCCAGTCTCATCCTAAACAGATAATAAGCCTCATTAAGCAGAGAATAGCTTTTCATAAGCTCCATCCATCATTCCATCTGAGGCTCTGCAGCCACTGGCTCCCCCCTGCTAAAAACAAAGTCAGTTGTTCCAGGGAGCAGTCCTTCCCCCCACCTTTTTACTAGCTCTAAGGCTTTCCCTGTTTTTTCTGCCTCCAGTAGAAGCTTCTGTCTGCTGCCCTCTGGTAATTACAGGCCACTAAGATTAAAAGCATGTTAATGACACAAATGAAAAATACTCCTTAAGGCAAAGCTTGCTTTACTGTGAAGTTCATTCCAGGAACAATCAACCATGTCTCAGTTTTGGAGTTTGGACATACCCAGAACTTGTGAAGCCAGAATCCCTGAGCGTTCCAGTCCTCCTGCTCATCTGCCAAGGCAGGAATGAGGCATCCCTGGAATACAAGAATATTGCTCATATTTATAACATTAATCCTCTCGCTGTCTGTTCCGTACAAATGTTCTTCACTGTACTTCCTTTCTCTGGTAACTAATTTCAGTTCTTGTATCAGCCAGCTCCCCTGCACCACCCTGTATGAGGTCTCACAGACTCAGATACGGAGTGATGTCTGCCGTACCAGAGTGCTGACCTCGGAAATCTGCAAAGTCCTTTCTAATCCTGTCCCTGCAATTACCTATACATTTTTTAATACAGGCTAAATAACCTGTCTCATTAAAATCTGCAGGCAAAGTCTTTCCATTATTACGCTTTTTATGTAGCCATGAGTCATGTTAGGTTTTTGCCTAACAGAAGTTCATGCTGCAGTGGAGAAACAGCATCTAAATCTCTTTCAGAGACTCCATTCAAGTACTGTCTTCACTGAGAAATAAAGTCCCATGCACACTCATTAAAATCCTTAATGCATTTTGTCTGAAGGCAGCTCATTTGTCAAACACCCCATATCGTTGCCCTGTTTAGTTATTTATCACTCTACTAATATTTGTGTTGGTGCAGGTTTTATCAGCACTATCTTATGTATATTGCCAGGACACACATAGAAGTGTTGCATAGCTCCTGGTGTAGAATTGCTTCCTGTAGGAAGAAGAAAACTCACTAGGAATGTACTGAGTCAGTAAATATCTGTGTTAAAAACGTCTTATTCAGCAAAAAGTACTTTAACATGTGCTTCTTGGTGCTATAGAAATGTTAAACACAGCCATTCAACTGCCTATTGCATCAAAGTGACAAAAAATACAATATACTACTTCTATGCAGTTCCTTTGATTAGCCAGAGATCAATTTCTCTGCCAACTTCCATGCCATAAACTATCCTTTAATTGTTTCTGGTGTTGAGGATTTTACCTGGAGCTCAGGTCAGGAGTGCCCCAAGGTGTCACATCTACTTTTTTCATCCTACTAGTAGAATGTAAGAGAAACTTAAGAGACATACTCATTCCCCTAGGAAGGGCAGTTTGCAAAGCAACTCCTGTTTGCTTTAGGAGTCAGTAAAAGTAAGATGTGAGGTATAGTTTATCTTAAGAACGAAGAATCATCACAAACTGAAACTGCCTGATCAGCAAGCTGCCCATTTATGGAAGAAAATGCAAAGTTGTCAATATTTTGTAGCCATTCTCATCAAACCTTTTATTTCATGCATCCCTGTTCCTCCATTTCTGAAACAACTGGCGTGTGAAAAAGGCTGCCTGTCCTCACTACCATGTTAACAATTTCATACTCTTAAAAAGCAGGACTTAATAGCCCTGAAAAGTGCTGCTTGTAAGCATTAATGGGCGTGCAGATGGGGACACAATTTGGACCACTTCAGATCTAGCAACTGAAACAAGTTATTTCAATGGTACATTAAGTCCAGCTACTAGCACTACACTAAAAACTTCACAGCTCACTTAATCATCGAATCCCAGCTCTGCAAAGGCCTTTGCCTGGATGTATGCCGACAACATCTACCATTCTCCTGATACGTGCAATCACGCGGGGGGCGGGGGGGGGGCGTGAAACAATCAGCTTTTTGAAAGTGGTTTCTGAAGCTTTTGAACTGGGATGCTGATTTTTCATATCCATATACTCATCGTCTTGTTGAACCCAAAATTTCCAAGTCTTTGCTGGATGCAAAGCAGGTTATCCAGGTATTAAGAGCCTGTAGGAGCATGTACCAGCCTTCCCTTCACCCCACTTTCATTTCCTCGGCCTACAGCAGATGCAGGTACTTTCCCATGCAAACTTCTGGCTTGCAGATTAAGTTTTTCTGAAATCTAGATTCCAGTCCCGCTTTTCAGTGACACGATTTAACCTGTCAAATCCTTAGACTCAGTTTGCACTTCCAGGCAGTACAAAAGAAGCTCAGGCACCAGGGAGGAGAGAACGCTGGCCTACGTTCCTCCTCCTTGAAGGCCTGCGTGGGTTTCAGCCCAGGCCCGGACAACCCCCAGCGCTGCGAGGCGGGGAGTGGCTGAGGGCGCTGTGGCAGGACCCCAGGAAGCTGCCACAAGTGGGCGGAGAGCGCGTTTTCCGGAGCGGGAGCAGCCTGCTGACGCACCGCCCAGGCACACCTCGGCCACCCTCCCGTCCTCGCCAGCTCCCAGCTAACGCCGGGACCCCGCACCACCAGGCCAGGCCCCACCACCCTCCTCTTCCTCCGCCCCTCAGCGCCTCCTCCACACACCCGCGCGCCGCAGCGACTGACATGGCTGCTCCCTATTGGCTCTTACCAGTGCGCGAGCGCCGGCGCCGCCAATGGACGGCGGCCACGGCAGGGAACGCGAGGCGCGTGGGCGGGGCGGGCCGGCTCTAGTAGCGGTGGCGGAGGGAGCAGGGGGCAGCCATGGGGGCGCGTGGTGCTGGACGTCTGTGGTGGGGTAGGAATGCTTGGGGGGCGCTCTGAGGGGAGGGGGTGGGCTACCCCTTCCCGGCTCTTTGGGCCCCGCCGAGGCGTGTGGGGCTATGGCGGTGGGAGGGAGCCGGGGCGGCCGCTGGGCGATGGGCTGGGAGCCGCCGTGGAGGGGTTAGAGCTCTAGGCCGTGCGGGTGGCTGGCGGCGGGGCTGGCGACTTGTGGGGCGGGGGGCGAGGGTCGCAGCCGCGTTGCGGGTATTGTTGGCCCGAGTCGCTGCCCGGCTGCGGAATGGGGGTGGGGATGGGGATTTGGAGGGTGAGGTCCAGGGACGCCCCCCCTCACCCCAGTTGCTCAGTGGGTTATCGGAGCGCAGGCGGCCTAAAGATCCCAGCAACAACAACAACAACAAAAATTAAAGAAAACGGTACTTGTCTCTCACCCCAATAAGTTTAAAAAAATAAACGAAAAAGCAGCTTTGACTTCCAGTTAGTGGTGGTGAGTTACTTGTCTGGCTGCGCTGACCTGGGGTCTAGGGCTGTAAGAAAGTAATGACTGAAGGCAAAGGGAGGAGTCCGCGGGGAATTGTGCTTCCTCTCCCCCTCCCTCTGCTGCTGGGTCTCCTGTGCCCAGTAACTGGGTAACCCTGAGAAGTGATCCCACTCGAACCCCGCAGTAGCGATGCTGGAGGTGCAGGGCCGAAGGGGGAAGGCTCTTGCTTCACCCAGGGCACATCTGTGGGAATGTGTGATCTTCAGCACGCCCAGCTCTGCCGCAGAAGGTGCGGGTAGTTTTAAGGAGGAGGTTCACAGAATCATCATCGTTATCCTGTTGAAAAGCTTTTCATCACAGTTCTTCAGAGTTATGGCTTGGTTTTTCACTGAGGGCTAGGAATACTAGCATGGTGCTACCTTTTTTTTTATTTAACAATGCTCCTGTCTATGTAATTCACTTATATTAGAAAACAACTTTTGAAATCAAATTATCTGAGGTTTTTTTTGTTTCAATATGAAGGGCAGATTTGTATTTTCCTGGCTTAGATTCTTGTAGAAAAATTATGGGGTTTTTTTGCTAAAGATGAAATAAACCTTGAATATTTTGCTATAGAAATGAAAACTATGCCACCAGTTAATGAGTCATAATTTAAAAAAAAATGCAGTGATACATGACTAGGTTAATTTTGCCATGTGCTTTTTTTTTGTGAGTTCTCTTTAGCAGGTGTTTTGCCATAAGCTAGAACTTCTCTGTCTGAAGTGACAGAAATAGCTGAATGACTTCTGTTCAGCTTCTGAATGTATTCTGCTAGATACCTCTTTAGGTGATACCAAAATATGCTGATTTCAACTTAATGGTCTCATTCCATCTGGAGAAGTGTTTCTTTCTAGAGAGTGGCTGTAACATTTAAGTAGGTTTTTTTCATCCTTGTTTTCTTACTCTACCTCAGTGGCAGCTGCTACTGTAGGTGACCATAACATGCTGTGACAGCTACGGATCACCCTGGAAGTCAGTTGATCAGTGCTAATGAAGTGTTGCTCGTGTGTGGGCCTACTGAAGGGAGAGAGCCAATCTAATGTGTAAATCTGGTGTGGAAACTAACTAGTATCACCTCAAAAGAAAGGGGTTGGGTCCTAGGGCTAGAAGAAGCCATTAGGTAGGGGAGTGGTGCGATGTATAGAGTGCTTTGGTTGCTGGCTGTGGCAATTCCACTCAATCTCCAGTTGAGTAACCTGGAAGATGTTATTTCTTTGAAACTTTCACCTTTGGGATAGTTGTAATGAAACTGGCTTTTCTTGAGTGAGACTGATAAAGTGTTGGTGATGCTGTGTAGTCTGTGAACTATGTGCTGTAGATTCTGCATCACTGAGCTCTATCTTCCTCTCATGTTCAGTCTTGAGAGAGAATGTGCAGCTTCCTATTAAAGTTATTAACCACTCGCAGCAAAGCTAACTATTTTTTGCCTATTTCTAACTTCTGTGTTTGAGCTCTTACTCACCTCACTCTTTGGATTAAGAAAAGTATTTTGCTTTGTGGATTTTGTTTCGGAGGTGCTTGTCATCTTTCATCAGGTCATCTCTTAATCTCTCTGACTAGGTAGAAGGAAGGATTACGAGGTTTTATGTGCAAAGTCTCGAGCAATAATAAGATCCAGAAGTGACCAGAAGTATGAGAAAGTGATGCCTTTGTGCCTTTTTAATGGTTATTTTTGAACACTGTAGGAGTTCTTGAGTGGTTAACCAGAGATCTAGCTGTTGTTCTCCAGTCTGCTGATTTGTCTCCAGACAAATCAATGGTAGATTAAGATCCTTATGAGGTGCTCCTAACACTGCTAGTGTATCAAGTGCTGGTCCCAAAAATCAGTGTAACTGTACTAAGATTACTTGAGACAGTCTTGTATTATGTGATGTGTTTGGGTACCTGCTCTGCAAGAGGTGCAGGTAACTGGATTAGGAGTTCCTGTGAGAGAAAACCAATAAGAAAATGTAGTTGATTGTGGGGATCCCTGTGGAAATTCTGCTGGTCTGGTACCAATAGTAGTTAGGGTTGCAGCTTGATAAAATGCTCTCTGGAAAATAATAACAGGAGTGGCATAACTTCAGCTAGCTTTAGACACAGAAAATATATTGCATGATCCTGTAGAACCATGATTTAAGTGGGGAATGTTGCCTTAACTTCCTTTTTATAGCATCAATCCCTTTCCCTGGAATCCTTTCCCTTTTTTTTTGGTGCTGATTTTTGGTCGGAAGGGGCATAATTTAACCATGGCAACAGGAGAGCCATAAATGTTCTGCAGGAGTGCTGATTACTTTGCTTTTTATTCTAGGAACAGTGAGCTGCACGTTATTCCTGGCAGTTAACAGTTTGTATTCTGCCAGTGATGATGTGATAGAGCTAACACCTACTAACTTCAACAAGGAGGTCATTCAGAGCGAGAGCCTGTGGCTTGTGGAGTTCTATGCCCCATGGTAAGAATTACAACTGTGTACTTGCTTGCTCTTATCTTAGAGGAGCAGCATAGGAATCTGCTGCCGATCAGTCCAGGGTTTCATTCAGTTGCTGGCAGTACAGCTAATAGTTTGATGGCCTCATGGCTAGCAAAATAGCTGTAGTTGGGATTCCAATTTTAAATGGCCTCACTGGGGGGGAAAAAAGCTGGAATGCGTTTCAAGTTGGCAAATAGGATCTGACAACAAAACCTTATATACCATTTTACTATTTCAATTTTTTTACTGAAGTTGGCATTAAAAATGACTGATTAAAGTGCAGTAAATAAGAGAGAAGGCCCCTCACTGCTGTCTTTCAGAACCTGATTCAAATGTGAAAACACATCTGAATTCACGCTTAGTGTTTTCCAGTGGAAACACAAATTTCTTGCTTTGTGTGTGTTAATTTCACACCTCTGTCTCCTTTCTGCTCATGTCCAGAACATGTAGTCTCTGTCTTCCATGTAAATTTTGGTGATGCATATTCCATTTTTGTACAAATTCTCTGTGCTGTTGCCATCCAAAATTCCATGTTTTGGAGGAAGGGGCCTTTCAGTGCAGCAGCCTGACTGTGTCTGGACTGAGAGGTGTAGGGGGAAGCTCTTCAAGTATTGTTGCAGCTTTACAGGCATGGGAGGCTTTACTGAACAATGGCAATAAAGTAAATTGGCAGCTCCTCTTTCCACACAGACTTGTGATGCTATGGTTATATACTAGTTGCCAGTCAACTGTTGGTCTTCTCCCACAGATCCATTCAGGAGATTTTGTGCCACAAATTCTTGCTAGTTAAGAGGTTACCTCTACAATAAATTTTTTGGGCCTCACCGTGGGTCCATTTTGGCTTCCAACAAGCAGACTAGTGTACAAATCTGGATTTTGGTGCAGATGTTTCCCTCTGTGTTAGGAAAGTCAGGTAGCTTTTGAGAGGTATGTGTATGTATGTGGGTGTGTGTGCTCTATATAATATATATGGAAGTTTTTCTTCAGAAGTCTGAGTGATGATGTGATGTTGTGGCATATCCTCTTCCCCTCTTCATGAGTAGGTCTTAAATCTTGCAGTGTGCTGCAAGCAGCTGTTCTGTAATTGCAAACCCAACAAGGCCGCTCTGTATTTTGAAATAGTTGTCAGATCTGAATGACAATTACTGTTTGGTTTTCATTTGTTTTTTTTCCTAAAAGGTGTGGTCATTGTCAAAGACTAACCCCTGAGTGGAAGAAAGCAGCAACAGCGTTAAAAGTAAGTTTAACATTTCAGATGTGCTTGTGGCAGTGGATTGAGGGAAGTTTGGCTGTTTGTCATCTGAATTGGGAATGTGGTCCCCAAAACCATATCACTTTAAATAATGCCTGTCTAGCCAGAGAAGTGGTCAGTCAAAGGCACTTAAAGTCAAGATTTTTGTGGATTTTTTCTTTTTAAAAGAAGCCACTGAATTGTTTAGGAAGCAAATAAATTCAGTCCCTGTGAGTTACATTACATGTTTTCCAGGGCTCCTTTTTCAACAGCATCAGAAGACATTAGAATCCAGCCATCCACTAAAATAGCATGTTTTTCTTTTCTTCCTCGATATGCTGTCACCTGCTTCTGAAGTACAGGAACAGCATGAACTGAATATTTGATAACAGCTTTGTAAGCTGTTGGTGATGAGTATTTTTTTAAATTACAGAAAACTTTGTAATGTAGTGATTTGCTAAGCTCTTGCCTATGTAAAATATATTCCCCTTAAAAAACAAACAAACAAAAAAAACCACACAAAACCCCCTCCAAACTAACAGAAACCAAATGAAAGAACCCCAAATCAGCCAAACAAAACCACAAACAAGTTTAAATTTAGTCAGCATGAAGAAAAATAGATGTATATGGTGTTCTGCAGTTAAATGCTTTTTGGGGGATAACAGCTCTCTTCTAGTGACTGTTTTCTTTCCCTTTTAATAACTTCCCCTCTCTCTAGCATGTATAGAGTATAAAATGTGTTAAATAAGTGTAGAAATCTTGTCTTACTACTTGGTTTTTATTTCTGCAGGGTGTAGTGAAAGTAGGTGCAGTAGATGCAGATAAGCATCAGTCCTTGGGTGGACAGTATGGAGTCAGAGGGTTTCCAACTATCAAGATATTTGGAGCCAACAAAAACAAAGCAGAGGATTATCAGGGTAAATATGATGCTCTTTCACATGTTGCATGTCTAAAAACTTACCTGAATACAGTAATTATGGTAGCTGTTAATGCTGTCTTGCATGGTGTCTTCTTCCTGTCAAGGGGTTGTAGTAACTGAGAGACAGATGGGTGGGACTTGTTTGACCCAAGTTGTGCTTGTCTTATCGTGAGCTACCAGTCCCACCTGCAGTTTGTAGTTGATGGAGGTTGAGAGGCAGTTCCAAAGAATTATTCCTTTCTTCCTCTTTACTGGGAGCTTGCCATGGTCAACCCTATCAGATAAGGTGGTTAGTTAAAAAGTCTAGTCAATTGTGTTGCTTGTATTGTCAGTGATGTCCCACCACTAGTACCCTATCATTCATAGCCCAGTCCTGCTGTTCCTGAAAAATCATTAGGGTGAGGGAGTATTAAGTTTGTGGTTAAGTCAAGGGCTTACCTTAAACTGTCCTTGATGCTCTAAACACTTATTTTGCTGTGTTGCAGGTGGCAGGACAAGTGATGCTATTGTTGATGCTGCTCTAAGTGCTCTTCGGTCCCTGGTGAAAGACCGTCTTAGTGGCAGAAGTGGAGGGTATAGTTCTGGGAAACAGGTATTTGAGGGAATGTGTGGGTTTGTTTTCAACTGGAGACTGTCCTGTACAAGAGATCAGAGCTTGTGCTTCTGACTGTTTGCAGGACAGTTGAAGTTGGAAGGGATTTCTGGAGGTTGCCTAGTCGAGCCCTCTGCCCATTGTAGGGTCAACTAGAGCAGATTGCTCAGGGCTGTGCCTTGTCCAGTTATATCTCAAAGGAATGAGGCTCCACATAGACTGCCCTCTTGGGGCAACCTATTCCAGTGTTTGACCGCCCTCACAGTAGAATAGTTTTCTCTTATGTTTAAATTGAATTCTTGTATTTCTGCTGATGCCCTTCTTGTCTTGTCACCGGGCATTGCAGACAAGGGTCTGCCTCTGTTTTCTTTACTCCCCTCCACTTGGATATTTTTATACATGGGTAGGATCCACACTGAGCCTTCTTTCTTTCCAGCTTAGGAATCCCAGCTTTCTCAACCTCTCATTGTATGTCAGATGCTCAGAGCCCTTAATCAGCTTTGATCCTTGGCTGGACTTGCTCCAGTGTGTCCATGTATCCTACACTGGGGGGCTCGGAACTGGACCCGGCACTCCAGATGTTTCACACAGTGCTGAGGCAGAAGTTCAGATCACCTCCCCAGACCTGCTGGCAGCTCTCTGCCCAAAGTTGGCCACCTTTGCCACAGGGTTGGCATTGCTGGCTCATGTTCAACTTGTTCACCAGGACCTGCTGGTCCCTCTGAAAAGCTGTTTTCCAGCTAGTCAGTCCCCAGCATGTACTGGTGCATGGGTTATTCTTCCCCAGGTGCAACAACACTTTGCATCTCCCTTTGAACTTCGAGATCTCTGTTAGCCTCATTCTCCAGGTGGTTTAGGAACTGAGCCTCTGGCTGCTACTACTGTTTCTAAATCATGGAGCTAGTACACTGACATCCTCAGGTTGGCCAGATAGACCTGGGTGGACTGTACCCTTAGCTGCGTACTGCACTCATAGATTTGTTTTGCCAAGAAACCAGGGCACAGTGGGGCGTGGGAGTTGGAAAGCACTTTGTTCTCGGAGAGATTGGAGCATGAAGAACTGGGGAAGTGTTCCCACATCATCTTATTTGACCTGATTTCTTTTTCTGTCTTTTTTTTTTATTGTTTGTTTTTAAGAGAAGGTTCACTTGCTGATTCTTCAAAATGCTGTGGGAGTAGGCTGTGCGTATTGTCAGTTTAAAATGGGGAAGTTGTATGACCTAACAGTGCCTGTTTTGTATCTCATTCAAATGAAGACCATTTGGTACAACATGACACTGGAGATGGCTTGTCTGGAAAACTAATTTTGGTTACTTACGCGAGGTCTGTTTGTTTCTTACAGAGTCGGGAGAGTGGAGGTGGAGACAAGAAGGATGTGATTGAGCTGACTGATGACAGCTTTGATAAGAATGTCATCAATAGTGATGATGTGTGGATGGTGGAGTTTTATGCCCCATGGTGTGGGCATTGCAAAAAGTAAATGAGTTTTTTCTTTGACAATTCAGTTCCCATTAGTGTTTGGTTTTATGCAATACTTTTCTGGTATATCAGAAGTGGGGTTTTCTGTAAGGTGTTTCAACACAACTGTGTGGGCTTCTCCTGCTTAGAGCACGTTGTTGCTATTCTGGCTCCACTCCTGAGCAGTCAAATTCCCAGTTATAAGAAAGTTAGATCTAGAAGTTACATAAATCCTTTAATTCTTTCAGATGTAGGACTTCAATCTGATTTAGAATAACCCTCCTAGTTACTGTTCTCAGCAGAGAACTTGTTCCTGAGTAGAGTAAGCTATGTAATGTTGGCATGCGGTATACTTTTGCTAGCTCTAAGGAAGCTTAGAGCATTCATACTCTGTTTTTTCAGCCTGGAACCAGAATGGGCAGCTGCTGCCACTGAGGTGAAGGAACAAACAAAGGGAAAAGTAAAACTGGCTGCGGTAGACGCAACAGTCAATCAGATGCTGGCAAGCCGATATGGGGTGAGTGTGCTCTGCAGTAGTTAAAATTTCCTTTCCATCTCTTCAATCAGATCTCCCTCTAACGCTTACTGAACTGTTCCTTAATCTGGTACCACTGAAATGTTCTGTGCTAAAAATAATGTTAAGTGACACCACTTTTCCAAAAATAGTTCCTTCCTGAACGTCAGTAACAATATAAATAAATGGGGTGAGAAAAAAGGAATAAATCTGGATGTTGCTAGTGAAAAAGGCTGTTTATTTCTGGAAGGTCTTGCATAGCTTTATCTGAAGTGAGAGGTCTTTCCTTTCAGACTTTTTGTACGCTGGCTGGGTATCTCCAGATACCCTGTACATCTTGGAGCCAGTTGTCAGGGATCACTCAACAATATTAGCTGTCCAGATCAGCTATTCTGTGGGCCCAAAGTGAACTGATATTCTTTAATTTTTAATACAGTACAGGGAGTTTACAGGGAAACAAAGCAGCACAATGTAAGTAAGTGCACATGGCTGGCAGTCAGCAGGAAGACTGAACAAGTTTTGTTGAAAGTGTAGTAGAGGGAGCTTAAGGTCCCTTTGTCATGTAGGCTCAAGTGCTGTCTCCCCACAGATAAGTAGGGGAAACTAATGTCTAAGAAATACAGAGTTAAACTGGCCTTCGTGGTACTTAAACCTGCTTGGTGCATCTAAACTGAGTTGAAACTATTGCTGATTCATCGAGCCTAAAACTTGAAACAATGTTCCAGTGTTACCTACCTGCACAAGTAGGAAGCTAGAAGAGTGTTCCAGTTCAGTCATAACATGCTGTGAGACTTGATTCATCTACATATTAAATCTTTTCCCTTTCTCTTAATCTAGAACACATCAGAGTAGCAGATAAGTTCCACCATAAATATTCTGATATTTTTTTTCTTTTTTTGGGGGCTGATGGCTTAAACTTGTCTTGCAGATTCGTGGATTTCCCACAATTAAAATCTTCCAGAAAGGAGAAGACCCTGTTGATTATGATGGTGGCAGAACTAGATCTGATATCATTGCTCGTGCTCTGGATCTGTTCTCTGATAATGCACCTCCACCTGAGCTCCTGGAGGTACCTCTACATCACTTTCTCAAATTGCTTTTCCATCATGTTGATCAAATGTCCTCATCTTCAGCAAATACTGTACCCTGCTGGCTCTCCTTATACTAGCAGTACCAGGAATGAAACCTACAGGCATATGCTTAGGTCTGGGCGTGCTGTTTCTAGCCCTGTTCCAAGGACAGTGACTTTGAACAAGAAGTGACATCTTCTTATGCTTTCTGTAAGCAGTGTTTGGTACTGCTTACTTTCTGTTGCTGCAAGTCTCAACAGAAGACTTTGTGGACTCTTTGTAATTAGCCTTGTCTTGGGGGACCAGTGAAATAAGAGAGGCGTTTAAGCTTCTGTGTAACAAGTTCCAATGCTTATTACCTTGTAGGATGGAGCTGATAGGCTGTTGGAGGAAAGTACAGTCACAGCTGGCTGACCAAGTCTTAATCTCATTGACTTTCTGCCACTTTCTTCTAGATAATTAGTGAAGATGTTCTGAAGAGCACCTGTGATGCTCATCAGCTCTGCATCATTTCTGTCCTGCCTCATATTCTTGACACAGGTAGATGGACAAACAAGCATACTTCTGTATGAATTTGTTGCTTAAAGCATGTAGTTGTGGGGTTTTTTTAACTCACCTAATTCTGTCTAACACACAGGAGCTTCAGGGCGGAATTCTTACCTGGATGTCATGTTAAAAATGGCTGAAAAATATAAAAAGAAAATGTGGGGGTAAGTGTCAATATAGACTGGTCCTCTTGGAAAAGATGTGAAGCATTTTTAGAGGTAATGGACTAGAATTTGTATGATAGTGATTTCTATGCAGATAAGAGCTGTTACTTGTTCAGGATAGCATATCTTGATATTTCACTAACAGTACTGTATAAAGGGTTTCTGTGGCTTTTAAACTGCTCTTTTTTTTTTTTCTTTTCACCTACCTCTCAAATCCTGTGTTTACAAGTAATATCTAAGCATTAATGAGATTTAGCATCTTTTACTCTTGTCCTGAATGCAAAAATATTTTAGAACAGTATTTATGCAGTTTCTTTTAGAGTCTTTTTCTGGGGGGCAAGTCTGCCAGTATGACTAAATTCTCAAAATAAAAAGTAATTGCAGTTTATTAACAAATCTTGTTTTTCAAAGAAGCAGGCCAGCAGGCTTTGCCTCTTCTCCTCCTCTCAAGTGGAGGTTAGGATCTCTGAGACTTCTGTGGGAAGCAAGAGTTGTTTCTGCTGCAAAAAGGGAGCAAAATAGCATGAAAGCCTGGGGGAAAATGCTGAGATTGGTTGATTCCAGAGGTTCCTCAGGGGACTTGTTAAACATTAGAGGAACCAAGAGCTGATCAGTGAGGAACTAATACTGAGTGAAATATTGGTCTTGCAGTCTTTGGCTGTAAATCTTCTGCAGTGGGATTTGGGCAGTACTTTGTGTTTAAATCTGACTTGAGCCATTTATAACCTTGCTTAATAAAGGCTAAAGTGCAGCAATTTGTTTGGATTTGTAACATAATTCTTTCATGGCTGTTCTGATCCAGCTTTTGGTGGCTGTAAGCATGGGGCTGGCCTAGAGTGCTATTCAGGAGGGATTTTTTCTATTACGTGGCTCAAGATTAGGACCCTGCTATTCCTTGCTGCCTTCACTAACAAACTGGGATGGGTTACCACCCTCAAGGGCAGTTCAGAGCCCAGCTTGAACTCTGCAGGGGATGTGTGACTTCTAAGCAATTGTAGTGCCTATCCTAATTATTCATTTTATATTTTATCTTCTCCTTAAGGTGGCTGTGGACAGAAGCAGGTGCTCAGTCAGATCTTGAGAGCTCTTTGGGGATTGGAGGCTTTGGGTATCCAGCAATGGCAGCTGTTAATGCTCGGAAGATGAAATTTGCCCTTCTGAAAGGATCATTCAGTGAGCAAGGGATTAATGAGTTTCTCAGGTATTAAATCTTTTAAGTGACTTCAATCTTTCTGTAACTGGAGCTGTGACTCTTTAGCCCAAAACCAGGCTTTCTGGATCAGATAGGACTTGCACAGTTAAGAGAATTAAGATAATGAGCATTCATTGGAGTAAGGGAACAACATTTCAGTGAGACATTAGCAGTGTTATTTTCATGTCCTTGCTTGGAGAATTGCAAAGGACAGTCAGAATTCCAAAAGGAAATACAAGTCTTTTCCCCACGTCACCATTAATTGAGCCCCATTCCTGCAGGATTAATGGAAACAGTATTATATCCCCTTAGCTCTGTAAGGGATCAAACTTTCTTCTTAATGCCAAAAAGGGAAGGTTCTCAGAGCATTAAGTAAAAAAAAAAAACCCCACAGAAAAACCCCAACCCAACAAACAAACAAAAAACCACTAGGGTTTAGATGCAAGAAGAGTAATACCAGACAGTCTGTACTAATAATGTCTGTGAGAGAAATGTCTGCCTTTCTCAGACATGGCAAGTTCTCTTAGTCTGTAAAATCCATATCGGTGAAGCCTTTCCTTGTGAGGGTGAGTGGTGCTTTCAAGACACAACAGCTAAAGTAAACCATAAACAGCTTACATGGCATTAGATAATTGGTTTGGTATTGTCTCACTATGGAACAATACCTGCTGGAATAATCTCTTACTTGACACTTCTGCTCAGCTGTGCTGCCTAGAGAAAGCAGTACAGTCCCAGCTGGTGTAGCTGGCTGTTAACTCAGCTTGCTGTGTGCAGCTTTTGTAATCTAATATGCAGTCTCAACAGTGTTAACCAAAAGTAAGGAAACAAGCACTGAGAAGAGCATAAAAACCGTAGACTACACCTGGGGAGGATTGCTTATTCAGTCTTATTTGCCTCTGAGGGAATACAAAGGGATTAGCTCTTAAGGTTTTTAATATTAAGTCTTTTGTGCAAGCTTAAATAGAATGTGCAAGATGGTGCGTCTCAAAGCGGAAGTGGTTACTTGGCTCATACCCATTGTAACATGTGGAGGCTTAGAGCTCACTAAAAAAGGTCACTAGTGATTTCAAGTAATAGATGCAGGTGACTTCCAAAACTGGAATTATAGACTCCTCTTGGAGTTGCCTCAAGTGATACACAATATGCAGTTAAAGGGGCTGTGCTTATTCAGGGCACTTACAAGGGGCACTATTGAAACATGAAGCAGTGTAGCTCACACAGTTTGTCTCTTTACATCCAACTGTAAATTCACAATGCTGCTTTAAGGGCTTCATTTTCTCCTTCTCAATTTGAAAAGGCTTTGCTTCCAGAGATGTGAGCAGTTTTCAAAGTTAACTTCCTTTTATCTGAAGCAGACACTGTTCTAGGTGGATGGAGACTGGAGAAATCTCTTAAATTTGACACTTATTTGTGTTTTTTTTTTTTCTCAGGGAACTGTCTGTTGGTCGTGGCTCTACAGCACCAGTGGGTGGTGGAGCTTTCCCTAAAATTCATTCAGTTGAACCTTGGGATGGCAAAGATGGTGAGGTAAGAGGTGCTCCATCTCTAAAAGTGCTGATGTCTTGCTATGTTCTGCAGCGACTGGATAAAGTAACTAAATGGGCAATGTGAAAATTCTTGTTCTTCAATAGCACAACTTGCCACAATCTTTGGTTTCCTATTACCTAAATTCTGCCACCAGACCAAACTGATGATACAGGCAGATGATAACTCCTGCCTGGCTGTTAGGATGTAATCTGAAAGTTGACTCCCTTGAGGCTGAAACTCCTTACTACCTGTGCTGAGTAAGGGAGGTGGTAGCAGATGCATTCAAGACCTGAATGTTTGTGGAGACTTTGGTTCTGCAATATGCTGACCTTACCATCAAACTCTTAATGTCCGGAAGATTGTAAGGTAAAGCCTGTGTAATTACACAGTGATTATGTTCTTAAGGTTCAACAAAGCTGTGGAAAGTAGCTATTGCAATCCTTTAATGTACTTGGGATAGGATTAAAATATAGAATATGGCAGTAGTTTTGTTACATCATTTATCTGTATTTGCCTTTATCTGGAGTATTTTTGTTAGTAGAAAACAACCTTCTAGTTTGAATTCTGATCACTTGTCCTGTGCTTAATACACTTCTTATGAATGAAAGAGATGATAGGCAGGAGCTTTACTCTCAGGATGAAGTAAGCATCTCTGTCAGTGATGTCTCAACGTTAAGCACTTGTGAATGTGTGCTCAAAACCTTTTGTTTTTCACAGCTTCCAGTTGAAGATGATATTGATCTCAGTGATGTGGATCTGGATGACTGGGATAAAGATGAGCTGTGAGACCTTCAGGAAACTTTTATTTTTCTTGGGAGAGTTTGTGCAGCAGTTTGCTGCCTGGTTCACAATCAGATGGATATTCCGGTGGCCTTTTTATGGAGAAATAGCATGTGACACACTATGCTATTTGATGCATTGCAGCAGTGAACTGTACGCATCTCAAGAAAACATTGCAGAAATTCTATGAATTGTCATAACCAGTAAACTTGATTGTATTCTGTGTAACAAATATTTTGAGGACATCTTGGATATTTCTTTGGAAGATCTTGGGTTTTATTTTGTGGATAGTGTGCTGTTTGAGTGTACTGGAGGCTGTTAGTGTAACCAATTTTAAATGTGGTATCTTTTTCATGGAGGTGGAACCTGCTCAGCTTCTGTTTCAATTAAAGAATAAAACAAAATATTTTTGACACACAGTGTTAGTCTCATGTAGAATAATGAAGGTGCACATGATAAAAGCTATCCCATTTTGGATGACTCTTGGGGGAAAAAATGAACTTTAGAATAGAGAGGCTGGTGCAGAGGGGAGCCCTAAGCCACTCACTTGCTGTGAACAATCTTGACTGTTTGGCCTAAAACCTGATTAGATGGACAATCTCAGTTTCAATGCTTTTTAGTCTTCCTATTCCTTCTCAGGGGGTGTTTCTTTCTTTGTGCCAGACTTTGTAAGATCATTAATACAGTGGAAGTGGAGCTGCTGCTGCAGTGGGAGACACTGGGAGCTGTTGGTCTCCTTCCCAGGATGACACTGAAGCTACTCCCCATTATAGGGCATGAGCATTTCCAGGTGCTAACAGAAAAACACCACCATCCTGTCTCCAGCAATTGGATAATACTTCACTTCCTATCTGGCAGTGTCTTGATTTGAAATTGATATTTCCTTGGAAGGGGAATCAGTACTGGGAATGAGGATGGAAACTGCTGTTTTTTTAATAAAAATACTGTTCTATTTTGTTGCTCTCAATGTCTTGTGTATCACTGTCCAGTGAAGTGATCCTCATGTGATCAGCTTGTTTATAAGTAAGGAATGAAAGACTGAAAGTTTTCCCTCCTTTCAAGGAAATAACATAAGGGTATTTGTCATCTAGTGTCTGTAAGAGATTGCCCATGCCTCATCCCTGTGAAAGGTGGGGTAAGAACCACCAGTAGCCAAGAGGAGCTTGACTGCTGATTTTGGGCAGGAAATGTGCTCCAGCTCTAAGTCATCACAGCAGATGAGATCTAATGGAACTGTTCCAACTGAAATGTCTCAGCAAAAATTAAACTTGTAAGTACTTGGGACTAGAAGTCATGCTACACTAAGTTCCGCAGCAATTTTGAGGATTTTTTCTTCTTAAGCTTTTCTTTTTTTAAGTTTAAAAAAAAACCTGAGTTTTGCCCTGATGCTTTCTACTTTTTCTGGTTTGTTGTTTTTTTTTTTTAAGTCTGCTTTGTTAGTGGAAGAGGACTGTACACACCTAGCAGATTCATTAGCCACGACACTCTTTATATTGTTTTATTTCAAGTCCAATAGATACTTCATCTTTGTAACTTACCGAAAAAAATAAATACTACCATAATACCTCCTGCCTCTGAAATATGTTTTTGTAAAACTATGAACAAGGGATACTTATATTGAAGTCACTGTAAAAATCAGTGGAAGTGGTAGGAAGTCTTATGCAATTATCCTGCTACAGCATCTGCATTTTAATTTTACTTTCAGCAGCTAAAGATTGTTTTACTGTAACATTAGGGTCCTGAAAATTAATAGATGAAGCTTGAGCATTTTTTAACTGCTGTCGAGAAGACTGAGGTCAATCTTGAAATAGACATAAGGATAGTATTCTTGATTACTCAGTTGTAAACCAGGGATGTCCATGCCAGGCTGCAAAAGGAAACAGTATGACTTTAGTACCAGTAAACAAGCTGTTCACAGTTCAAAGCTACAGTGGATTGCTTTTGTGCTCCTCTCCCATGGGTGGAATGGAGTTTTTGCATTTGCTGGGCTTAAGGTGGGGAATTCACTGAGAATCTGGTGTTTGCTTGGTGCGTTCAGGCTGCCTAAAGCAGTTGGCATTGAGAATTCATGCTTGGCTGTTGCAAGTTTGTGTATTTTTGTGTGCTTTAGAGCTCTAGAGCACCTCCTTTCTCATCCCTTCATGCATGGAGAATCTTGCTGGATTTGGGCTGGTTTAATGCCTACTGGTTTGTGCGCTCAAGATACGGGGGAGAAAGCACATAGTGCTGCGTGAAGTCCTGGGTTGAGGCATTTAGTCAATGACAGCCTGAAAGGGGATGGAGCCCTCGCGCTTCTCCTAGCATTTAGTGCTGAATTAATTTCTCTTGCTTGTGTTGACCTGAATGTTTATAGAAGACTTGAAGATTTTTTACCTAGAGGAACTGATGTCATTGAGCAGACCTATTTCAGTCCCGTAGCTGTAAACATCAGATGCTTCAACAGAAAATGTAAGCAATCTCCATGCATCTCTATCATAATCTGAGTCTACCCATTACCCTAACCCAGTCTGTAACCACCAGGTGCTAGAGCTGCATCCAGGGGTCCTGGCAGTGCAAGGTCTGAGGAGGGGCTTGCTCTAACCCCTGGACTGTGAACATGTTCATTTGGCTAAACTGAGACAAGCTGCAGCATGTGCAGTCATAGACCAAATACATACATCCATTATACTTGCTGCTGCCACTTCATCCAGGTGTTTGAAGACCACATTTAGGACATCTCTCAGGCGTTTGACAGACTTCCTATTGGGCTGCAGCAGCATTGCTTGGAAATTCACTGGCAGGCCATACCTTGAAACACATCAACATACATGATCATCCGCTGGGAAGGGGCACGCTTTTCCACTCCTGCCCTTTCACCTCTCTGCTCTCCCAGCACACCTGCTGATCGTGCACTGCAGAAACAGTCTTCGTGGACATGTGCTTTGCTTATCTGAAAGCATTTTCTTTTTTAAGCCAAAAGTCAACTAACTAGTGACTTTCTGTTTTTCACTTCCTAGTAAGTGTCCCCAAAGAACTATCTTCCATCAGCTTCCCATTTCACCTTTCTTGTGGTCACCTGTGTTGTCTCCTCTGAGCTTCTGGAGCATGGTGTGTCAGGGATGTTCCCTCCTGTGCAGGAACTGCCCCAGGAAGAGAACTGTACGTTTTGACTTCTACCAGAATCTCTGCCGGTGCTGTATGTTTACCCACTTACCTCAGGACAGATTCAACGAAAACTCTCAAGGCTTTCACATGAATCCAAGCCACAAATGCTTCACTGAAGTTCACTTTCAGCCAGCGCAGTAAGGGGCCCTGTGGGAACAGACACAGCGGTATTGTGACCCCCTCGCTGCGTGCAGGGGCTCCATAGCTCACACCACTGAGGCAATCACGGGCTGCTGGGAGAAATGACCTTGGGCAAATTGTGTTATCTACCCTGTGCCTCGATTTTCTGGGCTAAGTGGAGCTCACAGGAGTCTGTTGGAACCATAAAGCCATTTGTGAGTGGAAGGTGCTTAGGCATGCCGGTAGCAATGGCTGTCGTTACATGGACCATCAACTTGATGAGCTACTTACATATTGTTGTTTCTTATCAGAAGCTAATTTCATCAGCTCTTCCTTTTCACATTTCAGTTCCTTCTCATCAAAATAAAATTCTCGAACCATGAACCTACAATTGAATGACATTTGCTCTCAGAAGCCACAGTCTAAGCAATACGTATGCTCGTTTTTTTCACCTCTGAAGAAGCAGGTACGGAATGTTTCAAAGTCACTAGCCATTTAACCAGCTAAAGTAGGTGGAGGGTGGGAGTTGAAGTCACCCCCAGAAAGCAAGCTTCCTGCTGTCAGTAGCATGAGAGCAGGAAGGACAATTCCAGGATCTGTAGTCTGGTGCTGATAGATGATGATATAGATGATAGAATCACTGTATCTGCTGCCACAGCTCCATCCCACCCTGCCTTCCCCATGGCTTTAGGGCCAGCAGCAGCGCGAGCAGTAAGGAAGTCCTAAAAACCAGTGATGGGTTCAGCTGTACTGCACACAGAACAAACCTCACCTTATCCTCACCATCTGCTCGCTGGCCTGCCCTGTCAAGCAATCGGTGCTTCTTACCTGTTCTCCCTGGCTTTAGCCTTGAAGTCATCCATCACTTTTCTAAATAGGGTCACAGTGAAGAGTCCCCCCTCTGCATCCTCAGCAATCATCCTGCGGGAGGGAAATCCACTGCTGAGATTTGACATGGCAAATCCCTCATGCCTTCTTTACCTTCCTCTTCCGCAGTTCTTTTTTTTTTTATTTATTTTATGATACTGAACTAACACCCTGCTTTTCAAGAACTGCTGTGATGAAAAAAGGGAACGAAGACTTTACTGGCACCCGCTGCTCCCTGGAGTTAAGTTCCTGAACCCATCATGGTACACACACGTTCTGCCTGCCCGCTTTTTCTAGGTTTCCCAGTAACGTTCCCCCCCTTCCCATGCACTTTTGTTTTTGAGACAGGCAATATCACACAGCTTTCTTCTTTCTCTGCGCTTTCCATTTCTTCCATTTCAGATAATAGCGCTGTCACCTTTTGTGCCCTGGATTGGACCTCACGATCTGTGGGATATTTAATTCCCAGGAAGGCGATTTTACTCCAGGTGAAAGGATATGTTCATGTGGCATTTGCTAATGGAAATGACTACAATGAATGATCCTATTCTACAGCAGGAAGCAATTAAAGATGCAAAGATAGTGTTTGATCTTTGTAAAAAAGAGGTTTCTTTGCATGTGATTGCATGTGTCTGAATTATGCCTAGATTACTGTAACAAAGTGTTTGGCTGTTTTACATGAAAAGCAATGGCCCTGATTGAAAGTAAAAAGAACTGGATAACTGGAAAAGGGAAAACAAGCTAATTGTAAAAAAGAAAGTGGGTTTTGTGGTTTTTTTATCTGCACTTCCCTTCAACAGAGTAATTTCTGATTTCAGTTGAGAATGAAATTAGGCAAATCTATGTGTTAACAAGGAGCCCATGCACCAGACAAGTGATTCGTCCCAGGATTCAGCAATTTGAGAGGCTGAAACAAACAGGGACCTTAATTTGGAATGTCACTTACTTGGTGGAGCGAGGCACTACCATATCGGAGAGGGATTCATAGGTCTTCTGCCACTGCACGTAGCTTGACCTTTGAGCAACACAAAACAAAGGACAGTAAAAAAATTCTATATATTAGAAAGCAAATGCGTTGATAAATACAGTTAATTAAGCTACAGGCTTAGGGCAGAAGGGTTGGAGATCTTCATGCTGGGTTATGCAATTAAGATACATTAAGCCTCTCCTATCCTTTCCTCTCCTGGTCACCAGTTAGGGAGATGTCTCTCTCAACGCTGCACCCTTAGTCCTCGCTTTTGGTCTTGGGATAAGGAACAGCCCAGAGCAGGCAGCTGATGGTGGGAAGAATGTGGCTTTTGCCACACAGTGTCCTTACCCAAGCTGTCCCTGACCCATGGGTAGGTGTGGTTCATCGGCTGTGTGCAATCCCAGGGCTGATCAGGTGCTACACTGCAAACATGGCACGTGCCAGCACTGGGAGAAAGGGGTGAAGGGGATGGTAAGAGTTTTCAAAGCCAGAAGTCTTTATAGGGGGAATCTGAAAGAATGTGCAGATAATCAACTCCACAAACTTATCCCAGATAGCTTTTTGTAAGACGGTTTTCATGGAGAGAAAAGTGATGGTACTGTATGAGTGTGTTGGGACAGGGCTATCCAAGAGGACAGGTTTTGTGTAGGCTTCTGAGAAGGACATCACATAACTTCAGAACTGATGGAGATGGCAGTCATCCTGTGTGCAGGCATTTATGAATACACGGCCAGCAGAGGCCTTGTGAGTTTGACAAGTCTACTTCCTCTTATGAAGTGGCCAAGCTCCAGCAAGAATCTGTTTTTCTGTTTCTTTTGACTCATACTATTCCTAGCAGAAGGCTGTTTGAGAACCCACTCTGTAACCATTAAAAACTGACATCCCGATTCTGTCCTGCTCCAAGTTGGGAGCAGTCTTTGCCTCTTTCTCTTGTGCCAGCACCACCCTTGGCAGAAACCGTTCTTTCTCTTTGCTGCCATCCCCACCCGTGTCCCAGCCGTGGCACTGACGAGCTGCCCCAACCTGACCCAGTGTTGCCTGGAGCCGGTGCTAAGGCTGAAACTCAACGCCACACTGAGCGCGTGTGCACGCACTATTGCCTTACTTTGGCACCACGACGAGCAGCGTGATAAGGTACTCGGAATTCAGAACAAAGTCTTCTTTATGCACAATGTCTGCTAGGGTCCGAGTCAGCAGATTTCCCCTACGGTGAAGAAGACAAAAGAACAAATAACATGAGCAGCACACTGGAGGTATTGTGCTGTGGCTATAGTCGCTAATAGGGTATGCTGGGGTAGAAGGTGGCCAGGAAGGAGGCGATTAAGGACACGTCTACACTTCTGAGATGGCTATTTAGTTATTTATACTGCAACTACAAAGAATTAAAAAAGCAACTAAAACTGATGGCAGAACATTGGTGACTAGCACTAGGCTACTTTATGCCCTTTGTGTGAAATTACACCATTCTGCTGCTGTGGTTTCTACAGTAAGGGTGTAGACACTTGGGAAGTGCACACCTGAAGCTGCCACCCCACCTGTAGTCATTGCTGAATCTTGCAGGTGGCACCTGCCCTCTCCAGGCTGCCTGTTGAGCTGTCTGAGCTTCAGTCAGAGTAAGCAATGCTTATATGGACATATGCCATCAAAGCAACCCTGAACATCCATGGACCAGCACACAGAGATGCCTCCAGCTGAAGGACCGTGGGAGCAGCAGTCTTGCATGCAGGTGGGATCTGCAGGAGGGGTCTCTTCACAGTCTAGGCCCACTTGATCACCTTAAGTCCCACTGGGGTGCAAATCTAGAAAGTGTAGATGGCTGGGGCTGGCCGGGCATGGCTGGTAGGCACTGGAAGTGTATGGGAAGAGAGCAGCTACCCTCTCTGTCACTGGGCAGGAGTGAAGAAAGACCTAAACCAGTAGGTTTTGGTTTGAGGTTTGCTGTGCCAGTCTAAATATCAACTGGCCAGTAACATCTTAATAGATTTTTGTTCATCTCAAGCTAGCTGGTGCTGGTAGACACCAGAGATGCCACCATTTAAAGGTGGATGGGATGGTGAGAGGAAGACAGGTCTGGACCATGAGGTCTCCATTCTTCTCCCTCATCATCTTGCTGGAGGCCTGGCACTGCTTATGTTCCCCACACAGAGCTTCTGCCTCTCTCCGTGGATGCTGGAGAGATGCTGCAGGAGAGGGCTGGGAATTCATACAGTGCCAAGAAAAGGGAAATGGGAGCTAATGTCCCCTTGTCCCTTCTGCCCATGATTATCCACATGCATATGGCCAGAGACAAATGTGTCTAACACTGTCTACACCAAGCTGGAAGCACGGGCCAGTGGTACTGGCTGGAGATCATGAGGCATGGACACAGGAACTGAGCAGACAGAGGGGGAGACATAACTGTGACATGGCTCTGCTGGTGGGCACCGAAGTCCCCATGTTGAGCATGTCTCCATGAGGAATAGCGGTCTTTTTGACAAATTCATTCTGAACCACCACCTGGAAGTATTTTTCCTGTGGTTTCTGGTTGGGTTCAGTGGTGTTGGTGCCAGGCATGCTCATTTTAGCTCCACGTTCAGAACAAAATGCCACCCACCCTGGGGTTTGGTTTGAGCCCCTGCAAGTGTCTTCTCTGGGTAAAGGCTGGTTTCCAGGCAGGCTGCCAGCCTGGCTGGCTGCGGTGCCAGGAAGGTGAGGGCTTGTGTCCTGTGCCCACAGCAGGGGGTCTGAGTAGGAAAGAGTGTTGGGTGAGGGCTGGCACAGCATTGTCTGAGTTTCTCTAAATGTATTACTTACTGGAATTTTCTATTCTCCCCAGTGATACCCCAGAGAAAACACAGGAATTAGCACTGATATAGGTAAAGACCATAAGCAGCTGAAGAGAGGAGAGAGAACATTTGGGAAGCCCTCACAGATCACCACCTGGACTAACAGAATGAAACAAAGAAAAGAAAAATGTAGGTGGGATATGCTGGTGAGGTAGGCACAGCGGGGAAGGGGAATAGATGCCTTTGCCTAGAATATTGTAAAACCAACTTTCTGAACAGCATTTGCAGAGCTCCCATAGGAAACAGCTCTGTCTTGCAAGGGAATCCACCGGTTGACCCAGCTGATCTAATTTCTGAGTCCCTGAAATCTCATCAGAACAATACAGCACATTTAGTTTTGACTCTTTCCCAAGACTGCCTGCCCAGACTGCCAATAAAATCCTATTAGGAACTGCAGCCTCCCCGAGCTGATTTTGAGACACGCTGATCAGGCAAGCAAAAGCCCAGGCAGAACTAAATCTAGCCAGGGATGTGAAAGATAATAAAAAGAACTTCTATAGATATATCAGGGATAAAGGCAAGACGAGGGAAGCTGTGGGTCCCCTCTGGAAGGAAATGGGAGACCTGGTCACCCAGGATATGGATAAGGCTGAGCTACTAAATGACTTTTTTGCCTCAGTCTTCACTGGCTCAAACCACACTGCCCAAGTCACGGAAGGCAAAAACAGGGGCTGTGAGAATGAAGAACTGCCCACAGTATGAGAAGATCAGGTTCGAGACCTCTTAAGGAACCTGAAGGTGCGTAAGTCCATGGGACCTGATGAAATCCATCCATGGGTCCTGAGGGAGCTGGCGGACGAAGTTGTTAAGCCCCTTTCCATCATATTCGAGAAATTATGGCAATCTGGCGAAGTCCCTGCAGGCTGGAAAAAGGGGAACATAACCCCAATATTCAAAAAAGGAAACGAAGACCGGGGGAACTACAGGCCAGTCAGTCTCACCTCTGTGCCTGGCAAGATCATAGAGCAGATCCTCCTGGAATCTTTGCTAAGGCACGCGGAAAATAAGGAGGTGAATGGAGACAGCCAACATGGCTTCACCAAGGGCAAATCGTGCCTGACAAATTTGGTGGCCTTTTACGATACTGCCACAGACTTGGTAGACAAGGGCAGAGCAACAGATATCATCTA
>JAOQGH010000023.1:100617181-100676970 GCA_025769975.1 Gallinago jamesoni | reverse complement strand
TGTGTGTGTGTGTGTGTGTGTGTGTGTGTGTGTGTGTGTGTGTGTGTGTGTGTGTGTGTGTGTGTGTGTGTGTGTGATGCTGTTGGTGCTGCGGGGCGGTGGTCCCTGCCCGCTGCCTTACCTCCGCTCCCTGCCCGCTCCCTGCCCGCTGCTGCCAGCCCGGCGGCTCCCGGCGGCTCCCGGCGGGGCGGGCGCGGACACGCTCGGTGGAGCGGGCGGGGCAGGGCCGGGGAGGAGCGGAGCGGGGCCGGGGGGGGCGGGGGGGGATGGGGCGGGAGGCCGGGCAGGCGGGAGGGCAGCCCCCGGACCCACGGCGAAGGGGAGCAGGTGGGTGCGAGGGGGTGGGAGAGGGCAGGGAAGGGTGTTTCACGGGGTGACACAAGCCCTTCGAGGTCGGCAAGAGCTCGGACTCTGCAGCTTTCCGTCTTTTTGCTGTTCACCCCACAAAAAGGATGCAGCGGCATTTTATATTTTTTTTCCCCTCGTTAAACACTGACTAGCTTTAGGAAGTCTGAAGGTTTTGGAATTAATCAAGTAACTTTTAGGAAACTTCTGTTTCTGGGACTTCCCTTTAAGAAAAAAATCATGCGGTACAGGAGTCTGCAGAGATGCTGCCTCCCTCGGTGATGCTTCTTCCTTGGTAGAATATAGCTGTGGCTTTTCATCCTTACTAAGTCTTGAGTTTGCTTTAAGTAGTCTTAAGCTCGCTTGAGATATTGGGAGTGTTTTGTAGCTCATACGGAGTAATGTTCTGCAGACCCTCCTAAACCAGACAGGCTCTGAAGTAAACAAGACTCTTAAACACTTCCAGTCTTTGAGTGGCATCTCTGCACCCGGGAATTCAACCCCCTCATAGAGAGTACATGGTGCATCCAGTTCTCACTTTCATAGTCTAACCATTATAACTGTCATCCAGCACTTAGGTGATCTCTCCTATTACTGGTGTTTTATTTTCCTCAAAAGACAGTACACTATTTGCTCATGTTTCTGTGTATCAAATGTAAATGAAGCCTAGCAAGAAATTAAACAGAAGGATGCTCTTGGTTTTCCACATGGTCTGTCCTAAACTGAGAGTGTTTGAGTTGTTTGGGCCAGGCAGGTCTGGTCACGCACAAAAGCCAAGCTCTTGACACCTCCAAGAACCTTAAATGAAAACCCCTAACAAGTTAAAGTGTCACCAGCACTAGGTAGAAGCAGCTGATGGAAGACATCCTGAATCATTGTCTTGGACTTGGACTGTTCCATCTAAATCAAGTTTTAGGTAGCTAACATGCAGGTCAAGGTCTTAGACTCTAAATTTATAGACTCTTTAGATGCTTTTCCTTTGCTTTTCTCCTCTCTTGCTTTGCTTCTTTGCTTCTCTTACCACATGCCATGGGGTATGGAGAGTGTGCTGCACGCTCTGGTGGTAACACAGCTATAACAGCTCATGGCTCCCCTGCCATTTCCCTGGCCGGTACTGTGCGTTGTGCCATGTGATCTCAAAGCTAATTCCCTCGTGATCATCATGTGTCTTCCTCCTCCCTTGGATCCATCAATGCACTGAACCTTTCTGTGACTCTGCCTCTCTGTTTATGAGCACTTCTTCAGATGTCACACTAAGGAGCAAAACTCTGCCTCCAAAAAGTCATTAAGAGTGCTGAAATACCCTACTTGAATGTCTCCCAAGGCAAATTTCTCTAACAGATAGCCAAAATTAATTACCTAGATAATTATGACACTGATTCTAATGGGAAAGCTTATGTTTTAAGCTTGCAAAACAGCAAACACAGAGCTGTAGTTCTCTATAAAACAATTTATACATCTATTATGTGCATTACCTGTTTAGTCTTCTAGTAATGTGGGGGGAGGGAAATGTCCCATCTGTTTAAAAATAATCTTTAAATATCCTATTTCCTAGTCCCATTAGTGTTTTATTATTATTGTAGCAATGTATTTAAATGATAGTCTAAAATATTCCAGTGAAGGAACTCTTAAATAACTTGATAATACATAAAAGTATATTATTTAAATGAAAGCATTTTTCTGTATACTCTTAAGATTAGTGTGCAAACACTAATATATCTATATCTAATAAACTATCATAATTCCTTAGCTTTGTATCTATTTCTTAATTATGATAAAGAATATTATTCACTCTCTCTGTACTGCGAATTGCAGCAGAACCTTCCTGATGAATTGTTTTTATACACCGGACGTGAAGTGTTGTTTCAATGTGAAATAACATGAAAACTTACACTTAACATAATCATATGTATGTACATACTGAAGGGGCACTGTCTAGTTACCATTAAAATCAGCAAAGGTTACAGTCAGTTTGCTTATCACCCCGTAGTTTCAGTACACTGCATCCTGTCTGTCACCAGGTAATGCCCACAGCAAATCCTGACCCTAGAAAAACAAAGAAAAAGCAAGCAGAATTATGTGCTCCAGGTTGAAAGCATCCTATATCACACCTATATGCAATCAGTACACCTGCCTGCTCATCTACATTCGTCTGAAGGGAAAATGTGAAAGCATGTCATTACCACATGCAAGAAAGATTCATTAGACACAGGAAGCAAAATGCTTTGTCAAAGCTTCTCCTGCATCATTCAGATCCTGATTTTTTAAACCCTGTACTAAGTGTATCAGGTAGATTTGGCTGCTCTTAAGTTAGTTACCTGGATTGAAATTTGAATAGTCCACATTCTAGTTGATCTTTCCCCCTTCAATCTTCCAAGAAGTCTTAAATGTACGACTGACCAGGCTCAGATTTATCAACTTTGGCTGACAACTGAATTTGACTGAAAAGAACAAAATATTAATTTCAAGCAACTTGAAGTACAATGCTGCTTCCTGCTGTGCAGGCAGGAACTCTGGGTTCTACCCCTCTTCTTTTGCACTGTGGCCTGTTAGATGCATCTGGAGAATGAATGAAAGGGTCAGCAATCCTTGGGCAGTCTCACCTGAAGAAAGTCACATAGTTCTCCAGGCTGTAAGAAACTCCAGTATTTTATACCTCTAGGAATTCTTCGTGGGTTCAGTTCTTCTAACCCTGCCTAACACCTTTCAAGGTGCCCTGGAGTATCCTTGACTGGCCTTCAGCTGCAGTTCCATGATGACCCTGGTCTTCTGCACATCTTGTGTCACACCAATGAACCCCCTGGGTATGTCTGGAATTCCTTAGAGCATCCCGAATGGCACAAGACCTCTGTATGTGGACAAGTGAATTCAGCCTTAAAAGTCAATTCATACCTAGCTTGTGGTTGTCTAAGTAATTAGGCAGTGGAACTTATTAATGATTAAGCTCACCCCGAAGAAGACACCTAGTGGCTACGGCGCCACATTGCTCCTCAGGCTTCATTAACGGCTTTTACTAGGGATGAGATTCAGCTGCCTGAGCTTCTACTGCCACTTGAGATGACCATACACATTCTGCCTGGACTCCAGCTCATGCTGTAGATGGGTTTTCCATAGGTCTTGTGTCAGCCCCATCTACATGTCCTGGATACCATATGGCGTCTCAAATGCCACTAGGCAACCTACATTTAAGCAAGCGAAGACTTAACTGTCTGAAACGGGAGCTTAGGTGTCTAGCACCCACAAAACCTCCTATATTTAGGTGTGTTGATCTCCCACAAATCTCAGCCATAACAGCCTCTAATACGAACTAGAATAGAGTCCTTTCTAGTCATGATATTGGTATCATCATTGTTGAGATACATCATCCAGGGAATACCATACGTAATATTTATTTGAAACAGCTTCAGTTTACTTGTACCAGAGTTATGTATTGTTATGATAAGAATTTAGTTGTGATTTTCATTGTTTCTTGAAGATGCATATAGATCTGATATACTTCATTTCAGTCCTTGTTGTTGCACCTATAAATTAGAATAGGAACGGTCAGAATTTTCATTTCCATTCTTGTTTAAACAGTGACGCTACAAAGCAATAAAAGTGCGTCTTTTTACATTTGCTGATAAGGCTCTGCTCAACCAAACCCTGGATTGATTGTCTTCCGTAGGTAATGGACACAGTTCGGTGGAGCATGAGAAAATTAACCTCCTCCATCAGGTCTGCAGGCAGGAGTTGCTTTTGCAGACTTGATGGAGGAGGCCACCCGGAATGGCACCACTGCCTGGCAGGCTGGATGTTTCAAGATGGGGTTTTGTCTACCAAGGAGGGAGAGCTGGAGACTCTGTGTGGCACACACAGCTATCCCTGTTACCTGCCATCACCTGGCAGCTCTTCTTGCACACGTGCTTTAGAATATTAAAAATTAATGTTTGGGGAAACGTAGTGGCAAGTTGACTGGTGGCATTGGCAAAGCTTGTTTTTTCTCATAACCTATGGGTTTGCATCCTTCACTACGAGAAGGATTTATTTCTAGCAAGCTGTGTGGTGTGGTCAATATGCTGAAGGGAAGGGATGCCACCCGGCAGGACCTGGACAGACTTGAGAGGTAGGCACATCGAACCTCATGAGGTTCTGCTAGGCCAAGTGTGGGTGACAGCAATCTCAAGCATAATTACAGGTTGGAAGAGATCTTTGGAGATTATCTAGTCCAACCCTCTTGCCAAAGCAGGTTCACCAAAGGACATGGACCTGTTTGGAGCAGGCTCAGAGGGCCACAAAGGTGATCAGAGGGCTGGAGCACCTCTCCTGTGAAGACTGCCTGAGAGTTGGAGTTGTTCAACCTGAAGAAGAGAAGGTTCTGGGGAGACTTTGTAGCTCCTTCCAACACCCAAAGGGGGCTACAGGAGAGACAGGGAGGGACTCATTTATCAAGGAGTGGAGTGATGGTGTGAGAGAATAACGGAAAATTGGCGAGGAGGATTGTAAATATGCTCAAGTGACTCGCACCTGGGGTGCTGGAAAACACATATGTCACATTAATTGCTGCTTGGTCGTGGGCCTGTGAGCAGAACATCCGCACCGAGATAACATATGCCTGTGATGGACTCAGGGACATCTTATCTTGCCGCTTGAGATTCCTGCCCTGTTGTTGAAGAGGATCAAAGCACAAGGGGAAAGACTATGCCTGCGGGAACTCTTGAAATACCAGCTAAGCAGGGAGGTTGGACCCCCTTTTGCTCCTGATACTGCACACTCTGGCTGCTAAGGACTCTGGCTAACAAAGACTCTTGCTGGCTTTGTGGTCCCTGCATCTCCTGCTTGCGTGTTTCCACTCGGGTGCCGCATCGGAGACTCTTCGAGTTGTGAGGTATTGGGATTAAACTTGTTCTGTTTCTTTATTTGCGGTCTCCTGGTTGTTCCTGCTACCTGCCTGCATTGACTCACACAGATGGGACGAGGGGTAACAGTTTTAAACTGAAAGAGGGGAGATTTAGATTAGATGTCAGGAAGAAATTCTTTCCTGCGAGGGTGGTGAGGCACTGGAACAGGTTGCCCAGAGAAGCTGTGGCTGCCCCATCCCTGGAGGGGTTCAAGGCCAGGCTGGATGGAGCTTGGAGCAACCTGGTCTGGTGGGAGGTGTCCCTGCCCAGGGCAGGGGGGTTCGAACTGGATGATCTTTAAGGTCCCTTCCAACCCACCATTCGATGATTCTTCCCCCTGAGAGGAAGGGGGCAAGCCCAGCCCCCGCGCAGAAGCGCAGCCCCGCCGCACTCACACCGGCCTCCGCCAGGCCGGAAGCGGTACCGGGCCGGAAGCAGAGACCCGCCTTCCGCTTCCTCTCCCCCCCCGGAAGAGGCGGGCAGGGCCGCGGCCATGCAGGTCTCCAGCCTTAACGAGGTGAAGATCTACAGCCTCAGCGCTGGTAGGAGCCTCCCGGAGGTCAGTGAGCGGGGTGAGGGGACGCGCTGCCGCCGTTGGCCCGGTCTGGCCTAGCCTGACTTGGCCTTGCCTTTCCTATGGCGGGGCCACGGGCCACCGCCGGATCCTACAGCAGGAGGCTTTAAAAACGTGCTGTGGGGTTCAGGCCTGAGCCCCAGCCCGGGACCGGGCCGCTCGCCCGGCTGCCCCTTCTCCTTCTGGTGCTGAGGGCGGGGATGGTTAACTAAAGCCAGCTGTCGGTGTTTCTTAAACTAAAAATGCAGTTTGAACGCACGCATCTCTGACTGTCGGTGTGTCATTTTATAGACCCTTAAAAAACGTGACTTTGTAAGTTTTCTGGCTGTGGTGGGATGGTTAAGTTTTGCCAGTGTAAGTTTTAAAATAATCAAGAAAAGAAAGAACTATGGGCCTGAATGTCTTATGCTCCCAGATTGTGTAAGCTTTAAGCAATTTTCATTATAGGTAACGAGCTGAAGACTGTTTTGTATGTTTTCTTGCAGTGGCTTTCAGACAGGAAGAAAAGAGCTTTACAGAAGAAAGATGTGGGTGAGTGTTGCTGGTGTGGGGTCCTCATTAATACCTGGCTGCACATGCACGTCCCGAAGGAGAGCCTTTACTATCTGACAGAAGGAAGCTATGCATAGCTTATATTTTTACAACTACAAAATTAAAGCTATATGTAGTTACTTCAACCCCCTGTATAGCTTTATGTCAGCATAATATTACCACTGTTGTTTTAAATTTTAGACATTAAATATTGGGGCAGTGGATTGTACAGAAACACGATGGATGAATTCCATGTGTGGCTTATGGTAAAGTCAAACTATAAACTCCTCTGTGGTATGATGCTAACATTAGAGTGCAGGAATATCATCATGTTAGCCTGAACTTGTTAAACAAGATAAAAACGGGTATTTACATACCAGAGGAAGTGGTGTATAAGAAACTCAACCAAGAAACAAATGCAGAGTTATTAGGAGACTAGAATATATCTTAGTTGTGTAAAATGTGTGATAGATATTTTCTGCTACATTATATAATGATTTGTTACATAATTACCTCGGAATAGACATCTATTTTACATGGAGGTCACCTGCTTCTCAGGGTTAACAGGCTGTTTTAATTTGCTTATAAGGTATTAATTATACTTAAAAGATCTTTATAATTCAAAAGATCTTAAAAGAGATTCCTTATTTTCTGTTAACTCAAAATCCTTCTGTAAGAAACCATTACAGTTTTTTTGACTGATACAGTTGTGCTGCCTTTACAAAATATGTATTTATTTTTTTTTATAGATATCCGTAGAAGAATTGAACTTATTCAAGACTTTGAAATGCCCACGGTTAGCACAAAGATTAAGGTATCAAGAGATGGACAGTATATTATGGCAGTTGGTGAGTTAACAAAGTGTCTCTCTGCAGCAGAGGTCAAAACTGCTAGAAACTGTTGTTTGCAGAATGACTTGGTGGCATTTCAGGTAGAATTGAAGGGAGTTCATTTTCAAATGTAGCATTGAAGTTTGGAGGACTTTTGGGCGTTTACTGTTAAAGTGTGATAGATGTGGCTGTATTGGTACTGTATTCTACTTGGTAGATGTTCTTAGAATCATAGAATGGTTTGGGTTGGAAGGGACCTTTGAAGATCATCTAGTCCATCACCCCTGCCACTGGCATTTATAAGGGTATTAAAAGCTAAGGTGTTTATAATACATTTTAAAACCAAGTTCTTAATTATTTTTATTGTATTTATGTAAATTTGCTTTAGATAACTTCTGAACAGCATTGTTTGTATGTTGCTTTAAAGGATTGAGGATAATGCTACATTTTGTATCTGTAAAAGCAGGATCCAAACATGGGTACTTTAGTAGGTGCTAATAGCACGAGGAGACTTTGTCTTTCAGACTTGCTGGAAGGCATTATTAAGTTCTGTATGATGTATCTAGTAATTAAAAGAACCTACATACAAGCAGGGTGCTTTCAGGCACCAAAGACAAAAAATGGGCCACAACGTTACGTTATTAAGAGGCATGCTTTTTCAGTCACAGAGATTCTGGTATGATCAGAATATTTATGGTTGAAATGCTGTAAAACCTGTATACGTAAGACATTATAATTAAAAAAAAAAAACCCAAACAAAAGCTTTAATATTATCTTTTTGTTTATTTTTTTATTAATGGTTAAATTGTTCTTTCAGGAACTTACAAGCCAAGGATCCGCTGTTTTGATACCTATCAGTTATCCCAGAAATTTGAAAGATGCTTAGATTCTGAAGGTTAGTATAAGCTATAGCTATTAGTACAAGGTATCTTTCCTGTATAAGTCAGGTTGAACTCAAGTAGAAGTTTCCCTCCCTCTGCTGGGTGGGCACAGTGTACTTAGGAGGAACACAAGAATGTGGAGTAAAATATTAAGTTGTCTATCACTGTAGTTTTCCCTTCTTCTCCTTCTTGAAAATTCTTTGCTGTCTGGGAGCAGAGTGAAGAATGTAGGATTCACCTTGATCCAGTAAGTGTGGGGCTCAGAGAGTGAACGTGGCTGAAGATTGTGCTCTGTTTAGGGAATACAACGGGGGTATGATGGTTGGGTAGTAGTCAGTTCTCCCTTCTTTCCCTTTCTGTGAAGCAGTATAGTTGGTGAAGGCACAGTGGTTGCACCTTCATTACTGAAATGAGTTCTTACTGCTTTTCCTCTGGATCCCAAGCTCAGTAGGTGAGTTACAGGGTAAAGAGAATTCCATGAGAGTGAGTTTGTTTGGTTTTGATTTCTTGGAAGGGACGGATGGTAGCATTGCCAAGGCCCTAATTACACCTTGATTGCTATAAATTTGGAGGGAGGACAGCGATGCTGATGAAAACAAGGAGCCATCTAGACAATGGGAAAGGGGGAATCTCCTGGCAGTTAGACTAGGGGAGGAGGTCAGAACTGCTGTGGCTCTGAGTTCTAAGGTGCATGGATTTGGGGAATGGTGGTTTTATTGGCTTTTTTAGTTTGTTTTTTGTTAGAATACTGGGATGTTAGAAGACTGATGGCTGAAGACAGGGATACAGGGATGACCAAAGCAATGAGGGGATGAGCACAGAGTGGCAGAAGTCCTAAATCACTATGGAAGAATGAAACTGGTCTAACTGTGATGTCTGTGAAAGTGTTGTGAAAAATAAAAATTGAGAACTACTGAATTAGGTCAGGAAAATGAGAGTAGCTGAAGGTGGTGTTTCTTTACTCTGTGCCTCAAGGACTACAGGGAGTCATGTAGGGTGAAGGAACAGTGCTACAATATAGTAAGAGGGAAGGTGGTGGGGGCAGAGAGGCTGGGGAGAGGAAGGTATGGCAAGAGCGAGACCCACTATGAAAGAGTAGGAATCATTGTAATAGTAAGTGCTTGCTGGTAATTAGAGCTTCAAGTAAGCTGTTGTTTTTTTGGTTTTTTTTTTGAACTGGCATTTTGCTAGACTGCAGAAGTATATTTAATTTGAAATGTAGCATGAAAGTCACTTCAGGTAACTTTAAATGAGCTGCCTCATTTAAATGGAACCAATTTACCTGAAACAGCTACTCCCTAATGTTCCCAGCCCAGCTCATTTAAAATTAGGCAAAGTTCAATACATTGCAGTGTTCAGCATGGGTAGTAGCTTTCAAATTTGTGATTTTTATTTATTTTTTTTGAGCCTTAGAACTTTTTCTGTGGAAGCACTGACCCCTTAGAAGGATTGCATGTGCAGGTCATTTTTTATCATCTTTGACAGTTTACCAAAGATTCATGGACCACACACTCACTGCAGACTGTTTGATTAGACCTTCCCTGAGCCAATAAATACATAGCTGAGCATTGCGTTGAGGAACGTGTCAAGTACACAAGAACGATAAAAAGATTACAAGATGCTTCATATGTTTCTAAAGTTTTAGAAAACTACTTCTATTTTGCAAATAAAGTTACATAATTAAAGATTTTATCACAATGCCTGCATTATGCATTGACACCTGTGGGGAATACTTATATGACTAAAGGTTAGCATGGGTGTAAATGTTTTCAGAATTTGTGCCAATGTTTGCAAATAAGTTTGCTTACTTAGTTGACTTAAAATTCTCTTGTTCTCTCCTCTAGTGGTTACGTTTGAGATTTTATCAGATGATTACTCAAAGGTATGTTTAATGTTTTCAATGTATAAATGAAAAAAACATTTAATATGTATATTAAAATGCATTTTCATATATAGTAAAGGCAGTCAATCAAAACAACTTTTGGAACAGAAAAGTTTTTTTAAAGAATCAGACAGGATAAACGTTTCTTGTACCTTCAAAATGTTGTTTGTTTTCTTTGTCTCTTTGTATTATAATTTGCCTTACTACTTTTAAAGTCTTTTGTCTGTAGTAGAGAAAAACTTCAGATAATGGTCTATCCTACAAACAAAATAATGTGAAAAATGGAATAGGTTATTCTTTCTAGGATAACATTTAGTCACAATCCCTTGTGACAAGTGATACACAGATATACCATTTTTGAGAGGGATAGCTATAGGTAAGTTAATAGCCTGATTGTCAGTGTTGTTGTAGCCATGATGATTCTAAGCATATCAATGAGGCAAAAATTGTGGAGAGAAGTAACATCTTGGGGGTGGGTTTTTTTTTTTGTTTTGTTTGGTTTTTTTTGAAGTGGTGTTCCTGGAGGAAACAGCTGAATTCTTGGGACCACCAGCCCTCTTCCAGTCCCAGTACAGTTACTGCTTCTAATTCTATTTAACACCTGGCTGTTTTCTTCAGCTGCAGCAGCTGATGTAATAAAAGATGTGACCTCTTGCTGTAAACTTTGCTTTGCTGATTCATCAATGTCAAATATGAAATTTAAGCATATAGTTTTGCTGATTTCATTAGGACAAGCCTTGATTGGTGGTGGGTTTTTTTAGTTAGTTTATTTTATTACTTTATTTTTTTTTATGAGAAGAGACCTTAGCATTTCTAGTACAAGTTTGTTTTAATAAATACTTCTATTTGATCCTGCACAAGCATTGGGGCACTGTAAAACTTCCAACTGGTATCATTTAGCGTTCTAGCTTTAGTATTTTCAAAATTTTTCCCCTGTGAGATTTCTGCGAATATGCAATGAATTCAAATCGCAGCAGAAGGTGACTGATACAGTACAGTACCCTCCCACTTCTCTGTGTGTGGGAGAATGTTTCTGGTTGTACGGATCAAATGGTTATTTGGGAGACTGACAAACAAATTGTGTTCACAAATAAATTTCTGACTGGTCATGAACTGTAAGGCTTGTGTTTTCAGCTGAAATTGCTCCTGTATTTCAGACTGAAGCCCTACTTTCACAACTTAATATAACCTTATTTTCAATTTTATTTTCCTAAAACTTACGAAATCACTAGGAAGAAAATAAATTTCAGATAGCTGTCATAATGTTTTGAACATGTTAGAAAGAGGGAACAATATTTGAGAAATGACACTTGAAATGCTTAGCATCATAAAAATATTGATTGGAAGGGGACGTTCAGGTGTCATTTAATGCTTGAACAGGACTGTCAAAAACTGCAAATATGGAAATTCCACAAATTCACTGAATAAATTGTTGCAATGCTGCACTGCCTCATCATAAAGAATTCTTCCTTCCTGTCCTACCTGCCCAGGAAAATCTGAAATCTTCCTTGTTGCTACTGCAAAGAGTTTGACTCTTGTCATTTCTGTAACTGCACTTCAGTTGCTAGCTGCTATGAGGCTGTTCTGCAGTGTGCTCTTTGCCAGACTAAAGAAGCTGAGATTCACCCAACCCTTCTTCATATGTTTTGTGTTCTGCATCTTGTCTGTCTTGGTGGCTGTCTTGATGCTTTCAACATACCTCTTGAATTGGGGGACCCAGCGTTAGACACACTGCCTCACGCTTTAGTAGCACAGGGAAAATAGCTTCTCCCCCGTCTGCTGCCATTATCCTTTAAAGGTCGCCTTCTGAGGCTTATTTGCATCTTCAGAGTGAGAACATGCTGTTGGCTTTCATTTGTATTTGTAGTCATGAGGCCAGTTGCACTTCTGTGCACTCCTAAGTTTTAGACTTAAAAGTTTTAGACTTAGAAGAGAGTGATTTTATTTGTTTTCCACAGCCTTTTGCAGAGACACATGTATTTCTGCTTAGTATTTTTGCCACAAACCAGTGGCTGTGCTTTTGCTATCTTGAAGCTGTAGTTTTCTGGTAGTGACCAGAATTGATTTAGTATGAAGGAAAGACAAACATGATTTACAGTGCATTGTATCTACTGCTAATGAAAGAACACAAATATCTTCCAAGTCCAATATTGTAGGAATGTGTCTTGAAATAGAAAATTATTAGAGGTAAGGCAATTATTAGAATATTTTGTTGCTCTTGGCAACTCTGAAAAAACTTTCTAAAATCTTTTTGGAGGTAGAGTGGGTGAGAAGAAAATTAACTTTTCTCATTGAAAGCAAACTGCATCTTCTTTATTCCTGGTAACAAGGTTTTGATGGTTTACTGGTAATAAACTAAGAGAATGGTATGCTGCTATTTTAAAATGTTTAATTTTTGCATTCTCATAGTTAATGTAGCTTCTTTACTGCATGAAGATGCAGATGTTTCTTCTTTTGCAATGATGATAGAGAAAAGATTTGATCTGAGCATCGTTTCAAACAGATTAGTAAAGAGCTTTGCTTGTTGTACACCTCCAATTGAAGGCATAAAGGCATTAGGCACATGAAGGACTGATTGGGATGTGCATGAAAAACATTGTAACATCAGCTGTGCAGTTGCATCTGTAATCTTGGATAAAATTGTAGTTATGCTTCTGAAAGATGCTACTCAGTCTTGGACCAAAATGAGCAAGTGCCTGAATAAAAGTTGAAACACAGGCTTATATCAGAAAAAGCATAATTAAGGGGGGACTTAATGATAAATAGTCATGAAGTACTAGCCCAGGACAGTACTTTCTCTATGACTCGTAAGGGAAGAATATACAGATATATAAATAAAGGTGACAGATTCAAAATAACTTCTGTACCTCACCTTTTCTGAGCTTCTCATCCTTATTTTCATTGCTGATGATGTAGTCCAGCAGTAGGAAATTTAAAATCATCATGATCTACTACTTTTAGAAAATGCATGCACTATACATACTCTAAACTAAACTAGCACTTTTCTAATCTAAGCAAAATAGGGGTAAGGCTCAGAGTTGAGGGTTAGCCTGTGATTATCCATCTTGTTTAACTGTTGGCATGCATTGTGGCATAAATTTGGGCCAGGCCAACTGTTCCTCCATCCCACAGTGCCTGGGCATGATTTGAGGTACAGCACAAGTGTAACGGATGGTGTGGATGATACTGTCTCTGAAATGCGGAGAATTCCTTCATATGGATGTGAGTTGTGCCATTTTAACTTCCCATCAGACTACAGGGGCAGGTTCTGGTTGTTTTTATTTACTAGAGTAGATCTAGCCTTCTAGTAATGCCTCCCTGTGGGCTCTTCCAGTACTGAGATGCTTGTCTAAGTTTCAGAAAAAAGCAATGTGCTGCTTCGTTTGGCAAATAACCAAAAAAATGCACAATGGTTGCAGGTGTCACTTATTGGAACGCTGCTGTGCATTGGGATGTATAGTTCATGTACTTAGTACATACAAACATACTGGTGTCCACATGGCATTGTACCTGGAAGAAATTACCAGTTCTGGTGTCTGAAGGAAATACAGATGTTTATTTTGGTGCAGGATAACACTGAGGTGATGATACTGCTTCTGGTTGCAGAGTCACTTCCAGAGGATTGCATATACTCTTGTGAATATACATTTAATCTTTATTAATAAAGCTTTTTGCTGTGGCTAGTGAAAATGATGACATACTAGTTGATTCTGTCATTTTAACAGAAATGGCTTAAGTGAGTTTGTGCTATAAGACAAGTTGAGGATATTGTCATCTCTTTTTGTATATTTCACTGCTTTATATTTTCTTTTCAGATTGTCTTCTTACAGTGTGGCAGGTTTGTGGAGTTTCATTCGCAACACGGCCATTACTACAAGACAAGAATACCAAAATTTGGTAGAGATTTCTCCTATCACTATCCATCGTGTGACCTGTATTTTGTAGGAGCAAGGTATTGATAAAGTGGTTTATTTTGTTTTGCTTTTGTTAGTGGTTTTCCAAAAATAAGATTAAAAGATCAGAAAAGTTCAAAGTAGGAAGAAGCGGCAGTTCCTTACAACTTAATAATGTAGACTGCGAAGAGTAGAAAATGTGAGAAGACTAAGATTAATTCAGTTTCTTGCACTGTTTTAAGACTTTTTCTGCTTTGATTCTAAAACCAGGTACATTATGTATTTGCAAATTGGTTACAAAAGTTGCAATTGAGTGTACTGTTTAAAAAGTGATTAGCATCAAAGGAAGGAAAATTAACTTTTTCTATTCTGGTTGGTGTTCTGTTGCTGTTAGTGTGAGTCAAATCGCATAAAATAATCAAGTTTGTGAGAAGACATAGTGAAAATAAAGTAGTGTCTTTAGGGTTTCAAATAAAATAAGTAGCAATTCAAGATGTAATGTAAATCATAAGAAGTCAAAAGATTTTAGGAAAGGAATTAATGCCTCTTTTCCCTGGAAAAGAATAATTGGTAGGATATTGCAATGTAATAAATATCTTTGGTGAACATGCACATTTTTCTCAGTATTTTTGACACTGAAGGACAGGCATGTCTTATATTTTAGAATGTGAAGGCTGAAAACTGCATTTGGTAAAACCAGGCTGTCAAGCAAGAATCTTTATAACTCCTCTTAACTTACGATAGTATCTTTTTAGTGTTTGTAAGAGAAAGGAGTAATTGTTGATTTTTCCTTTGTAGTTCTGAAGTATACAGGCTAAATCTGGAACAAGGAAGGTTTCTCAACTCCCTGCAGACTGATGCTTCGTAAGTTATATGTAATGCATGACGTCTATCTGTCTTATTTCCACCAGGTGGAAGCAAACTCCTAGCATGCTCGCCATCAGTCCTGTATCTGAATACTGCCTAAACTCATCGTAGAGACTGAGACATGTGCTGAGTCTGAGCCTCATTTTATTTTATGTTCTGTAATTCTTTGTTCTAGTTTTAATGCTTTAATTGAGTTTTCTTTTGTGGATATTTTAAAATTACTTAATATAGACTTGTAATAGGTATTATATAACTTGATCTTAAGAACATTTCATTAAAACTTTGCCATTATTGCTCAATTTAGCCATCGTATAGAGATCTACCCACAGGGTATGTACTTTCCCAGACATGTCTTTGTCCTTTTGCTCTTGGAGTAGCCCAGAGAGAATCTTTATATCTGCAGCATGTGTCTGATTCCTTTGAAAACCCTACCGGAGAGGGAGCTGGGCTTCTTTCATGTGGGGAGAGGCAGATGAGAAGAACAGACTTGACTGGATAAAGTGGGTACTTGGTGGGCAACAGCTGGTGTTCTGTGTGTAGGAGAGCTTAATGGGTGAAGCAATATTTGGGAAGGCACAATACAGAAAGTATTGTGTACAGAATAAGTGTACAGAAAGCAGAAAAAAAGGGGGGAAATCCTGGAGTAGGAGAGCTAAGGGTGTAGTGCAAAATCTGAATTAGAGAGAAGAGACTTGAAGTTGTGGGAACGTTGTGAGGTTGGGGAGTTGGATGACATATAGAATTAGAGGTGGAGGGTTTTGAATGGAAGAAGCTGTAAAGTACCAGGATGAGTAGTGTAAAGGGAAATATTTGTACTTTGGAAGAGTTGTTGGAGAAATGCAGAGCTCTTGAGTGCCCTGTTGAGAAATAGGGTACTTGGATGAGGGAAAGACAGGCCATTCATCAGAGTGTGCTGGAGATGTAAGCTTCAGAATGTAAGTCAGGAAGACCTTTTGGTGTAATTAAGTTGTTTAAGAATATAGTGGAACAGAGGGATATGGCAAGACTTGGTGGTAGGTGGTGGGTATGGGCAGAGAATCACAGAATCATTCAGGTTGGAAAGAACAGCAGAGCCCAGCCTTCTGCTCGAGGCATGGTCACATAGAATTTGGGTGAATTTTCCCTGGGGGGCTCTTAAAAACTCCAAGGATGGAGATTCCGCAGCCTCTCTGGGCAAATCATTCCAGTGGGTAACTATCTGCATGGTGTAAAGATATTATCCTTGTATCCAGTTGGAACCTTACCTGTTCCAAGTAATCACTGCTGTATCTGATTACTCCAAATTCTTGATAAGCTCCTCTTAAGATAGGAAGCTGTTATTAGTTGGCTATCCGTCTCTCCATCACTTCAGCTTTTGCTTTTCCAAGCTGAACAATAGTGTGCATGCTTACAGAAATCTTTTTAGTTGTTCATGTGTTAAATTATTCTGAGGTCATTAAACTTGCTCCTGTTTCCGTTTTAGAGAGAGTAATGCCTGCGACATAAATCCTGTACACTTCTTGTTTGCTATGGGAACAGCTGAGGTAAATGTTTGCATTCCTTCTACAAAAAGGGCAGTAGTGTCTGTTTCTTTTTTATATTAGTTTGCATGAGGATAAGAAGAAATCATGACAGGAACCTAATTAATTAACTTGATCTCATTTGCTACGTTAAGTATAGATCGGCTAAACAAAATTATTTTTTTAGACCATAATGCAGATATAATTTCTGAGTTGCCTTGGTTGGATGGGAGAGAAAATAATGTTATCTTGCTTTATGGTATAGCCATCTGTAGAAATTAACTAGCATGTGTACCCTATTAATCTTCACAAAAGTCATGTTAATGATTTTGATTCAGATCATGTATTTTAAAAATATAAATGAAACGTGATGCTTGTATGCGATTACTAGAACAACTCATGTCAACCTAGGAAATTTGATTAATTATTGATGGACTAAGTAATTCATAATTGTATTTCAAGATTTTCAGGATACCAGACATCTGTTGCATAAGCTTGAAATGTATTTTCTAAACTGTTTAGGGTAAAGTGGAATGCTGGGATCCCAGAACTAGAAATCGAGTTGGACTGTTGGACTGTGCTTTAAGCAGTGTGACAGCAGACACAGAGTGAGTAAAGGCTACCTTTTCAAAGTGTGGTGTTCCGTCTTTTTTTTCAAAAGTTTTGATTTTGGAAACAAATCCCACTTAGTGTTAAAATGATCTGCCCGTGATCTTCTCTTCTCATTGCTAGTGTGAATAAAGGGTTTTGTTAGTCATAAAGGGAGTCTCCTAGTTATTGATCTGTGCAGTTATTGATCTGGCTATTTTCTATACAACCATAAGTTGTGAATGTAAATAGGGCTTTGTGAAGTAGAATTTCTGAGTCATATCTGTAGATTAATTTACATTAATTATCTTAGCTATTTTTAACATTGAAAAAAATATTTGTAGCCTTTATTGAAAGAGTATCTAACTTATGATTATGCATTGTGCTTTGCAGGATAGAGGGTTTACCATCTGTTTCAGCACTGAAATTTGATGGAGCTTTGAATATGGCTGTTGGAACATCTACTGGGCAGGTAGACTTAATTGCACCTACAACAGTTCTTAGGAGATCCTGTTCTTGCAGTCACCAGTCCAGTCTATCATACATTGAGTGCACTTACTGTAATCTAAATATTAATAAAAATATTTATAAGAGCATAAATTACATGTATTGGTTTAAATGGCAAATTAATTTTGTCAGATGGTCTTGGCCTTCAGAATACTGTAGGGACCACTTAAAATCATCACAACCTACATACTGTATAACTTCAAATTTTGTAGTTTTCTTATGACTTAAGAATGTGAGGAAGTTGTTGCTTTTTGAGCCTTTATCAGTACTATCTCAGTGCAACCTATATGCTGTCCCTTATCTTGATGGTGGCTAATGAAGCAGAAGTGATTGTTTCTTAACTATTGTTTTATGGCATTATCTTTCTATAAGGAATCACTTAGATTAATTTATTCATTATTACCATCATATTTGTAAAGTGGAGTATGGGGACTTTTTTCTGCTTTTGTTGGCTTTAGAAAACTGTGGCTTGTTCAAGAGCAGATAGGTATGTTAGAGTTGTATTTTTAATAATATGATTATGTATACCAGCCAAGTTTTATTAGAGATTATATTATTTATTAAACAAACTGATAATCTTTTTTCCCCCAAAATTATTAGTATTCACACTTTGCCTGTGAAACATTTAAGGTCCTTTTCAAGTTCCATAGGAGACTTTAGAGACAAAAATGCAGGTTTCTGGAAGACAGGCCCTGTACTTACTGCTTTCCTTGAAATAAAAAATTACATTCTGTGGTGTTTCACTGAGTGAAAGTGATACTCTTTGAATGTGGAACGGAGTCTGAAAATTTAAGTCTTGCAAAAACGGCACAAGAATCTGGAAGTGAAATACTAGTATTTAAATAATACTAAAGGCCTTGAAAATGGTTGTTTTTTTCAATAGAAGTTAAAAAGACTTTAGAAGGATGGTGAGCTCTTAATTTTTCTAGACTGAAGTATTCTGAGGTTAAAATATATTGTCAGAATAAACTGGGCTCACTTAATAAGCTGTTTTCAGAACTTAAAATTATTTCTTTTATGTAAAACCTGTCTATGTATTTAGGTAAAAAAATCTCAAGTTTAGTTTAACCTGTAGTGAAGATCTAGTGTGTGTGAGACTTCCTTGTGATCTTACAATATTGTAAGTTTAATCTGTCTCTTATTCTTCAAGGTTTTATTATATGATCTCCGGTCTAGTAATCCATTAATAGTCAAAGATCACCACTATGGCTTGCCTATTAAGTCAGTTCAGTTTCAGCATCAGTTGGATTTAATTATCTCTGCAGATTCTCGAATCATAAAAATGTGGAACAAAGATACGGTAAGTGTTTTTACGTTGCTGCCTTAAAAATTTATTTATTTTTCGTGCAGCTTGAATAATAAAGCTGAAATTGAGTGTAGGAAATTGGGGTTTTAATGTATCTTAATTTACAGAGCATTTTGCCCTGTCTAAATAAACCAGTATCTGGGAAGGTATTCAACAACCTGTCAGGTATAAAGATATAGTTTAAGGTATTTTTTAGCAGTTTGTATGTGTCTACCTAAGATGCTTCTTTTAGTAGGAAGATTTAAAATAAAAAATAGTATCTTAGCCATTGCCCTGCTTTGTATTTCACACTGTGCTTGGACACATCCAGTTATGACTTCTCATGAGAGAAAACATGGTAATTCCATTTCCTTGCCCAAAGAAGGGCTAACTTCAAAGGCAGAACAGTTAGTTTATGATGCACTAATATCAGGTACTGCTTATTTTCACAGAAACCTATTTGGATATTGAAGCAGGTACTATGCCCAGATGCTGCAAGAGGCAGCATCTTTATTCTTGCCTTTTGCATTTGAAGTTTAAATCTCTAATTTTCATCTTTTGTTATATTCTGCTGTTCCTTTTTTTAATCTTTCCATTAATGCAGTTTGCACAAAATATGTTACCCCATATTCAAAGTAATACTGCTGTAACTTGGTTCGGTTGGAGGGACTAATGTTTAGTCATTGTATTCCTTCTAAACAACATGCTCCATTTATGCTTTTCTAGCTAGAATAAAACATATTTCTAGCTTTAGAATAAAACATATCAAGAGCCGTTACAGTAGTTTAGAGGCACTTTTTTCTGACTATTTCGGGCAGTCATTTCTCTATTGTTGTGCTTCTTCATGAACTTTCAACAGCCTCTTATTTTTTTTCTGTGATCGCAAGCAGTTCTTGGGAAGCTTCTCTGCAGTTACTTTTTTATTGTTTAAAAGAGCAAATAAATTATTGGTTATTATTTAAAACATCTGCAGTGGCCTCTCTCAATTTTTCCTAGGTATATATATTTCCCTCATTGAAACTCTGTAAGGTTTGTCAGGTGGCTTCCGCAGTGGGAAAAGGGAGGGTTTCTTACTGCTGGAAGGCAAAGATAGCTTTGGACTCTTTCCTAGAGTATGTTCCAGCTGGCTCCACCTCTCCCAGATGTTGGTTCCTGACTATCTCTGGCTGGGAACCAACTGCAGAGGCAGACTGTGGGGTGGAGAGCATATGGCTTTGATACCAGAGTAGCCCCATGCTGAGACGTGCCTTGGGGTGGGGAGCGTGAGGCTTTTGTCTGCTAAGACCGGGGTGGGGGAGGACTCCCATTAATCATCGGGGAGAGACCAGAGGTGGGTGGGGTAACAGCATGTAACTGGGAGGGAAAGGAAGGGCCCAGAAAGGTAGGTGGGATTGCTGCAGGGAAAGAAAAAAGAGGAACAGGATCAAAATTTGCTCTGTTCCTGTCCCTCGTTTAGAACCGAGTAGGCATGTACTCTCATGCTTCAGATTCTGTGGCCCAGTTCTTAGAGACTCTTCCTTTACTGGCTGTCTTGTGTGTTGGCTTATAAGAGCACCTGTATTTTGTCTGGGTTTTTCAGACTGTTCCAATTCTTGGGTTTTTTTGAGAATGTTGTTTCCTGCTTTTCCTTTTTCTTAAGTAACCTTTATAACTTTGATCTAAGCTAGATACCACTGGATGCTTTTACTACTTATGTTTTGTATTTATACCTCTTCTTGTTACAGAGCTTATAAATTACAAATAAAGTGTTGACCTATATTTCATTTTATGTAGGCATGAGCAGGATGGAGGAACAAAGCTCTGCAATTGAATTCCTCTCCCAAGTCCATCATTTCAGCTAATGATACTTATTTTAATAAAATTATTTAAAATGACCCCATTCAGGCTTGAACAAAAGGAGGGTTACGTTGGCAATGTGCCAGGAATTTATGGCCCTCAGCCCCCAACTTTTGCATAAAACAAAAGATCTGACACACAAAATTTCAATACAGAAGTGGGAGCTGAGAAATTGAAGTGCCACTGTACGTTGCTGTGTCTTCCATTATCAGTAGCCTACACTTCCTTGTTAAGGGATCAGATCAGAGGAAAAATACAATACTGAGTTCCTTGTGTTGTGTTCAGATACTTCAATAACATTTTGTTGTTCTGCAAAATCTGTTCCATCTTTATTCTATCATGTTTCTTAGCTTCTATAATGGCTATTCTTAATACTTAGATTTCCCAAATTTAATTATATTGTGTGGAGATCATTATATTTTCTTCAACAATTTCAGGGGAAGATATTTACTTCAGTGGAGCCAGAATATAGTATCAATGATGTCTGCCTGTATCCAAATTCAGGTATGTTAGATACATTAATATCTTTTTAAGTTCAAAGGGGAATGCTTGTGTTAACCCAAGCTGAGGGATTTTTTCTGTTTGGGTTATATGAATTAGGTCCACTTTCTTCCTTATGACAGAATTAGGAAAAATGGTCAGTTGTCAGTTAGTGTCGTTGTTTCCTCTGCGTCTGTATTAAATCGGAGCCTCTTTGCAGTTAGGAGCTGCTGTGCTGTCTATTGAGTGATTGACCTCTTTTGCCCTTTAAATAGCTGAAGTGGTTTTTTTCAGAAGAATAGGAATTTTGGCGTTTTGTCTCGGTGAAGTCCCAGATAAGTTAGTTTTCTAGAACTAGGAAGAATCTCTTCACAGCAACTTTATGAATTTTTACAAGTGTTTACAACTATTTGATCTTTCATCTTTTTAGATATGTTGCTAATTGTGCCCTCCCTGAGAGCGATTACTTTGGTTTTAAGTGTAGATTCCTAAGTGCATAGATTTACATGCTTGTGACTGTTTTCAGAATTGCTATGTCTCATAACATTATGTTTAGAGGTCAAAACTGAGGTTCACTTTTAACCAAAGTTTCCAGATCCTACCTTATGAGTGAAGATATTTTACAAAATGCTGAATGTATGTGCACGTGTGCTTTAGTTGTACCTCAGATTGCAACTGGCCTTAATTTTCCCTGCTTGATCTGAGTTCCTTAGTTCTTATCACCTGCCAATTTAGAAAGCAGTACTGAAAAAGATGAAGTAAAAATTAAGGCCACTAGTATGGCCCAGGACAAAATTCTTGATCCAGAGAATGCCTGTGTTGCAAACTGGGCGATTACCTTAATTTTAGAGAGAGGTAGCAGCAAAGACAGAGTGACTTGGACTTTGATTCGTACTGGCAGCTCAAATTCAAGATTGTAGATAAGTGAGTTTGAGATTTCTAACGAGTTAAAACTTATCTTGTCTTTTCTGCCAACTTCAGTTAAGAATGTGTCTTCTTTTTTTTTTTTTTTATGCAACATGAGCACTTAAATACTGATCCCTGCTGATGGTGGGCATTTTTGACCTTATTCAGCAACAAATCTGTAACTGTCTGCAAGATCTTGCTGATGAAAATACAACTCGCTTCCATGTTGCCCAGGTTTAGCCCCCTCCAAAAGAAACTGGTGTTTCACTACTTAGGAATTCGGTTAGGTTTTTCTGAGCCCACAAAAAGGCATCAATATAATTTTTATTTTTGTTCCATGTACTCGTTTTTCACAGATCAAAGGGCCAGAAATAATGTAAGCAAATAATTGAAGCCTGCCAAAACAAGGACTTCATGGCATAGTGCTGAGGGTACATCTCCTGCACCCTGTTGTATGTATGAGTTCATTTGGGTGTATTTGAGAATAACTGTGTGGTATAAGTGTGGACTTGGAAACATGGAAGTAGACAAACCTGATCTTCTCTCACCCGTAGTGGCTACAAAGAGAGGTCATTGGAGTAAATTATCTTAAGCGTTTCATCCAGGTTTCACCTTTTGAGTTTACTGATCTTGTCCAAAAGAGAACACAGGAGTAAATTAACATCCGTGCAGGATTCATAATGAAGGGCTCATGACAGGGAGTAAAACAGAAGTTATTTGATAGTGTAGAATCTTAGCATAGCTTAGGTCTCCTTGGGGGGGTCATGTATTTCCTGCTCAAAGCAGGAAGCTTCAAGTTAGATCCAACTTCAAAGTTTGACCAGGTGTCTCAGGCCATGACCAGTCAAGTTTGACTATCTACAGGGATGGATGTTACTGAACTGTGGACGCTCTGTAGCCTCCGTGGTATGTAGATGTGCCTCAAGTGCTTTTGCAGAAATAATTTTAATGAGATTCTGCAGGAAGAATTTTGTAGAACAAAGAATTGAATGCATGTATCTCCTTAACATTGCATATTGGACATTACTTTTTCATGTGTCTGTGATCTAGACCTAGATCGGTGATCTAGATTGCACATTCCAGTCCTGCGCCCCGTGTCTCTTCCTTAAGTCAGTTCTGCTTTTCTTACTGTTCTTGCTTCGACTGTGTCTGTTGGGGGGCAGGTTGATGTCTTTTGGTAAGAACTGTTGTGGAATAAAAACAGGTTGTATTTTATTATCATATGGAGACAGAGTGGGGGAAAACTAGAACTTGTTGCAATGAAAATGAAGAGACTGAAGGTAAGAGGTGGTGCACCGCATGTGTGTCAAATAGTGTTGCGCCTGAACTTAGGATGCCTAGCACCACCTCATGCTCATTCAGAATTCAAAGAATAATAACGATTGAACATCTGAAAATGAAGAAATACTTTCAGTGATATGAACTTGCTGTTGTGGAAAACTGGAAATACAGTATCATTTAAGTGCCAGTGTGGTTATCTCTCAGTGCTCTTATTGGTGCCCCAACATTCTCAGAACACTGCTGGGTGTTCGTGGGGCCAGTGTGGCTCTGGATGCACAAGAGAGATTTGCCTAAAATGTATTTCCATGTTTTATTTCACTCCTCTGTGTAAAAATTCAGAATGTTTCATAAGAAACACTTACATGTTTTGTTTCAAACTGAAGAGAACAATTTCAGAAATGTCATGAACCAGAAGTAATTTAATCTGTATATAGAATGCTTTTGGTTTTGGAAAATTGATGTCTAGAATGTCTAGACAGTTTACTTTTCCATTTTATATTTATAATGTTGTTATAATAGTTGTAATAAATTGGGTTTTTTAAATCACAAAAGGTACTGCTACTTTGTATTAGTTTCAGCCCTTTTTTACATCAAAATGCCTGCTACATGTGCAGTAATGAAATAGTTTTAGCACTATATTGTCACAATTATAAAAAAAAAGATTAAAAAAAATTGGGAAGTGAAACTACATTGTAACAGTACATTCTGAAACATTTATGGTAAGCTGTGGATCCATACAATGTGAATTACTCTTTTTCAATAGTATTGCAGGAGTTTTGTTGTAGTTGGGCTTTTTAAATTTAATTATTTTATCAATGAGTTTCAGTACTGCTGCCTTTAGTTGGAAGTAAACCCTTGTGTATCTTTACCAAAGTACATGATGATAAACTTTAGTGGATCTCTTAAACTAGTTATGAATCTCTCTTTTTTTTGGATCACACATGCACAGAATGGGGTGGGGGGGAGAAAAAGGGTTTACCACTTATTGAATAGCCTTGACTCAGTGTCAGTTAAGCTGAAGAATGTATGTGAAACATAACAGCATCTTCAGCGTATAGAGATCTATGCCCCATTTGTTGCAATTATTGTAAAAAAGATTTCAATGTTAGGAGTTTGCATTTTCTGAAGTGGTTTTTCCCATTTACTGCCAATTCATACTCATGTTTTCACCCCTTTAAATTGACGATACTGTGTTGCAGGCCACTTTCCAAAGATGATCTTATTAAAACTTCTCTGAAAAAAGAGTTCTCATTTATTTATTCCCCTTTTAAAGTGATCAAACTAGGCTGCTGTGTAGTTTGTTAGGGTGTGGTCTGTCTTCTCATAAAAATTGGTTAAAACTAACAGGCTGACACAATGAAAATGTGTGCAGTAGCCTTCTCTTTTCACAGTTGCTCCTTTTTTTTTATATTTTATTTCCCCTCTAGTATATGCCCATGTACTGTTCCAAAGACTGTTTTTCCCTCCTTTAATTATTGGTGGAAAACTCTCAGGAGGTTTTTCCTTTACCGTCATCTTGGTAGAAGCTGCAGAATTGATTTCTATGCTTTGATCTCTAGTCATTCATATTCAGTCAACGGAGAAAAGCTTTGTCTCCTGAAATAGTAGTGACCATGCTGATAAATTACGGGAGCATGTAATCTATATACTATAGTATACACACACACACTCTTGTACTATATGTGTGTGTGTATATATATAGATATATGTATATATACACACTATAAAGTCTTGCTTTTTTCCTTAAATTGCCTGCAAACCTTTCCAGGTTCGGTTTTTAACCTCAGTTTGCTGAGTAAGCTTTCACAAATATCTTGCTTTGCCAGGAAAGCAAGCGCCCTCCCCCCCCCCCTTTTTTTTTCCTGACATTATAAACTGTATTGTGTATTTTTAATAAAAGGATTAGGTAGGAAGGATTACTCCACCCATGTTAATTGCGTTCCTTTAGTTGGGTGTAAATTATATTTCTCCCCTCTGGGCGTGTAGTAATTGACCCAGTTATTCATAGTCTCAGTGGCATATGTTACAATACTTTTAGATCAGAGTGTTATCTAACACGATTGTTCTTTTCTTCTTCATATTCCATGTCTTGTATTACCTGGTGATCAGCTACGTTGGAAGACAAAATTGAGATAAATGTAAAAGTATATGCCTAATCTTATTGCTTTGTTATGTAAAAGGAAATTGATAGTATTTCTCATTTTTAACTTACATGGGGTCTTGTGACAGTTGGAGATTTTCCATGGCTTTTAATGTTTCTGCAATAGTGTTTTATATTCAGAATATTTGCAACCCTTATTCATGCTGTTTCTTAGGTATGTTCATAGATATTTCAAATTTTACATTTGCCCCGGTTGGCTAATATCACTAATACTACTGCATTTGAAGCCACAATATCCCGTCTCTCGTTTTTTGTTGACAAGCTACTGTTGTGTTGATTTGGCAAGGTGGAATATGAATAAAGGTGTAAACCATGTTATAATTTATGACTATGTTTAGGCTATAGATGTGTGTTTAGAAACAAAACAAAACAAAAAACCCAGCCCCTTCTTGTATTAGTAATACAAGTTTAAGGCCAAGGTAGTTTTTAATTGCAATACTAACTGAATTTGTTCTAAGTATTATTATGGGATGAACTATTTAAGTCTGTTATGAAAATTGGCAGCCCACAGTTGTCAGGATGTAGTGTTGCTTGAAGTGGTGTTGAACAGTTGTTAAGAGAGAGAACAAAAGGGGAAGAATACGTAGGAAATGAAGCTTCGTTAACTCTGCTGCTATCAGACCTTTCTCTCCTTAGTGTTTGACGCAACCATTTATTGTGGGTCCCGATTAGCTGTTCCATTGCAGGCCCAAAATAAGTAGTGTATGAGCTGCAGGTAATGTGATTTTTATCCCTCCTGCCCTAATCCATGAAGGGTTCTTTCCCTACAAATACTCGGATTGCCATTCTAATTTTTTCTGTTTTTTTGATGCCAGACAATTTTGCATTTTTTCTGTTTCTTTCCCTGGCAAGGTATTTTAAGTCCTCTGTACAGATCTACTTCATGTGAATTAAATGCCTCAAGTGTATGTATTTTTTTTAATTTAAAAAGTGGTATGTCCTCTTGTGACCAATATTTTTTAATGCGGAAATCTCTTTTTAGGAATGCTAATGACTGCCAACGAAGCCCCTAAAATGAATATCTATTATATACCAGTAAGTAATACAAATTGCTGCTGATACTGCTCTTTTAAAAGTGAGTTGTTTGGTCCCATTCAGGTATTCATGTTGGAAAATTACTTTTGCAAATTCATGTCTACATTCTCTGAGAAACTAAACTTTAGCTATATAATTTACTAATCTAACATATTGAGTTACTGAAAAAAACAGCCTGTAATTTGCCTTTTGCTACCAGTGGCTAGTGGCAATAAGAGATTCAAGTGGAGCTTTGTCAGAAAAAGTGATTTTTCATAGCTATTCAGAAAATAATTCCTAAATAGAGACTGTGCAGCTTACTTTCAAGATAATAATTTTGCTTTGTTGTGAAATATTTCATTACTGTCTTTAATATGTGGTGTATATAGTGGCACAGTCATGGCAGTAAATATTCTTCTCTGTTCTGACAAAGAGATGTTATTGTGTGGCTTCAAGTATGGCTTGTGGCTGTAGCTTCTGCTCAATGCCCTGCTTGAATTGCAGATTTTCACTTAAGAAGCCCTTGACTTGAAAAGCTTAACTGTGTGTTAACTAGGGTTAACTATATGTTGTATCTCTGAAGGTTGGTTTTAGGGAGACTTAACAGCAAGCCTTCTGGTGTTAGGGAATGGTACAGAAAACTCCACTTGCGTTTCATTCTTGTTTTGGATTCTATGGAGCAAGCACTAGGGTTTTTTGGCACGGTAGGAGACAAATAGTAGGATATATATGTAAATGTTACAAGCAGAATAGCTGTCCAGACTATAGATCTTCATTTAATTCACATTCTGGACAAACTATAACATTTTTTTCAAATGTATTTCTACCTGTTTAAGTCAGCCAAAAAGTCAGATAATCAATTTTAACATAATTCTAATTTAACTTTCTTCAGTTTTTCTGGGCCATCTCCCTCCCTCCCCATTGGTCTTGGTTACGTTAAGACAGAGATTCACCAGTCAATGTTTTACTGTGTAGAATAGATGTTATATAGCTGTCGGATGTATGTGTCTAAATACAACAGTATACCCCTCTAAACAACTCTACAGGCTGGTTATATTTGCTTTTATTATTAGAGTTTTGCATTTAAAGAAAGGTAAAATTTTATTCTATGAGTTCTTTGTGTCATTTATGTCAGGCTGTTCTTCGGATGTAAATTATCTATTTCTCTAATTCAGCTCTAACCCAGTTATATTTTGTTAACTGGAGCTGTTCCATGCTTTAGATAACAAAGGGTGGGGGGACGACAAATACTTTTGTATTGAAGACACAGTATTAGCTGTAGTTAGTACTGGAACGCTTTGTTTCTATTTATCTTGTCCTTTATAAGGTTTAGGGAGTAGCTATCCAAGCATTTTTTTTTAATCTATCATCTTTTTAATTAATGAATTGGGGAAGACAAACTCCCATATTTTCAAAGACTGAGTTTTTAAAACTTGAATGGACTGGTTACTCAGGTTAAGTAATTCAGATAGCATTCCTTCTGTCACTAAGGGTAAGGTTCAGCTTCTTTCTAAAAATCGTGCCCTTTTTTTATGCGTGTGTGCATGATATATGAACTTTACAGTTACAGTACATTAGAGGTGCATATCTGACATTGCCATTTAGCCAAAAAATTATTTCATTGCCTTGATTGTCACCAGCAATGAATGTTTGTTAGAACTTGTCCTAGCCAGGATTATTTTGAGTATTTTTGCACATGTTGTAAATTAAAATGAAAAATACTTGTTTTTTACTCTCTGAAGTCTCACTCTTGTAGAATTCTCTGTGAATACTAAATTCTTGTTTCTGAAGTCAGATAAGTAATTTTTAGCATAGAAATGTAAGCACTCTAGATTAGATCTCAGATCGTACTTAACAGACATTATCACAAACCTGAATACTGACTAATACTATCCAATATTTCTGCAGTATGCTGAAAATTATTCTCATGAAAATCAATACAAATCTTTCCTTAAACCATTGTCCTTTGTTACCATTGTCTGATTATTAGTACGGGAGTCTGCCTGAGCTTGTCTGGATCATACCTTTTTATGGGTTTTATATTCACAGTGACATGAGTATATAAATGGACTGAAATGATGAATGTTAACGCATAAAACCAAATACCAGTTCTGTTATTGAAATACAGTTCCATATAAGAAAACTTAAAGTTTTGTTTCAAGGCCACTGCCCAGATTAGCTTATTCAAAGAGCAAATTTAAACTTCTCCAGTTTGTGTCAATGGCTTCAAGTTTGAAGGCTGCTGAAGGTATCTTAAATACTGGCATGACTTTTGTTTTAGCCAAAAGTCTATAGTTCATTGCAAAACATAGAATGCTTATTTTAGGCAATAGAAAAGTTAAATGTAGCGAGAAGAAATTGCTTTGAATTTCTCACGCTCTTGTAACTGGCTTTTTTACCCTGTCTGACTTTTCACAAGCAAGACTAAAGGGGCTGGCGCAGATAGTGTTGTATAATATAAGGGATTTTTACTGTATTTCCTAAAAATCGAGTATTGCAGCTCAGTAAATCTGTTTTGGTTGGCTGCTCTGGGATACTTTTTTTAATCTCCTTTTTAAATGAAGAAAATATAAAATGGAGAAATTGTGTCAGCCTCAAGGTGCCCCAGGGCATTTGTTATTAAGGAAAACTCAATGTTATTAATGTGTACATGTTACAGTTTTGTTCCTTGATCTTTTGGGCTAGTTATTTGAGCTCAGAGATGCACACCTGTCCTTTGGTTTCTATGTCAGTAAATTAAGACAAGTTTTTTTCCATCCTTGGAACTCTGAGTAATTTCCTTGCACAGGCAAAGATGAGTTTGGTTTCACGTGTGCTTGGAGGAAAACTTTAAAGAACTAGGGATTTGCTGTATTACCTGATTCTTTTCATAGTCTAGTTTTCTGGCTTTTTCCAGGAACTAGGGTTCACTCTTTTTTTCAAGTGAACAGCTTAATTTTCTATTTGAATACTACTTTAAATGTGTCATCTGTTTTTTGAGATGTTGACAAGAACTGACTTATAACTTTTGATTTCCACAACAGAATAAATGCCTGGGGGAAGTGCTACTACTGTAAAGGACAGTTGTGTTTCAGAGCTCTTGGAAGTACTTTAGTGTAAATAGATTGTCTTCGATTGCCCTCTCCCCCTTGTTGCCCTGCAGTGCTAGTGACTATTCTCCTTTTTTTTTTTAAGTCTTCATTGGAACAGCTACAAGGAATTACCATGATTATGGTCAAGGAGGATGCTTAAAATGTCGAATGCATGGGTGCTGTGCTCTAGCCTTCTAGTTTCCAATATAAGAAAAAAAAAAACAAACCAAAACCAACTTCAGAAGAAGAGATGTGCAGGAGTCGGGAGTCTTGCAGAGCAGGAGGGCATGTGTATGTGGATGGGTGCAGACAGACCCAGCATCCTCTGTCCTTGATTGAAGTTGGCCAGACAGCGTAGGACTGTGCCCAGCCCAATATGCCCTGCCTCTCAGCAGGTTTTATTAGCGTGGGCACAGTGCTGAGCTAACGCAGCTCCATCACTTGTGAACCAGAGCTGGCTCCTCTCCGGCCAGCCTGGAGTACGGTCTGACTGAGCTCATGTCTGACTGAATTATCTGTCTACATGTGCCCATTCTCTCCATTGTTAATGCCAAAGCTAAATTTCCACTGCAAAACCAGAAAAGGAAAAAAAAAGACTGTCTTGAACTTGAGGATTATAAAAGAGTTGACAACGGGTATCATAATATTGTCTGTAAATGAAATGGCATGCATCAGCTTTTCCTGCAGAATGTTCAGCAACATAGCTATGACACTTGAGACTAGGAATGTCTGAGAAAGCTATGCTTTTCTTAAAAAATAAAAAAAATAATTGCTGCATTTCTTTCTTTTCTGTGCAAAGCTGTTAGCAGAGGGGAAAAGGTGATTTTCAGTTTAATGGAAAGGACAGGCAGGTTTGCTTTTAAATGGCAAGAAGATGCCTTATGCAGGTACACAATGCGGGGAGGGAGTAAAAGCCAAACCGAATCTGACCATTAACATGAAATTTTTGTTTTACATAGGTAACATCTAGCTTAGAGACTTTGTTTTTGTTTTATTTTGTTGGCCTTTAATGAGGGCAAGTGCCTCTGACTGGAATTGGGCTGCTTGCCAATAATTTAATAGTTAACTTGCAGTTTATGCAAACATTTGGAACCTGCTTCTTGCCAGCTGGCTTCCTGGTCTATCACTTTGATGTGTGCCTCGGGAAGGTTGAAATGAAAGCTGTGTGTGCCTTGGGATACTTTTTAGACTACTGACTCAGAAATGTAAGTTGAGTCAATGGTGCAACCAGGTCCTGGCCGACGAGGTGAAGAGAGGAAGAAGCTCTACCAACACATGGTGGTCCACTGGCCTGGGATCTAAGATGAGCTGAGCTCTCTTAAGTTTAATTGAGGCTGTCAGCTTCCATGATACATAATGTTCTCTTTTCAGGTTGTACAGAAAAAAGCCTGCATGTTAGCTCCTGGATGCTCTGGGTGGAAGGCAAGGGGCATGGGTGTTATTTATTCTGAGTGTTTACTACTGGTTTCATGAACATGTCTGATCTTAGCACAGACATTTCAAATCAGTCCTGTCTCCTTTATTGGACTTGCAACTTTGGGCTAGTTGTACATATTGAAACTGAAACTGGCTCTGTTCATTAGGCTGTTAAAAGAAGAGAGCAATTAAGCATGTAATTAATTGAGTGTAATATTCTGTGTTCTGGATATTATTATTTTTTTTACTTTCCTGCAGTCTTGGCAGAAAACTCCCTGTTGAGGCTAGAAGCAATGTACTTTTGGTGTAGAGAAGATATTAAGCTCTTTAAGAAAAAATAAATCCTGGAGCGTCTCTGGCTTCTTTTCAGGTGGTTTTGGAAAATCATTTGATATCCTAGCACTCCCCTAGTTCAGGGTTGTTGGAGTTATAAACTGGAAATGTTTCAAGGACAAGAATTTCTTGCCTACTCAATGATTCAGTTTCTCCAAGAATATCTTTATAATGGTCTGGTTTCTAATACAATACCCACTTTGGATATGTGGATCTTTTTATTGCTAGAAATATTTATGAATTTTGTCCTCTTTAAATTGGGTGGCATTTCAACTAAACCAGCCATTGTTGGTACTTCTTTCCTTTCATATATATTATTTTAAATTATGTTGTTTCTCCTTTTTTTAGATCTTCTACTTGCCTGGTTCAATTACTCTTTATCATTACCTTTTGTTTTGAATATGCCTTGAAAATGCTCATTCTTAAGAAAAAGCTTTTCCCTTAGATTTGGAAAAAGAAGTATTAGAAAAACTGTAGGAAAAGCTTAGTATTTAACACTGAAATGGTGTAAGCACAGACTAAGGCACCAAATTCTACTGGCTTATATGTTTTTATTTAATGCTCTAAATATTTGATGAAAGAAATCTGAAAATGGAACTTGTACTGAAGGAAATACAAGTGAAAGCAGTTTTTTAATACTGTAGCTTACAGCCTTTTTTTTTTTTTAATACTAGTTTGGAATAGTTCTATATTGTAAAATAAGGATGAAAGTGCTTTGGTTTGGTTGTAGGTTTCCAGGTTAGCTGCTTCTAAACCTATTAGTGACTGTATTGATTGAAGAACTGTGTTCAGTTCACTCACCCACAGGAAAAGCATTTATCTGAAATAGGTTAGTATTTTCTGTCAGTCTGGTGACAGAGTGCTCTCACTAGTTCTGCGAAGAGGTTATAATCTTCAGATATTTCTCCTTGCAGTCTTTCCTTTCTCACTTTAAAAGATGTGGGAGGTTTCTCATGTGTAGCAAGCTCCACACTTAACTCTTATGTTCATAGCCTTCCAGAACAATTTTATTACTCTAAGACTTACACGCTCATCCTTTCATTATTGTGGGATCTACTCGTTGTCTGTTGTTTTTTTTCTCTCTTGGGCCTTTACGTGGTAAGAATACAATTAGAGAAAAACACATATCCACACCTTGTGCTTCATGCAAAGTTCTGTGTAGTCAGTTGTTGTTAATGTGGTTTATGGGTGCTGTTGGAGTTACAGCAAGAACTGAACTCATTTTTGGCTTCTGTACAGTAAGAGCTATGGAGCAAACGATGCAATTCTTGTTATATTTGTGGCTGGCCTTTTGACAGTAATAGAACAGATTAGGACTAGACTGGGAGATTTTGATTTCTTTTAGGATGGTTTCATGTTTTAGGTCATTCTGGATTAATGCTGCCTCAGCTGTCTTCTTGAAGATTGTATGATGAGACTGTATATTTTGGAAGATATTCTAAATATTTTAAGAAAATATACAGTTCATCTCCTTCAATACAACCCTTACCTTACAAGTTTTAGGTAAAGTGGAAAGCAGCTATGAAACTCAATGGTGTTACGGGATTTTTTCCTATCCTGAAACAATATATAGTATAGAAAAACATTTCATTCCCTGAGAAAAAAATGTTGTAAAACAAAAATACAGTGATTATGACGTAGAATGGAAAATGTTGGTCTTAACCTTAGTTTGCTCATTTTGAGAACTGTGAAATAACTGGGAAGCAGGGTTGTTACGAAGTAGCTTATTACAGTTGTACTTTGGGTCTGCCAACTGTTAAAAGAAAAAAAATTCCATTAATAAAGAGACGCTTGAGTGCATCTTTGGCCTTTAAGCTAATTCTGAGTTTTGGTATGTCGTTCTTTTGAAACTGTATTTTCCATCCAGAACAGTATAATCCTTTACATAGAAAATTGTGCAAACAATATAAAAAGAATGTCTAGTGAATGATGCATTATCTATCTTGCAATATTTACAAGCATAGGAAAAATGTTGTTTATCTTCACAAACAGAAATGTGAGCTTCCTACTTTTAACCTAAATACTTTCAAACTGAAAAATAACATGCTGGGCTTATTCCCAACAAAGGATATCCTCCGTTTCCCATGCACTGCTGGCTGAGAGACACTGTACCACTTATCACACGTATATAGAAGGAAAACACCGACATGTGATAATCAGGAAGCAATTTCCGATCTTCCTGTAAAACTTTAGATGTTTCTCTGGTGGTGAAGTAGTAGTTAAACATCATGTATGGATTTTGAAAGTGTATGATCCCTGCATACTGCTGTTGTGAATGATTGTCTGATATGAAGCACTTCTTTGTTATTTTTTTAGTAGATAGCAGCATGCTGACTGTTAAGTCTATATATCCTTATCGTTTACATCATACCCTTAATAGAGCAAAGGAGAAAACTCTTAGAAGCAGAAGTTTTACTGAATTATACCAGGAAAGAAATTTTTTGTTTTAAGTTGTGCTTGCTCCTGGTTTCTGAAAATTTAGAGATGCTCAGCTCAGAGGAAAGAGTCACAGATAATGAAAGATGTAATTGCTGAAAGGAGGGTTTGTACTATACTATGGTCTATCAGCATGTAATAAGAATTAGTGTCTTTTTTAGCTTTTGGATCAGAAAAGGCAAAGCATGTGAGAATTTTCTCTATGTGATAATTTCAACTAGGTCTTTATTTCATTATATTTAAAAGCAGAGGCAAGTGACTCTTGTGGCTTACCTGTATTGTCATCTTCTGTGCTGTACTCAGTAGTTAGCCACATGTGTTGTGAGTTATGACTATTTTATACAAAAATAGTAACAGGGTTGTGAAGATTTAAGATTTCTGTCGCACAAACCTGAGATATAAATAAAACCATCAAATATATCAAAGCTTTCAAATATATATTTGAAAGATGTTTCCTACTTAAAGAAGGTTATTTCATAAGTTATATAAAATGTCTTCTCCCCAGCATTATGCTCTGTAACGAGTGGGTTGGTTTATGCTGAGGTTATCTTCATTATCTGTCTGGAGGAGTTGCACGTTCCCAACAGGTAGTTGCCTGGCAGTAGTTGTATAAACTGACAGAGCAGTCTTCCTCCCAGGTTTGCAAAGAGCAATTAATCTGCCATGGTAGTGAGTTATTAGAAGCTCACACTTCCCTAGATTTCCAGTAGTTTGTCAGTTATGTAAGGTAGACATACAGCTGGATTTGCCATTACCTTTATATCTGTATGATATTTATATCTCCGATTTCCCTAACGTGCAGGTTACGTGTTTGGCGTTGAAACGTGCTTTCAACACCAATACACTAAGCTTTGTTTTCATGATTGCAAAGGTATTTGTGCTGTAACATTCCTTGACATCTGGCTTGTACTGTGAGAGCCCGGTTGTTCCTGGCCACTTAAAAGCATGAGAGGCAAATCCCCGCACTGTGACTGTTGGGAATTTTCCTGTCCCATCAGAGAAACGGAAAAGGAGATTTGCTGAGATTTTGCATTTCTGGCTTGTTCTTGGTTCTTCCTACTTGTTTATTTAGGTGGCAATCACGGGCTATATACCAAAATCAATGCACGTGTTACTCTCATCTCTATTAGTAGTGGGAGTTTTGTCTGTTGATGGCCTTAGTGTTGCAAGAAATGCTATTATATTTCGAGAAGCAGATTTCTGACTGTGTTGGAACAGGTAGAAGCTGTGTAGAAGTTCTCTCCTTGTGTAAGTAAAAGACCCAGGCAGTTATGAAGTCTCTGACTTGCCGTTGCCTTGTCTGCCTCGCCTGCAGTCACAAATGCAAATGCAGGGGGAGAGCACTGTGAGGGATTTATTCTTCAGAGAGTATTATGATAGGGTGGTTTGGGCTTTTTTGGTTAGACTTCATAGAAAACATGGTAGTGTGTTTGAGGAGGGGGATTGTTCTGGAGGTTGGTTGTGCTCAACTGACATTGAGTCACTCAACAGTAAATTGGCTTCCTGAAGGGTCTAATGAATCCCAGAACCTATGCAAAGGAATTGGTAAGAGTCAGTAGTCAGATGTGGTAGGGAATGGGAGGTATGGATGGCCAGAGTAAAATGTGGTTGCTGCCTTTTATTGTTAGTGGGGAATTAGAGCAGCTGATCATACCTAATCTTCACTTTTTTTTTTATTATGGACAAAGAAACAGATAATCATCAGATGTTTGCAGGTAAATAAATCTTGTGAAATGAGTCTCAGCTGAACTTACTGCGCAGTATTAAATAACTTGCCTAAGTGCCTCTATTATTACAGGGGATGCTATAGAAGCTGCTATATTAGAGTAAGAACAGACTTTTAATTCATTTCTAGCTGATATTTATGTGAGAGTGCTTGAAGAAGGTTCTCCCAGGCTTCTCTCTTCTTATCTCATTTGATGAAATGATTTAATGTGAAAGTAGCATGTTCTTGTACTTTGAGTTTCTACCTATTTTTCTGACCTCAAATTGTCTGAGCTCTGATTGTCTAAAGACCTAAAATGTGTAGTGAGTGGTAAATAAAAAGATCCATAGCAACAGTGACAAGTGTTTATCTTTTATCTATGTTAGCATGTCAACATGAGAGGGACATTGTTGAAAGCATCAGATTCCTTAATGCTCACAGCTAGTAAGCTACAGGATGTCTTGTGAGAAGCATCTCTTTTTTGTCCTGTCTTGTGAGGAAAAAAACTATTCTGTTAATCTTATCTACAATTTGAAGAGTAACTTTCTTTGAAAATTTAGTTGCTGTTCCTTCCTATCTTGAAGGGCATTTTTTTTCCCAACATTATGAGCAAAAGAACTGTTGCCTCCTTCAAAAGATGGTGGCTTCACCAAGAAGGCGCTCGCAGTGAGAGCAGACCTGCAGCTGGTTAACTGACTGTAATACCTGTCAGATCAGAGAAGATGAGATTTTTAAAAAAGAAACCACGCTATAAAGCCAAATTGCTTAGGAATAGAGAAAGAAGTACCTACTATCTGATAACTACCAGGGCAGAAAGATTTAGTATCTCATTCCTAGAAGATGTGTGCAAGTTCCTGCAGCAGTTTTTGTTTAACACTGGGAAGATCTTAAAAGCAACATTTCCTTTAACATGCTCTCTAAGGAGTAAAACCTCCAAATTCTTGATTTGGCAGCTTCCATAGCATAGTGAAAGGTAGGAAAACCAACCTCTCTGATTAATGATTCTGCCAAAAATGTCTGGATGTGCTGGAGTTAGGATGAGAGAAAGAGCCAATTTGTTGTATAGTTCAGTGAAATTTATGAGTGTGTGGGCTTAAAACCAAACACAAGGCTGCTGTCAGTAGTATGCCGAGAAGGAAAGTTGTGCTGTTCAGTCTCTGTTGGTCATAGCTGTGCTCCAGTGAGCTTTGATGCCTATAAAAGCATCAAGTCTACACTAAATAATGTAGGGTGAATGAAAGCATGAAATGAGGAAAAATGAAAATATATGGGAGATTTGTTTCAAGTTTATTCCCAGAACTCTCTTACTTTAGGGAATTAAAGAATTTTATTCAGTACATTGGATGGAATTGCTCCTGAGACAAACAGGCCACAATTGGAGTTGATTGTAGAGCATTCATAGGGAGACAGATGAGAGAGGAGTGGCACAATAAAACTCAAAATCACAAATTGTTGGGAGCGTGTTGGTTACCAAGGGAAACACAGTATATGGAAATGTAGTAGATAGAAACATAATAAGGTAAGGTGATCCCAAGGCTTCTTTCTAACCTGAACTAATCTCCTGGGCTCTCTGAAGTTCTTGGGCTGGGTATGACTGATGCCCAGAAGCACAGAAACAAGAATGGAGAGCTGCAGCTTTTCATGTCTACAAGCTAGAAATAATCCTTCTGATTTTTGAGAGTTACCAATTGCAATTGATTGTAACTTTGCCTGTTAACAAGGTACAACAAGGTGTTCTTTCTTCTCTTGCCTTTTCAATGCATATAGATGGAAACTTTTCTAAGTTATTACATATTGAGATCTAATTCTTAAAATTAGAGAACAAAACATTGAAAACAGTACTCTTAAAATGGATAGTAATTAATTACTCATGTAATTGCATTAATTAAACTTGGCTATGCAATTAGGCAGCTAATTATGTTTAAAACACAGTTTCACATTTCAATCACTGCCCACACCCTGGGGATCACCTTTTTTTTTTCTCTCCTCTCTCATTAGACCTTCTGTAATCTCTCCTGTTAAATAGCATGATTGAAGTTGAGAATATGCATGCATAGATGTGCATTTGCTTTCTTCAGTAAATGTGTCCAGTCAAAAGTTTAAAATTGTACCAGTTTTTTAAAAAGTCCAAACACTAAAGTTGAGATTTTTGTTGTTATTCTTTGTATCCCCCAAAGAGTGATTTTTGTGTCCTTCAAGGTAAATATGTATGTAAAGTCATTGAGTTATATGTGTAAAATTTGTCTAATTTAAAGGAATTCTAATATAGAAAAGAATCTCTCTTTGTTGAAGTGCTGTAAGTTTGCAGTCTTTTTTCAAATGAGAACAGAGGAATGGAGGAGCTTCCTTGGATCATGGAGTCTAGTCCTATTTTATCAGATTGTATAATCTTTTCCACGAATATGTCAGATTTAATCTGAAAATTAGTTGTTTGTTTCTTCCTCGTCATGTCCATTAAAAGGCTGTTCAAGAGTCACATTCCTCTGATGTTAGCTAACTTAGCTAACTTTCCTCATTTATAGTGTCACTGTGATAACTTTGCATTTATTTGTATTTATTCTGCAAGCATTACTGTTTCTGAAGTCATCCTAGCAGCCTTTCACTGTACTTGCTACAGTTTGCTTTCTCATATCCTGAACATTATTGCCTGGAGTTGTTCAAGAGGTCTCCACTGAGTCATTATTCCTATCCTATACTAGTACAGTGGTCTTATATGACTATTTCATTGTCTTGTGATCAGTTGGTATCATTTTTTCCCCCATTTTCTTTTTCACAGCTGATAGTGATTTGGCTATATATGGGAAGGTTTAGATTGGATATTAGGAAAAATTTCTTCATCGAAATGGCTGTCAGGCTTTGGAACAGGCTGGCAAGGGAAGTGGTTGAGTCACCATCCCTGGAGATTTTTCAAAGACATGTTGATATGGTGCTTAGGGACATGGTTTAGTGGTAAGCTTGGCAGTGCTGGGTTAATGGTTGGACTCAATGATCTTAAAGGTCTTTTCCAACCTACGTGATTGTATGATTCCATAGTTCATCCAATTTCCATCATCTTAGATATCAAGGTAGCTTTTTTCTCCCGAGAGGTTTTGACCCCTCTTGAGTGACAGCTTGCCATCAGCAGATTTTATTGGCGTGATCCTACTATATGTGGTAGTCATTACTGAAAATATTTAATAGGCTAGTCCTTGGAGCTTCACTTGTAACCTACTTTCTGTGCAGTAACACCCCCTTCAGCATAAACTGTTTCTCGTTAGCCAGTTCCTATCTTGCCTTACAGTTACTAAAATTCTTATCATAGTAATTTTACACAATACACTGTGCACAGAGCTCTATTGAAGGTGTTAAAATATGCTGCTTTTGTTGTAATCGACATCCAAATTGTATGGCAGTGAATGATTTAACTAGTGCATTGTTGCTGCCTGGTAAAGGTCTTACAGTCCAAATGAAAATCCATAGAAGGTAGTGCCACAAAAAATTTCAAGATTTTTGAAGGAAGGTTTTACTTCTAAAACATGTTACGAAAGAGCGGTGGTATGATGTATTTTCATATTTATTTGTTCTTAACTGTATTACTATGGTATGATATGATACAGCATTACAGTGTTATTTTTTGGGAAACTGTGAAGTTTCTGTGAAACTGCATGTTGCTGTCTTGTACAGCCATGGCAGCTAATGCTTCTGCTTTCCAAAGCCTCTGGAAGTGTTTTGCCGAGTGATAGCCATGTACATTAAGTTAGGCTTTTAGAGGGAATTCAGGCAGTATAAATTTGCAAATTCTAATTAATTATTTTCATATCTGATTTATGCTGTCTGTGAACATTTTGCATATTTCTGATTGCTAAAATACATCGATGAAGGTTGGAAGGAGTTTCTGCTGGTTGAATCTTAATATATTTTTTGACATCTTATTTACAGCTGAAGAGTTTATCACTGTTTTGTATGAATTTTTCCAGGGACTTAATATTTAACATCTTGAAAAATAGATTTTGGAACCTGCTTTGACTCCCTGACAAGAAAAGAGCAACTATTTAGTTCACTCATGTGGAATTGGTCCCTGAAACCTTCAAACAGATAACGAACAATATGCATCTGTATGTGCATTCAAAGCTTTCTAACTTAAATCTTGTGACATCTGACTCTGGAAGCTGCTACGCATCCTGGGCTTCTTTTAAGTTGTTGAGCGTGTTTAATACTAGTTAGGATTAGACCCAGTTTTACTGTGGCTCCAAGAGCTTTTTGGAGCTGGCTGTTGAGATTGTTGAGTGGCATTTAAAAGTGTAAAAGTGCTGCCTGGTGTTAATGATTCAAGATAAGGAACATCTGTTGTGGGTTGGGAATAATACCTGCTCTGTCCTAGAGTTAATTAATTTCAGGGGAATTACAGACTGATGACAGGGTGCTCAGGAATTAGGCATGGCCATAAGTACAGGGCATTGTAGAGCTGTACCATGGAAGATTTGTGGTGCTGCATCCTAATGTGTAGGGGGAAAAAATCTGCATTGGATGGCACGATACTAATAATTATAAAGCCCGCATTTTTGCTTCTTGTGGCTTGGTATGAGACACGAAGGGCAGTGGTGAGATGTCTGCGTTACCCGTGGATGGCAGTAGGAAGCCCAGTGTCCTTTGTCTGGCTCGGCCATGGGGAGGAGAGAGCTGCTCCTCTTGTCCCTTGCCTGGCATGACCCAGCCACCACTGCCATGCAGCGCGGTGGTGGGACACAATGTGGGATAACTGCATTTTGGTCCCCTCCTGGGTGCTATTCCCAGTCGGTTAAGGAGGGGAGCAGCCCACCCAGTTAGCTGCCAATAGGGTCGAGCCTCCAGGGGAGACTCCTCTGATGATGGGCAAAAATAGTTTCAAAGGCAATCCTCTTGACATTCACCAGCAATTGGCAGAAATTGTCTGAAGAAGTGGTTATCCTATCCTACTGAAAATAGAATAATAATGAAAATAGCAAAGATATTGGTTCAATCACTGTTGGTGATGATGTCTGGTTTTCCTATCCTAAGAAATATTTGAATAATGCCAAGTGTAGATGTGCTTGCACTTAATAATGATTTTCCCATTAGCTGTGTGCAGCTTTTCTAAAGCCTGCAGAGAAGCCTATATGGTATATCCTAAATATTATAAAAATGAGAGCTGTCAGTTAAGTTGCATGCAATTACCTACCTCGAGAATACTTTCTTATTCTTTCTGTGAATTCCAGTGCGTTTTTCTCCCTTCATTATGAAAGAATTGGGCATTCCCAGTCTAAATTAATAAGTATACTAATTAGTCTATGGAAACTCCACAGCTTTGTGGATGGTTGGCTGGGTTTGGCAGGGACTGCACACCAGGCTGCAGTGGTGGCAGGAGCTCTGAGATCTCCCCACTGTCCTGCTGCACACCTGCTCTATGGAGACCTGTGAACTGGGGGAACAGGTGGGTTTCATCCTTGGTGGCCTGGTGCAGACCAGCCCTCTGAACTGTTGCATTTGTACTTGGGTGCAGGAATGGCAGAGCTTGCCCTGTCAGAGTGTTCTAAGCATCATCCCAGCACATCTGATGGTTGACAGTGGATCTCAGCAGAACATTAAACTCTGCAGTGACAATCAAATTTTGTGAAGAATTATGAAGAATTACTATTGCAAGAAAAGGACGCTTCTTGTTTATGTTTTTGTCGTTGTGGCTGGTATTGTTTGCCTTTTCTATTTTTAACTTTCTTCCTAAGCTTTAAAAAATATTACCTTTTAATATAGAAAACAAAGCTCCTAAGGTCCTAGAACAGGTAGGCAAGTGGTTTCATTAGGGCCGGAGAGAGGGAAATAAGGCAATAAAACACACAGACATCTCTGAAGGGTTTTCCTTTTTGCCAGATTACATGTGAAATAATGGTTGGACTTCCTATTTTTTCCTGGTATTTTGCTACTCCTTTTTTCCATTAATTATGTCATTTCCCCTCCCTTGTTTTCTATGATCTGATGATCCAATTGGGTCCCCAGATTATATCGAATAATCAGTTCTTTTGGTTTTATGTACTTCACAGCACAGATTATGTGCCTTGAAAGGTTTTATTCTTAATATCAGGGTTTGAGTACAGGGATACTTGGAACAGCGAGTGCAGCCACAGCTGAAGAGCAAATAAATTGTTTTCCCTTATTTGTGAGACTTCTGCTTTAGTTATTTGTTCAAGATCCCATCAGGGGATTACCTTAACGGTTTGGAGTGGCCCGAGTTCTAAATGAGCAACGTGTGCTTTGTAAGGCTTGAGCAGATGATGTCATAGACATGGAAGTGATGAAAAAGGTTTATTGAAGCGATAGAGATCTTTACATGATGAGTCAGCAAGATGGAACGAAGGGGAACTTTTTAATAGGAATGGATGCGAGTCAAGGATTCTCTAATCTCATTCTTAATAATCTCCAGCAGAGAAACTTGTACTGAACTGAACTTCTCTTGTAATAAAATTATAGTTAGTAAGCAACTTTTTTTTTTTTATAAGAAGGACAGGTGGCTTCATCCAAAACAAAACTATAGGTTAACTTCAGAGAAGGTTCTTTCACCTCAGTCATGATTTGATGGTCTGGTAATGAAGCACAGATAACTGCTTTCTTGAATGGCATGGAAACCATGTGGTATGTTTAATATATCTAGACTGCTTTCTTATTAATATAAAAGCTTGGCATTTAGATTTGAAGAAGTGGGTTTGGGGGAAATAGGTGAAAAAATTAAAATCTGTACGAAGACAATCTGGAGATAAAAGCTTCTTCAGTGTTGGCAGGAAATCAACCTGAAAGTTACACAGTGTTTAAGCTGAGTATTACTGGAGCAGACACAGGGATTTGGTTAATTCATTAAGTATCCTCTTAGTGACATCTTAGGTCTTTCCTTGGAAGCTCTTACTAATTGGAATAAAATACACAGCATTGTAAAAAAAAAAGTGAATTTTTTCATTTGGCATGTTATGATTCTCAGCAAGGGCTGGAGTATTAGAAGATAAATTATACTGATAAATCATACTTGATACAGAGACAGTACTGGTCTAGAATACAGTATTATGGTCTGGAATGTTACCATCTAGAATACTATTAGAATACTATGATCTACGGTACAATTTTACAATGTTTTGTGTATAGTTGTCTTCTAAAGAAGACTTAGTAACACACTTCTCTTTAAATGAACAGCATTATCTCATACTTTTACCACACTATCATGTTAATGCAAACTATATGTATTTAATATATATAAAACCATTTCCGCTTGTTTCCATAATTGAATGGGATCTTAAAATGTTGTTGAATCACATGGTTATGTTGGCTGCAGAGTTTTTAATGAAAAGTTTTAGCAAACAAATTTTTTTAGCAACAGTTTTTATCCTCATCAAAGTCCCACTCTAGGAGTTAACGGGCCACTTTACATGAAGTTGATTTGCTCTAGAGAGAAAAATGTAGCATTGGATTTTTCCATTCGGCTAACTCACCTACTAAAATAATAGTACTGGAACAGTTGAGTATGGCTGCATGCATCAGGATAGAGAGGAATTTCAATCAGAACAGCAGGAGGGAAAAGTGAAGGAAGTTAATTGTTAACTTGGGAAATTGGAGGAAGCTTACATGGAAAAGTACAATGATAGTGCAACATAATATTGTTCAAATGCATATTTCCATCATGAGGAAAAGATTTAAGTTTTTAAATATTTCCCATTATCTGTTCATACAGGCTGGGTTTATCCTTGAATAAAAATACATGAGATATACCTGTGGTGTTTTAATTAAAATAAATAGGGCAGAACAGGATTTAACATGATTGCATAGTGAACCCAATGAGTTCAAGATCCAGCAGTGTGTTAGAGATTGGTTGTTATCTAGTGCCATTGGTTCATAATTTAGTCTATAATGTTCAGCTCTGAGCTTTTAATAAATTAATCAGACTGCAACCAGTTGAAACAGTTAAACTTGAAACCTGTAGATTGTTGGTCTGAAATAAATGATGTCAATTAAAATAATACTTACATAATCTATAGTTCTCCTTATTGGTAATGCAAGCAGTAAGTTTAATTTACTGTTGTTGCTCGTATAGTCTGTTTGATTTCAGATGAATTCATTTGTCATTCCATTACAGCACGGTAGCTGAGATCCTAACTCTACGTTTTTTTGGTAAAAATGTATAATGTTATAACTTTCTATAATATCTACAGGTTTTAGGACCTGCCCCAAAATGGTGTTCCTTCTTGGACAACTTGACTGAAGAACTGGAGGAGAATCCAGAGAGCACGGTTTATGATGATTACAAATTTGTTACCAGACAAGACCTTGAAAATTTAGGTAAAACTGTTGAATATGTTCTTTAGCTGGCTCTTTGTTCAGTTTTTGATCTTTTACATATGTAAGTTTTGTAATTCCGATGTGACATATGAGGACTGATAGAAATTCACTGACAGTAGTTTCCTCCAGTCTTCTTGGTTATTAATATACCAGACTGATGGCTTTATGTTCTTTGGTTCCAAACCAGTGCAACACTGGATAGTTGTATTTCTCAGATTTTTATCCTAGGAAGATGATTGATATTTGCTGATTTAATATGTCTAGGAATCTATTGTGTGTACTTTCAGACGCTAAATGGAAGGCACAGGAAGAGAAGTTTGTTTAGTTTTCAAAATATTTTTCAGGTGCTCAAACAGTATGTTGGAACTTAGAGCAAAATCTGCTAAAGGCTATTTGAATGTAGTAATTTCCAGAAAATGCAAATTATTCTAGAGCTGATAGAAACACAGTTTCAAGGAATTGGAATGCTGAAACTTATGTATCAGAGAAGGTGTAAGCATGCTTCTCCCATGGTAGTTAGTCTTTTTTCTGTCTGTTACGTGTTTAATTGCAATGTTTTGCTCTAGTTTAATTTAGTTAATTTACCTCTGAATCACAGAATGATATGGGGTTGGGAGGGACCACCATCTATTCCAACCCCCCTGCCAAAACAGGTCCACTTAGAGCAGGTTGCACAGGAACATGTCCGGGGTGGTTTTTGAATGTCTCCAGAGACAGAGACTCCACCACCTCTCTGGGCAGCCTGTTCCAGGGCTCTGCCACCCTCAAAGTAAAGAAGTTCCTCCTCTTGTTTAGATCAGACTTCCTGTGTTCAAGTTTGTGCCTATTTCGTCTTGTCCTGTCACTGGGCACCACTGAAAAAAGATTAGCCCCATCCTCTTGATACCCACCCTTAAAGTATTTATAGGTGTTGATCAGATCCCCCCTCAGTCTTCTCTTCTCCGGACTAAAAAGACCCAAGTCCCCCCTCCTTTCCTCGTAAGAGAAACGTGGAATATAGAAGTTGGTTTTGGCCTGGTAGGATGCCATACAAGGAGGAGTTCATCCAAAGCACCTGCATCTGCAGCATTAGAGTTCTGGTGTAGATGGTCTGAAAGTTACCTGCAGACCCCTATCCCAGTTGTAAGGGAATAAGCCAATGTAATATTATCTACACAGATTTGTCTGGGAATAATTATTTTGCTTTAAATTCACTAGAACTTAGTAAAATTTGTTTCCCCATAAATGCAAGCTTTCAGTTGAAGAACCAGCTTAGGGGGTATTTTGTATTTCATTTGTCAAAGTTTCTTTGTATTACTAGCTGTTAGCTGGAATACTCTCATTTTGGAATACACAGGAAGATTGTTGCCTGGAAACAGTTAACAACATTTTTAGAGACAACTTTGCTTCCTGGGATGCACAGCAGTTGCCCACTTTTTTTTGGCCACCATTTAGTTCTAGAAGTTTGTTAGTTCTTAATTTCTAAAGATTTGGGGTCTGTAGAGGGTATTTCACTATAAAAAGCTTTTCCTTTTCTCAGTCTTGGAATTTTGTGAAGATGCATGGAAGGAAAATCAGAGAACTCTGTATTTTCATTTTTACTTATGGTAGGGCCTAGGGTGACAGTTTCATGACCTGATGTGGTACTGTATTTTTTTCCAACATGTTGATTCTTCAAAGATAGTGACTCCAGGCAAAAGTCTTTCATTAAAACATCTCTACACCACACTAAAAAAGTGATTGTCAAACATCTATGGACTTTAGAAAATATACCCTCTTGACTTTTTCTTAGTAAACTTTTATGGAGTGTAGCGCTTGTGGGCATTTTTCAAAAGTGCACAGTAACAGCAGCTCAGATTTCTTGCTGGCCAAAATGATTATTTTTTTGTGTGGTTTTACTTAGTCTTGATGTAATGGATGTGACCGTTAGATTGATGTGTTTCATTGGCAGCGCTTGTTTGTCTTGAACTGGGTAAGTGAAGTGGCCAGCTTGGAATAGGAGTTCTTTATATATGAAAGCTCTTTGAAACCCTCTGTAATTTTTTTCCCAGGACTTGCTCATCTCATTGGATCATCGTTGCTCAGAGCATATATGCATGGCTTTTTCATGGACATAAGACTTTATCATAAGGTAAATAAGGCTGACCCTTGTCAATTTTTAATCTTGACAATAAAATATGCGTGTTGAGATTTTTGCTGTGTTTTGGTGTTGATTTTTTTCCCCTCCAAATAATAAGCTATGTCCTGTATTAATATTGTTTTCCTTTTACTACTTCTTGCTTGTTCAAAGGCAAAAATGATGGCCAACCCTTTTGCCTATGAAGAATACAGAAGAGAGAAAATAAGGCAGAAGATAGAAGAAACACGGGCACAGAGAGTTCAACTAAAGGTAAACCCTGGAAACAATGAGTATACTTCTGGGAGAACTATTCATAATATATTCTTAAATGTGTCTCAGAGATGTAGTGACTTCAGATTTGATTCTGTTTATCATCAGAGACACAAAGTAATTTATAGATCTTTTGAATGGAACCATAAAATTCCCATGCGTATAATTCTCACAGAAGAGAAAGACTGATACTAAACTGTAAAAGAGCAGCTCTCATTACATTTGCCACTTGAGCAGGTAACCCACTGGTAAAACTTGTGGTTTCTACTTCTGTCATTAAACTAAATGATTTAAGCCACTAAAAGATAATACTCTGTAAAGAGATACATAAAAAATGTTGGTTTTGTAGCTAGTTGCTTTCTAGATTGAATTTTCTCAACTTGCACAGAGAAATAATTGCTTTTAGAGTACTAAAGCTGATGCATTGCAAGGAAGAAACAATGCAAAAATTCTGCTTAAATTTTCTCCAAATCCTGTAGCATTACTAGAACCTAGAAATATTTGGAACCATTCAAGGAGGTGTTCAGCAAAAGTTATGAGTGAGTAAGAATTCTGTCTTCATCATGCTTATGAATGTAAAGCAGGTAAATTTTTGATTGTGTAAAAGAGTAATTTGCTGATTAATTGCTTTCCTCTCTTTAGAAACTTCCAAAAGTCAATAAAGAGCTTGCACTCAAACTGATTGAAGAAGAAGGAGAAGAGCAACAGGTTACTAGAAAAAGGAAACAGAAGGTGAGCTTTGGTTTTGGAGACTAACTGGAAGTGCAGAAATAGTAATGCTTACAGTATTGACTTTTTTTGGGGGGAAGGGAACGTGGTTATTTTGTTATCTGGCCAGATTCAAAATTCCATTGTTTTTGTTTCTCATAAATAACTTTTTCTAATAAGTGTATTTAAAGTGAACTTCGCTGTAGCTGCAGCACCAAGAAGGCCATGCAGTAATGTAGAGCTTAAAATGATGAAATACTCAGTGTTAAGATGATACAGGCTTCATAGGACTCCAGAAGCTAGCTAAATGCAGAGCCAGTGCCAAAGCTGTTCGAGAAAGACCTGTTGTTTACATTTGTTGGTATTTTGGTGGTGACCATGACAAGATAGATCTTTCTGTAAAAGTGAAGACCATTTCCTTTCTTTGTGTATGCATTTAACTACGTTTTATAAAATAGCCAAAATGGCTTGCTCTTATGCAACAGGAATTCTTCCTGATGTTGAAAATTATCCATTTTTATCCTAAGTGGAGTCTAAAGGAAAATATTAGTTAATGTTTTAGCATCTGGTGGGAGGCGGGGTTGGCTATAGGTAGCACTTCATAGGTGCTCATTCTCACAGGAATGCAGCGTTCATGAAAGGCCAGAATTAGCTTCATGTGGCATGTAATGACATCCTGTGTGTTATAGTTAGGATCCTACAGTTACTGTAAGAAGCATGAACTATTGAAAAAGTAGGTCTTGGCAAAACCTTAAATGCATACTGGCTAAACCAGTGGTACAATGGAAATGTGAGCTCAGTAAGTAAGTGCTCATCTGTCCAGGAGTACATCTAGATTGTGTTAGGAAGTGGACTAAAAAGACTATACATAAAATGCATGTTCTGGTTATTTTCCTGAAATGGTATTAGAGTCTTATGAAGAGCAATTTATTTTAGGCTTTGGGATTTAGTTTTTTGCTGTGTGACTGCAAGTCATACATTTGAAAGAGTTTCTGTGTTTGAAATTTACACTTGTTGTTTTCTGTATTATTTTTTTCCCACTTTTTCAGTAACAATGAAAATTTAATGCTGAAGTGGTCTGAGTATGCTGGTATAAGTTTGGCAATGTTGAAAGATCTGCTTTTTATAATAAAGACTAATTTTAAAATGACGGCAACAGATATTAACATAAGCTGAAATTGTAACTTGAACTGTTCCTAATTCAACAGTAGCATAATTTACACAGAGTTCATTTTACTTTGACATGAATGAAACTGCCTTTTTCATTCTGTGTGCGTGGGCAGTGAAGCAAAAGTGTTATAAGATGTATAGAAACACGCTTATGTATTTACAGTAAAACAGTAGCATTACATAAAGACATGTTTACCCTGATAATTTGTTGTACATGTTGTAGAATCATCCCCGTCAGACAGGGTATTTGCCTTGGAGGTACTGCTGATTAGTCAATAGATACCAACACATTTCCAGACTAGCTGGCGGAACGTATGAGAAATATTAATTCAAAAATACCAGTAACTGTGTATTTAAGGTGTCTATAGTGTGCATTTAAAAAAATCCTGTCTTACAGGCAGGTGACAATGATACTTATTTGATCTTTGTGAAAGTAATAAAATATAATAAGCATAAATCTTGATTTTTTTATATGACCTGGAAGGGTAAAGCAACTGGCATTTCACATCCTGATTTTGTGTTTTGTTTAATTAAAAAGTTCGTTCTTACTTTACCAACGTCTGTTTCAGAATTTTATAACTCACTCGTGCTTTGCTTCTTTTCCAGAATCTGCCTAGCCTTCTCAAAGATGATCGTTTTAAGGTCATGTTTGAGAATCCGGATTTCCAGGTGGATGAGCAGAGTGAAGAATTTAGGCTACTTAACCCACTTGTTTCTAAAATAAGTGAGAAAAGAAAGAGGAAACTCAAGCTCTTAGAGGAACTGGAAGAACAGGTAAGATATTTTTGCATTTGGATTAAGAAAAATCCATAGGTTGTTTTTTTTTTTTTTTGTTTCAAGCACTCAGAATTTTTACTCTAGAAAGAAGGGAAGATGGGGGCAATGGAAAAATGTCTTACCAGCTACAGTAATTAAGTGTAATTTATAATGTTATCCTAGTTTTTCAGATGTGTATGGTGTTGCATCTACATGAATATAGGTTTGCAAAACATAAAATATGTAGGTGGAAACAATTTTATAATGTATCTTCTGCTTCATTTGCTGTTACTGCTTTTGTTCAAATTTTAGTTATCTTCAACGGTATCTGTGTAAAAGCTGTCACATACTCTAATTGTAGGAATGATTTGAAAAGAAAATTAGTTGTTTGTTTCTTATTTTTGTACTATTTTTGCCTGCAGGAAGAGGAGGAAGAACCAGAAGGAAAAGCAAGTGATGCAGAAAGTTCTGAGAGCTCAGATGATGAAAAAGGCTGGGTTGAAGAGGTCAGGAAACAGCGCAAGCTTTTGCGCCAAGAGGAAAAAGTAAAGCGGCAGGAAAGGTTCAAGGAGGATCAGCAAACATCACTGAAACCTCAGTTTTTTGAGATTAAAGAAGGAGAGGAATTCAGAAGCTTCAAAGACTCCGCCAAAAAACAAAAATTAATGAAGTAAGACTAATGTTCCTTTTTTAATAGCTGGGGGTGGTTGATTCTCAAGTATTTCTCTTATAGTACAGGCCGGTGGCGTTTTGGCTTGGAAGTACTTACTAGTAAAGCCACATCTGGCGATTCAGGAATATAACTTCAAGTGACATAATTGTTGAAAGCTTTGTCTTGTGGTTAAACAAATACAGTGTTTAGAGTATGGCAGAGACACAACACAAATGAGATGAATAAGAGATTAATATTCTGAGTGAGATTTGGGCATCCGTTACTTAAGTGTTGGTGAACTGCTGCTCTAAAAAATAACAGCACAGGTGCCTGTGAGACTGGTTGTATTTCTCCACCAGTGTCTGTATGAGGTTGACAGTCTGGAAGTTTTTCATTTGACCCTCTAAAAGGATGTGGAATACTGCATGACAGACAAGTCACTATTGGGGTAAGATCAAGGTGGTAAACAAAATTTGTTTAATATGGGTATTTTTATGGCATCCAGAAACTTGAAAAAAAACTATGCTGTCCTTATGTTGTCAGGTCTCACTATTTCTATTTTTCTTTTTGCAATACAAAAATTCCTACCTTTTTTAAATGTGGATTTCCTTAAATTGATGATCAACTGAGGTAATTGGGTACTGTATAGGAAGCACATCAAACTAAGGGACTTGGCTTTGAGGTGCTTAATACCTGCAAATCTCATTGATATTATTTTCTTGAGAGGTGAGTTAAGCTCTTCAGAAGCTGAGATTTAATAGCCTTTTATTATTTGGAGTGGAGACACTAATATTAAAACCTTGACAGAAAATAGCTTCAAAGTTCTTGCAGCACACTGGTTGTAAAGCAACATTTTGACTAATGTTGGAAATAGTTGCTGGGCTAGATGGATCTTGTAATAGCCATTATGTTTTTACTTAGAATGAAATGATACAGTCAAAGAAAAGGAAGTGAATAATATATATAATGGGATTGTTTCTTTGTCTCAGTAATGAGTGACTCTACAACCAGGTTGTTTTGCGATGGAAGTTCGCTGGTGGTGTGTCAAGAAACATTTGATAAAAATTCAGCTTCTCCCTTGAATGTCCAAGCTTTTATCTGAAATTATCATGCAAAATCATCTTTAAGTATTACTGAGACTGTTTCTGCAGTAGTCTGGTAGTCTAGGATTCCCATGTTGTGCCTGCCAGACCTCTTTAAATAGAAGTAGTAGTTTTTATGAATTGGGATTTATAGCAATTCTGCAGAACTGATTCCTATGTTTTCCTTAGCTGTTTTTTATCAGCAAGTGTTTTCACATAGTGATTTTTTTCTTTGTTCTTTATATTGAATATACCCACTCATTCTAGACTAACATTCTTAGAGTCCATCAACTTTCTTCTGGTTTTTTTTTTCTTTCTTTCTTCCAGAAGGTGAAGCAACTTTTTACTTGTCAGATTTTTTTTCTATGTCAGGATAAAATCCACTCCGGACACTCTGACAGAGTATTTGTAGGTTAAGGATCTCTTTTCACATAGTAGTTGGATTTATAGTTACGTTAGCAAGTGACTTGAAAAGGAGCCTGAGACAGTGGTCAAACGGCACTGTGTTCCCATTGAAATACTTCCCTAAAAGGCAGCAATGGCCGCAGCCCACTCACATACTGTTCTTTTATGCCAATTTAGCTGCTGACCTCTAAAGGAAATTCTCAAGGACACTCAATTTGAAGTATTAAGATTTCATTTCATTCAAAACATTGAAGGCTTAAATATGAACAAGTATACTGAATGTTAAGTAAATAAGCCAAGACAGGTGTAAGGAAGAGAAACATTTAGAAAAATCTAATACAGTGTGACGCAGGACAAAATAAATTCTTTCATCTGGTTTATAGAGGAAGAAAAATTATTGCTTCAGCTTGGGAAAAATGAAAGCAAGTACCACAGATCTGCCCAGTGGATGGAAGAATATCAGTGATAACGTAGACCATGGAACAACTTCTAAAAGACTAGTTTTAGGGAAGAGAGAATTCTCTGCAGAATATAATGCATGGTGTGGTGCATAATTAGGATGGCTTAGGTTAGATACTCTCTGCGTGGTAAATGCACAGATGGGATGTAATGTAAAATGTTTAAAAAATTAAAAGGAGAGAAAATTGAGGATAGAATAGGAAGACAAAAAAATGGATGTGACGGCATTACTTCCTTCACGTTTCTCTGAGTTGTTGAATTGTCTTTCCATTATTTTTGTTTGTTTGCTTCTGTCTAAGCAATTAGTCACTGATCCAACTTGTGCTCATTCAAGTGTTGTTCCGAGCAAGGAGTTTGAATATTCCTTAAATTCTTAAGGGAATTTAAAAATTAACAATTGGTATCCATGTCCAGCTGACATGATTCTGTAACGATAATGACTTAGACTGTGTTGTGAGCTAACGTGTTTGGTTAATAAGCACTTTTACATATTAGAATTTTATGAAGAACATACCTAAATACGTCTTTTGCTGGCTTTATTCAGTGATAAGTAGTCAGCATAAAAATAATTAATTCAAGTAGCATACTGAAAATTGGAAGGACTGTAGTGGCATGTACAATCTGGTGAGGCTGGCATGTTTGTCTTTGATTTGATTTATCCAAGTTATGGAATGATAGTCTGTGACCAGTATAATTAAGTACCTTAATACCTTCACTATGCATTTAATGGTTAGGTGTTCTTTTTTTTTTCCTCTAATCATATAATGTTCTACCTGAGGAAACAGTTTATGGCTTACATAAAACTGGGTGTTTCTTCTGACATGTTCCTGACTCAGCACAGCTCCAAGCCCAGCTCCTAAAGCAGCGGTGCATACTATAAATTTCCTCATAGACCAACAGTCTACACATTTCTTTGCGCAGGAAAGCTGCAAAATTCACTCATGGTTGGAAAAAATAACGCCTTGTCTCAAATCAGTCTACATTTCATTTTCCCCTTCTGCGCTTTTAGGCTTACACATGAAAACCTGCTGAACGTAGTAGCAAAGATGCAAAACTTTGCTTTGTTTACTTACTGCATTAAGTTCCTTACATCGTAGCTGAAAATGGTCCATAAAAGTAAAGGGTTTTTATCAGTGTGTCAAGAACTCTTTCGATTTTTGTGATGTCCCTTCAAAAGGATTGTTATGGAAGTTAGAGCACGTCAAAATGAAAAACTACAGTAAGTCATGCTTTCTAAAGTATGACAGTCAATGTATATGACTTCAGAGATCACCAAGAAAGTAAAAAAAGCCTAACAAAAGCATAGTTGACATTCCTAGGTATTGCTAAAGTAAAACAGCAGGAAAAGTCCTGAAAAACTGTTCTCTTTGAGGCAAAAAGAAGTGCCAGGGCAATTTTTTGGTTTTGGTTTTGGTTTTTTTTTGTAGGGCACGGGAAGTTGCTTTTAATAACATTGTTAATATATCCCTTGAATCAGTATGTTGAGGAGGATTATTTTTTTTTTGTGTATCAGTGTGTGCAATTCACTATCATCCGAGGTCTGCACGTGTTCAGATAAAAACAGCCATACCTGCAATTATTCCGTAAAATTGCAACCCCACAGCGTTTTGCTAATATCTCCTCATTTTAATTTTTCCTCTGACTGAAGCAGTAGCTAGTCAGTCATGCTAAATAATTGCTGGGTAGTAGCCATATTTCTCCAGCTCACTTTCAAAGGGGAGACAAAATGGGACTTCACTTGAATGTAGAAATCCCACCACAGTGTCGGCGACTGATCTTCTGCCATAGTTAGCTCTAAGGCTTAGCTTGTCTTCCCGATTCGCACAGATGGAACAAGTTTTTACATGTACTCAATGAAAAATATACTACAGGAAAAAAATAAAAAAACAATCAAAGTACCTAGTCATGAGAAATAAAGTAATTCTTGACAGTAATTTTTCATTGTTCATCTGAAAAGTCTTTGTTACATAAAATGGCTCATTAACCAAAATTCACTGGACTTCATGCATAGGCCTCAATCCACGAGTCCTTCATCCATAGAAATGCCCTTGACTTTTGGTGGCTGCTAATCATCTGTATTTCTTATGTTGACATATTTTTCCACTTCAGAACTTGTACAAAAAATGTCTCTTAGCCTTCTTCAGAGAGATGTAATAAGACACTAATAAGAGCAGCATCTCGAATTGCAGAAACTAATTTCATACAGTCAGGCAAGTGCTTTCTAAGTGCATGGCAGAGTGAGTTTGTCTGATGGTACGTGTGTTATTCTGGAGTGGCGCTATCTATACTGGCAGGAGGAGGACTGGCCGTGTTGGGGCTCACAGGCGCCTTTGGGGAGGTGGCTGAAGCCAGCCCCATCCCTGCCTGTCGCACCCCTCTGCGGGAACAAGCTGTATTGCCACTCCTCGCCTGTCCTGCTTTACAGCCCGACTTACTGAAGCCAGCAAGGGGGATATTAAACATCACCTCACAGCCAGGAGCAACTGGGGCACGTCCATGTGCCTTGCTCGTGTAGGGGCACTAATTTCCAGTGGGGGAGAGCTGGAAGCAGTATCGGTTTCCACCACGGCAGCTCCCTCCTCGGTAGAAATGCTGGAGCTCGGTGCCCAGGGGAGAGGCTCTACACCAGCTTGCTCACAGAAACTAACTGATGAGTACTCTGCGATTGAAGGCTTATGCTCACGTGGAGTTCCTCTCTGGGCCAGGGTCTGTCTTATTTATCCCATTTGCTCGTTTGCATTGTTCTTTTGTTTAGAAAAGTGTTTGCTTTAGACTGTTACGGGCACAGTATCTGAACAGTCATTTGTATTTGGATTAAGTAACTTGTGTCTGTCAGTGAAGTGGTTTATTTGGTGATGAGTTCGTTCTGATCTATAGTCAAGATTATTTCCTTCTCTCAAAAGTGTTTCCAATTCACAAATTGCAAGATTTCAAGAAGGATGCATGTATCCAGCCTTATTAGTTTTTTTTCATTTGTGTATGTATCTATTACTGCAACTGAATATTCCTGACTTTTTCTGACGTTTCATAGAAAATTATAACGATAGAAGGGTGTGGTTTCTCTCTCAACTAGAGTCCTGTTGCAATGAACTTCACATAAATTTTAAGTGTTTCTACTGAAAGCAATATCTGGAGGGAATGATTTGAACTTGTCTTTTCTGTTTACTGAATGTTTATTTTTTAGACTTTTGGCATTTCAGAGTTTCAGAGAAATTGAGATTAGTTTTGACTGAATTATCAGCCTTTATTATAGTAAAAAGATGGCAAGAATATGGACTAATGTTAATTATTCTCTGCAGGAAAACTCTTGGAGATCGTTTAAAGCTTGAAGAAAAGCTTGGCACGCTCAATGTGTCTGATACCACAGTAGGCAGCAAACAGGCAACATTCAAATTAAAGAAGGTGAGCTATATATATAATTTTTTAAAGATAATACACCAGTAACTTTAGTTTTTGCATGAAAGAACAGGAACTTAAAACCATCAAACAAATGTCCCTCTTCATTTCTTTATAAGCTGCCAACTCTTCTGCTTCTTGCCAAGAGAATGAAAGCCTCCGGTAGTACACTGTGTGTTTATACCTTTATAACTCAGATAGCACTCATAAAATCGTATATTCCGGTGGAAAATACTGCCTTCCCTCTCTTGATAGTTTACTTGCAGACATATCATCAGAAGCTTGTGACCTTACCTGACTCCAGTGCCAGGACTGATCAGATCTTGGTCTGCAGATCAGGATGCTGTACGTGACTCTTGGTTGATAGTGTCACTAGGTCTCAGTAAGGTGAAAAAGGAGCTTCTCTCCACCTTTATCATTGAACGTGTGTAACACAGATCACAGGGGCGAGCTGTGGTCCTGTTCTACTTGCCAAATTCCATTCAAAGTGTGTAGTTAACTGCTGCCTGTCTAACTTTCCCAAAGGGTGTTGATTTCCCATCCTAAGGAAATGTGTAGATTGCAGACAGGTGATTACTTTATATTGTGGGCAGAGTTAAATGCATGTGTGTATCTACTACTGCTGTAGAATACTTGAAGATTATTTTTTTTCTGCTAGAAAATTACTTGAACTGGGGAAAGGAGAACTGGGGAAAGGACACATTATAAAAGCTGAAGACGCAAATTATTTGAGCTGACAAAATGTACTTCAGTTAAAACTGGTTTTCCTCAGTAAGCCTCTTTGCTATAATATATATTTCCTTACCAGTGGTCAAATATTATTCACATCTGTAAACTGCTGTCACAAGAATGGCAAAGTAGTTATTTGATTGTCACATTAGACATGTCTTAAAAAAAAAAAACAACCTAAATAACCAAATTTTTTGGACTATTTCTACCTTACTTGATTTACTTGATTATTGTCTGTTTGCAGATGTCCTTTTTCATCTGTTTTTGATTGCTGTATTGCTGGAATTTAAAATATGTTTATATACACATAAGAATAAGTCACAGATTCCTCTGCAGTGCTGCGAAGGGAACCATTCTGGGGATTTTACCAACTGCTGTAACTGATATGTTTGGTGTCTTGCAGCTATTTAAATGGGGTCTGCAGGGCTTCTAAAGCACGGTCTTTTTTGTGGTAGCTTTAAATTAGAAAGTACAAACCCATAAGGTTCCTTGCAATTGGTGGTGAGCATTGAACTATCGCCTTTTGCTAACAGTTTTGTGAAGATTTGGGAGTAAAGTGGCAGAAGACAGATACATCAGTGGTTCAGAATGTCATTTCTATTTGATTCTCTCAGATATGCTATAGCTTTGTTTTATTTTTTTAATTATGTTGCTGCTGTTAACTGGTGTTGCTTTATTGAAATACATACCTTGTGCTCGTTGCATTAAAAAGATTTTTGAAAATGTAATTAAAAGAAAACATAAAGCATCTATAGACGAGATCTTTTCTCCTGTCAACAGAGTATCAAAATAAGACTTGCAAGTCTTTTTTCCAGTAAACAGACCCCATGTATATATTCTGAAGTCCTGGGGAATGGAGCAGGGAAAGCTAGGAGGAGGTCACATTATGCAGTATACTGTGTCTTGACACTCGTTTTCAGAGGATGAAGACATGAAGTTGGCAAGCCAAAAAAGGGATTTTAGTGTTATTCTGATCATCAGCTTCTGCTTTGTGATGCTCTTTCCTTAAAGTGCAGGTTTACTTAAGAGTAGGTAGGAAGATTTAGTGGGAGAGAGAATTGTGCTTCTTTAGGATGGGTATCACACAACATTATACATCGGTGGAATTGAGACTGAACTTTGCTGCTACAGCTGTGATATGTTAGCAGCTTCCCAAATGCCCAGCAAGCACTGACAGATCCAGCCATGAAATTGTTTGTCAATGATATTTCACAGTTTAGTTTTCAGGGGATTTTAGCATGGTGTGACACAGTGTGACATCCTGTTTTTCAACTTCAGCATGCTTTATGATAGCAAACAGGTACAACAAAATAGCAGGGTTTCTAAAATACCTAAGTACTTAACACTACTAGGGAGGTATAGAGGACTTTCTAAAAAAAAGGCAACAACAAAGCTTCAATAGCAAAACAAGAATTCAGTTTCACTAATCTAGAGGTAACAGTCAACATTAATGTAATGAGTAAGATTTCTCAAGACTGTTTCAGATGAAGTCTGGAGACAGAGAGAAACTACTTACTTTTTCACGTTGTGGGTTTCTTGTTTCTCTACCTTCAATGGAAACAGGAATCAGAACATTTCAGCAACGTCTAAAGACCACTAGCTTTTATTCCTATGATGCTGGTATGGGCTTATTGCTATATTTGGTAAATTGGTTCATATCTCACCTCAACCAAAGTGATGTCTGTGTATGCAAATCTCCAGCTCAGGTTTAAATGATACTTTCATGGGAGATCCAGGTAGAGATGCGCTGAAGTATGAGTGCTGCTGGTTACAAATTCAGATGCAGGGGGGATACAGCTGTGTGACCAGTATCTGTGTCACACTGTTCATGCACTTATCCTGTGCTGCCATTGAAATTGCTCTAATTTTATTTAGAATGTATTATGGCATGTTTAGAGTATTTTATAGCACGGACGGTTGCCTGAGCTTGGCTAGTTCAAATTTATGCTTAGTTTGAAGACAAGCCTTAGTCTTCCAATGAAAATAGTAGTTTATGGCTGAAGAAGTCATTCATCTATGTGGTATGTAAATGAAACCCTTTCAGCATGTTTTTGATGAAGAGGAAAAACATTAATAGAGCATGTGGCACAGGAGCAGAGATTTTAAGCTATTTTCATGTGGAAAGTCTTCATAGAATTGCATACAGCGTATCAAACACTTTCAGGAACTTGTAAAAACACTTTTTAAAAAACATATATGTTTCAGCAAATTTACCTAATTGTTCTGTCTCTTAAAATGTGCTTGTGCAAATACTAAATATGGTAATACTAAGTTAACCAAAGTAGATATTAAATAGCATCAAATTGTGCTCTGCCTTCTTAAGGGCATTAAAACATAAATTCTCGAGTGTAATTTTACAGTTTGTGGTTAGACATCGGTTTTCATCTGAAATACATGATTTTTTTTCACTGTTCTTGATAACTTTGTCTTAAATATTTGCTCTGAATTACTTGGAATGATAATGCCTAGGGATACCTGGAATCAACAGGTACGGTGTAAGACAAGATTGCATGAAACCATTTATAGTAACACTTCCAGATTTCCTAAACAGAATTTTGACTTGATATATAGATACTTGAACAATGAGGTGATGTGTAAGTTTACGAGAACCTGAGTCTATTTTTGTTTCAATATTCCAGTCAGAGCAGCAAAAGAAACAGCAGGAAGCTGAGAAACTACATCGTCAAGAGAGGAAAACTCTTAGGCGTTCTGCTAGTCATCTCAAGAGCAAACGTGGAAGAGGACGACTGTTTCATTGATTTATTATATGTTATTTTTTAAAGAAACTTTTAATCTCACTTTTCATTTGAAAAAGGGACTTCTTCAAATTGGGACACAGTACCAATGTATTTGTACATGGATTAATTAATGAACATAAACCCCAGAACTTGCTAAAGCCTGCGTTAATTACTGAAGAGTTTACAAAAGTAGAAGTATTGACCAAAGGACACTACAAGTATGGTGTGTTATAAACTCCAGTGTGAGCTGTGTTTGTGCAGCAAATGGTTATTGCAACTAGTCATTGTGTAACCCCGGATGTCTTTTATATAAGAATTTATGCATACAACAAGGCTGCCTGTCTTTTATTTAATTTAAGAGCTGTGGGTTTTTGCTTTCTGAAATCTTTGTGACTCTTTAGATAGAAGATCAAGGGTAAGTTATTTTGGCTAAAAACTTATCTTTACAAGGGCCCAACAAATTTTTCTTTCATGGTTCTTGAAAAATGACACACAGTTGTGTTTCTCAGACCTAACTTTGGCTTTGTGTTCTTGGGTTGCCTTAGTATCCAGGAGGAGGACAAATGGCTGTCATGAAGGAAAGTGAGAATGCCTCAATTTAGAAATTAGAAAGTTTGGTTCCTTCGAGTCACTCTGTAAGGAAACCTCTCTTGCCACACTCTGTGCTGCCCACAAGTTTCTCATGCTTTCTATTTAATGCACAACTATCCAGTATTCCAGTGTCAGTCTCGCTCATGCTGTATATCAAGAAGTACCATTATTGCTTCACTCTAGCCACTGAGAAAATGTGATACAGTTGTGGTTGCTCCAGGGTACGTTCCTGTTTTTGGGGTCTTGTGTTTTGGTAACATTTAAGCCTTTGAAATCCAAGTGCAATGACAAGTTGAAGTTTGTACTAGTGTAACATCTTTTCCCTGGAGCATTGTGTTATCTCTTGGAATTTGTCTGCTCGCAATTCAGGTGTGTTCACTTCACGTACGTGGCTGTCCTGAATGTGAAAAGATTAATGTTGGAAACTTGCCACCGTTCTGGTTGATACACAGAGAATTGGGGATTAGGTGGACAGAACTGGCGCTGTAAGAACAGGAATTCAGAGACCTTTGATCCTTCTCGTGGTAGACCTAAATCCCATTAGAGTTGATCAAGAGCTAGAGGTGCATTTAAGGTTTAAGGCATCCTTATTTCAGCAATGATTTTGTCTGTGAAGAGCAGTAATAAAAAAAGAGGGGGGGGGGCTAGGGGGGCTATAAAATAGGGAGGAGGGGGGGATCCTCTGTGCCCCCCCCCCCCCAAAAAAAAATGGGGGGGGGGCCGAGAATGTGAAGGGACTTTTTTGGGGTCCCCGGGGTCTCGGGGCCCCGGGAGCTGAGGGCACCGCCGTCACCCACCCCCCACCCCCCCAAAAATGTGGGGCAGCCCCCCAAGTCCTGCCCCCCCCCCAAAAAAAAACTGATCCCCCCCCCTTTTGCCCCCCCCCCAGCCCGAGGGCAGCGTCCTCCGGGAGAGATTCAAGAGCCTCCAGAAACGGAACCTGATCGAGCCCCGGGAGAGGGCAAAGTGAGCGTGTGGGGCAGGACTTGGGGGGCTGAGCCCCACACGGGTGGGGCCGGAGTTGGGGGGCACGCAGGGGATCGGCCCCCCACGTGTGGGGAGGGTTTTGGGGAGCGTGGGGCAGGACTTGGGGGGTGTGGGGCAGGACTTGGGGTGCTTGGGGGATGAGTCTCGCACCTGTGTGGGGCAGGAGTTGGGGGGCTGAGTCCCACCTGTGTGGGGCAGGACTTGGGGGGCTGAGCCCCACACGTGTGGGGCAGGAGTTGA
>JAOQGH010000023.1:100579697-100617081 GCA_025769975.1 Gallinago jamesoni | reverse complement strand
AGCAGTAATAAAAAAAGGGGGGGGGGGGAGAGCAATCGATTTGCAGAGTGGTAGTGAACAGAGTTTTAAACGGTAAACTTTCAGCTTAAAAAAATCATCAAACCAACAAAAAACCCAAACCAAAACCTCTTTTGAGATTCTCCTGACAGACACTAGTTTAGGCCGGTGTATATTTTGGTTTTTGTGCACAGAGTGCCTCATGATAATATTGATTGTGTATTTGGGTTGGAGCCTGTATGATTAAAAGAACATACTTCATACTGTTGGAGAAAAGGCACATGCAAACTGTGCTTAACACACCATTTATTTCACATACAGGGTATTTGGGATACACTTTAAATGCTGTTTACATATACTAGGCATACTGGAAAAATAGGACTGGGACTGTGATTTGAATATTATAAAAAGCTAACATGGAAGCTGGAAAACAAGTTAGATGCACAGTAGCTTCTGTTTTTAGCAGATGCTCTGCAGTAGTCCCTACTGTTTGTGGTTTCCAAAGCACTGCCTGTAAATGTGCTGTATTTTTAGGTGCAATGTATAAACTCTGCATATAATCTTTCTTATAATAAGGCTAATTAAAGATAAAAGTGTAAGTAATGGGTACCAGCTATTCTGGAGAATGATCCTAGAAAATTGGAGGTCATAGCATTTGTGAATGAGAACACTAGAGTTGGTTCAAGAATCTGAATATTCAATGAACGGCAGATGTAACAGCCAGTTGTGATGTGCCCCTCCAAGGAGGAAGACTGTACTGCCTTGTAAAGTCATCTGTTTGTCTTTGCCCAGGAACCCTGCAGACATTTCTTCATTCAGCAGTTTCTTCGTTTGTGTGCTGGGCTTGTGTGAGAACGTGATGGTGGAACAGGGCGTTTGTGTAAGGAGAAGCAGCAGCAAAGCTCTGTGCAGTCTCCATCTCAGCTGTGACTGAGTTGCTGCTCTGATTGATAACTAGTGGCTCGTGTAGATTCTGAAAGACCAGAGAGAATGAACCACAACGAGGTCTGTAATGCCAAAGGTGTTTTCTTGCTGTGGCCTTACTCCTGAAGGAAGGACGCATCGTTCTAATACAGGCAGAGGAATACCCAGCGTGTCTAAAGATAGCATATAATTTTAAAATTCATAGATTAATTGAACTAATAATTGATCTCATGCTGCTCTTTCCCATGAACCAGCAGCTGGTTAGAATCAGTGTTACCCAGAGAAGTAGACTTCCTATCCTCGATATGGCTGTTAAATGTCCGAAAGAGGGTGGTGTTCTTTAGATGTTGCTCATGTTGGTCAGGAGAAGTGTTCGATGGCTGCATTTTACTAACAGTGGGACATGGCTCTTCAGGGTGTCCAGCACTGGAGCTCTGGATGGCAGGTGAGCTGGTAGGCTGCGCCAAGCTGCCTGGCACATGTTTGAGCCCAAGAGCTTTTCAGTGAAATAGGGATGGAGGTTCTTCACAAGCCTTACTTTTCGAGGTATCGGGGAGCACCAAGAGTGGACAGCTCTATGAGGGAAGGCAGGCTGAGACCTCAGGGTGACTAGGCAGGGGCAGTGGTTTCCTTGAGAGGAGGTGTAGTCCTGCAGTTATCAAACAAGAAGAGCAGTAGAGTTACAGCCATGAGGTTCAACCAACAGACCAGAGACACAAGTCTGTAATGACAAGGCAGATCCGAGGTTGAGTGGGTCAGGATCCGTGAGGCACTTGGGCAGGCATGGGCACACCTGCAGCATAGCTCAGGTGAGGACTAAGTGCGATGTGGCTCCCAAGCAAAGTAGGGGCAGGTCTCTGGCAGGGCTGCTCAGAGGTCTTTTTCCCACATCTCTTCTCATAGCAGTCTGGGCCTCAGTTGTCCGGCCATACTGTTATCAGAGCTGGCCTGCAGCACAGCCAGCCAAACCTTAGCAAGGTGAGGGAGAGAGAGCAGAGCCTTAAGATCCCACACAGGGACCCGGCATGAAGCATGTTTTGATTCTTGGTTGACAGAGCAGGTTAATGCCCTTGAAGAGCTATCTGGGGGAAGATTTGAGAGCTTCAGTAGAAGCTGGCATGTTAATACATAACATCATTGCAAACAATTGACTTCATAATGCAACCAAAGCAGGCATTTCTTGGCTATCAGCCTGATTACATCAACCTTTTTTCATTCAACAGTACTTCATTTTCCATACTGCAGGACTCGGGGTTGGTCCAGTATTGGCATTCCTATAAACTGGGCAGCTGCTGGGATCCTTTCTGATGTTTAAGGCTCATACCCTAAGGTAAGAGCAATCAAATGCTGTAGCCTCATGGAACCCCTGATTGTTTCATACGTATGAGAATTTAGTGGTCAGAATCAATTTAAAAACTCCATGTAAATAAACTTTACAGGTAATGGTTAGATGTGAGTGAAATACTACTGAGATAAAGACCTGGATGAGTCACCTACACTTCAGTATTTTCTTACTCTCTAAGTAGTTTAGTTTACTTTAGATAGGCTATTAGTCATTGAACAAACACTGAACCAAAACTATTTGTGTAATGTTCTTTCCAAAATGCTGTTACCAAGCCAAGAAGTATGCTGTGCTCCTGTGGCTGGTCTGATTGCCTGAAACAGAGAACTTCCATCCGTTTATGCAAAACAATGAAAGAATTTGCTGTACCACGCTGCTGGTTCTTAATATCCAAACAGAGCAGTGAAGTGTAATGTAAAATATTCCTCTGCATAAATAGTAAGTGTGTGGAAAAATATATATACACATTTTTATACTCATGGGGTTAGTTTATGTATGGAGCTTGAAGCAGGTGTGATTTGAGATTACCAGCCTCAGGAAGAGTTGTGGGAGAGGGTGTAACAAGTTTTTGTGTTGCTCCATCTTGCTTTGCAGCAGCCTTTTATAGTTGTGTTCTCCATGTTTCCAGGTGGGAAAACGAGTAATAGACTTGAATTCTAGGAAGAAAGGACCAGGTTCCCGTTGCAGAAGGGACAGTGAAGCAGTACAGCAGCTTACCTGGAGAGTTGTGCGACGTCCTTCAAAAGGCTTGCGATGGGAGATTAAACACCTGCAGGAACCCCTCAGGTATAGTGGAGCCTGCCTTGAGGAGCAGGGATGGATTAATGAACTTTGGAGGACCTCTCCAGCCCAGTGACTCTGTGAATGCTTATAGGGCATAAGGAAGAGTCAGCATTAATTGACTGGAGTCATTTTCCCTCTTTGTCCCATCCTTCAACTGAATCACTCACTAGTTTTATCTTTTTATCTCTTTCATAAAGATTAAATACTTTTTTTGGCTGGTTTCCATAGCTAATATATTTTGTCTGATCTTGGGAAGTATGGGGTTTTTAAACTGAATGAAAGCACATAAATCTATTAATAAACTTCAGCTCTTGATCGTTATCTCTGTGTTTCAAGGCCGATTTTACTCAACAACTGACTCTTTGTGATGAATGGGAAGAAGTAGTCCTATCACCAAAATGAACAATTTATAGCACAGCCTGCAGAAAATAACCAGATACAGCAGAGCTTGTAGTTTACACGACTGGAGGAAAAAGAATTCTTGCATTTGAGAGACTCTCTAGATGGAACCTCACGACACGGTTCGTAAGTCATTATGTCTGTAAAACTGGGTATTGTGAATTTCCACACCCATTCCCCCATTCTCTCTCTCTTCCTCATTCCTCTCTCTGATGATGCTGCTTGTGTTAACTGCATTTTAGTGTCGCTTCCTTCCTCTGTTTTTTTTATTTGGCTCACGCCCTTGATCCGCATGGGGCCCAGTGGCACGTTCCTGTGGATAATGTGTCACACGTCGCCCTGTGTTTGTACTCTAAGTGGCATTTCTGCACAAAATACTTGGGAGCATTCTGTGGTATAGACTAGTTTGCACACATACACATACACCAGCTGAGGTAAATTTAACTGATTTCCTGTACAAATGGATGAAAAGGGCAATGACTGAATAATCCATACTAGTATAAATCCAGAAATGCCTGTTTTTTTGTCGCTGACTGCTTTTCAGGGTCTCATCTTCTGTTCTTTGTTCACTTAGAGTTTTAGAATGTGGTGTGTGTGCAAGGAGTGAAGATCAACCCCAAGCATGTTCAGAAAGGAGTAATTTTTCTCATGCTATTTGAAAGAAATAATTGCAGAGTTAAGTGCTGCATTTCCTTCGACAGCTACATTCAAGTAGACTTTAAGTATAATAATGTTACAGCAAGACCAGGTATGAGTGCAAAACACTACCATTCCCAGTGTGGCCATGCTTTACAAGTGACATCTGGGTCAGCTTACCTATGAAGGCAAGTCCTTCTTCCCATTTAATTCGTTGAGTGGGGCAAAAGTGAAAATCCCTTTTCCTCATTAAAGAGAAAACTAGGCAGTTGAAGTGGGAAATACCAGCCCAGCCCTAATCAAAATTTATACTCCCAATTCCTGGAACCACCCTTCCCTTCCCTACAGCGGTTTCTGCCAAAGCTGCTCTGTCTCCTTATTATCTCTTGTTTTAACATCTGGCTATTTCTTGTGGAGTGCCTATCCTTACGCTCCAGTTTTTCTATTAACATCAGGATCCACAGTACAAATATGTACAGATATAGCAAGATTTGAGAACGAGCACTGAAATGGTAATTGTAGATGGGTAGTGTATAGGCATGTCTTGAGCAGAATGGGTTTGTATAGACTTGGCAATGTGGGGAGCTGTGACATCAAAGTCACAGTATAGGGGAAGGGGGGGGTTGGAGGGCTGGCTCGTGCTCCTGTGCATGACCTTGGAGATAGGCAGAGGGGCATGTTCCTTCAGCCCCCCAAAATTCCCCTCTTGTTGCTCTGTGTGCATGTGTACCCTGTGTTAGTTCTGCTTCGGTAAGGGTCTGGGTGGTTTGGGTGGGGTTGTTGTGTGTTATAATTTTTTCAAGACTTTTACTACTGCATTAGTACAATTGCTGTGTACAATTATATACATGCTCAATTGCATTGCATTATATATAATTGCACAAAAGGCTCAACATTCAAAAGCATTCGAAGTATATATCATCTGACTTCAGTAATGAATATTATGTCCGTTCCATTTACCAATATTTCTTCTGTAAATGTATTTTCTTATATAATTTAACCTTTGTAATATTGCAACTTTATATCACAAGTGAAGTACATACAGTAGGGGTCATAAAAGACCACATGTTTAGAATCATATAATAGTTTGGGTTGGAAGGGATTTTTAAATGTCATCTGATCCAACCCCCCTGCAATGAGCAGGGACATCTTCAACTAGACCAGATTGCTCAGAGCCCTGTCAAACCTGACCTGGAATGTTTCCAGGCATGGGGCATCTACTGCCTCTCTGGGCAACCTGTGCAACCACCCTCATTGTAAAAAAATTTCTTCCTAATATCTAATCTAAATCTACACTCTCTGTTTAAAACCATTACCCCTTCTCCTATCACAGCAGCCCTAATAAAAAGCCTGTTCTCGTATTTCCTGTAGGCCTCCTTTAAGTACGGGAAGGGGCTATAAGGTTTCCCTAGAACCTTCTCTTCTCCAGGCTGAATAACACCAACTCTTTGAGCCTGTCCTCACAGGAGAGGTGCTACAGCTCTCTGAACATTTTCAAGGCCTCCGCTGGATGCACTCCAACGGGTCCATGTCCTCCTTATGTTGGGGACTCCAGAGCTGGACACAGAACTCCAGGTGGGGTCTCAGGAGAGCCGAGTAGAGGGGCAGAATCACCTCCCTCGACCTGCTGGCCATGCTCCTTTTGATGCAGCCCAGGGTACAGTTGGCTTACCTGTAAGGACTTAATCATCTTATGCAAATGAAAATGTTGTCAAAAGTTATTATCTTGTCTACTAGGATTTTGCTGATATTCTTGTAAACTGAATCAAAAAAGAAGTTTGCAACACTCCCATTGTAGCTACTGTGGTTTTCTCCTTTCCCAGATGAAAATGGGAGATTGCCCAATGGAACTATGACACTGTTGCACTGAAAATATGAGGCAATATTTTTAACAGATCTCCACAGCAAATATATATCCTCTATCTGAAATATTTTAGACGGGTTACAACAAGGCACTTTTGCACAATGCTATGGCAACCACATTGCTGTAATTTAAATATTACTAGAAGCAGAGCATAGATAATCATGCTCCAGCGCTTAGGACAGGGTCTGGCACTGTTGGATTTATGAGTACAGACATAGGAAAGAACATCATGTGCAGCATATGCATGTTGCTGGCATCTAGTAACACTTAATTAACTGTAGTTTGCCAGATAAGGGACGAAATTAGAAGTATTGTGATGTTCAGAGAAAGTTACTTTAGCAGAATTTGAAAGAGACGATCCTTTATTTTCATGGTAAGTCTCTCAAACCACGAGAAGTTCCAGTCAAAACTGGAAAAAGTCAGAAACTTCTTCAGAGCAGAGATGAGGCATGAGGCTATTTCAGATATTTAAGAAACACTTGACCTCCCTAGAATGGTGGGAATGAAAGCTGACTTCAGTGGTGGCATTTTGGATAGATGTGAGGGTAGGGTTGTGGTGGGTATTTAATGTGACCAAAGCAAGGGAGATTTTACACTCAAGTGGAGAGACCATTGCGCCTCAGGGTATGGGAGGGTGGAATAACCAAACAGTCGAGGCACGCAGCTCCTTCTCTCCAGCGTTTTTCCAGGGGATGTCTCTTAGCTTCCCTTGTTATGTGATGTGTTCATGATGTCTACTGAAGCAATTTCTAGAAAGTCATTCCCTGTCTTGGCCTCTAGTGGTATTTTCATGCTTCCTCTTAATCACAGAAAAGTAATTGACCTTTTGTGTCAGTTAAGACATCCTATTTCCCTCTGCCTCTGAAGATTCGGGGAAGAAGAGCTCCGTCCTTCAAAGAGGCCACCACTCCCCATGAAATTAGAGAAATTTCTCATAGAAGTATATAATTTCGAAAAAGAGGAACTGTCTAATAAGGCAGTCAATAAAGCTGCTGGGAAGGAAGGGAAAGATGAGAGGTGGAAAATCATTTGAGATCTGGACAAATGTTTCTCTTAAAATACATTCCAACAGAGAAAAGAGCTTATCAATGTAAAGGTCAAATTTCCAAGAGCTGAAACTAATCTGTTCTGGTTTGGGGTTTTCAGTGAAGACTTTCTAATTTTACCACTGTTTTCTCCTAGAGGGTACAGTCCCATCTTGAGCTGCTCTGGTTTCTTGCACTTCGGTGTCTTTTTAAAACTGAATTCCTCCAGCCAGCATGGCAGGAAAGGTAGAAATAGTAACGCAAATTCTTTCAGACCTTTTTTTTCTGTCATGTCATTCCCCTTCCAACATCTGGAGTTACTGGGGGTTAGGTAACAGGGCACCATCTCATCACAAGGCCTGACAGTGTCCCCGTGGAGCAGCAGCCTGAAGTGCTTGCAGCTTGTGGCCGCTGAAGTGCTGAGCTGTCTGAACGCTTTCTGTCTTCCCTTCCTCCTGGGTAGGCATGTTTTGCCACTGACAGCATCAAGAAAGTGACCCACAGCAGCTGCCAGCAACAGGTTTCCCAGCTTCCCTTCAGCTGCTGGAAAAGGTTTTCAGTGAATACTCTTCAGAGGACGAAACAGTTACAGGAAGTTTGATAGACAACCTCTTCATTTCTTCAAGATGTCTTTAGGACTAAGTGGGAACCGCAGGAATGAAAATTATTATGAGTGCTGATTTTTTTTTGTTCTTTTTTTTTTTTCCTAGTGTGCCAACTAACCGATAGGAGCTAAGTGGAAATAATTTCTTAATCACAGGAAGCTTTGGAGCTTCTGACTTTGAGACAGCCCTACTTCTGGCTAACTTCGTGTGTCACTTCATCTGTTTTACCACACCGAGTAACGCATTTTAGAGCATCTAAACTAATATGTCAAGATACAAACCAGGCTGAAGAACCAGATGGGCTTAAGAATCTGTCACTGTGTGAGGTACTTGTATGGCCAACCAACTTCTACTTTACGAGACTGTGCAATTCCCGTAGGTCAAAATTTCTGCCTCTTGACTAAGGCAAGAATTTGGACTGGCTTCCAGGCTCACTTGGAGTTCAAAGGTGATTGACTCTAAGAATGTCGGCCTGTCCCTGCTGTGACTGCAGCTTCGAAGTCTCCAGCGCAAGGCTGTCCGGAGAGCTTGGCGACAGCCATGCTTCTAGCCTTCCTTCTACAGTGCGTTCTCTGAGCAATATCTTCCTGCTTTTTCCTGAAAGACTTCAGTATGTCAGTGCGTTTTGAGGCTGATAGCAATATCTTCAGCGTTTTGGAAAGGTACCACAAGCTCCCTGAGGAGACTAGGCAGTGCTCCTCACCACCAAGCTGGAAAGCAATAGAAACAAAACTGTCCATCGTAGATTTTATTTTCTTCCACAAATATTAAGGGTCTCTAAAAGTAAAGAAAAGCTGGTCACTGGGTTCAGAGAGAGGAGGACTAATCCCTAAGGCAGAAGAGCATAAATAAACAAGGGACGGTAAAAATTATGAGGCATTTCAGTGTCTCAAAGCATCTGATGCAAATGTCTCAAAATAAAGCAAGAGATTTGAAAGCTACTCAAAACAGTTTTCTTTGAACACCCTTTTGCATGTGGATTTCAAGCACTGAAAGAGGGAAATTCTGTTATATCAATGGGATCTCTTGTGTTTTTACTAGAGAAGCAATGATGCCATAAACAGCTAGCTATGGTGACCGTGTTCCAAATCCCTCAACAACAGATCTGTAGCGTGGGTTGACTAGCATGTGATTGTTGAGAAAGACTTTATTTTGCTCTCAATTAAAAGTTCTTTCTTTGGTACATAAGTAAAGCAGCCCAAAGGCAGAGAGTTAATTTGAACGACTGGTGCTTAATTTGTATTGGCTCTGATGGACGCTGCTTACATTAATTACAGGGAATCCATTGCACAGGATGAACTATTACTGAATCATTTCTTAGATTTATTAAGCGTAAGCCGGCTTTCATCCCACATGCAGGGCTTTGAACTGTTACTGAATACTTTCTCAATCCATTTTCTTCAGGCTTTTGTTCGACCTGCGAGTCTTGTCTTTTCCACCTACACAGCCTCCAAAACAACAGGGTCAGTCTTGCTGCTTTGACGCAAGTGACGCTCTCGCTGACATCAAAGGAGTTTGCCCTGTGTTGAGGTGGTGCTGGCCACGGGTTTACTGTGATAATTGCAAGGTACTGGCTGCCTCACTGGTTGCCTGTTGGTTTGGGTTGTTCTGGTGAGTGGAGCTGAGAAGGAGGAGTATATTTGTGTTGGGGTAAGGGATCTCTTTAGGTGAGATGAGTCCAGTAGCTCTACCAGCTGCTGCTTGGAGCCCTAACAATGGCCGTGTTGGATGATTCCCACTCTGCAGCAGAGGCCAAGGGTGACTCGTGCACAAGTCTAGCAGGGAGCCCTCCTCGGGACGTCAGGCCTGCCCTATGCTTTGCATAGCCCCAGTTCCTAGGTGCCAAATAATTTCCCAAAGTGAAGGAGGACACAGGAAAACACTGGAAGCTCTGTAGGATTTTTGCTGTTCACTCACTTCACACCCATTCCCAATGTATCACAGAATGGTTAGATTTGGAAGGGACCTTAGAGATCATCTTGTTCCAACCCCCTGCTCTGGGTAGGGACATCTCCACTAGAGCAGGTTGCTCAAAGCCCCATCCAGCCTGGCCTTGAACCCCTCCAGGTATGGGGCAGCCACAGCTTCTCTGGGCAACCTGTTCCAGTGCCTCACCACCCTCACTGTAAAGAATTTCTTCCTAATATCTAATTTAAATCTCCCCTCCTCCAATTTAAAACCATTACCCCTTGTCCTGTCACTACACCTCTTGACAAAGAGTCCTTCTACATCTCTCCTGTAGGCTCCCTTCAGGTACTGGAAGGCGGCTATGAGGTCTCCCCAGAGCCTTCTCTTCTCCAGGCTGACCAATCCCAGCTCTCTCAGCCTGTCCTCATAGGGGAGGTGCTCCATCCCTCTGATCATCTTTGTGGCCCTCCACTGCACCCATTCCAGCAGGTCCATGTCCTTCCTGCATTGAGGACTTCAAAGCTGGACACAGAACTCCAGGTGGGGTCTCATCAGTGCAGAGTAGAGGGGCAGAATCACCTCCCATGACCTGCTGGCCACACTTCTCTTGATGCAGCTCAGGACATAGTTGGCTCTCTGGGCTGCCCGTGAGCACTGCAAGGTCATGTTGAGCTTCTCATCCACCAACACCTCCAAGTCCCTTTCCTCAAGGCTGCTTTCTAATACCTCATCCCCTAGTCTGTATTGATAGCAAGTATGTGCTATGGTGGGTCCCAGAATAGGAAGGGATGAGAGGAGGACTCAGAATAGCAAGGTGAAATTTTCTGCATCCACTGCGTGGTTCTATCAGAGCATTGTCTTAACAGGCATGAGAAGGAGCTGAAGTTTCAGTCTGCTCTGATGGACAAGACCTTCTACAGCTTTGCTTTGATTTCCTGGCAGCATGGCACATCATACCCTGGGAAGGTGGTTAAATGCAAATGGGTTCTGCCTTACATGGAAGGCAGGAAAAGAAAAGTGCATTCCCTACTCTGAAATTGGAGACAGTGTTTGTGAAAACATCTCTGTGCCCCAGTTGCTGTTGCTAAGGATTTAAACCAAAGACACGCTTTCCTCTGAGAAGATACAGTTTGAGAGGAAAAAAAAATAAAATCTATAAAAAATATTCTGTTTTTTAGAGACCTAAAAAAAGGAATGTAAAAAAATATAAAAATAAATAAACAAAACAATTAACTGATTTTCTTTTCATTCTTCTGTTTTACTTCTGATGAGCTAAGGGAGACAGGCTACTTTTGTGTAGTTTGTGCCCTTGAAGCTCTATGGATCCTGCTCGCAAAGAAGTTTGCAGCTACAGTCAGGAGCAGCTCAGGTCTTAAATGCCACTGTTGCTTGGGTTTTATATGTAGGTGGCTTTGAAGTTTCCCATGCAGAACAGGGACAGTATCTGTAGGTGACTGCACAGGTTTCTTACAGGTGGTTATGGGATTAGACAAGGGCGATGGGATTTCAAACTGTCAGAGAGCTTGGGGCAAGACAAAGACCCTATGAACATCTGCAGCTTCAGATGAGTTGGTTCTTCTCTCGCAAAACTTTTCGGGGAGTAGTGAATAGTTATGGTGTAGCCCATGTCTGTTTGGAGGTGTGACACTTGTTTCTACAGCAGCGGCTTCTACCTAATAGTCACCCAGCTCTCAGCACTATTTAGCTTGGGGACAGCCTTTGCTGGGTATGGTTTCTGTGTCTCTGGTACACCAGCTTCTGTGTACTCTTCCAGCTTCCCCTTGAAGCCTGCAGATGTTAGCATCCACAAGATCTACTGCCCCTGCATGGTGAGACACTTCCTATTGCTAGTGCTGGCCCCAGGCCCGTGGCTTCACTTGAGCTTCATACCAGTTCTTGGTTTTGAGGAAACAGTGAGAGAGCTGTTCCCTTTTTGTCCTCTTTGTAACAACACTCTTGATGTTGTAGACTTTTTTTTGTGACCCTTTAGAGTTATCTCTTTTCCAGACTCAAGTCCTGAACTATTTGGTCCCTCCTTGTACAGAAACTGCCCCGTGTTTGAGGTATCCACAAGCAATTCCAATGAGCTTGGCTCTCCGAAATGCTATTGATAATGTATTTTGCCTTTTGCTTGGAAACTAGGCTTGGTTTCTGTCAGCTGTCATGGGGTGAGAGGAGAGGTCCTCCTGTGGGTTAATAAGTTGTTATAGATAGGAAAGAAAGGGCGACAGTTTCCCTGACAGAAGGAGGGTAGCAGTGGAGTTTCCCAGGGACCTGCGTGGAGCCCTGTGCTCTTTCACGTATCTGTAAGTGATTGGGAAGGATAAATCATCACCCAAGAAAGTAAAAAAAGAAAAAAAAAAAAATCCAAAGAGCTGTAGGAGAATTCAGTAAACATGGGTAGAAAATAAAGCGACAGCTGTTGCTGTGTCACACTGCAACGTGGCATTCAGCTGCGCAAAGTAATAGAGATAGGCAGGAAACTCCAGGTCAGGATCACAGGTCAGCAGGAGAGCACCTGGAGTGTAGCGCAAAGGAATCCCAGCCAGTAAATCACCTTCATCAGGGGGCCAACTTAAATGCCTGTATGCAAAGGCATGTAGCATGGGCAATAAACAAGAAGTAGCTAGAGACATGTAGGTGCCTGCAGGGCTGTGATCTTACGGGCATCAGAGAGACACGGTGGGATGGCTCCTATGACTGGAGTGTTGGAATGGAAGGATACAGACTCTTCAAGAAGGACAGGCTGGGGAGACGAGGAGCGGGTGTCACCTTCTGTGACAAGGACCAGCTGGAGTGCATGGAGCTCCTCCGGGGGATGGATGAGGAGCTGACCGAGAGCTTATGCAACCATCTCTGGGGCCCCCAACGTAAGAAGGACGTGGATCTGTTGGAGCAGTCCAGAGGAGGGCCACGAGATGATCAGAGGGCTGATTGATTGAGTTGGGGATTGTTCAGCCTGGAGAAGAAAAGGGAGACCTTATAGCAGCCTACCAATACCGAAAGGGGGCTACAGGGGAGATGGGGAGGGACTCTTTATCAGAGAATGTAGTGATAGGACGAGGGGTAATGGTTTTAAGCTGAAAGAGGGGAGATTTAGATTAGATAGTAGGAAGAAACTCTTTACTGGGAAGGTGGTAAGACACTGACACAGATTGCCGAGGGAAGTTGTGGATGCCCCATCCCTGGAGGTGTTCAAGGCCAGGCTGGATGGAGCTTTGAGCAACCTGGTCTGGTGGGAGGTGTCCCTGCCCGTGGCAGGGGAGTTGGAACTAGATCTTTAAGGTCCCTTCCAACCCAAACCATTATATGATTCTGTGACACAATCGTGAGCTCTGAACAAAAATATTTGTATCGAGGAAAGATAATGTCACAGGAGAAAGTTCCCTGAAAATATTGATTCAGTGTTCAGCAATAGTCAAATGTTATTGGAAATGAGAGGAGAGGAAGAGAAGAAATATTAAATATCTGTGCTATACATAAATCCCCTGAGCTCCTGTACCTTGGGTTTTGTGTTTAGTTCTGACTACCTCACTTTAAGAAAGGGTGTGGTATAACAGTGCACTGAAGAGAACAGCATTTTTTATAAAAGGCATGAAGAGCTTTCTTGCAAATAAAGACTAAATAATGTGGGACTTTTTGGCTTGGAAATAAAGACAGCTGAGGAGCCATGTGATAAAGCCTATAAAATAGTTGGAATGGTGTGTAGAGGACGGCTACAAAACTACTGTTAAATAATCTTCATATTGTAACATCCAGGTGCCATCAAATGAAGTTACCAGATAGCAAGTTTAAGGCAAACGTATGGAGTATTTATGTATATGATGTATAGGTACCTTATGAAGCTAGTTATCTTAGGCTATTATGGAGGTCAAATGTAGGTACTAGTGCTAGAAGAGGTGAGATATGCTCACAAGTTATAACTCTACTGGGATTTACTGTACCTGAGAACCTGGATGCCATCTCCAGCTCAAGAAATCCTTAAATCAGTGATTGCCCGAAGCTGGAAGCACACATTGAGAAAAAGATCACTATGTACTTGTCCTGTTCCTTATACCCTCCCTGAAGTAACTTTGGTAACTTTGGTCTACCCATATTTGTTTGTATGTTGCTGTGAGCATGCCGAAGGCTGTGAGATTTCCATCACAGGAGTTTAAGAGCAGATTAGCTAAGTGTCTCTGCTGTGGGGTGGGTAGACCTTATGCTGCTTCAGAAGGGAAGGTAGACTCAGGGACCTCCTAATGTCACTTTGATCCCATTCCCTGCAATTCTGTGGAAATGGTGAGTGAAAGTGCCTACTACACTTCCCACCTCTGGGCTGTCATCAGGACGTGACAGAAAGATGTCCTGAGTACTAATGGGAAAGAAAGGCTGAAACAAAGGCATAGCCTGCAGCCAACATGTAATCTTCCCACCATTGCAATCACGGTGGAGGCAGAAGGCGAGTTACAGCTCTGAAGTGCACCAGAGCAGACACGCCAGGATGTGACTCAAAGGCCAGGCTAAGCCATAAGCAAGGTCTGTAGGTGCTGGAGCCAACATCGTGTCAGTCTGCTGTGCTACTGGCAGCCAGCCTATGGAGCAGTGCAAGTGGCAGAACGAGATTGCCTCAAGCCCTGGGAGAAAGGAATTGCAGCCACTGAGCCTGTAGGTATGAGCTGTTATTATAACATCAGTGAAGATCAGTGAAGCCCCTAAGGAGCGGTTTCACAACCTGTCTGGCCCCATGAGGTTTCCACAGGAATGTCCTGGACAGAACAGGAATGGGTTTACAGGACAGACAGAAGTCTCATTCCTACGTATTGCTCATATTTTCTTCTTTTGGTACGATTATGTTTTTGGACTGTAAGCTAACCTGCAGGACCCTGTTGCCAGATGCAGGGTGATGCTGGTGGTAGGGAGGGTGGCTACAGCAGATGCTCATGCATTTCAGAGTGCACGTTATTCAAGGCAATGCCATGGTGAAGTTACCACTGATCGAGTCTCCCTCCCATTCCCTCTCTCCCAGCAAAACCCATCCCCATAGGTGGCATTCAGAATGGACAGCCATTGACTTGAAGAGCTAATAGACTGTGCTGGAAGAAAAACATTAAAAAAAAATCAAGAGTTGTATACTTGTAGTTACAGGGATGAATTGGGCTCCCAAGGAACTCAAAGAACGTAGCAAGAACTGGCATTTACAAACACAGCATGCAAGAAAAGGTATAAGCAAACAGGGAATTCATGTCCTCTCTGAAAGTGTCTGAAGATTTATGTGAGCTACAGCCTTTTTTTTTTTTTTTTCCCAGGGCCTTACTTTGAGATCCTCTGTTATTAACAGACAAGTAATATTGCCAAGAAGATAGCCGAGCCTCTAACTTTCAGTCCAGCTCATCGGCTCCCAGTCCAGGAGACCAGAGCTGCCTCTAACCACAAATACCCAAGCCTGGAAATCCCTCCTCAGAGGCAAAACAGCTTCCAGGCTCTGACTAGCTATTGTGAAGAAACCTGAAGATGCCTTCCATGGCCATATCATGCATGTTCTGAGGCTGAGCAGTCAGAAGTGTTCGATGGCTCCTGCCCAAGTCAACTCACAGTGTCTACCACATATAAAATATGAGTAACACGCAGTCTTTGAACCACAAGTAAACCACTTCAGTGCAGTTCTATTAAGGTATGTTCTACAAGTAATAATTGCAAACAGCTCCTTGCATTCCACCTCCACAAGCCCTCTCCTTTTCCTATGGGGCAAGATCTTTCCCTAATGTTTTTGAAACCAGAGCAACAAATGAAAATATTTCCAGCTTGTTTTTAACTGTTGCTGACAACCTCTGAAGTGATTAGAGACCGTGTTTCTTTCATTTGTTTATTTTTTGTTATGTTATTTGCATTCATTAAACGCAGGCATAGCACACAAAAAAAATTAGAGCATAAGGGATGTGTTTGTGGGATGAAACATGGTTGGAAGAAAGCCAGTCTGACTGCTAGCAGTCTTGAAGGTGGCATTTCTGTAATCCTGCTGGAAAATAAAGCCTGGCAAGATGTAACTTCTGCTGTTCCAAAAGTATTTCTGCATTTAACATGGGAAGACCGAAGGAATCGCATCTATTTTAGCTAGGCACATCCTGGAGCCACGGCACGATAGCTGCAGGAGGGAGATGATGTGGTATCAGCCCATTATTGTTTCTAGGTCCTGATTAGCTCCCAGCTTTAGGGAAGTCAAAGATTACATTGCAACATCGTAACCAGGATCCTAATGAGTCTTTATAGGAAGCAATTTTTTTGTTAAGAAGTGCAGTTTTGGCCTGTTTATACCCTGATCTAAATCCCCCAGTTTTTTTAGGCAGGACTCCTGAAGGATTTGGGCACTACTCACAACAGGGGCAAGAAGACTGGGGTCTCTTACCCAAGCTGACTAGAGAAGTCATCAGCTCTTTACCTGTGAGGAATAAGGTGGTTTTGGGGGTAGGGCTCCTCTTGCTCAGCAACAGGGCAGGTGTTCTTTACACAATGCAAAAATTTTAGCCATTAACAGATGCTGCTGAGAGCGAGGTCTCTGTCTGCGCACCTGCTCTCAGATAGCAGAGACTTCCAAAACCACGTCTCTGTCCTGTCTCTTCTCCCTCTCAGTACTAGCTCTGATGAACACTGTGGATACGTTTGTCATCTGCACCTGTGAACTCAGCCATTGCCTTTCACTGCAGATAGAGAAGGCCAAACCCAAGTTTTTCATGTTCTTGAATTCAATTAAAATCAAGCATTTTTAGTTTCTAGCCTACCTAAAATAATTTTTATTCGTTTTTCTATTTAACGGTGCAAGCCCCTCCTCTGTTCCTTTCCCCAGTAAAATTTGGATGTCCCTAATCTTAGGATGTGCTTAAGCAACTACAGAGGATCCTGAAATGGCTTCTTCTCCAACTGCTTTTTCTCCAGCTGCAGACAATTACCGATTTGTCCAATTCTCACCACATATACTATTAAGATCAAAGGCAGACCTCAAAACATTAGCAACTAATTTCAGTATTATAGTTCTAATAAAATAAAAGCGGGCCACTATTAGGCAACATCTCTTTTGTATGTGGTAACTTCTTCATTGAATTCTGAGGTTTTCTTCCTTCCCAGATAGAATTAATCATAGTTGCAAGGATCTATGGATTACTGTTGCTTTTAAATTTCCAGCAGGGTGGCAGATGGGAGTAATTTGGGTATGTCCCTGGCAGAAGCAGGGAGAGAGGCAGAATAGTGTTAATAATTTGTTTTTTCTTATTCTAATACAATTCTGCATTCAGTGTTAGAGGCTGTTTTTGCAAGGGTCTCCCTTTTATCACAAGGCTTGGAAGCAGATGTTGATTTGTTCTGTATCAGTGCAAGAAAGAGGAAAAGAAAGAGCCACAGCTCAGTTTTGTGGACGGTAAGTTTGGATGAGCCCAGGGAAGAGCTGCCAGGTTTCAAAATTGAGGAGTGCTGAATGTGGAAGGTGGAAAGAATTAATGGAGTAGGGAAAAAGGCATCTCATTAATATAGAAGACAAAGGCAACCGTAAATCATTGCCCAGTGAACTGGAAGATAAAAATAACTGCTTTCTTTTGAAGTATTTCTATGTTTAGGCCCTACTTCATTGAGAAAACATCTACCCTTTCAGTTCCCAGCTCTGGCAAAGAAACTTGATGGTCTTCAAATCTGGACTGAGCAACCATCCATAGGGCATAACGGTGTGATCAGCCCTGAGGGCTTCGACCCTGGCTCTCCGCTAGCTTGGAAGCTCTGATGAAGATGAAGGTCTGAAGGAGAGCCTGCCAGCTCAGCCCTGCCTCAGCCCACCCCGGGAGCTCGGCCAGGGCAGGGGCATGGGGAGTTGCCAGCACGTGGGTGATGGATCCCTGGTCCTACCAGCCCATCTTGGGGCACCCCACCATACCCCTTGTAACTGGAAACAGGTGTGAAAGGAGGCAGAAGCTGGATTTACTGTGGGGCTCTGCTGTGGGGATGCAGGAGTCCAAAGCATGGGCTGCAGAAGGGGTCTGGGGAGGGGAAGGAAGGGGAGCATTCCGTCTATGGGGCAGGTCACCTAAGCTTGAGATTTGCCACCAGTTAGCACAAGCAGACAGGCAAAATAATGACAAGAGGACTGTGTCTGACACCACCTCGTCTGACTTGTATCCCAGTGCTCAGGTGAAGGCTGGCTCTTGCCAGAAAGATTCATAGCCTAAGAGGATCCTTCCCTGGGACTACCCAGGGGTGAGAAGTGTTGACGATAAAAGACAGAAGCATGGGGGCAAAGCCTAGAAGCTGTGAGAGCCTAGGATCCATCTTTCCATCTCTTCTGAAGTGTGAACTAGGCTGTTGGCTGCTGCAGAGAAGATGCCCACTGGCGTTTCCTCTGGATACTTCTCTCTCTTGTAATGAACATGGCTGCTGCTTTTTGGGGCTGTCAGTGACCTCCGTTGCGGGTAACCCCTCCTGAGTGGGAGTCCCCAGGAGCTGTGGGTACCAACACCACTGTGTTAGCCAGCCTCAAGCAGCAAGGTGTGTGTGCCGTAGCCCTCGGCTTGGCCGGGGTGATTCTGTCACTGACTTTGCAGCGCTACCCTCCCCATGGCCACCCCTCAAACCATCGTGCTGGCCGAGGCGATGGATGAGGTGGCGTGGTGGCAGAGCAGTGTGGGTGCATTCAGCGGGCCTCGGTGCCTGTGGGGTGGACAGGCTCATTCCCCACGCCATGAGCTGCGTAGCTGGGGCACAGTTTGTGAGCCCCGTCTGGATGCGCTGCAAGATAAAGGGGATGTCTCAAACCACTGCGGCAAAATTTGTTAGAGCTGCTCTGCCAGAGCCTGGAGTTAAAAGGGGCCTTTTCCCATGTAGTCATGCCAGAAGAGATGATCACAAACAACTGGCTGTCACTGATCTGCTCTGAAGTCCCGGTTTTTGTAACGCCCCGATTTAAACAGTTCCATCCCCCAGCGACTCCAAGGGTCCGATCAACTGGGCAAAGTGTCCTGCTTGCAGGGAGAACCCTGCAGGAGGGACTGGTGGCTCAGAGCTGCATCGGGGCAGCACGGAACAATGCAGCCGCTGCTGAAGTCTCTGGCTCCCTGTGTCCCCATCGCCTGGGGGGGCCCTTTCATCACTTTGTGGTCAACAATGGTGCAAATTGGTCTCCGATGATTTTTTATTTGGAGGTGAGCTTGAAACCACCTTCATGTGACCTTTAATTTCCAAGCTTTTTTTTTTTTTTTTTTTTAAATGAAATAACCCATGGACTAATAATGTTATGAAAAGGTATGGTCTGGATTTTCCCCCTGCTTCATGTCTGCAGCATTATAGATTTGATACGACCTACCGCAACCGTGTTGTGTACATCAATACATCACATTACGTATGCATATGTAATATGCATAATACATCATTATGACTCCAGAAGACCTCTCAAAGGCTAATCTGAAAGCTGATTTATGGCAGCCCACCTCAACCCAGCCACTAGGGGTGGGTGACAGCCATTAGCTCACTTCTGACATTTTGCTGGGTTTCTTGACTTTCTGCCCGGTTTATTTTGGAAGCAGAAGGGAAAGACGGGATTTCTATCGGATGTAGGCCAGCTCTTCAGCCGGTCGCTGGAGCTTTGCCAGTTCTTGCCAGATGGGGATTGGGCACTGGCTTTGTCAGATGAAATATTACCTAGCCCAGATTTAGTGGCATCTGGCTAGACATTCTCACTCATCCCAAATACTTTGCTCTTGGATCTAGTATTATCTGACTTTAGCTTTTCCTCCAGCTACTTGCAGTGAGGTATTTACGTACACACAATCACAGCAGATAAATCTCTTATAAAGAGATAATAGTAATCTCTTTAATCGGCGCGCTGTAGTAATCCCCCATAAACAGGCAGGCTGCAGCAAACCTTTTAGTAGGTCGGTGTCACCCCTGATATTTTCTCTCTTCTCTGTTGTAGCAGGAGGTGTTTCAGGGAGATTGTGTCGTGTGTACATACAGGAGCTGATAGTACGCATTGCTGTTTGGTGATAACAAACCTGTGCGTAGCATGCAAAGATGTGTAGGAAGAATGCAAACACGTCTTCACTGTCATTGAGCACATGGCAAATTCCAGTGGCTCCTATCTTGGGGCATTCCCTACTAAGCTGGCATTTACAATGTGCTTTTGGTTGCTCTTCGTTCCTGGAAGCTAACAATGCTGCTGACACTGCAGAAGTTACGGTTAATGTTTCCTGTCACACATGGTGCACCTACAATATTGCAAATGTATTTGTATGAATGAGGTATTGAAATAGCAGGGAACGTGGATTGCACACCTGCCTCCAGCAAACCCTCCTAGTCTGGGTTTATTCGGTTGCTGTAGGACCAGTAAAAACATTTCTAAAGGAAAAATGATTCATCCAAGGAGCTCAAGCAAGAGGTGAGCTCTGTTCAGACCCACTCCAGTGAATGGAGGGGGATATCTGAGCGGAGGGGAGCTGGTGGCGTTACCTGCCCACACCCCGGGTCCAGCCCTTCTCCCCGAGCAGGCATAACACTTTTGCACGTGTTTTTAAAAGATGATTGTTTCTAAGTACCTGCATGGGGGTTTAGCACGTTGACTGCCACGCTGGAGGGACCCCTGGTAAAGCAAGGAGAGTGAACGAGGTCTGGGAAATTGGTGTGGGGCTCATCTAAATTGCTAGACGATGTTCTTATTTCAGGCAAGGGCTCTGTAAGTCCAAGTTTGGGGTTGTCTGGAGAGACCAAAGAAGTACGATGGGAAAGAAGAGTGCCTCGGGAATCCTGGGGTTTGCCTTAGAGGAGAGGATGGGGTAACTTCTAATGTTTGCTTGCTTTCCCGAGTTGCAGGTCACCTTTAGCAGGCCTGCACGCACTTGAAGAAAACAAAAAAAAAAGACAAGCTGCGTCCAGTCCCATGGGTCTTACTCATGGGACTAGTCCTTACTCATCAAGTCGGCCCCCGCAAGGTGGATGAGGCTGCTCATATGATTGAGCTTTTTGGCAGAAGGGCCTGTTCATTCAGACGGGGATCTGTTTGTTTTCCACACTGTCAAAATGCAGCCGTCGCTGGAAGGCAGCAGGAATTGTACCCGCGTGAGCTCAAATGCGCCAAGGGTCACAAGCCCACCTGGGAGAGTCCTGGAGTCCAGGGCAGTCCCAGCACCCCAGCGATAGTCTTCAAGGAGCCATGACGAATCCAGGCACTGGATTTTTTTAATGTTCCCGCATCTCATCCTGGAGTCGCCAGAGCTTCCCTGCTCCCAGGGCTGTGGCAGCAGACAGGGGCCTCACGTCTTCTTAGTTGCTATAGGATTTATGTCATTTAGGTCCACTGAGGAAGGTGGGAATGGAGGCAGAGAGTTCCCATTCATGTCATATGTTGCAAAGGACATTCCTCCCTGTCCCTTTTTCCCCCTACACAAGCAGAGATGTTGCCAGCCTCAACTACGGAGCAGCCGGGAGCCAGGAAAAGGGGCAAGATGGGCAGCTGAAGGCTGTAAACCTCTGTGTTGGAACTGGTCCAGATGCAGAGACACCCCTCCCCCTTGAACCCCGGACATCCATTTCAACATGCCATCTTCATCAGCAGTGTCCTTGGCTGTGGCAGCTGATGCTGGCTGTATTTTCGCTGCAGGGATGGATGTGTGGGGATTGCCCAGCCCGGAATAACAGTGGTGCTTCCTGCCCTGCCGAGCAGGCAGCGGAGGGGCACAGCAGAGCTGGAAACCTCCTTTTTATCTCGGCTTCCTGCTGAAGCTGAGCAACTGGAAGGAAGGAGGGTCTTACAATGAGGACCATCAGGCTGGTAGGACTGAAGTGCAGTTGTAGCTTCTACCTGCACTTTCCCGTGTGATTTTGAAAGTCAATTGAACTCTGCTTCATTTTGTTGCATTTTAGGAACAGGAGCAATTCCCTGTTTCAGAGGAGAAAGAGTAATAAAAGTTTGTGGCTTACTTGGAGGACATGGTCATGAGAGCCTAACAAGTAACAAGTGTGAAAGAGGAGGAAAGCTGGTAGACTGTGGCACTCAGGGATCCTCTTTGGTGGTGGTAAAGCTAATCACGGTGGCAGAAGTTTACCAAATCTTCGAGTTTGGTGGGATTTCTTGTTTTTCCTGAGGTGTCTCCTACAGACACCTGAAGTTCAGCTTTTTATAGCTAGGGAGATCTTTGGAGCATGCAGCCCAAAACCAAGGAGAGACTTGGCTCTGCTCTGTATAACTTTCACGGATCTATGTGTAAGCAAGTTTTCCCATGAAGAAGAATCCTTCCTCATGGTTAGCGCGAGGATACTGTGACAGTACATTCCTGCAAAGTTGCCATCACCAACAGGCGGGCCTGGCACTTGTTAATCTGTTTAAAAACGCCTGTTTGGGGTGAAACTGCACTCAGGAACTGGCCACCAGAACTGCAGTGCAAACAGGCTGGAGACTGATTAGCTGCCCTCGCTCCACCTCTGAGGATGTGGTAAGAAGACAAGGACGTGCCTCGGTGAATTGCCCATCACCCTCGGAGGGCATTTGAATTTCACAATTAGTGGCTTTGATCATGCATGGTTCTGCTCAGTGGAAGGTGTTTTTAAACAGGGACCCCTGTCCCAGTCAAAAAAACAGTACTGACCAAATCGGGATGGCGAAGAGCTTTACTGCAGTGACAGGGCTGGAGCCCAGAACAAAGATCCAGAAGGGAAGGCGTGTAAGCGACTTTGGCTGGGGGATCACGAGACCCTTGGGACCAGCAGTGGGCTGCTACAAAGCTGTACTCTCAGCCAACTGAAGTTGTTGGTGCTCTTTTCAAGTCAGCTCTCCTGCAGTGTCTCTCTCCAGCAGACTGTGAGTGTCTCTCTCCAAGAAAAAGGAGCCAACAGCTTAAAAACTTGATTTTCTTCTGAAGCTTGTTAGGGATTGTTGATAAACTAAGCTAAATTATCTTTTTTTCTTTTTTTTTTTTCTTTAAAGAGGGTAACAGGTATAAGCAATAATGTCAAAAGAAGTTGGGCTTGAGGACGCTTTGGTGTGATTTCTGAAGGTGTACCCCCTGTTTGAATGAGTTTCAATGAATCTTGACTGAGCAGTTCAAGGCGCTTTTGCTCCCCGAGCATCAGTCCCATCCAGCATTACAAGTTACACCCCTTAGCTGCTCCAGCAGCAGTTTGGTGTCCTAGCTGGGACTCCCTCCGCAAGCAGACCAGGCTCTCAGCAGCCTCCGCTGCGCTTTGAGGAATGCGAAGGTGCTGACTTTGCCAGGGCAGAGAGGTGACCGGCTGCAAGGGGCAGATGCTTCTGAAGCTGCTCCTCCTATTTCTGAAGGGAACACATGTTTCTGCAGTTAGTAGTGAAGATCAGGTAGCAGCTCTGGTTTAGCTGGTGACAGTTCTGCTTTGGCTTTGCTTAAACCCATGTTTTCCAAGGGCTCTTCTACATGCACAGATGGCAACAGCCTCCTGATAAACCAGGGAAGCACCTTCCACACGCCGTTCAGCACTGATTTAACAACGACAGTTTAAAGCACGTTAATTAATATTGTCAAGTTGGTCGGGTTGCTGAAATAAATTTGAACGTGGTTTTGCTTACACCATTTTCTAAACCAGTCCTTAAAGCATATTGCTACATCGGTGCAGAAATCTGAGCAAAGATACGGTTTTTGTTTCTTTGTACTGTGTTAGACTAGCTTTTACTTGCACAACAGTGGCAGTTCAAACCAGAAGACAAAAATACTTCTTTGATACTTTCAAAATGAATTTGGTAAAATCTCAGATCTTGTCCTTTCTATTTAAGAATATGCCAAATAAAACCAGGGAAGATGAGCTTTAAAAAAGGCAGGAAGTAAAAACCAAAAAGTATCCACCCTTCTTGATATGTTATAAAGCAGCAGAAAGACTTCATGAGTTAAAAATACTTTCACAAGACCATTAAATCAATTTATCTTTTCAAGGTCCAATGTTTCCTTTTTGTCAGCGCGCCTTGGTTATGATCCTTTATGATCTCTTTTCCACATCCAGCCCACAAGACTAAACATGCTTTATTTTTTTTCATGGTACATTTCCTCCTTCCTGTTCTTGCGTCCTCACACTCACCCCCAGAGATCTGGGATGGTCTGAAGACAAGACAGAGCTCCTGCTGTGTCTAAAGATAGCTTCTGGGCTGGATGGGTAATGCGATACGGAGCTTTTAGCTGTCTGGGTTGCTAATTTGGCCATGAATCGGATCGGTCATGACTGAAATAGGCTGCTTTTCAGTAGCTTTCTAGTGGTCTGTTTGATAAAATTTATTCCAGTTCGTACCAATCCATTCCCATTTGTCACAAATTGCCACCAAAACTGAGCTTAACTTGCTCTCAACCTGATCCCTGCCAAGGTGGTGTAAGCCTTTGGATGCATCTGTCTCATCTGGATTTTCTCCTCGGGTTGTTGCCTGTGTTGTAGCTGCAACAGTTCTTTTTACAGAAAAATTGACCCAGTGCTTTTCACCAACTGGAAAAGACAAGTCAGCTGTAAGGGCACAGGCAGACCTTGCCGTTTGAAGAGGCTATTGCCTCCTCAGGGTGCAGGTGACTGTCCCTTTGCTGGAGGTGACCATTTCCAAAGCTCTGATGCTGGACAAGACCATACAAACAACCTCTGATTAGTCAGCCACATGGGTTTGAGCAGTCAGCACTGTTACATTAAAATCATCTGCCTGATTTTGACAAGGGCAGGCTGGGGAGTCCTGCTGTAGAGGGTCCCTCCTGCTGGTAGATCACAGGGGCGGCTGCTGCGAGTAAGAAGGTTATCCTCCTTTCAACTGGGATAGAGTAGTAGCTCCTGTGTTTTGGATTTAGTATTGAGAACAACATTGATAAGACATACTGGTTTACGTATGTATGCAATGTAATGCTTATATTAAATCAGGGGCTTTTTCAGCTTCCCACAGAAGCTGAGAGGGAGCGTAGACGGGACAAGCAGGCCAAAGGACTATTCCACACCATAGACGTCATGCTTAGGATATAAATGGGGCTTGGCTGGGGGGCAGGAATCCATGATCACTGCTCAGGGCAGGCTGGGCAATTCATCACTGGATGGTGAGCAAATGTATTTCAGCACTTATTTTCTATATTCTTTTCCCATTATTATTATTATTATTTTCTCCTCTGATACTGTTATATTGAACTGTCTCTGCCTCAGAGCATGAGGTTTGTTTTCACTTTTTTCTCCCTCTTCTCCCTACCCTACTGGAGGGGCTGAGGAGGGGAATGAGTGAATGGCTGTGGGATCCTGGTTGCTGGCTGGGGTTAAACCACAACAAAGGTGCTGTTGTGCCCTGGCAATGAATTTTGCTGGCAGAGATAACCCTAAAAGTCTGTTCACAGCCTGTGTGTGCACTCAGAGCTGGACTGGACTCCTTCTCCAAAGATTGCTGCTGCAGCTCTTGTGTCTGTGGAGTCCTTGGACCTGAATCAGCTTGGACCTTCAGGCAATGTCCAGCCCATAGCTTGGGGATCAGCTTGGACCCAGTCTCACTAAGTGGTTCAGATGTGGCCACACTGCTGCAGGAACCTAAGATGGACAGATGTGAGCAGGTGGGCCATTGACTTCAGGATCAGAGAATGGATCTGGGGCCACTTTATTTGCTGGTTTTACTGTCCCCTCTGTACCTCACTGTTTGTCCAGTGTCTGCACCTCAGTTTTTCTAAATCCTAAAGATGTCATTGTAATAGAAAGGCATGATCTGAAATAAGAGTTGTCATCTAATACTCAGGGAGACATCTCTTAGGTTTTTCTGCATCCCAGAGGTCACCCTGCCGTTCCAGTGCTCTCAAGAGACACAGTACATGGACTTGATTAGACAGGCAGGACTGGAGTGACGTGATCTCCAGTCGTATTTACAAGTAGCTTTACTGGAGTCCCTGCTCTTGGTGCACCAAGAAGTAGCAAGACAAAAGGAGCTGAAACATGAATAAGAGCTGAAAGTTTGTGGCTCTTTCCTGGCATGACAGATTTGCTCTGCGGCATTTGCCAAATTTCTCTAAGCTTCAGTCTCTTGGCACTGAAAATGGAGAAAATACTTTACTCCCATGGTGGCTGCAAAGCTCATCGAGGAACCATCAGCAGAGTTCTTTAGATCAGCAGATGGGAGGATTTGTGTGGTATTCGTTATTTGCACCACAGACCTCCCTTTTCGTCCTATCGGGAGGGTTTTTTTGCCGGGGTGTCTTGTTGGAACTGCTACCGGCATCCTAGTTCTGGGCATGCACTGCACAATTTACCTGCTCTCTGAACATTGATCAAAGCTTCTGGGAGGAGAAGCCAGCAACATACTAAATACATGTCAGTTCAGTTGTTTTCACATGCAGAGCTTTGCTTAGCCTGCTAAAGCTCATTGTCTCCAAGCCAAGTAATTGAAGGAGTGAAGGCCCTATTTAACCTTTCGGGAAGAGTTGATGCCTTGACATCCACAAAGAACTTCTTTGTTTGAGGAGCTAAAGCATCTTTGCAAGGTTAGGCTCAGGTATTACAGCCCAGCACATGGCTGATAGCTCTAATGAGTAAGGTTGGGGCTGGGATGCGCGACACCTAGGGCCTGACTGATTCCTCTGCCTGAGGGAATTTGGAACTGCATCTCCCACCCGTGAGGACATTGCCCTAGCCACCGGCTGTGAAGCAGCATACTCTTGAGGATGAGAGAAAGGTATTGCAAGCACTCTCAATCCCACATGTTGAATCTTCTGCTTTCTATAAGGTAACTTAAATAATGATGAATCCACAGGAAAAAATACCCCACTATCTTCAAGCCCTTGAACAACTAATTTCAGGCTCTGGTTCCTGCTCCTGTGAACAGGAGGGCCTGAGAGTTACCCGCACCAGGGCACCAGGGTACCTTACAGTTTGTTTCATGAAGGCAAACCCTCAGTTCGAAGCCTTGTGCTGAATGAGACAAAGTGAATTTGAATGAGGAATATCTTGTTTTCTGAGAAGGTGTCCTAAACCCTGAGCTAAAGAGAGACCGGTGTTCTTCCTCAGTTTTTGAACTTGGGCTGTCTGTTGAAGATGATGAAAAATTCAGGGTAGAGCAAACCAGCTTTTCCCAGTAAATACTCTGCCTGAAATCCCAGCCACCACCCTGCAGACAGTCTGTGAGAGTTAGGTGGGGGTGAGCTCCCCACAATATGAATTTTATCCCACAACCATCCAGCATTCAGTATGGCTATTGATGTATGTGTCATGTTGCATTCTACCATGAAAATGTCTATATTGAATAAACCCATAATGCCATTTTTAAATTATTCACATTATATTCATACAGCAATCATCTTATCTCTTTTTTTTTTTTTCAGTTGTCACTGGTGCTATTTTCTGTGTTTCTGCCTGTGTTGGAAGTGAATTTGAAGAAACACACTGAAGAACTATTGTTCCTTATCTAGTAGCAATCATATTCAGCCACTCTGTGTTCAAAGTGATGTAGTTAATGTGAGGAAAATTTAATTGCACCATCTTTATTTCATTATATTTATTTCCTTTTGTCCCCTTTGGGATTGTTACCTTGGCATGTGCAGCTGCAGACTTGCCCTCTTTTAACTCAAGTCACCCTCTAATTGATCACCATCATCCTGTGTCCTGCAAAACCATGGGACTGCCTTGCTGCAAGCTGAAACAAGCACCACGTGAGGCATTTCTCCAGTGTCATGCCTGGTATTAGCTAGGTACTCTACAAGCTACTTTGGCATCTTCACTCCTATAAATCTGTCCAGCATAATGAGGCTCATGGGTTATTTAAGGTGGAGGGCTGTCGGCTAGAGTGCTAAAGACCTGACTTCCATCTACATCCTCGTGTAAGCAATTCCACATTTGCTGTCCATATGGACATTGCAAGAACAGAGGAATCTTGCGAGAGCAAGAACGCTTAATTACCTTATGTTACCTCAGAAACCCATTTGACTTGGTAAGTTCTGCAATAATCACATTTTGCAGTTGATTTAAAATGAACAACAGCATCATCCAGGTCCCACATAGTGTAATGAATACATTGATTGTAGTTAATTAATAACATGCTCCTTTTTATTTCAGAACATGGCCAGAAAGCCAAGTGTATCATTAGCACCTACTGAGGGAGTGAGGATAAATTTGGTTTAGTATTTATGTCTACAAGAAAGCCAAGAGCTGTTTGGCATGTTTGGGCTGTGGAGAGGCTCTACTATATATCCTCACAAACTTACAGCTTATTTTACGTTGCGCACAGAGGGGTGATTCTTGCTCTCCAAACCCTGGCATAAGCTACACAAACAGCTGGGCTGGTGCTTTTCAGTTACACTTAATTCATCCCCTGTTGAAGCCTTGGCAATGCGCCTAGCGTAATGTGCAGCACTGCCTCCTGACCCCAGACCCATGGGCTAAGAGTACTTAAAGGACTCCGGTCCACAACAGTAGAAATGTTTTTTCAAGAAAAGGCTTCCTTATGTATCGATTACTGGAAGTGAAATGATTCAGTGAGCTGAAGTGATTGCAGGATGGATCCTGCTGCGGTGCTGCATTTCTCGAGGCAGCTCCCTGCTCCCCTCTGCCTCCTGCTCCTCCCGTGGCTGGTTCAAAGCTACCAGTGCACAGGCAACTCTGACACACCACTGTGCATGGGTGAGCCAGGCAATCTCTGCGTCACCCAGTCTCAGCTCACCTGTTTTCCATCCAGTTCTTGAAGCTGTTTACATAGGCAAGCTAAAAAAGAACGCCAGTGCCTCTGCCCGGTGAGTAGTACACAGCCAGTCATCTGCCCAGAGTGCATTGTGGCACAGGACAGAGGTTCTGGTGTCCCATCATGGGAGTGGGCACAAGAGTGTTGCTTCTTGGGGAACACCTGTATTTTGGGCACAAGGTGGATGTGCGTGCAACTCTGCGAAGAAGATGGAGCTGGACAGCTGTCTTTTCTTGTCTCTGTAAGCAGTTACAAAAACCTTTTTAGCCAAAAAAAAATGTTGAATCAAGGAGAAAAAGAAAGAAAAAAAATCCCCTCCTGCCTCCTCCAAAAAGGTACTGGAATGTGAGGCAAAAACCATACTTTTGCCTTTCAGGTACTAAGCAGGGCTTTGTGGTTGACCACTGCCAATTGCTGGTGCACAAAGCCAGGACTCCTGAGGCTCAAGAGCAGTGTGGTGCTGGGAAATCTCTGCCCCACCAACCACCTACTGTTTAGCCTTGGGGTAGTCGTGTCGTCTCTCTCTGCATCTCTGCTTCCTTCTCAGAGTATGCCTTGTCTGTGCACACTGGGTCCTCTAGGGTAAGGATGAGCCCATGACATTTACTAATATAGTGCTTGGCGTGCTGGAGCATGGCTCCACTGAGGTCTCCAGTTGCTACCGAAGTGCAAAATAATTAAAAGAGTATGTTGAGGCTTCTTTTATGTAATACTGTCATCCAGTCAGTTGATGCTTGTTAGCTTCTAGGTAGAGTTTGACTTGGACCTCAAAGTTGTGTGTTTCACTTATAAAATTATTTGCTCGCAGTGTGCTACACTGTCGTGGTTACAACCACTGCAGGACCCCTCTGTATGTGGAAGAGTAGCTGAGCACTTTTCCTGCAGAAGTCTTAGATTGGAACTTGTCCCTGCTTGTCCCAAAAGAGCACTCAGTGGAAGATACCTTCACAAGCTTCTTAGAAAGAGGGCTCTGATTTTTGGGGACACACAAAGAGGTGGTCTGCCTCAGAGGTCTGAACAGCCACAAACTAAGGTGCATCAGAAAACCTCCACTAGACACATAAGCCTGTTTCTCTGAGGATCTGAGTCCAAGACAATATCGGTCTTTTGCAGATTGACATGGTGTAGAGAAGCTCTCCTTCCACCAGCCAAGCCAACTCCAAACTAGAAGCTAGGTCACTGTAGTTACAGTGTTCTGGAGCTTTGTGCAGCTGCCTAGCCCTGGCTGCACTTGGTTTGCTTTGGCTCTGCTCAGAGCAGGAACAGAAGTCACGTGTGTTTGGTGTGAAAGGCTGGATGAAAATACCCAACGTGTTGTCTGACGTAAAGCCGAGGCAGCAGCACCGATAACAGGAGAGCCCAGAAACACATTCCCTTCCTGAAGGGGCCAGAACCTTTGAAGAATGTGACTGCTCCCTTTGAGACGGCTGAACAAACCATTGACAAGTGCTGGGACATCTACTAACAGCAAACTTTTAGCTCTTGTGCAGCATTCTTTCTGGGCCTTTTACCCTCCTCAGCAAGTTGCAGTTTTTTACATGGTGCCATTTGGCTGGGGAGTCCCTTGGCATGACCCAGAAGAGGGGATGCACGACAGCCTTAAACTCCCAAAGTCAGCCCAAGTAAATTATCAGGAAGCCCAACTTTGAACTCCCACCTTCACTATGCCTGTCAGCTTGCCTCTTCAGCGCAGATGATGTAGCCCTGCAAACCATGCTCTGGCACATCACACAGACACAGGCGAGCAATGCAAACTGTGGCAATGAGATGATAATCCCCTATGAAGGAGCACAAATTAGAGAGGAAATGCTAATTTTCAATAAATGGCTTTCAAATAAAACAACCCTGACAAGACAGCTTAAAAAGCCTTTTAATTAGTCAATTTTCCTTCCGCTGTTTAGCGCCTTATGACTGCTAAGCTTTTTATTGCTTTACATTTCTGTGCCAGCTTGTATGGTAACCCAGTACCCTACATTAGGCTCTACTGGCAGCAAAATTTGTTGTGCAAAAAGCAGCTGGCAGCTTCTTGAAAGTCACTTTAGGTTTTATGAAACAAAAGTTCAGTAACTTCTGATGAAGGGATGGTCAGGTACAGTGTCATTTCTTTTCCTGTATTTCACAGGAAGAGGCAAGCTTCGTTTGAGGAGCACAACACTGGAAGACCATTATGCTAAAGCCCAGTCCTACACAATTGCTGGCATTACCACAGGCACCCGTCAGAAATGCAATGAATTAGGAAGATTTATGCCTTAGGTTTGGGTGGTATTGGAGTAACAGGCAAGCAAATTGCTTGAGGGTGGGATGTGGTGTCCTGGAGATCTCGTATCCATCTGGAAACAGCAGAGTTCCCTGGGACCAGGTAAAACAATGAAGAAAATGTTGGTGGTAATTTGCTTCATAAATGACTCCCCTGAGCTCATCCTATGTTGCTAATGGGACCCATCTTGGTTTGTTCTACATTATGCAAGTTAAGGAGAGATCAATTCCCATGCCAGGTCTGTGCTGTGCTTTGTGACTCCCAGGGCAGGTGTACGGTGGCTGCTGTGGCCAAGAGCCCGCCTTGCCTCTGAACATCTCCTCAAGGTGAGGTGGGCTGCTGAGCATTTTTTGGTTGGATTACTTCCTGCTGGGGTTAGAAAACTGGAGCAAATCCGACAGAGGGTTGGGATGGATCAGGCAGGTATCTGGATCACAGGCTTGTCACAGGCTTGCCAAAACAGCCTGGTACAGGTACCCAGCCTCACACACCATCCATAGCAAGGGGACTGATGGAGAGGGATGCAGAAAGCCACCAGGCCATGCTGGAGACTGTCCAGAGCCAGCTGAAATGTGGGGCTGGCCAGCTGGGCATGGGGACATCTGAGCTACTGCCTCTCTCCTGAGGATGGGTACCATCTAAAGGTCTCCTGCCGAGAACTGGGTATCAAGACTTCATCTCCTAGTGTTTCTGGAATACAGGCCTGGAAAAGCTCTTTTGGACACATGGGCTTTGGAGCCTTGTGTGTGGATTCATTGTGCTGGACCTTTCGTCTGTGCTGTTTCAAGAAAATCTTTTTCTTCACCCACTTTATCTCTGGAATTACACACTAGACTCACTACAACCCATTCCGAGAAAAGGGCCCAGCTGCCTCAGGCTTGTAGCAGGCCCAGCCCTGGATTTGGATTTCACATATTCAGGGACACGTGAAAGAGCCATTAACCTGCACTGTAAAGACTGTAGGCAGACTATCAGTGTTTACTGAGCCATCATGAAAAATGCACAGATGCACCAAAGATATATATATATATATTTATATCTAGGAGTGTGAATATGTACGTTCATATGTAGTTCCATGCTCAGTTTCCTATTGAGTATTCACTGAGCTAAGGGTAATGTTCCCTGATTCATACAATCTTTCTTCTGGGAGAGACTGCAGTGATGTGGCTGGTCCTCTGTTACAGTATTGTGCCCTTCTCCTGCTGGGATTTGTGGCTTCTTCTGAGCTCTCCTAGAGCTACTTGAGAACTATAGTTTTCAATAAGCAGAACTAATCCTGTTTGCTTTGTTCTTCTGTGTTGAAATTACTTGCCAACCCCCATTCTTCTGTAGTGACACCAGGAAAATAAAACATTTAATTTACCAAGTAGACATATTTCAGCGGAAAGTGAAGGGGGGGTAATTTTTCAAGATCACCTTTGGTTTAGGAGACATAGGTGACACAGCCTTGGTAGTCCCACGGATGCTCAGGCACTGTGGTGTGATCCGGTCAGCCTGAGTTCATGAGCTGTGCATGAGGAGATGCCCTGGGTAACCACAGGGAGTCCATCAGGTCACAATTTATGGTGTTGGACCCATTTATAGGTACAGCTCTCAGGTATGTATCTGCTGCTGTTTTGTCCAAGACATGTTTTCAGTTCAGTGGCCTCTCATAAAAATGGTACAGTAGACAGAATATTCTGGACAGAATTCTGCTGAGCAGGAGAAATCTTTAGTTGGAAAGTACCCTTTCTGCAATCTCACCCAACCCAAAACACTGGCTTACAAGTTTGAAACTGTATCACTTTTTAATTAAGTACTGACTGATGTTACCTTTAGAATCAGGGGCTGGAGACACTGGGTGCTAATGATTAAATATCTTGATCCCTATCCCATAATCCTAACGTTCTGCCAGTTGGCTATCAAAGTATGTCCGGAGCACAGCAGGCATTTGGCAACTTCACAACCTTCAGTGATTTAAGAAAAACCCCAAATGACTCTTTCATTTATGTTCCTATTTTAATCTATAAGCAGTATCTACAGCTGCTGAAGAAAGGCTGTTCAGCATTTCCTGGGTTTCACAAGCTTTGAGGAACAGTCAGGACGAACTCTTTTTCCCAACTACAAAGTGCTTGGTAGTTTACTAACAGGCTTTGGACAGGAAGACCGAACGCTTCTCCAGGGAGTGAGAGTGGGATGCAATGCCATAAAAAGACCTTATCCCGGCTGTGTGCACAGGGCTGCAAAGGCACATTCACAATAGCATTGCCTTTGAGGCAGTTTGCGCAGTGGACACAACTGGAAAATCCTTTGCCATGGTCCAACTCCTTCAAAGATAAATTGCTTACAATTTTGTCCTGTCCTCTAGTTCCTTGAGCTTGTTTGCTTGTGTGGTATTTGAAGCTGTTCAAAGTCTAGAGAGTATTTGGATTAAAAACTGAGTGTCCCAAAGACACTTACCTGGTTCTGCCACAGTGCCAAGTCTGGCCAGAGGGCAGTCAGGCAGCCAGCAGATGACCCCAGCACAGTCACAGGCAGTGGTAGGTAGCCTTTCCCAGCAGGAGCTCGCCCATCTGAGGCTGCTCATGCTGTGAGCTGGGGCAAACTGGAGACAGGAATCTGTCTGCAGGGGTGGCTTTGGCTTTTGTGCTGAACCCCTCTTTTGTAGCTTTTCCAGACATGGGCAACCCCTCCATTTGCTTCAGTGGTTGCTGTTCCTACCCCTTTCTTTCCTTTGGTTTGGTTTAAGGAGGCTTAAAACCCATGATGCAGCTATTCTCATTATTTGGTTTTGGTTTAACCACAGATTACTTACTCTAAGCATTACTCTTACCAACTCCAGACCGTTTGACATGAAAGACTTTGTTTTCTTGAATATCCTACAGTGGGGCAGCCAAAGTTTCCCAAAAAAGGATTCATTAATTGCCCAAATTCAGTTCGTTTTTCCAGCAGATGTGAATCTAGGTCTTTCTCAAAACAGTATGCCAGAAAAAGATGCTGCTCCAATACCTGGTCACTGTTGGAGGACTTGTCCTAATGCTCTGTTACAGGAATGCTGTACCGTCTCTTTATTTCATGCACTCCTCCCCACTTCTTGCATCTCCTGGTGTTACTTCCTCCTGAAGATTTCTGAGCTGAGGGCAAGGTCAAAGTATGAGATCTCTCTCCTGTGGTAGTTTCCATTTGGTGGCTAAAGAAACTCTTCTGCAGTGATGCCAGATCCTCCCTCCCTCTTCTTTGCTCTGGTTTTCAGGGCACTTTGGGCTCTTCTCGCGTCTCTTGGGAGTGCAGGGAAAGTTCAAGTAACATCAAGGACCCAGTGATTTTCACCATTCTGAAAATGGAAGACTCTTTCACACTGAAAAATTTTTCCACACTATTTCTTTTCACTCATTTTCCAAAATATAAAAAATGGTAAGAAAAAATCTAATTCATCTAGGAGCTCCATGTGTCTTATTGCTGTTAGCACACTGAGGCTGGCTTGGGAATCACACCCCAGCTGTTAATGAGGTATTTAAGGGTACTTTACATGCATTTCATTACTAAACCAACATTTCTGCTGTTGCTACTCTGGTGTTTCCCAGGCACCATTATCTGATTTTCTTCTGTGGGTAATTAACAAGATGTACCAGGGTTCTCTGTGAAATGCTGCATTAAGTTTTGAACTTCAGAGCTTATTTAAGACCACTTTGACAAGGTCCTGTACCAGTTGATTGCATGTCCCAGTTTTGATGGTGGCTGAGGCAGTGACAGGACAATCTGTAGGGTACCTTGAGAGGCTACTGCCCTCAGTAGGCCATTGGCCACCATCCTGAGCCATTTTTCTGGAACTAGGATTGATGCATGGTTAAATTTTAGGTACTTGGCTGCAAGCTGTGTCAGCTGAAGAGTCCACGTGCTTTGGCTAGAATGGCAAGGGACAGTAGCATCTGCTAGAAAATAGTAAATGGCAAAAATTTCTTATATCAGCTCATCATGAATTTGTCTATAGGAGCACCTGTGCTCATGCACTCCATGTTTTCTTTAACCCAGCTGAGTTCTACTGAGCCAAAATTAAACCCTACTCAGACAAGGTGACCTTCTCCATCCAACTTGGAGAAGGCAGCATGAGACAAGTGAGGTATCCATACATCCCCAGGCAGAGGGGAGGGAGGACAGATGGAAAAGCAATCTTAGATATTTTTTTCTCAAATACAGCAGTTAGGGCCAAAGCTTCAGGAAGTGTAAATTTGCCACATCACTGCACAGCTTTGCCCAGGGAGAGAATATAACTCTGCAGAAGCAGAAAATGTGGCAGAAATGTAATATTGGGGAAGGGGGCATATGTTCAAAGTGCAAGACAGAGGCAGGCAGAAGAGGACAGCAAAGTGCTTTGATAGCATAATGCCAAATTGGGGCAAGTGCAGGAGGGACCCAGTGAGATTGAATAAATGGAGAAAGCTGTAAAATGAAGCAGAAAGACCAAGTCCTTGCGTAATCTGTGCTCTGTCCTCTGTGGGATATGGGCTTGAACTGTGGTGATGGATACAAAGCACTCCTTGTACAGCAATTGCAGGGAACTACAAGAGCAAGGATCTCTCATTGTCCCCTACCTATGGGTTTTCTTGGTGTAGAAGGCCTCCATGGCCTTTGTCTCTCTGGGAAACAGTGGGAAACATCCTTTGCCTCCCAGCCTGCAGGCAGCTGGGTGGTTTGCTCTTCATCATGGTCCTGTGAGGCCACAGGGGTTTTCCTGCCCCCCTTCATTTGCTCGCTACCCCCTCAAAGGAGTCACCAGTGCAGAATGATGGTTCTCCTGCTGCCTGGAAAAGAGCTATGAGGGCCTAGGGAAATCTGGTTTTCTGTGTGAAAAACGGGACCATTACAGAGGAGAAGTCAGGCTGGGCAGCACAGCAATGCCCTGCTGCCCGCTACTTCTCTGCCTGCAGTTTTGGAGTCCCATCACCCATCATTTAGCATCCTGCTCTGCTAACCTTCATCAGTGATTCTTTTTCCCATTTCTTGCCCCTCATTGGCTTGACTGAGATTTATTCACCCAAGGAAGATGATGACAAGGATGAAAAGGCAATCATTCAGAAGAGTTAGAAGGAATTCTTCTGCAAGAGGATATTGAGCTGTCAGCCTCATGGGAAATGCCGGGGAGACCTTTCCATTCCCAAATATCAGCCTCTGAAAAGCCTTCACTCAATGGTCCTGTCCCCACGTCTCCATCCTCCACACCACAGATACTCTCACTGTGCACTTTTTGTAAATCTGTGCACGCGTTCATTCCCCCCTCAGTTATATTAATTCCTATGGGGAAAATCCCTGTCCCTGACACTGAGTCACTAACCATCACGTTTTCCAGCACCCTGGGTGGTGAGCAGGCCATGACATTTATTTTTCCCCTCCATAGTGTTGTTATGTACTTCCCCTTTCTCTACTTGCAAGCCCCGGCTTGGCTGTGGCTGGTCCCAGAGCTGCTGCTGCCCAAATTCTCCTCTATGGTCCTCGCACGGCTCCTCTCCTGTGCTTTGTCCCCTGTGCCTCACGTTTCCCCTGGCAGGGAAGTGGGAAGCCTTTTCCAAACACAGACCTGAGCCACAGCAGTGCCTTAGGGGCAGGAGGAAACTACCAAACGTGCCTACTCACTCATCAGAGGTCTTCCAGAGGAGTTTTCCAAGCCTGCTTCTCCCAACTGCATGGGATGGAAAGTCAGATAAGGAGGGGAGAGCTAGCCTGCCCTGCTCACACAGCATGAACTCAACATGGAGCTGTGGTCCATCCAGCCTATGTCCGGCTGCGTCACTCCTCCACTGAACGCTTCTCCGCGTGGGCTGTGGCTGGCGGTGACCCTGGAAAGCAGATGTTTCTCTCCTGAAAAAAAGCTGTAGCTGAATCCTGGACTGTGTTTACATTCCCAGCAGATACGCAATGTGGAAATGTCTTGAAATAGGAAATAGTGCCCCAGCTGAATGAGTAAAAGCCATGAGATGAAAAAAAAAAAATCACTATCATCATTTCTGACAGACTTGCCAAATTCCTCGTTTCTGCACTGATTTGCACATCCTGCAGATGTGTCTGCTCAAATTTTCCTTCTGGTGTTTTCCTCTTACATGGCACATTCACCTGAATGAAGAGAGAGTTCAGTTGTAAGTGAGTGAAATACCTGCTGTCAGTGAGAGAGCGTGGGGAAGGGGATGTGACCTGGTGCACACGCATGTGCCCTCAGACCATATAGATAACAGGTCGTGTGCTGTTCTTACTTTTCTATGCGGCTGCAAACAGTTGAGTTTTGCAAGTGCCAAACAGTGTATGTACAGCCCTGAGTGCTGCTGTGTGTTCCCTGACAGATGTTAGGAGCCACCTCTATTCACACGAAGATGTACATTTGTGCCTTAATATTGGAACGGGGCCTGGTGAAAGATGCACCTTTAGTTGCAGGTACCATTGGAAATATTGCAAAGGAACTGAGACAGGATAGGAAAGCAAGAGGTTTGCATAAATACAGACTGGGTTTAAGATTATGGTTCAGATTATTACTTGTTTGTAATAACCTAGGCCCAGAAGACCTGGTCCTGAGCCTCCATGACAGCAGATTCTATCAAACACAACTTCTGCCTCCCACCAGGCTAGACTCTGACCCCTGCCAGATGCTGACTCCCACTTGCTGTCTCCTCTGGTTTATCAGGGTTTTGAGGTCAGAGCAGGGCAGAGCTAAGTGGTCACCTAGGGTGACACCTCTAACAGGACCCTGACCTCATTTTGATACAGAGTCATCTGCTCAACCAAACATGACCAGTCAACAAGCTTGGGAACACAGCGCCTTGAGCCAGGGCAATGAAATACCATCTTAGAATCATAGAATCATAGAATGGTTAGAGTTGGAAGGGACTCCAACTCTAGTTGAAGATCGTCGAGTTCCAAGCCCCCTGCCCTGAGCAGGGACACCTCCCACCAGAGCAGGTTGCCCAAAGCCCCATCCAGCCTGGCCTTGAACACCTCCAGGGATGGGGCATCCACAGCTTCTCTGGGCAACCTGTTCCAGT
>JAOQGH010000023.1:100509580-100579597 GCA_025769975.1 Gallinago jamesoni | reverse complement strand
CCCATTCCAACAGGTCCATGTCCTTCCTGTGTTGAGGACTCCAAAGCTGGACACAGTACTCCAGGTGGGGTCTCACATCTTCTCCTTGCACGATTAATATCCCCCAATCATGCAGATGACACCAAGAGATCAGTGCTCCCAAAATGCTGCTTCCAGACTCCTGCTTCTTGCTGGTTTTGTTTCCTTCACACTTCCCTGCACTGTGTTTTATTTGGAGGGGTGATAGCTCTGCGAGGAGCTGCAGAATGCCAGCTCAAGGCTGGATTGGAGTGGAAGCTCCACTTCACTTCCACTTCCTTGCAGGGGACAGTGAGGACCTGGCTGGACCAAGCAGCTGTAAGGAAAAAGGGGAAACTAACACAGTCCTCGCTTGGCACAGCACAGTATCAATGTGCACAAGCAGTTATCATGGGATTGCTGTGAAGTACAGAGCTGCCCAGCCTGGCAGATTGGGGTGGGAGCCACGCAGATGTCCCCAGCATCAAACGTACCGCGCTGGGCAGGCAGAGCAGTGCCGGTGGCTCTGTAACAGACCTGGTGATAGGATGGGATTCCCCACATTGCTCTAAAAATGCGGTTGCAGGGCCTGTCAAAGGAAGGAGATGCAATCTGACGCACCAGCAGTGTGATGTGTTGTACTGAATCCCATCGTACCTGCTACTGCTTGGAGAAGGGGGATCTTGGTCAAAACCACCATGGTTGTCATGACAAAGAAATCACCGAGAAGCACAGGGAAGATCGTATCAAGGGAAAGAGATAAATTAAGGAGATACATTTTGAATGTTAAATTTGAGTCTTACAGGCTGGAAACATCGAAACGAGTTTTGCCTGAGGGAGCTGGAGCGCAACTCCAACGCCAGCCACAAGTGGAAATGAGTTTGTGGGGTAGCTCTCTGCTCGTCCCGAGGAAGCCGTGCACCTCTCTGAGATTAGTGCTCTGGGCTGCTGAGAGGCCCGGGCCAGGAGGAACAATAGCGAGAAGAGATTAAATGGAGAGATTAAGGTCTTGTCTATACAAGAAAAGTTGTATCGGTTTATCTACATGGGATTGGAGTGATGTAGTTAAACTGGAGAAAACCCCAAGCGTAGAGGCGCGTAAGCTCCAGCTGCAGTGGGTTTGACTCGGGCTGCAGTGTGGCCCTGCCTCGGCTCCTTTGAGGATCTGGGGCCAGATGCCTATCTGGACATGTGAACGCTCCTGAAAAACACCTTACCCTCCATGCTGGGAAATGAGGCAATGCCCCGCAGAGGTGGGGTGAGAACAGATGCATTGAGACGTGGAGGTGCTGTGGTGGCCAGGGCACACCGAGACAAGGCTTGGCACCACCATCCCAGGCATGATCCAGCTGCAGGTGCTGGAGGAGAGGACCTCTGGGGTGCTCCAGGACATCTCCCTGCCCTCTCATCCAGGCATGAGGACTGTGGAACACGGGCAACATGGGGAATTTCCATGGCAAGTATTTTCATGCCATCTGGCTCAGGTGCTAAGCCTTTTTTTCTCTTATGGCCACAGAAGAAACTGCTGTCAGAGCAGTAGAGGATCAGGCTTTCCTTGGGATGTGGTCTGAGCTGACATAGCCCTGTTTGGTGAGGTTTCCTCACATCTGTGCACAACTTTCCTCACACATGCCTTCTTTCTCTCCCTGTGAGGGAATTAGGATTTCATTTTGCTTTCCAGGCTACTTAACTAATGAGTTATCTTCCAAAATTCTGCCAAAAATTGCAGTAATTTTTCCTTTAAAAATCATGCAGCAGCCATTATTTTCCAGCAGCTGAGCCCTGATGTGCTGTTCCAGTTATGTTACCTGGATGCTGTGTGAAATCTGCAGCAGACAAAGGGGAAAGCACAAGTCACCGAGGCCTCTCTGACAGCTCTGCATCGCTCTGAGAAAACAATTTGCTATTATTCTCAGCCTGTTGCACACCAAAAAAAAAAGAAAAAAAAAAGACTCTTTTTGTTGGGCTTGATCCTGTTGGTTGCTGAACACACATTTGCATGCATGGTGCTGAGTGTCTGTGAGTGTCTGCCTCTCTACTGACATTAATATGAAACTAATATTGATGAGAACGTTGGTTTGTTGGTAAATCACTGAGCAGCACTTGGCTCTGGGCAGAGGCCAGCACCCTCTCCACTTGCAAGCACATACAGAGCTTGCATAACTCCTTCACAGTGAAAGCAAATGCTATTATTAGTTTATAAAGCAAGTTTTGTTGAATTTGGCAGACAACGTGCATGTGTAAATTCCCCCAAATTAATTAAAACGTTTAGAGCGATGGTGGAGACAGCAGCACTGCTCATCTAATAGATAGTTTTAACAGGTTCACAAATGCTTTTATGTAATTAATTAATGCTTGGCTACCTCAGGTGAAATAATCTGGGCATGCATGTTTCCTTAAATCAGAGCAAAGGTAGAGGGGCAAATTCATGCTCTGTTTAAGCAGCTTCCATCTAAGTTGGTCTGAAGCCCACTGCGGGCTCTAATTTATCTCTGGAAGACAAAATGTGATCTGAACTGACTGTATGAGCAGAAGAAAGAAAACGTATGAAATAATAAATAAGGCCATTGTGCTTGCCAGGACCATGTGCCAGAGTTTTCTTCTTGCCTGGTTTAGCTCCTCTCCTTTTGTAGTCACAGAGCGAAACCAGGCTCAGACCCAGCCAAGGGGGACTTGTGCTGACCCCGTGTCACTGGGGCGGTGGCATTGTGGTGATGCTGGCAATGCAGAGCAGGAGGAGAAGGAGGAGGAGGAAGAGGAGAAAGCATGGTTTGACGCCAGCTGCATAGAGTTGGTCATCTCCTGCAAGCAGAAGCGTGGGACCTTTGGGTGCATGAGTCACCACGCTCAATCCAGTGAAGGGTCCTCCTGAATTTAACAGGATATATCAAAAGTGCTCCAGCCGAAGAAGAGCAGCTAATAACATTAAAATGAACGTGCTCAGGAACACTGCAGGAAAAAGCTGGCTGGCTATGGAGGCAATGGCTCAAATGTAGCCCCTTTGCCTCCTACCCAAATTCCAGGGCTCAGGACATTAGATCTGGACTCAGTCCACTGCCTGCCTTGTGTGTGGGGACACAGGCACATACAAAGCTTGAAACACTGCAAGGAGACAAACAAAGACCTCCCAGAGAAGAAAACCCACAGCATAATTTAAAGAAGATTTTCTGGAATGCCTGTATAATTCTGGTGTGCCTGCAAATAACCTTTTCTTTTTTCTATCAGATACCATATATGTTAAGAGTGCTGATCACTGTACCATATATGTGTACACTTACATTTTGTTAATGCTCACCATGAAGGATTGCCCCTGCTCTAATAGGTAGAAAGCTGTATTTTAATTCTTTACTGCATTATCAGAATAATTCTATGATACATGTCTGTCTGTTTTCCCTGGGCAAAATAAGGCAGAATTAATGACCAAGAGTATAAAACAAACAGCCTGGCTCCCAGATGAAGTTGAGTGGAGAACCTCATTTTCCTCTGCAAGCAGGGCATATCTGATCTGAGTCACTGAGGGAATAAACTCAGGGACCTACCATCCCATTTTCACCTCCTTGCTTTTCAGAGCAGCATCACATTTGGAAAATCTTCCTTATATAAGGCCCATCCAGGTACCTGTAATGCGAGGCTATGCTGCTGCCAGACAAGAGGGAGGTACCAGCTGGCTCAGACTTACCTATGTCCCTCAGGCCTGCACAGAGACCAGGTAGGCACAGCTCAGAAACGGATCCAGCCTTCTATCAGCTGTGTTTCCAGGGCAGGGTAACCTGTCACTGGCTATAGCCCAGTCTAGCTCAGCTCGCCAATGATAAGGCTGCTTCTCACTTGTTCATCTTCTGACCTTATGAGGCTTGCAGCCCAGGCTGTATGTGGCCCAGCTTTAACATATAAATAAATATATATTTTTCACCTCTTTCCATTGCTCCAAACACCAGGGACCATGGTATAGCCTGATGGCCAGTCTCCTCCATGTGCAAGAGAGCTTATACCCATGGAAGCTGGTGATACTGGAAGCCAGGTCTCACTGATCTAGCCACAGGGATACTAACCAGAAGTGGGCAAAGCAGGTCCAGATGTGGTCTGGGCTCTTAATGCTCCCCTTGAGCACACCTGCCAAATCAGACCCATTAAAATTTTCAGGGTTTTCTAGTGCCTAAAGCTGAGTTCATATCCAACCTTTTCCACACCTCTCCAGAGCAGGAACTTTATGAGCATCATCTTAGGAACTTGTAAGTGATTGGGTACTTTCCTAGTGAATGGTCTCCAAGATTAAGTGCTGCTGCAAATAAACTTCAGGTGGTCTGCATTTTATCCTGAATACCTTGTTCCAACAGTTAAGGTGACCACTGTAGGGAGGCTGCTGGTGCTTCCCCTGGATGGATGTAGCTGGAACTCATCAAGTTTTCATACAGGTAGTCACCTAGGGATATCTCCTCCAATTAACTTTGGTATTGAATAGATGCTAAATGAGAAATCCAGCATTGTTGCTTCCTGTGTCACGTTCAGTGTTTTCTTTTCCATGACTGTGATGCTTAGCGGACGAACTCCCACCCTGGAAAAAAGGCTTGTAAACTAGATATCCTGCACAGCTGTATGTGACAGTATTTCCTATTTATTGTTTAAAGAAAATCTCTGGAGCAAATTGTGGAAGAAAAATACTGGAATAAATGCGGGTTAGTTTACTCCCTTGTAAAAGGCGCACACTTCAAAGAGTGTGAAGCAGAGTGCTCACGTTCCTCCTTTGTTTCTGCTCTGCTTCCTTTCACCAAGTCCTTTTCTTGGATTACACAAATCCTCATGCATTGCACAGCAGATTTTATCTCTGTTCGCACAGGTACAATTCTGGAATAACTCCACTGGCTCCAACAAAGTTGTTCCAGATCTAGGGCTGTACAAGAGAGAGCAGTCAAGTACCCATTCTTGGTGACCACATTTGGGCATTGCTGTAACACCTTGCAGATCTCAATCTGAATCAGAGCGCTGTGGTGTTCAACACTGCTCCCTTCTCTCATGGAAGGAGCATCCTGGCCACACAGGATGTACGATGCAAGTCATATTTACAAATTCAGTTATTCCATGGCTTTCTTGCCTGTCTCTTACTGTTCTTTCTTTTGCCTCTTGATTTTCCTCATGTTATTTTCCGTCTTTTACTTTCTCTCTATTTATGCAGGTAAGCATACTTGTACATGCATATGCATGTGCATGTATGGAGGTACACTCTTTCTGGCATCTCGTGTCTCATGAATGAATCTCATTCTAGCCAAATGTGTATGCATGTATTTGTATGTATATTCATATATACATATAAATAAATATTTTCATGCCACAATTCTTGCAATGGAAACTGGATTTCTGAAGTCTTCTGGCCTTCCTTGACTTGCATGTCAAAACTTCAGTCAAGAAACAAATAAACGCTATCACATTGTGAGTAAACTGAATCCAGCCTTTAATTTGTCTAAACATGCTTATAAGTGTTGACCTGTGCTCACCGTAAAGGGATGCTCGTTGCTAGATACAAGCTCTGCTGTTGGCCATCTGCTCAGTGGAGTCCAACACCCCATTCAGCAGGGTTGAATTTCCTTCCCAAGGAGAATGGATCTCCACAGCAGAGCTGGGAAGTTGAGTATGATGGAGCAATTTAGAGAAATAAATGCCTGGCCATTAGACTCAGTGGTTGCACACAGTCAGTAAGCCATAATGACCCTGACAGCTACAGAGAAAGATTATTGACTTTTGATTGTTGAGTATCACTTTTACCACGGTTACAAATTATAGGGTCATGGCCAGGCCTGATACATTTGCTACTCAAATCCCAGCAGTTTGGCTTTATGTGAAGGGATGCAAATTGAACTATCTTTTTATAGAGACATTGGAATTAAGGAGGCCTTTAAAAAAATTATATACTCCTCAACCATGGATTTGATGTTAAAGTTTGATATTGAAAACGTAATTCTCAGAACAGCCTGTGCTTCCTTAATGGGTTAAGAGGAGAGTCTGTGCTACTTTTGGATTCTCTTCTCTGTGGCAGCAATTGAGTTCGGCCTGAAATTATGGTAGTTTACAATTAGCGGAGGAAGCAGATCTTCAGGTTTCTTCTTCTTGGCTTTCTAAATGGGCCTGAACAGTGTCATTCAGATAGCAATAGCGTCTGTGGGCAAGGTGGACTTTATACAAAAAGGCTGTATTTTAGCTTTATGGGGAGAACCAAGGCAGTCCTGAACACAGGGAAGCAACCATTTCACTCTCTTCACTGAAAGCCTTCCAGAAGAGAGACAAACTGTGTCCGTGTCCCGGAGGGAGACCTGACTTTTGTTCTTTCTTGTTATGTTCCTTCATATAAACATATCCAAGACTGAAAGTATTTGGCTGTTCTTCCCGTCTGGAAACATAACAGGAGTCATAATGATTAGGTAAGTTAGCTGTGGGGGGTGATGCATCTCACTCTGTCTTAGCCACCTGGCAATTAGGCGTCTTGGCTCCATGAGTTTTCTTGGCTTCAAGAGCCAGTGGAGGTAAAAAAAGGCACCTTTGCTGGGCAGTTCAGCCCCTGCCTTAAGCACCTGTCTTAGGACAGGATGACTTACTCTCTGGAGGCGTTTGCCTCTCTGCCTTACCTATAGAGGGAATGCATACAGCTATTTTAAATTGAATTTATGATTTTTAGAAGGGTGAAGTTAGCTGTCCCTGTACATCTAGTCTCCCAGTCTGTGTTCCCACTGTCCTGTCACTATGAACCCTGCTGCATTCATGATCAAACTCAGGCTATTACAGTCACCATTTCTGTCTCCAAGAGACTACTGAAATGAAAAGTCCCATCTAACAGGGACACACTTGCACACTTGGCAGGAAAATTTTGCCCATCTCATTTTGCATAGACTAGTAGGTGTCTTTGGTTTTTTTTAGCATGAGTATTTCATGTGAGGAGCCTAAAAATCAACAAGGGAGAGGATTCAGTCTGAGCTGTGTCCTATCAGCTGTGTGTTAAAACATCTCTGTACGCAGCTTTATCAGTTGTTTCAGGGCTGTTGTTTTATATCTAACATTGTTATGCTTTGGGACAAAGATACAGTGGTGCCTCCTGGACAACTATTTTTATGCCATTTAAAACAGAAGCAATTTTTTCTTTCCCTAAAAACCAGCTCCGGTAGAAGTTTCTTTTAAAAATAGACAATTTGCTGTCTACTTCTGGTTAATGCTTGATTTATGCTGTTTTTACTGGGCCTTGTAAAAAAGGGCTGCTCCTATCACAACATTTCTAGATATGTAAACAGTCCAGAGCAGCCATTTGAAAGTCCTCTGCTCTGTAACCCACTATTATTTAGCTTTTGCTTTGATCTCGCGCCTGGAAAAAATCTTTTCCTTGAAACCCTGAAAGTTTTCACAATTCTAATAACGCATCAAAGCCGATACAGTACGTAGTTCAGCCAATCTCCCGCATTAGCTCACTTTGTGAACCCAAATAAGCAATCTTTCTTCCCTTCTTTCAGCTCTGATTTTGTGTTTTCTGTGCAGTGATTCTGGGGAGGGGTGTGTTGCTGGTGCTCAGGGAGGCAAGAGGGTGAGAGCTGGCTAACGCCAGGCACAGCGCAGTCAGATGCTTCCTCCCAGAGGACTGCCAATGCCCCGAGCACCTCTAGACGTCTCGTGAGCACAGACTGCTGCTCCTGCCAAATTGCATGGCGGTTTTGGGGATGGAGACAAATATCCATCGAGTATTTACTTGATGCTATCAAACTCATTTGTCTCGTAACCAAAGTCAGAGTCCCTAGAGGTGAAATTCAGTGCATCAATCCACTGCTCCATCTACTCATCTTTGAAAGGAACATCATTAACATGCCTTACATATGAACAAATGTGGCTTTGTTCCATGTTACTTCATTAATGCATTATTTAGGCTGATAGATTTGAAAGCCAGAAGGCACCTTTGTGATCACCTAGTCTGATCTCATGAGTACCACAAACTAGTAACTAGGCAGTAACCTGTGGTTGATCTGTATCATGTATTTAAGAAAAATAGTTTCCCATGGCAGTTTGGACCGATCTTCGTAGATGTGCTGATTTCCAGCAAGTCGTTTGCCAAAGGGAGAGCAGAGTACACAGTAGTAAAGTTGGTATTTGCTGTGCAGATCTGGAAGAGGAGTTTCACCCTAGGAAGCCAGACAGGCCCAAATACAAACAAAGATGGAAACAGCAGCATTCTGTAGATCTGAATTTAGATTTAACCTTTGGCTGAGGGCCTATTTCCCCTTTTAAGTCAAAATGGAAAGCAGTCTACTCAAGGAAGAGAATTTGCTACTTGGATACCATGGGTGAGCTCTGAAAAAAATGCAACCTTTTGGACTTGGGATGGGGAGAAAGAATTGTCGTTCTGGAGGAAAGGAAAAGAAATACCCTGAGAAATGTTTCTAATTTTATGTTTTCCTTTTCAATTGAGAAATCTGTTCTTGGTGTTGAGTGCATGGTCAGAAAAAACTGAGCTATGGGAAGGTATCTGTTTCAGTGAGGGACTGATGAAATATGCTGAAGCCCATGAACCTGCCTAAGCTTTTCTTGACAGTTCACTTTGTGGGCTGCTGGGAGTACAGGATATTTTGTAGAAGACTAGAGAAGACTGAAGGAGCCAGTGTCCAGCCCGGGAAACAGCCTTCAGGAGGTTGCTTGCTCCTGTTAGGCTCTTCAGGCTCTTCCCACATGACGTCTATAAAAAGCTGATAACTGGCACGTCACTCTTGGAGCTGGACATAGGACCACACCATCTACCTGGTCCCAGCTCTGGCCTTGCAAGTCTGCCTGGGGGAAGAAAGAGATGAGATGACTGCAACTCAAGCAGGTTTGCCATGTCAAATGTTGGGTTGGGGGCTGAGCAGAAGCACACAAATCTAATTTGAGGGCAACTGAAATTCCAGGCAAGCTGTTGCTGAAGTGCTGTGGAAGAGTAAGCACTGGAACAAAAGGCAGAGGCAGCTGGTGGGGCTGTGTTGATTAAGTTCTGGGAAGATTATTGATTTATTGAACGAAGGTCAAAGCTACTCAGCAAAAACGCAGGAAATCTTAGCACAAAGAGGCTCAATGTGGAAATGAGGAACTTCAATGTCAAGCAGGAAAAAACAGTAAAGCTAAATAAGGAAGGTCAAGGCTTTCCATGACACACATTGGTTGGTACAACACAGCAATAAGCAAACACATCTCAACAGGCATGACTGGCAGCGTTGGCCCTTGTGTGATGGATGACAGGCAAAAACAGAATGACGTATGATGAATTAGCTCAAGTGCCAAAGGACTGGAGCAGCTCCTGGGATAAATCTGCTCAAAGACTAATTTCTTTGGTCCGAGGTCTGGCCTGTACCACTGGAGCTGGCTGGCATGGTCTTACTTATGCCTCCCTGCTAAGCAGTCTTAGCTTCCAGACCACGGTGGCCACATCTTAACTACCTGTTGGGAATGATCCCTCCCCTATGCAAACTCCCAAGTAGTCCTTGGGAGAGCACTAGCTGACTTGGGTCAAAATGATGCTAGGGCTTATGTTAATGAACCTGACCAGTTATTAGTGTGGACACAGGGGACAAAAAAATAAGCCTTCTGCCAGCAGCACACTCATTTGAGGTATCACCAAAGCTGCTTCTCTTCTGTGTTATTCATGATGTTTTCCTCATGGCCCAGTGTGACTGTGTGGCCTGTAAACCAGGGTGAACCCACATATCCACTCAAAAGCCAGCCAGGAGAACACCAATGGGTTCACTCAGAGGTTGCAGCTGCCTAAGCCCTCTTGTAGCCACCTTTCTGCCACTTGTCAACTCTCAGTTTCCCAGGCTGTGGCCTTCCCAACTGGAAGGTGTGGGATGGCTGTGGGAAGGCGGCTCCAGAGGCTGGTGTGGAAGGGCAGCAGCAGAGGGCTGGGCTTATGGGGGAGCACACAGACCATTGCAGTGTTTTGGCACATGGCTCCTCACTCACCTCTTCTCTGTTCTCCAAAAGAGAGACAGACAGTGTGAAGACCTCCGTGGCTGCTCCCCTCAGCAGTTCTCCAGACAGGAACTGCAGGCTCCTGCTGTCTCACTGCACTGTGAAGGCTTCTGCTCCACCCTCCCCTGCCTTCTTCTCGGTTGTCTGGTTAGGAGTGTGGGTCACCCAGCCACAAACGTGTGTGAGTATTTGCAATCATTCATCTGGTTTTGTGCATGCATGGAAAGGCAACATAGCAACCAGCGCTGGCACAGGCAGCTCCTGCTGGCTATAGGGAAAAGCTGTGTGAGTTTATTTGTTTGTGTTTTTCATTATGCAAACGAGCTCGTAGCGGTGAGGCTGAGCTGAGTATGGAGCCTGAAGATCCCTGGTAGAAGAGAAGAAGGAGCAAAACTCTAGAGGAATTTTTCTTTGCAGTGCTTTTTACTGGAGCTAGTAAGGCATTCGTTAAAATGCTGCTTTGTTGAGGGCAAAATGCCTCCTAGGAGGGTAAGAACTGCCTTTGGCTGTTGGAGCTGATAGCCTGCTAGCCACAAGTGAATGCTCAGGTGAAGAGTTTAGGGTCCAGAGGATCTATATGGGACATCTTGGGTACAAGCAGTCAGTTCCAGAGTTTGAGACAATTGACCCAGTAGGATGAGTGGATCTGTCTCACACTAATTTGTCCTTTGGCCACATAGGATCTGCAAATTTTAAATCCCTGTGTTGAACCCTGCTTTAGGGTCTGTGGAAGCCTATGGTAATGAATTCCACCATGCAATTAGTCAATGGGTGATAATGTGCTTTTGTTTGGTCTGAACCTGCTGCACTATGATTTCTTCAGGTAGCCCTTAGTTCTCGCCTTATGACAATACTCACTCAATGCTTGCTCTCAATCCATCTCCTCTGCAGGATCATCCATTTAGAAATCTCGCTCTGTTTTCCAGTGCCATTTACCATTTCCTCATGAGGAAGCCCTTCCATACCTGTGTTTGTTCTTGTCACCTTCATGGGGAAGCTTCCTGGTCCTACACAGTCTGTTCACCACAGGTGGCTATTACTGCATGCATATCAAACACCGAGTTAAAGTTTTCAGAGAGCTATCAGCAACAACTCCAAGTTTTCTTTGCAGTAACACAGATCCTGTGTATAGTTGGAGCTGACATTTCTATGAGTGCCACTTTCTATCAGTTGGCACTGAATTCTGCTATTGTCCTTTGGCTTTTCTTCATAAGCACCTTTAGGTTGACCAGCCTCGGTTCTTCCCTCTGAAAACTTTATCACTGCACTGTCCAAAACACCTCATTTAAATTTTTAGGTTAGTCTTTCACTAAATCTCAGGCCAGTGCCTGAGGAGAAACTGCCTGGGACCTCCTGGCTGGTCCAGAGCTGGGACAGGTGAGAGCACAAAGGTCCCTGGTGCTGGTGGCAGCCTGCTCAGCAGCCAGAGCTACTGCAGCACCAGGGAAGTTGTCCTGGTCAGTGCCAGTCCTGACAGAGTGAGACCCACAGCATGGGGATGCTCCTCCTTGTGTCAGTCTTTGGAGAACGAGGTTGGGCACCCTCTTGCATCTGTGGCACTGAGAATCGGCCTCTGGTCGTCCCACAGTGACAGGACACCTGATGTGCCTGCCTGGCAGGACACGGACCAAGCTGATGACGTGCATCTCATGGGTGAGGACACAGGGCGAAAGAGGCCATGGCAGTGCTTTGCTGAGGAGTGAAATATGAGTCTGGAGGAGCAGGGGAGAGGGTCAGGAGCCAAGCATGTGATTGTCCCTCAATGTGAGGAGCGTGACTGGTCTGTTTGCTCCTCTCCCTCTGGGTGGTTGTAGTGCTTTTGTGTGGGTAATAGTACTGGAAAAGTACAGAAAGGACCACAGGGCTGATCAAAGGTAAGGAATGGCTCCTGTCCAGGGGGTGGAATAGGCTGGGAAGAGACATGAGTGAAGGAGGTTACAGTACAATTCTGCAAAATCGTGAGTAGCTGCAAGAAAGCACCTAGGGGATCACTGCATTTTCCAGTAATAGAACTGGGGGATGCCAAATGAAACTCGCAGATGGCAAGGTCAGCGCAAAGGAAAGGAGGCGGTTGTGCTCCCAGGGAGGAGGTGAAGGTGTGGGACCCAATGCCTCCAAGGGTGGTAGGTGCTCAATGTTTACATGAGCTCAAATTCATGGAAGAAATATCCATTGATAGTTATTAAACACAAAACCGCAACCTCTGCTCCAGGATATCCATGAAGGCTGGAAGAGCATCCTGGAGCAGCAGTATTATAAGCCTGTCCTTTTATACTTTTCCCTGGCATGTCTTTTTTGCCAGGAAGGGAAAAGATCCTGAGATAAATGGATCCTTGATCTGGCACATGTGGACATTCTTAGGAATGAAGGTGTGTTCTTCACATGGAAGCAAAAGAGGTCTCTTTCAGTGTTTTGGACAATTTGATCCTACTGATCTTATGAACTCAGTGAAACAAGGTTACAATTAAGACAACTCCTTAGGACGCAGGTGCAGAAATGGCATGTCCCTTTTGCTGATCTTGGCCCAAAATGGCTGATGACTTGCCCATGTATAACTCAGATACAGCAAAGAGGAATAATGTTTCTGTCTGAAGGAAAGACTTCTGTCTGAAGCCAGAAAAACTAGCAGAGTTTGTCTAAGACAGCCAGATATGCTGGATGGTCCTGGATTGTTAGTGTCCCCTGTTCAGGGTTCACTTTGATCTACCTGTATGAGATTATCCAATTTAGCAAATCACTGTGTGTCGTGTTGTGTCAGTTGTCCAACCACAGCCTTATGCTCCAAAATCTCTTTTCCAAATATGTGTATATGAGAGGTGCAGTAACAGAGCTGGGCGCTCGCTGATGCTGGGTGTAACAGCACTTTATGCATAACGGGGTTTTTAGGACTGCTGAGACATAGTTTTTAGGACTGCTGAGAAACTTCATGTGTTTGAAACCCAGTGGGTGCAACGTGCAAAAATCAAGGTCACCCAAAGATACAGGCCACCCAGCCTGAGATCTTGGCTCAGCCATGCAAGAGTCATTTTCTCAGCCTGCCAAAGCATGAACCATGGGTTAGCATATGCTCACGTATGTCATGGTGTTCATCTGATAACACTGTCTGATGATTAATCTCTATAATTAATTGTACATTAATATAGTTCACTGCAGTATATTGAAATAGCGATGGAGATTCCCTCCTCAGCAAAACAAAGGAGTTTTATTGCTCAGAGTAGAACAGGTAGCAGAAAGAACCTTATTTTAAACTTCTGTGATATAACATGGCGAATCCACATGTCACTTGTGATATCTGTCCATCCCTTTCTCCCTTCCCTTTTGCTATAAGCAAGTGCAGGACTTGCCTGCTACTGCTCTGGCAGCCCTGGTCATGGAGAGATTGTGGTTATCTCAGGCAGTCTACTGTTGAAAGCAGAAGACTGAATAGTTGCACCAAGCCTCCTCTGCAACCTGGGGTAGGAGTGCTACATTTCTGTTGGGAGACCCATATCATGGACCTGCTGTGGGGTAGGATGCTGTCCTGCCTGTGTGCAGATAAGGGAGCATACTGTGCTCCCTGAAGGAGCTATGAGGCTGCTCTGAGGGTGTGTCTCCCACCCCTGCCATGGCTCTCTATGAGCTTCTCTAGGAGACTAAAGCCATGATTCCACCATTTCTTCCTCTTGAGCTCTCAAGGTGTCAGGCTGCTCTTCAGTGTGGGGTGTGATAGGACTGTGTCTGGTCTGGGGGCAGGCAAAAACCTTCCTAGGCTGCACCTATTTCATCTACAAATGAAACAATTAATGTCAGGCTGGGAGAAAACGGAGTTCCATCTTGCAGGTGACTAGCCTGTGCTGTGGATGCGTAATCACAGCACTCTTAGACCAACATGTTCTTGATAAAAAGGGGTGGACCCAGCATAGATTAGGTCTGTGAAGAAACCAGCCATGGTGCAATAGCAGAATGATAACCATTTCAGTATAACCATGGAAAAAAATCAAGGCAAAGCAGAGTTAAAGCTTGTGAGGAGAGCCCAGTGGAAACCATCAGCAGGTTCTGCTCTGTTTCTTAGCCTGAATTTGGCGGCAAATGTTATAAATTCTGCACAGTCCTTGGCTCTGAGTTGTTTCTGGAGGGAAGAAAACCAGACAGAAAAATAGGAAACCTAAAGCACATCACTAGAAGGAGATAAAGCTTAACCCATACTTGTTTGCATATAGTCAAGCAATGGCTGGATGAGGGAAAGCAGGCAAAAAGCAATCAGACTTCTGTCAGTAACTGCATTTGCAGCACTGCCTTGTGGTTTTCATCATAACAGGTGAAGGATGCTATCAGTGAGTCTTATCTGACAGAGAACTAATGTAAGACATGCTGAATGCCATATGAAAATAGAGCTCATGATGATAAGGTGTTAAGCAGTGCAAGAAGAGGACACCTGAAGTTATGGCTTCTTACCTGACTGGCAGAGCCACCACCACATTGTCCTTATCCCCAGTGAGATGCCCAGTGGCTGGGCCTGGGGCTGCCCCAGTGCTTTACTTCTGGCTGAATGTGGGGTGTGTCCTGGCTGACAGGTCCTGCCCTGATGGACCACCATGGGGAGGACTTGCAGTCCCAGCCCCACAGAGCTGGGAGCCCATGCAGTGCCCTGACACTGGACTGGGAGAGAAGAACTGAATCTCCCTAAAACTAATGAGACAGGAATGGGATGGACAAAGTCTCTTTCTAGGACTCCACTCTAATGAAGCAACAGGACTTTCCTAAGCAGAGGACATTGCCACATCCAGATGAGATCATGGACAGTCTTCTGACATGTGGGACCCCAAATGCTAGAAGGAAATACAGTTCATACCAGTAAGTCTGCAGCTTTCTTATGAATTTGAGGAGAGGTTCTCAAGGCTAGATTACAACTTATTGAAAGGCACTAAGACCTGCCTTGGAGATTTCTTAAGTCACTGGAAAAGACTTATAAAAAACATGCACGAAAATCATGTGAGGACAGGAAAGACCCTAGATGTTTTATTCTAACCCTGAAAGAACACCAAACAGAAGTGCTGAGGAAAGGTCCCATTCTCAAAACCACAGACCAGTTGAATGAGAGTGCCCGTGAGAGACATGCAAGAAGATGGAGTCCCTGAAGCAAAGTAGTGCTAGAAACTTCTATCATTTGATTAAAGAAGTTATGCACTTAATCAGGAGATCCTGTGTAGCAGATCTATTTTTGCTAAGTGGTATCTGCTGTTTAAGCATGTTGCTCTGAAATACAGGCTTTGACATGAAACCACCCAGTACAATTATCCCCAGTCCAACAAGCTGGTGGAAAACCTGTCAAACTCACAGGAAACAGCTGTAGCAAGACAAGGAGGAGCGATCAGGAGGCAGACAAATGGAGAATAAATGTGCAAATGCTCAAGAATTAGGAAATGGAAGTTGTCATTATGGAAGTAAATACAAGTATGCCGTACATTAGATGAACTCTACCTGAAACAGACTTAATCATGTGGAGAGCTAATGGGAATATAGAAATCCATTTGTGTGTAAATAGGGGATATGTTAAGGAGCCCAATGTAGGCCTGAGAATTCAAGACAGGGACAGCTTCATTTCAGAAGGAAGCTGCTCTCTGAACATTTATTTCTCACTTGTGAGCGGTTGCTATGAGTAGCAATGAGTGTTTTACCTTCATGGCAAAAAAAAATAAAATATGCTGCTTCCAGCGAAAGACCTTCTTTCATTTGTCATCTACTGATGTTTTGCGCAACTACAACTGGGAACAACGGTGCCTGGCTTGCCAGAACCCAAAACCAGGGTCACTGTGCAGAGAGTCAAAACAAAAGAAGCTCCAGGAGAGCTGGGGTCTGTGGGACTGCCGCCTCTCCGTGGGGAAGATGCTGCCTTTTTGGGTGGTACAAAACAATTGCCACAAGCAGCCGTGGGGGTCCTCGATTGGGTGAGGTTATCCCAGAGGACACATGGGAAATAGGCAGCATCTCCTACAAAGCCAGAACAGAGAGCCCTGAGCTGGCTGTTGTGCCCAAGAAAGCCTCAGAGGAGCACCAACCACAGCGCCCTGAGAGAGCTGAGCCCCAGGGCATTGCACAGCCAGAACGAGGGGCCTTCTGGTGCTTTGTGACAGTGGTGCTGATGTCTGGCTGGAGACACCCTGCATACGAGCTCGGCATACATACAAACTACACATGCACACACTCTGCTCTCTCCCGTCTAGAGGAGATTTGTGTGTGGTACAGCAGCCTCTAACAGAGGTCACCCCTTATATAAACTGCTGTGAAACAAGCTCAAGCAAACGTTTCAGAAGATCTTATTTTTCAAAGAAGAGCCTGGAGTGGGTGGTGGTTTCTTTCAGAATTCAGTTGCCAGAAGAAAGGAAAAGGCTGTGAGCTCTTCTGGTTCAGATATTGAGTTTCTCTAGGATATGGCTTAATTCATTTAACTGTTCTGCCCCTGCTTCCCCGCCGTGGAAAACAGACAGTGAATTTGCAATACCAGGTGACTTTATTAAGAGTGTACATTATTTATAACTACCATAAATTCAATGTCAGTACTAGCCATTACTGTGGAATGGGCTTCTCCCATTGCGAGCACCACCTAGCTCTAACTAACTAATGTTTTTGAGACTTCTCTAAGCCCCCAAAGTCACTTGGGACCAGGGAAAAAGGGATGCTAATTGCAGAACCATCACCAGCTTCACTGGGCAAAGCACTGAGCTCCTCTTCTTGAGCTTCTCATCTGTAAAACTGGGATGTCTGTTTTACAGTCACGGAGTGAGGATTGATTTATTGTTTAATGTGTGTAAAGAATTAAATAAGTGCTAAGTATTATTATTATCAAGCCAGAAGGGTGAGTCAATGACCCATTTCCTATCTGAGCTTGCCTTCAAGGTGTTGATGTTTCTGGCAGATTACAGGAATTGAATATTTGCCATAGGTTGTATTCATATAGTGATGCAAATAAAGCACTTTTTGTGGGCATTGTGTTGCTTCAGGCCTTGTGATTACAGAAGAAAGATGCATAGATTAGAACTGCTTTTAGATGTGCAGCATCTCCACAGGCTATGCCGTTTAGCCTCTCTGGGAATCACAGCAGTAAGTTCATACATCCACATGAAGAGATGGGTCTGTGGGGCAGACAGGTAGAGTGGGGAGAGTGTTTGGTTCAACTTCTGCTCTACTGCAGTCTTTTGCAGGTCATCTGGGAAAATCCTCACAGACACTCTTTAGAAAAGCTCAGATATCATCCATCTGCTACGACCTGTTAAGGTAAGACCAGGTAACTGGAGTTTGCCCATGTCATTGGGCAATACAGAACTGCTGACTTCTATTCCTTGACCATCACGTCCAACAGGGAGCTCACCTACCTTTGCCGTTAAGTCACTGAGTGCGGAGGTAGTGCCAAGGACATTTATGTAAATCATTCACTAAATCATTCATTATTCACTAAGAAGCATTGTTGTCCTGATGTCTATCATTAAAATTGCTGGAACTTATGGGGTGTTGTCTTGCAATATACCAACCTTCACCCCAAAGAGCTCAACAGTCAAAGTTTGCACTAATTACTCAGTGCTCACTGGCCTTTCAAAGAGAAATAGACTCTTTCCAGAAGAAAAGGACCCTGTCTGAGTACTTTTATTGAGGGACAGCTGGGAAAGAATGTTTAATTCAGTTTTACTGCTTGGGAGTAGGACCTCGCAGAAGCTTCTCAGCAGACACTGTTGGGATATTATTTCAAAACACCAAAACTCCTCATTTGCCAATGAAATAAATCTTAAGGCCTTTTTTTTTTTCAATTGTGAGTGTCTAAAATGAAATACTGAAGCCATTTCCTAGTTATTTAGGGAGCTAAGGAAATAAATTGCTGAATACTGTCCTCTCCTAGCAGCCTACTGAAGATAGATGGCTGCTTTTGAAACTCTCCTTAATTGTCCACCTGCACCTTTCACACTAAAGTACCTGCGCAAAGCTGGCCCACAATTCCCAAGGGTAAGAGGTAAGTGGAAGTGGACGGGTCATCTGCAGCTTTTGTACGTCTCTTCATGCATCCTTGATGCTGCGAGCTCTTCATTTCATCAATATAACCAGGTTCTGTTTAGAAAAATATGAAAGCAAGTGTTTCAGAACTGACTTTTTGTTCTTTCTTTTCAAGGCTGAATTTAAGCTGTCACTCAAAGAGCACATTCTGAGGCAACTGTCAGTCCTTGTCAATGGGATCAGCACTGGCACACAATCCCGCCTGATCCTGTTTCCTCACACTCACCTGTTGCCCGTGTTTCCTTTAGCCACTCCCTTGGCTTTGTGTCTCGCTGCTGACTTGGCACCATCACTCACGCTCACCTTTTTTCCTAGAACAGCCTCCCACTCATGCCTGTCAGGTGCCCACCATCCCCCATCAAAATTAATACCTTTATCCCAAATGAAGCTCCTTCTTTGCAATCTTACCTCAATGTCTTGAGGTGTGATCGTTGTCTTAGTGAGATGGTATCTGCCTCAATAAACTGGTGTGTTGTCTGCGCATTGAAGTCAGTAGGAGGTCAGCAGGACTGATGCTTGCTAACTTTTGTCATAAGTGGATCTGTAACGGTCTTGCATTCTCATAGGCCTGGTGCTGACACTCTCTAATTAAAGGCAACTATTTGCCATAATGTTCTGGGATTCCCTTTCATGTCTTTGCTCTGTTCTTGCTGTTGGACAAGAAGTGCTGAACTCTGGTTTTTCCCTGATAGGAATCACTCTACACCAGACCATTTTCACCATTACATAGAAGGCACATTTGTGCCCTGGAAATGCTTTTTGTATAGTATAATGGAGCTTTAATAGCCTTTTCTTGTATTGAGTATGTCAACATCATAACCATTAGTATAAATAAACACTAAGAATAAAAAGGAGAACTATCTCATTTGGGAAAAAATCGATTACAATTACTGAGCCAGTCTTAGAAGTGGCCTAGAAAGACAGAAAACAAGAAAGTTGCCTGGATATGGAACCTGCTGCCTGCATATTATGCTTAAACAGGCAAAAACTATTTTGATATTAATGCTGGTTGGTAAAGTCAGTGGAAGAGAAGAATCAAGGATCTTTTGGATCCATGGAGACTTAGAGACAAGGACAGAACTGGGAGAAGAATCTGAAGATGTGATTTTCATCTTCATTGTCTCGCTTCCTCGGTCTGTTTCTAAATCTACTTCAATAGTTGTCATTCATTCTAACCATATCTTCCACACAAGATAGGTTTTTCCATGTGGTGGTGTTGCATCTACCCTTCTTGTCCAGATCCATCTGTTCGGCATATACCAGTGAATACTAAAGAAAAGGAAGAGAAAGACACTAAGCTGTAAAAGAGGAAAAGACATGAAGAAAAGTAGCTAACACCAGCAAAGCAGAGAGAAAGAAAAGATGGAGACAGCAACTGATCTGCAGATGGAAGGAAGAACAAAAAGATATCAAAACTCTAGGACTTATATACAAAGGTGAAAGGAAGGTCTATACAAGTGGGCACTGCTAATTCTGCTATTCTGGTTGTCCTCTTGTTGTCAGAGAACAGCAAAGCATGCTGGCTTGCCACATATATTGTTCTGGGACTCATTTTTTACAGCCAGTTTTAACAGGTGGCCAGAGTAAATCACAGACCTGTCAAGCATAATGCCAGACTAGATGAGATACATGGTGTTAGGAGTTAGCAGTAAACCTATAAAGCATGGAAGAAAGGATGGATCAGCAAGGAAAATGGTGCCTGGACAACTGCCAAAATCCAACTGATTTCAGCCTTGTAAATTTTATTGAAAAGAATAGCAGACTTCTTCACTCTATAAATAAAAAGAGAACAAGGAAGAGGAAATGGTTCTGCTTTGCAGTATAAAGCAGTAGAGATGAAAGATAATATAGGCTTGGCTCCAAAACTAAATGAGTACCTTGCTTGAGTTTCTCATTAGGACACCAGCACAAAACCTGTGGGCAAAGACACCTTGTCTAACAAGAGACTCTCTATGTAAATGGAAATTATAGCAGTCGTGGTGGAAGAAAAATTCAAAGGGATTTGCTATGTACAAACCAAAGGGAGCTGATAACATTTTTCTGGCAATATTAAAGAACTGCTAGGTGAAATTGCAGTTGCGGTGAGGACTTGGGCTACCAAATCCAGCTTTATACATTCTGGATGGAGAGTTGCAGTCGTAGTGCTTATTTTGAAGGGTGGACAAAAAGCCATCTGGGAAACTTGAGTCATTAGTCTGACCACAAAAGTAAAGAGGCTTTTGAAAAAAGTGTGACTGAAAAACTAATTAAAGGCATTTGGGTAAATGGAAATGAAAAAAATGCTATAGAGATTTATCTAAAGATTAAGAGTGTAGAAATAACATGCTGTCTTTCTAGACTAATGATACCTTAGAGAACTGTGACAGATCTAGTCTACTTGAACTTCAGTAAGGTCTTCATTATTGTACGAAATGGGATAACCTTAACTATAATAGAGTGAAAAAGAACCGGTTAAAAAGACGATGGCAGCCAGATATGTCAAATTGGGAGCTGATGGGCTGGAGAGAGAAGTCCCTTTACAGAGGATGAGAATTCAGATGGGAAATACTTAATGTCCTTATGAATGTCTGCAGTGGGAATGGCAACAGAACCCAGACTGCGTTAGAGAAATACGATGACAACCATCATCAGTGCAGACAAGGACACTCCTTTAACCAAGTCAATTTTGCAAATTTGCAAGTACTATAAAAAAGCATTTTTTCCTTTAGCCATTTCTGCAAACTTGTTAGAGCACCCTCCCATTCCTAAAGGGCCTCTCTCTGTCTCCAGTGACAAATAAGTAAGTGATTCTGCAGGAGGTATATATGACAAGGTAATTCTTACTCTGGCTTTGCTGTGTTGGCTTTGCCACATTACCCAGAGGAAAAGCAAGGTAAACATTTATTTTGGCCTGTGTATGGCACTTGCAGAGAAGATCTGATGAGAAGGATGATGTCACTTTTCATTTTCTGATCTCAGCCTGGGTGTAAAGGTAAGAGTTAGATAAACAGCTCTCGGGCAGGTCTGTCACTCGTGGCAGAGAAATGATGAAAATGAAGGAAAGAAGGAAGAAATGGAGAAGCAGATTGCAGTCTGAACACCACAGAGATTTGATCAACCATGGGAATGGTCACTGTGGGGTGGATAGAAGTTGAGTTTAAGACCAGGCTGTCCCAGGGCTAACTTGGGGGGCGACAAGGGGGGCAGTAGACTTCAGGGAAGTTGAGTACACACAGCTATGGTCCTCCTAAGCTCGTATCAAGTTTCTTGGAAACTGAGCCAGCGGGCAGACATATGTGAGCCCTGTGGCTCTCCTTGGCCTGGACCATCACCGTGCTTTCCCATGCCTTGGCCAGAGCAGCCAAACCCTGAGACTTCAGAATTCAGTTTTGCCTTGACTGATGAAAAGCCCAGTCCAAAGAAATCTGCGCTGAATGTGTCTTTATGCCAATCCATGTGGCAATAAAGGCTGTCTTCAGTCAGACCTGTTTAGCACCACTGCCAATGCTAAGCAGTCTTCTTTAAGGATGGGTCAAAGGAGGCAGTGACCAACAGCACAGAACCAGACTGAATCAATGCCAGGCACTGCCTGAAGCACCAGCCTGCATGGCCGTGCTTGGGCAGAGCCCAGCCAGAAACTGGGGAAGATGGCAAGACCCACAGCAGGCAGGAGCTACCAGCTGCAGGATACCCAGAGGTGACCAGCAAGGGCATGCGGAGAGGGAGGCAGAGCCTCTTGGGCCACAGGGCTCAGGAGATACAGCACTCATCATCTTCCTCTCTGCCATGCTCAAGGAGAGGATGCTTTATGAATACTTTTAGAAACTCGTTAGAATTGCATCAAGCACTTTTCAAGTCTATGTCCCCCTCACCTTGGAGCCGCTGTGCTCCCTGACTACATTATCACCAGAGCGATTTGATCTGTTTCTTGAAGTCACCCCACAGCAATCAGGTGTAGCATTTCTTAACCTCTGCTGGCACTGCACAGCAGGTAAACTGAACAGCACCAGGGAGGCTGGCAGGCAAGGCACAAAGCAGCGCTATAAAGGCATGTCAAAGAATGAGTCATTGTCAAGCCTGCAAGAGACAAAAAGATTGATTATGGAAGAGCTGAGAAATAGATTGTGGTGGTGACTCACCATATCCCACCCTTTCTGCATTCACAGACCTGCCAGCTGATTCATAACTTGCATTCTGCCTTGCTTCTCCCCCCTGTCAAGGCAATCAATCAAATAAGGGTCCATCGATTAAAATTTCCACTCGAAAGACGGGGTTGTGTGCAGCAGCACCCATTCATTTTTGCATCCACAACTGGTAAGCCCCTTTTTCTATCCTTTAGCCTGCTATAGAGCCCATAATTTTGGGCAAAGGAGGTGATGTAGAGCCAGCACGTAGGACACCATGAAAACGAAGGGATGGAAGGAGGCATTAGGATTCCTTGCTGAATGCCTGTTTTTTATCAAGTGAAATGTACCGTGTTCCCTATCTCACCTTACAAGGTCTGGAGATTTTTGGAGCAATTTATCTGGGGTCTAACAGGTCTAACTGAAGCTGCTGTTGTTGCCCTCACAGCCAGATCTGGTCACCTCGGCATTCACATCCAGTCTGCTCAGAGGACATCCTACTCTTCCCCTTGGGTCCAGCCTGAAAAGTCCTTCTGTTAGCCCATTTTTGCTGCCCGTGGGTTATCACTGAGAATCCAGGAGATGATGAGGTGTGGGAATGGTCAGAGACTGCAGGACGGGGGAAGCCAGGGGAACCTCTGTTCCCAGTGGAGCCTCTTGCCCAGTGCACACGGGCAGAGGTTTATTTGCAGGGAGCTGCGTGTTGACCAGCTGAGTGTCAGGCGAGCAGGCCCAGACTGGAGCACAGCATGGTGCTGCCAGCAGCGTGTGGGCAGAGGGCTGGTGATGACTCCCAGATCCCTGGCAAGTGTGCCAACTCCATCGTTAAGGGCCTCCTTCTTGGCAGGCGCTTTTATCAGATGGCCATGGGAAACCACCAGCCTCTCAAGAGCAACAGCAGGGTAGCCCAGATGGGCTTGTTTCACTGGTGTCCACTGACAGGCACTGAATTCCTCCAGCGGGAATGATGCAGAAGGGAAAGACATATGGGAATGGTATTGACAATGAGCTGGGTCATCACTGTCTGCTTCTGAAATCAAATGAGACATAAGGAATCACAAGCAGAAGGCAAAAAGACACAAGTAGATGTCATTGTTTGCAACTTGACAGGCAATACAGGGCACTTCTGAAAATCCCACCCCGCATTCTTAATATTTTCCAAGGCACTTCAAACCCAGGATAGACATCTTTTAAGATCAAAAGAAAAAAAGAGTCAAATTTATTTTATTTTGCAAGGCGTAGCCTTTTTGATCTTTTGCCTACTTGCCTGAAGATGTCAGAAAAAAAAAAAAAGTGAAAAAGAATTGTCTTAGGGTAGGGTAAATGCATATCTGTAATGAGAACCATCCAACACACGGAGCTCTTATCTAGGATACAGCTCTAAAAATAGCGCTGTCAGGTTTCAGGAGTGTTCACTCTGAAGAGGTCTCGGTGACTTCACCGGTCTGTTTGCTTGGGTTTACATTTACAGCTGGTGTCATCTGCTAACACCTTTCCAGCACACTTGGCTTAGCTTCCCAAGACTCAACTGAATTCTCACTGCCAAATGCATCATCACCACTAACACAAAATCCAAGGGGCAGATTCTGCCACCCAGTACCCTGACTTGGTACTGGCACGTTGGTGGACTCACATGGATACTGATGAGCAAAGGAGCCTTTCTTGTAGCTGGCCTGAAATTAGCAATTAAGTTTTTGGTGACTGAAATTTAGTGATGGAGTCCTGAATCTTCACAGTTTCTTTTTGCTGTTAATTGAGCAAAACGAGGAAAGAAAAGCCAAGGGAGAAATTGATTTGAGCTACAAACAAGAAAAAGTGGTCAGGTTTGCTTTTCTGCAATGCCAAACTTCCCAGGAGACCGAGAAATTCAGCAAAGATGTTAGATGAATGCAGCTGGTAATGCTGCTTGTGTGAAATAGTGGTGCTCATGCAGGACTAGGGTATCTGTCTAGGAGAGAGCTGTTTTTTTTGGTCACTACAACTACCTGACCAACTTTCCTGCACCTTCAGCTGCGTGACCACTACAGAGGCCCAGAGCCTCTTCATTTCTTGCAGCTGCAAGCTACATCCCTTTATAAATGCGAAGAACTGCTCGTGTTATTAGCTGGCATATCTACAGGTACCTGTACAGGTACAGGTTCAGTTGTTCATTAATATACGTTTGCATGAGAACACCCTACTAACAGCCAGAGATTTTTGCATTCATCAATTCTGCACTGGACTGTTTCTGCGGCTCTCCTCTCCTCTCCTCTCCTCTCCTCTCCTCTCCCCTCCTCTCGTCTCTCCAGCTGCAGCTTTTTCAAGTTGTTTGTGGGGTAGAAGCAGGAGCCCTTGGGCTCTCCCCTCCTTCCCTGGCTAAAAAAAAGGAAAAGACAAGAGAGAAAGTCTTTCACCTGGTTGTTCTTTGCCCTGTGAAGCAATTGTAGTGGTACAGTCAAAGGGCCAGGACAAGGGGAGACCCCAAAAGCTGCTCTTCCAGTGCTGGGTGTAATGGTTTGGTTAGGTGTTGGCCGAGCACCAAACATGGGGACATCCCTCCCCATGGATAAGGGCTGCGGGGAGCAGCACTGCTCAGGGGAGGTGCTGGCTGCTTGGGACAGCTCAAGTGATGCTGTTGGTGAGCAAAGGTTGGTGAGCAAATTAGTTTGGGAGTTCCTCAGTCACAGGCGAAAGGGGAACCACAGACTGGACCCTGGCAGAACGTGCTGCTCTGGCCATTCTAGGGTGATTCCAGAACGTGGTCCCCTCCACAGATCTGCCCATGTTGCTGCAAACAGCATTTTTAGCAGAGCTGGTGCTGCCTCACAGCTCAGTGACAAGAGGATGGTCACCACTGTCCCAAGGGACTCCCGGAGGGTGAAGGTCCCAAGCACCAGGGCAAAACCTCCTTCTGGCCTGCTTGCTGTTCCCAGCGTGGGACAAGGGGCCACTCACTGGCCCTGCACACAGGAAAAAATTTCATCCTGTGTTTTGATCCTTATTACTTAATACTTCAATTATACTTAATGATGTGTTTTATTTTATACACCATTTTACTTTATGACTGTTCTCTTGGGTGGATTAATCTGTCATTAGTGCATCATGTTTTAAAGGCTTTTCTTTTCTCCTGTTAAAGGGTTTAATAGGCTCAGGGAGACACTCCTGGGTGTGTGCTCCATGGTCTGCCAGCGCACAGCTGGGGTGCACCCAGAGGGTGCCTTGGGGGCTAATGACCCAGGGGTGGCAAATGGACCCAACACCATGACCTAGCGCAGTGCTACCCACGGGCACGCACCTCATCCCTGCTGCTTCGTGCCACTGCCAGGGTGTCCTGCCCCTGGGAATCCTACCTGTCCACAGGCAGGGGATGCCAGCCGGGAGTGGGGCGGTGTGTCCTGTGTGTATAGAACAAGCCTTGGTTCCCACACGCCCCCTAGCAGAGCTGGGGACAACAGAGGAGCAAGGATCCTGTGCATGGTCAGGTTGCATAAAGCCAGGCTGCAGCCAAAGAGGAAAGCAAATCAAGGCTTGGGATTTGAGCAGCTCTGATTTATAGTGGCTCCACCCTATGCACAACAATAAATACATAAATAAATATTAAAAATATGCTTGTAGCCTGTGGTAAGTAAAACGAATGAATTATCCTTGCTCAGGCCATACACAGCAGCAGAATTAAGGATAAGTGGTAGGATTTCAACTTGTTGATTGTGTTTTCCTTTACCTACAGCCATCCATGTATGACAGTAGGTCATATTAGTGCTTCCTTTATATGGAATATGAAAAAAAATACCAATAGTTATTTAATTTGCACAATAAGAGGTTTACATAATAGAAACACTGTGGTTATTTAACCTACTATGAGATCAGCTTTGCCCCTGGTCTTTTCAGAGAATTAGCGGGCTGGAGGAACCTCAGAAAATCGCCTAGTCCCTTTCATTGCTTCTGCCCAGCAGAATGATTTGTTGGGGCTGACAACACGCGTACATAGAAACCTCTTTTCTTACCCACGTAAATGAATAAGAACATGAATGAAAAGCTTATAACAATGAATACACTTTTACACTCACCTTAAACACATGCGTGCATAGAGGAGGGTGAAACCAACCATCTGCCAAGGGATAATTCATACATCTGCAAACATGAGAGTCCACAAAACTGCTGACACGTGCAGAACAGGAGCACAGCAGCATGAGCTGGTTCCAAGACAAGCATTTCCCTTTGGTGAGTGCATAGCTCCCAATGGTAGATGGGATTGGAGTTGGGCACAGGCCTCCAAGCGATACCACACAGAACCAGATCCTAATCTCCCTTGCGCTTGATGGGCCCTGATTCTGGTGATGTTTGAGTAGGAAACAGGATTCCACAAGGACAAGGTCCCTGCACCATCGTGATTTCTATGTACAGCCCAAATTTTGCACCCAACTGCACGAGTGTGTAAAGTCATGTTCCAGAGAGCATGAACGTGTGAAGGGGCTTGCACAGATGCATGATCTCCCACACACTTCTGGCTGCAAGACCAAGGGGAATTTTAGATGTCCTGTGAAGGAAAGGTCTCAGACAGCAGCTGGGAAGGGGTTGAAAGAAGGTGGTGCTGACTTTCGTCCAGAGATCCACCATGGGTCACTCCACCAGTGTATGGTTACTCTAACTTACTTTGGCTCCTCTTGACTTACTTTGGCTCCTCTGAACCATCAGCTCTGATTAATTTGATTCATTCTTTCAGGGCAGGAATGAAGGTTACAAAGCTTGATGCAGCCATCATGAAGGTGACCATCTCCAGCACCCCTTAGATCCAGAGGCCCTAGTTCAAACGAGCATTCAGAAGTTGCTAAAGTGATGCAGCTTACAGGTTTTGAACTCAAGGTTAAAGTCAACCACATGCTGAAGTGCTCTTCTGCACCAAGACTATGGCTTCATAGCTGGTTATCCAAATATCTGGGCAGGATGGATCTCACTGAAAGCCTGAAGAGGGAAAAGCAGAAGGCAATGAAGATGCTGCTGGGGCTGGCTCTGCTTGCAGTGAGGAGCAGGGATGCGGGATCTGTGGCAGGAAGCGAGGGACATGGGGCATGGCACAGCAGGGACAGCGTGACGTTTGAATTTGATGCAGGGCTGGAAAAACTGTCCTGTTTGAAGGAAATCTCCACCTGTGTATTCATAGTGAAGGTCTTAAGGATTGTGCCTGAACAGCTGGTAAGTGTAGCAATAAATATACAGTTCATCAGCAGGGGATGGCATTATCCTACCACCCCTAATGCAAGACGGTCTGCAATCACTCTTGTACCAGCACTGATGAGTTTCTGTCCATGTTTATCACCAACAGCAGAAATTTTCTATCTTTAATGTTTCAAAGAAGCTTCCTTTGGAGAGAATGTGGACAATGGAAAGGATCTTGATTTTGAAGTGCTGTGTGGTTAATTTTCATTCCTTTCTTGAAGGAAGCAAGCTTCACTTCTGCTTATGAGCCTGGACATCTCTGAGCTCATCTGAATTTTTCCAGTAAATGGTGAAACTGTAAATAGTAACTGTAAATGGTGCCCCACAGTCTCACCAGCACTGAGCGGGGACCACTTACACTCTTGGAGAGAAACTTTCAGATGTAGTGAAGACCTGAGATCTGAGGCTTGGAGGGATGTTAAAGATTCCCTCTGCCTCCTGGCATGCAACCACACGTTGCAGACAAACCCTGGTTCAAACAGTTACTTTCTGCCACCCAATTCACCTGCTGTCCAGGCTGGATGTGCAGCTCCTCATTTCTCCTCCACCACTGATATCCCTGGTGGCACTGTGCACTGCTACTACTCTGACTCCAGGGTCCTGGAGGTGTAGTTGTGGATCAGGATCCCATTTGACTATACTAAAGAGAAACAGAGGAGAAAGTTCTGTTCTTTCCTCAAAACACACTTGGGCAAGCAAGGGATGAGAGAGAGGAATAAAGGAGATAATGGAGCAGAACTGGTCAGAATGACAGACCGTGGGTAACTAACATAACAATAACATAGCTATGGTAAATTTTTTTGGTAGGCAGAAGATAATTCAGTTTGAAGGAAAATCAGAGAGTGAGTTGCAGTTCAGCATTATTCTGCAAGGTTTTGTGTCTTTATTTTACTGCTTACTCGGGGAATACTTAGCCTGAATCACCCCTGGGTCATACTTGCCTGTTCACAGCCATCAACAGCTCACAGCTCTCCCAGCTCTGGCACATTAGGAGCTAAAAGGGCAGGGCATGATTCAGGCACTGCCCTGTGGCACAGGTCAGGACAGTTGTCCCCAGGGGACAAGGCTGACTAGGACAGCCAGCTTGGGTTGGGGCAAGTGAGAGAAGAGTAAGAAGACTCAAGCATAAGGAGTCCCAGGAATAGTCCTTGAGGACTGTCACTCATAACATCTTTCCAGCCTCATACTTATCTCTTTCCATGTACTAAGCTACAGCAAATCTTCAGTTTCTCTCAGAGGAGCAGCTCTAACTGTAAGTGAAAATCATGGGGCGGGGAGGTGAGGGAGGTCGGGAAGCTACTGCTTTTATAGCCACTGACTCCAGTAGCGCTCACATGAACTGCACTGAAAGGAGTTACCAGCCATTGAGACCATGCAAAAGGACTCTGTGGGGACACAATAAAAATGAAAGATGAAACAATTTATTAGATCATTTCTAGGAAGAGAGGATTAATTTGTTTACAGCAGGTCTTGGACTGTGATCTTTAAACAGGCAGAAAAAAATGAAAGGTTGCTTCAACTGACTATCTTTTCTTCCAAATAAATGTTGGTTACTTTCTTTTAATTCCTGTGGAGCCCCCAACATAAGAAGGACATGGACCTGTTGGAAAGAGTTCAGAGGAGGCCCATGAAGATGATCAGTGGGCTGAAGCACCTCTCCTATGAGGACAGGCTGAGAGAGCTGGGGTTGTTCAGCCTGGAGAAGAGAAATGCTCCAGGGAGACCTTCTAGCCCCCTCCAATACCTGAAGGGAACCTCAGGAGAGAAGGGGAGGGACTCTATATGAGGGAGTTTAGTGATAGGACAAGGGGGAATGGTTTTAAACTGAAAGAGGAGAATTTAGACTAGATACTAGGAAGAAAGTCTTTACTGTAAGGGGGGTGAGACACTGGCCCAGGTGCCCAGAGAAGTTGCGGAGGCCACAAGGCCAGGTTAGATGGGGTTTTGAGCATTTGGTCTAGAGGAAGGTGTCCCTGCCTTTCCTCTAGGCAGGGGGGTCAGAACTAGATGATCTTTAAGGTTCCTTCCAATTCTAACGATTCTATGATTCTGTGGATCACCCTATAGATATTTATGGCAGCTCAGCTGGAAAGGCAGAAAGCGACAGTGCTGGGGCACAATGGAGCCACCACATGCAGGACAGCATTTCCCAGAGCAGCTTTGCAGTCGGAAATTCTAGGACATGGAGCAGCACCCACAGACCCAAACCTCCCTGCAGCAGCCACTACCTCATGGTGACTTGTGCTCGTGCCCAGGATTCCTCCAGCTTTGGGGATGAGCAACTGAAAGCGCATTTTTATCAGCTGAGTTGACAGCCTAGCAGGAAGAAGACTTTAAGGAGAAACAAAACTCCCATTATCCTTTTGGTTCTCCTTTTCCCAAAAACGCTCCCACGAGCAGCCAGACACTGAGGTGAGCTATGGGTCAAATGTTCTTCCTGACTCAGAGCAGGGAACTGCAATTGCCCTCCTGTTCTGTCCCATTTTAGCTCATTCGTGCAAAGCAAGCCATCCCTTTTGGCAGAAATGTTCCCAAAAGGTGGGAAAGATGCCATATTTATCCTGGGAAAGTGAACAGGAGCAGGGGACAGGCCTGGGCTTTGGCATATGACTGCCCATGCATCTGGCACAGTCCCTGGAGTGGTTTTGGTAGAGACTCAAATATTCTCCCAGACAGTGGCCAGGGCCAGCCCAGGGGGTGGTATGGGCCAGGGACTGCTAACAGCAGATCCCTTAACACAGGCTCCCTGTTTCAGAAGCTTGAGTTGTTTTGCCCTCAGTTGGCCTCAGGACCAAAAAACAACCAACAGCCCAATTTATTCTCCAGTGCAGATGTTGCTGATGCTTCTGCAGAGGAAAGGTTCATTCCACCCTCATTTTTGTTTGTTCTGCAGAGAGGGTGATAGCTGCCATTTTAGTAAGGTTTTCAGAAAGTCTGCTGGTGAAGTGCTTGTTTGGCAAACCTTCAGAAAGTTTCATTCCATGGAGTGGTGTGCTGCCTCTTTCCAAGTCGTGCTATGGCTGGAGGTGGCCCATGTACATAAATCCAAACCTAGATTAGGTGTAGGCTAAGACTCAGTGACTAGGCCAGGAAATAAACTAAAGTTTTGGTCTTAGTTTTGAAAGCATTGATTTTCATGAGAGTGTTTCTTGCAAAATTTAACCTCAAAACTCTTTTGATACTTTCTGGCAGTGAGATACCAATGATGACTGAGTACTATTGAGCCTGTTACATGTACATTAAATCTCTCATTTAGTTAATCCAGTAGTCTCCTCCTTTTATTTCCTAAGAAGTTTCTGCCAAATAGGCTTGGAGCAAGAAAAAGATTTTTATTCCCTTTCATAACATCCACATATTGTAGTTCCTTTTCTCCAACCACAAAATCTGTGGCCATGTACAACATTCTGCCTCATTAGTGGAGTCAGTTGAATGTGTCTCAAGATCTGGTTACATCATGGTTCACTTTATAACTTGATTTAGCCTAGCTAAACTTGCTCTACAAAATGAGGGAGTGAAGATAGCCAACAACAGACTCTTTCAAAAGGAATGAAAAATGGAACCATGTTATTAGTAGCCATAGATCAATAATACATGGACTCACTTCTCATGCTGCCATAAGGAACTGGAGAGATAGTGTCCACAGGGTCCAAAAGGGTTTTGATGAACTCATGGGAACAGCTCCATAGAATGATACTAAAATGGCTAAACGGGGTTGCGAGCCTGAATGTGGCAGTGGACCAGCAAGGTGACTACACCTGTATGCTCACCTTAAAGAGCATCTCCTGCTGTTGCCCTCGGACACTGGCTGCTGCCTGGGTGGACCACTAGTCTGACATTTCGGGTCCTTTCTTATGTCTTTATGCCCCTTCTGTCAGCATGTGCTTGGTGTAGGATCTGTGTGTGCATGGGAAGGAGACACAACACAAAGCTGAGCCCAGCTTAATCATTTCTGGGAGAGCTTTGCAGTCCACACTCTGCTTAAAGGCAGATGGCAAAACATCACACCCGGAGACACGTATGAGCATCACGTACTGCTGAGCCTGGTTCTCATGCCCAGATCCTGCAGGATGGTCAGCTTTCTTGCCAGTGTAATAATGGTGCCATCCATAGAGATCAACAATCCCATTTTCAAATGTCTGTTTCTAAAATAGATTAACCTGCATATTTTCTCTAAAACCTGAAAAAATTCTGTATACACTGAATTCAGCAGAGTTTTGATTTCAGCGGGAGTTGCAAGAGTAGCAAGTCTGCTAATATTTTTTTTTTCTGTAGAAAATACAGAGGAAAAGAAGTAAGCCAAATTATCACTGCCAAATACCACAACTAAGCATACTCTGTTGATCATACATGTCATTATCTTTATTACGGCAGCATTTCATGTGGATTATGGAATGTCATAGAAACATCATTGCTCCCTCTGTCCAAAGATATATAACAATAATAATAGCCTCTTACAAGTTTATTTTTTACATCTATGGATGTTAGAAGCTCTTTAAAAAGGTCAGCATCATTATGCTCCCTTTATGGCAAGGGAAAAAAGACAAAGACCAAGCTGTTCCTTCTAGCTTTAGGCATCTAGGACCCTTCTACTGTCAGTGAAGGCAGAGAGTGAGAAAGGTATGTGCTAGGAGATCTGAGTCACTTTTTGGAAGGGACATGTCCTCTCTCTGCCTCCCACAGGAGACTTCTACCCAGAAGCCCCCTTGTGCCTTGCTAGGGCCTCAGTCAGATACCTAAAATCTGGAGGGTGAATTAGAGACGGGTCATTTGTGCCAAGTTTCTGCCCGTTCAATGACAGAGCACGAATCAGAGCCCAGCTCCTGATTCCCACCTTCATATGTGTCCCCTCTTTTTCTTTCCAAACTAACAATGACGGTGTGCTTCCAGCATCACCCGTGCTGTCAGGCTAGCACAGCTCTCTGTGTGGACACGATTTAAGGCTTGCTTTGTGGCAGAGCAATTTTCACCTGCCTGTGCATGATGGCGTAGTAGATAAATCACCAAAAGAAGTGTGCACTGAATGTACTCTGCAGCCCTGTTTTTCTAAGTACCCAAACTGTGCTTCAGCTGAGAAACCTCATCTTCCCACTGCTGTGTGATGTCTGACCATGGCTCTGCTCTGGGACATGGCAGGGAGGACATAAGCTGGAAGGAAAGCAGAGTTAACATGCTCCTGTCGCGGGTTCACAGCAGCCAGAGCCACAACAAGAAATTCATCCAGCTGACAGCCTGCCCTGCTTCCACCAAAGATGCTGCAAACCAGGCACTGATCACGAATCATCATGAAGCGTGGCTGTCTTTGACCATGAAACTGTCCTCGAATTCATCTCCTCCCTTGTGAAAATAATCCTAACATCATCAGTGTTTCCCTAATTGTCTTCTTTCTTTCACGCTGGAGAGTGTCAGCATTATTGCCAGTGCTTTCAGTCACCCACTCCTGTGGCCTTCCCTGAGTGCTTCTGGTGTTATTTTACCTCCTGCACCTCCATTACTCTTTAATTTTCTTGGGAAAAACTATAAACTGTCACAAGTATCTTTTAAATACTGCAATTTCCACACAGGAGATGTTTAAGAAACTTGATGCTTTTAGTAGAGAAAATAATGGAGTTATGAATCTAATTACATGCACACTTACACCAACAATGTTAATGTAGGCATGTGTGAAACACACAAAGGAGTCTCACAACGCACCTGCAGACTCTGAATCTGCTGGGCATTTATGCACATTGAACAGCATCTAACCTAATGAGATGTCCCCAAAGTTGAGACTTGAGTTATGAAACCCACCTCCATTGCAGCCAGAAATCCTGTCTGCCTGGCTTCTGGACTGGATAACTTTACAGACAGCTAAATTCACTGGTCACCTCCGTGCTGGGTCTGACAACTCTCTGGATGCCCACATCCAGTTCAGATGTCTGTTCCTTCTCAACTGCCATAAAAGTCCTGACCTGTGCAGAGCACTTGATCTCAAACTGAGTTCATTTTGGAGACTCCTCAGAAGTCAGATGGGAAGCGATGCTGTAGTGTCCTCCTCCTGAACACTGGCTGAGTGGAGCAGAAGTTGTGAAGGAGGAATTTTACGCTGTGCTCGGAGCATGAGAGATCAACACCAAGGGTATCTCACCTGGGAACACTGAGCTGCCAACTGAGGCTGAGTCATTGTGCAAACAGGCATATAAGCAGGGAAAACAGGAAGGAAAAAGCTTTGTTGAAGCCTTGTGATTAGGGCATTCATCTCATGGTTTGGGGGCAGGGAAACCTAAGCATCTAGCAAACTGGTCTGACCCTATAACTCACCCTTCTTTGAGCAGGAGGTTGGATTAGATGACCCCCTGAGATCCTTTCCAACCTGAATGATCCTGAGATTATGATGCCCACTCCTGAAACTGCTTTTATTATAAAAATGATCACATTTAAAAGGGGCAGATCATGCATCTGACTTCCACCCCTTCCAGCTGGCTGCTCTAGCCATGGGCAGGAGACAAGTTCCCAGGTTCTCTTGCTGGTCCCACAACTCTTGGCTTCAGCCGGAAATGCCAAATGCTGTCACCAAGGACAGCCACTGTCTGGAGATAAGGATGGTCTCAGGAGACACGGGTTTGCCTCCCTCGGGCTGAGAAGTGCTTGAGATCTCAGTGTCCCGTTCCGCAGGTGTGCCCTCTGACCACGATGCAGTGGACATGGCTAGCACACTAACAGCATGCTGCTGGGGGGAGAAGCTCTTAACTTTTTGTGTTGGTTCCTCAAACTCCCAAGAAAGGCGCCCAGCCTGCACCAAAGAGGTCGAGAGACATTTCTGTGGTCAGCAGAGAGAGGGGAACACCTTGGCAGGCAGCCTGGGACTCTTCAGTGAACATACTGGGAATGAAGGAAAGCAGGAACATGTCCCCTGGGACCAGGCACTTAAAATTGCCAGAACTCTCACTGAAGCCCTGTTTTTAAACAGGCAAGGTGGATCCAACCCGCAGCATGTTGGAAACAGGTGGGTTGGTGGGTTGGAAACAAGGACTGAATGTTGTAGCTGTTTTGAAGTGAGACTGTTTGCAGAAAAGAGAACTTCATGGAACAGGACAGACCTACACGCCAAGATACCAGTCAGCATTGTCTAAAAAGTTTTCATCTAACAGATCAGAAAAAGGAAGAAAACTAGAACAGAATGCTCTCAGGTTAAGGAAATAATTTAAGAAAATTCCAAGGCTTTATCGTACTGCAGTCATCAATTTGAGGGGTTTCACGGTCACTCATGGAAGGACTCGCGAAAATAACACCAGCTGGATAACTGTAGTATGGCTTAACAGTACAAAGCTGATTATTCTGATTAATCCTCCCATACTTCTTGCTTCAATAGGTTAGTACTGATAGATCCAAACTCAAAGCATTTCTCCCACTGTGCCACCCTACGTTTGGGGCTGTATTCAGAGCACCTGTTAACAAGCGGGTGCAGTGAAGGCTGCTGCCCAGGGCGGTAGGCGCAGGTCCCTTGCAGGTGTGTGCAGCTTTGCTGAGCACCGCAACACTGCCCCCGCGTTTCATTTGCATTGTGGGTTTTGTCTACTTTATGCCCTTTATGTATGAAAGAGCACGTGCACGTGAAAAGTGAAGTAGCTGTTGAAGGACATGTTTTAAATTCATTAAGACCCAACAGTAGCACTCTTTTTCAGATTATCTTCTCATCCTGTTGAAACCCATAAGATTGTCTGAAGAGTAAGGTACAATTTGACGTGGGTAAGAGCAGAGGAATCAAGATCTTCATTCTTCAGAAGCCTGCAAAATACTTTGGTCTTTCAGCAGGCTTCTGCTCTCCCTTGATAACAGCACTGTAACAAGGCTGATAACAGCAGGCCACATGCTGTACCTGTTGCACAGCTATGAATGCAGTGAAAGCAAAGGCCAAGTGTTACCTGCCCACATAAGGACAAGGTCACCCGTAGTAGTAGAAGAAAACACAGCAAGGGTTTGGCTAACTGCATAGCACAGTTAGAGCCGATTGCTGGCATTGGACTATGCACTGCTGCAAAGCCAACACCACCAATCTATTGTACTTAGTCATAAATAATTCCTATCTGAGCACTTCCGTAGCTCTTTTCGGTATCAATCGGTTGATCTGTACAACCTTACAGTGGTGCCCCAGGTCGACCCTGGCTTGGCGCCCGGGCTCTGCTCTGGCAGCAGACACCACTGCTGGCTTCGCTGTGGGTGCCTACGTGGCCACAGGCAGTGTTTCAGGTCTGCCTGGGCCACCAGGACCCACCTGCCTCTGAAAGGCAGACTATACTTTCTATTCCATCTCTCTCCTCCCTTCTGGGGTGTTTAGGCTTGGATGGCTTTCGCAAAGGGGATTCTTCCTTTTCTCTATATCCAACAGACTCTATGCTGGGAGCAGAGTCTCCCTGGGCCTCCAGTCTGGATAAAATACCCCCTTTTTTAATAGCCAATTCCCCACTGGATCTCCCTGATGACTCTATACCCGTTTTCAACACTGCAGAGACTATCTTCTGTATATACTAACCACATATCCTTGAAAAACACTCCAGCAACCAGCTCATAGCGGATTTTACAAAGCCTTTCTGAGTAATTTCTGGTCTTTGTTGTATTTTTTTTTAAGCACGGCTAAAGAAGAGTCACCAAAACACTGCACCCGCTGAGCCAGGGGGTGGTGCACACGTGGGACCACGTGCCGCATCCCAGCTGCAAGCTGCAGCATCACATGGGAATGAGGTGGGTGACATGGAATGTCATGGGCTCCATCCCTTGCAATGGGGTCCGAGTAACTGCCCCACACCTGGATAAGCGGTGCAAGGTTGCCTCTGCGGGGGCTAGGTGCTGAGCGGACCCCCAGGGCAAGCACAGGGCACAGGCTCCCCGGGCTCAGGAAGCATCCCCGGAGGCTGTACCACCCTGTACACCTGAGTCATAATCCCCTGTCCTCCTCCTTCCTCCTGGGAGTGGCAGCAATTTGCTATTGGTGTAAGCCTGCCAGAGCAAACTGCTAACCCCAATCCATGGCCAAGGGACAAGCCTCCACCCCTCTGTCCACCTACACTTCTCCCTGCCGTTTCGGGAGGAAGGGAACGGGAAAGATTTGAGCTTTCCCCTCCACACCCGGGCCTCAGGTCTGAGCAGTTCTGAGTAGTCAGAGGTGTTTTTTTCCAAGCTGGTTTTCTTCTTTCTTTCCTTTTTCTTTTTTTTTTTTTTTTTTTTTTTTTGGCATGCAGAGGAAGAATTTGTTCTTGCTCTCCATCTCTCATATGGGCACACTGCCGGAAGCTGGCTCTCCGATTGTCTTTGGCAGCTTCTCCTTAAAGGTGATACTCATTCCACCCACAACGCCAGACCATCGCTGGGTCTGCTCACCCAGCCTTTTCCTGAAAGTTTTAAAGAGTAACTCTCCAAAGGAGAGAAAATACGTGGCTCTTGGCGATTCCCTCTTCATAGTCGGGGCCAAGTGCGACTCCTAGAGAAGGAGCCTTCCATTTAGAAAAGGAGGCCACCTCCTGCACTCACCTAGCTCACTGTTTAATAAATCATAGAGTGGATAATGAATAACCATTTACCACCTTGGAATCTCCATGTTGGCAAGTTATGGAAAAGCAAGTGTCTATCCCAAATTCTGCATTTCCCTCCCCTCTGGACTAATGGAGTATGTGCATTAGTTCATTCAGGGATATATTCCTGGTCTCCCCATTTAACCTACTTATCTTAAGCTATCTTATCCTATTTGCCCCACAATTTCTAAAAAGATTCTACCCAAGGACAAGATCATGCTTGTGAAATTTTTGTGTGTATTGGTTTAGTTTTGGCAAAGTTAGGAGGTAGTTAAAATGAGACTTATAATGGAAAGCTAGCTGCTAGCGTCTCCCCATAATACATGTCTACCTTGCAGGAGAGTTGTGAGGATTAATTAATTTGTGTTTGTTAAGCACTGTGAGATCCTAAGATCAAAGGTTCTATAGAAATGCAAATTGTTATTATAATGATAAATTCTTTATATGAGCTCATATGTTTTGCCTTAGAGGCACGGTCTCACCCTGAGTTGCGTAGTTATACACGTAAATCTTCAAACTTTATGATGAAAATATACCTCTGAGGGCCTGATCCTTCCTTTTGCTCTAGTGCTTCACGCACAGAGCTCCCCTTGACTTCAGGCAGGTCGTGTCCATGGGACAATTGCGGGATTCAATGCGTTTAGGAAATGAAAAGCCCGTTCTGTGCCTCCAGGCGTCACATTAAGACACATAACTTTCTGTCTCGCTCCATAAAACCGCTGCAGCTGCCAGTAGTTACCTCCATCTTGATAATGAAAGGATTGAGCAGATGACAAAACTTGGATCTGAATTTTGATCCTCCCAAAGCCCAGAGAGGTTTTCAGAGGTTTATTTATCCTGCTAGAGAAGAAGGGAGGTAAAAGCTTAGCTCAGCTGCCACTTGCTGCTGTCTCTAATGGAGACAGGACCTCATCAGCGTGGCTGAATGTCATTCCTGACACACAAGATGTGCCTGTTTGCCCCTTCCCTCTGTGTGCTTTTGCAAGTGAAAGAGGAATACGGGTTTTTCAGGGAGGATTTGCCAAAGGACAGCAGGGAGCGAGGCCAAAGCTGCACAAGGCTGGCGGTCCTGCATCCCCCTCCCAAAGAGAGGTCTCTGCTTTTCCTTCCCCCTTCTATGGGCTACAAGCATCATGTTGTCCGTCCCCTGTCTGTGAGGACATTTGACCATCTCGCTCAACATCCTTGTCTGAAGCACTGGTCCAACATGAGGGCTGCACAACCACCGGGAAGCAGGTTCCTGGGAGAAGTGCTCACCCACCTTCCATCACGACATCCCTCCGTGCCTTTCTTGCCATGTTCCTGGCATGCAGACACCTCTACTCACACCTCTAATGGATTGGATCAGAAAAATGTTGTGAGGTTTGTTTGTATCACCCATGGGTTTACCTGAATGCAGAAGGCAGAGACAGAAATGCCAGCTGGAAAGGAGGTCTCCCGTCCAATCTCACACTCAACGCAGGACTGTCACCAGGCACCAGATCAGATCTGCCATGGCTTTTTCTATTTTAAGATTGAAAATCTCCAAGGATAGCCACTCCATCTCTGTCTCAGGGCTGCACTACTCTCCTGAAGAAGTTTCTCCTGATATCTAACCTGAACCTCCAATGTCACAATTTATGGCCATTGATATAGTGTCTGGCAATATGGAGACATTTGCACCATCTTTGTAGCTACCCTTTAACTAGTCACCTCTTAAACTGCTCTTCATCAGATTAAACTAATCCTGAACTAAACTGCAATCATAATCTAAAATGAGAGGCTTTCAACTGTGAGGTGCTGCTTCATGGTTATTTGTAGGTGAGATTGCAACTCTTACAACCCCCTGAAGATGAATTAAAAGCAAGGAAGAAACATACTGCCTCTTCAGTGTCTTTTACCATTTGTTGTGTCATCTGAAAAGATTTCTGTTGCGTGAAAGCCTTTCCAGGAGCAGAAGGTATGATCCAGACACTGTATTATTCCCTTCCCCTGACATGGAAATCTTCAGAAGTTCTCAGTTAGCCTGGGAAGCCGTCTGCTACATGATATATAGCCCGCATTATCACAGAAGAGAATGAATAGTTGTCATGTTTGATATATCCAGATTTTATAATCTTCTAAATTTTACACTTGTCTCTTTTTTTTTTTTTCCTGTGCATGTTCTGGGCCCTGACACAGGTTTAATGCACTGTCCAATATATTCACTTCTACCCTTCACATCATCAATTTCTCCTACCAGAGATGGAAACTGAAGTCTAACGTTGCCATAAACTCAAGGAAACCATGCTGACTAGGAGAAAAGATGTCCTACACTTATCTATCTGGAGACAGTAAAAGTTGGAGGAAGGCTGTGGTGAAAATCGAGACAGTAAGCTTTCCAGCTGCCCTTACTTTTACCACAAAGCACTAGTGTGTACTCAGAGCTCTGCACTGGGACATACATTCACCAGCAGACAAATCTTTGTGAGCAAATGTCAGTATGTGCAACAAGCACACACATAGTCCTGCAGGGCTGGGCTCTGCTCACCAACATGTGCCACAGCCTGCCACTGTCCCCTGCCCCTTCACATGGTGCAATGAACTTCCCACCAGCAACTGGGAGTTTGCTGGAGCAGTCTGTAACCTCACCATGTCTGTACAACACCTGAATATCTGATGTATGGGAGAGATCTTAGGTTTTAAGTGTTAATTTCTGCAAGTCGTGGCATATGGCAGGTCCTGCTGCTGCTCTCCTTGTCAAAAAGTGTTTTCCTTTCTGGGTGGCCATTGCAGTATGTTCCAGACAAGACAGATACAGGGGTCAGATGCAGAGCCACCATCATCAGTGGTCACCATTTGAAGTGACACTTGATTCACCTACAAGCACTGAATGCTTCCTCACTCAAAACTTAAAACCTGCTCAAACTTTCAGGCTGCTTCTGGGGTAAACCAAGGTCTTGCCCATGGTGAGCTCAGAAGCTGGATGGGAACGATGTGTGGCAGCAACACCCCCTGGTCCCAGCAGTGTCTTCACCATGGCAGAAGACAGTCCTCTACATGAGAGATGCAGTCTATCGGCTGAAGACCACCGTGCTGTGCCAGCAGGACTGGCCACCGCCTCCCTGCTCTCTGGTGAGAACAGCGCTCTGCTGGTGGCACACACAAAATCCATCTGCCACTTCCATGGTTTCCTCTCCATTGACCCCACAGTACAGGCTTTTCAAGCTCATGCTCAAGAGTGTGCAAGAGCTCTTCTCACTCTTCTCAACTGTCAGGGAGTTTTGACATTGTCTTCAGTGAGAGCAAGATGAGATGTAGCGTCTCTCAAAATACAAAGTATTTTAGAACTCCATTATACCACTATATGTTGCCAATAGAATCCATGTATTAAATATTAAATATAAAAAACCTGAGCCAAATCCTATGATGTGGTTCATCTTTGGTGGGTGTTGAGCTCATACAGAGGATGATACTCAAAACACCTTGATGTATCAAGTATATTTAACAACATGCAGATGAGAGCACTGACTTTTTTCAAATTATTTTTTTTTTTAATCTCAAATCTGTAGACGTGAAGGACTGGAAAAGCCCCAGACACCAAACCGCTGCTGTAATGTCAGAGTTATGTGCTTCATCTCATGGCATGTGCCTGTGAATGACTCGTTCTAAACGTATTCGGGCTACTTTCTCCTAAAAAAGGCAAGTTAGAAAACAGAACCGTAAGCATTTCTGCAGTTAAGCTGCAAAGCAAAGCTTTCCAGTCACTTCACAAGGGTTTTTATGGTCACTCCGCAAGGTTTTTGGTCACTCCATCTCCTTTAGTTTTGCCGCCGTAAGGAGCTATTTTAGTTTGTTGCTCTGACTCAAAAAACGCAACATCACATTTGCAGCACAGAGTGGCAAGAAACTGCCTTCAAACACCTAGAAAATGTGTAATAAATGATGGCAAGAGCATATTGTTTCCTCTAATGGTCTCTTTCAAATGACAGGGACTATTTATAGCTTTTTTTCTCCTTGCAATGACCAACAAACTGAAAGGGAAGGAGGAGCTGCTACTCCAAGACACCCGGAGGTAGCCCTACGGGAGTCCCCCATGCATGTGTCCTGCACCCCACAGACTGCAGAGGATCTCCACGTCGCACAGGTCCACAGCTCGGCACACCTCGATCTGGATTTTAGTCTCCACAATCCTGGGTAAATCACTGAACCTCCCTCTGCACCACTTTTTCCTCTGTAAGTGGAGCTAACACTTGTTTACCTTCACAAGCTGTCACAAGGTTTAATTTTTTAAGAAGCACAAAGCCCCTGGATAGACTTGGAGGGAAATAAAGCAATCGAGCAATGTCAAGCATTAGCTCCAGGTCTCCTCCAGCTGCTGTGATGGTGCTGGCCAGGGAGCCCATCCTGCTCCTGCTAGGCAGCTCTCCAGTGGCTGTGGAAACCTGGGGCTTGGCTCCAGCTCCTCCTAAATTTGGGGGTCTTCAAGAGTCAAGAGACCCATCACTCAGCAGGACCAGGGACCACCAAGTTGCTGCTGCTTGGAAAGAAAGAGAGGAGGGGAAACATCAGGAAAATGTGGACACAGTCTCCTGCCAACAAATGCTTTTCCAGTGCCCTCTTCTGGAAAACCTTTTTGGCCCATGCAACTGCTTCATGTAAGGTAGTTTGAGACTGGCAGTATAACTTGTGAGGAACTGCAGGAGCATCTCCCAGCTCTTCAGACCCAGGATCTGCTCTGCTCTTGCCACCTGTGGACCTGTGCAGCTCCTCACGCCCTTCATAGCAACTTGGCCAGACCCTCAGGGCACTAGCCAAAAAATAGGCAGAGAAGGATGTGCCTCCTTTCTCTCGCCTGATGTACCTGAAGGCTGTCCCTGGCTGTCCTCTGGCATGGAGACCCCTTCCCTCCAGACCCCTTCCCTCCCTGTACTGGGACACCTCCTGAAGACCTCAGGCTCCTCACAGCCAGCCCTTGCCACCAGCAGCTCTCAAGGAGCCTCCAGAGACAAAAACTGGGAGGGGGATAAAACATTTTAGTATTTCCATACTTTTGAAGAGCTGATACAACACTGCTATGAATCACCCACAAACAATTAAGGAATGTGTCAGTTCCTCAGATAATTGCTCCCTGTGGTTGTTCTCACTGCCCCTTTTCTGAGGTTGGTCAACCCGGACACTGGTGGGGACAAATCCATGGGCTCTCTTCCAGCCAGCCCCAGCCAGAAGGGAGAAGGCAAAGGGGGAACAACAGCTGGTACTGGGGACACAGTGGAGCTCTGGAGCTGGGTGATGATCAGGGTCCCCATCCCAGCCTCAGTCCTCACTTTTCTGCCAGCTCAGTGAGCAGCTGGGGTGGTGGCACAGCCCTTCGCTTCCCCCTCCAGCCACTTGTCCAATGCCTAAGCTGCATCTGCTCCCCATGGAGGCGAATTTAGAGGCTCGCAAGCCCCATTATGTGCCCTGTCAGCTGGCAGGGGAGGTGGCTGGAAGGTCCTCTGGGTTTGTGGTGAGTTATCCCCACAGCAGCAGCGCCGGGAATGGCCGTGGAGGGAAGGTGGTGCCCTGGGGACTGGCTGGTGTGATGCCACGCACTGGGACAATTCTCCCCACCGCCTGCCTGCTGCTGTTTAGAAAACCTTCCCCAGTTCTTGCCTGTGTGCGCGGCCACATACACACACACTCTAAATACATATTTTTTAAGTCTTTTATGAGCATTTGTTCCTTCTTTCAGTTAATTACTTTAACCAAAGCCAGCTCTGTCCCCACAGATTTATTCTGGCTGTGGCCCAACTTGCCTTTTGTTTTTTATCTGCTTGGTCTTGGTGTTTTCTTTTATTTTACTCCTTCAAGGGAATCTTGTGCAGCCCCAGCCTTGTCGTCCCCCCCCCTCCTCCCCTTCCCACCAGCCCAGCTCTGGGGCCCAGAGCCTGCGGGGGGGTAGGTGGGATGGGACACACAAGGACATTGCATTGATCCGCTTCTGCCTGAAATACCTGGGTTTTCCAGCTGGGCTCCGTGGGAGAAGGGGGAGGACAGGACCTCTGAGGCTGGTGGGCACAGCCCTTTTGGTACCTCCACGAGAGGATCCTGCACCCCGTGGGATGGCATCTACAATGGTTTAGACTTGGGTTTTTTTAAAGAGAGGGGCAGAAAGTGCCTGTCCCAGCCAGGGTGGGAAGCGCAGTCATTCCAGGGCTCAACCAGAAACGGGTCCAAAGCAGTGTGGGATTTATACGTGCTCACAACTTCTACCAAAGCTCATGTTTTTAAGCAAGCCATCACGCAGGGAGGTGAAATCACCAAACAGCGGCAATGGAGATCAGTGCCCGGGCAAAAGCAGAGGGGAAAGAAAGACGGTCAGTGTTACGGGAAGCGTTTTGGGTCACATCCTCAAGGGTCACATCCTCAGGGGGCAGGGAGCAGCCAGAACCAGAGGGGCTGTGAGTGCCATGCAAACGGGATGGCTTTTAGGGGGACAAACACTTCCAGAATGACACCCCGGGCAGGACACGCCGCGTCCCCTGGCTCGGCGCTTCCTTTCTCCGGCACCCAGCAGCATCGCTTGCACCCGGAGCCCCCTTCAGCCGGGCTGCTGTGGCGGGGGGCGGGACAGGGGACGCGGGCCGGGGGGGAGGCGCGGCGGCGGCGGAATGGGGGGGGGGAGGAGGGGAGCTGCAGAGACCGGACGCGCCCACGGCAGGGCAGGGGCGGGCGGAGAAGGAGGCGTGGCGCCCCCGGCGCGTGTTCTCCGCTGACGTCACAATAGCGGCTGGCGCGAGTCCCTGCCCGGTCGCAGCCGATCGGGGCTGGTTTGAGCTGGTGCGTTGCCATAGCGACGCCGGCGGGGCCTATATCTAGGAGCGGCGCGGCGGTGGCGGAGCTTTGTCAGCCCCGCTCCCTCCCGCCGGCCCCGCTCATCCCGGCTCGCAGGAGGAGGAGGAGGTCGGCAGCAGGCAGCGGTTCGGAGCGAGGGGGGACCGAGCGCCGAGGGGTTGACAGCAGCTCCCGCCGCAGCTGCCTGAGGTGAGGGGAGCGCCGGGCCGCGGCGGGGAAGGGGCCCGGGGTGGGAAGCCGGCCTGGTGTGGAGCCACGTGTCTACGGGGCCGCTGCCAAGCGGGCCGGGCTGGGCGCCGGCTCCCGCCGCCAGGCATGGGGCCTCCCTCCCTCCCTCCTTCCTTCCGCGCCTGGGGAATCCCCAGGCTCCGGGGCGGCTGCGAACGAGTCGGGCCGGCCTGCCCGGGGAGGTGTTGGCGGCGCGTCCCGGCAGCGGGGGAGGGGAGGGCTCCGGCGTGGCCGCCGGCCTGTTCCGGGGTGGGGAGAGACGGGTGCCGGCCAGGGGGACTGGGGGGCTGTGGGACGGCCTTGCTCGCCCGCGGGACGGCCTTGCTCGCCCGCGGGACGGCCTTGCTCGCCCGTGGCCCGCAGCACAAGCCGCCTGGCCTGAGGCGGGAGCCCTTCTCTCCTGCGGGGCGCCGGTCCGGCCTCGCGAGGGTGTCGGGGGTGGGGGGGCCGAGCCGGAGGGTGAAGAGGGCGGTGGTGGTGTGTGTACTCCCCATCCCTCCCAGGGCAAGCCGACCTGCCGCCCGGGGAGGCCTTACACCGGAGGCTGGAGGTCTGGGTGGCCCCGCTGCCGGGGAGCCGGCTCGGCTATGGGACCATATGAATTTAGAGGGAAAAAGACGGGTGGTGAGAGCGGGGCAGCCGGCCGAGTCCATCCCCATAGCGGCCATCTGCGAACCCCCGGGGCCAGGAGCGCCCGGGGCACCCCTTCCAGCCGCAGCCTTGGTCTCTGGGTCCTGCAGGCGTGACTCAGCTGCGCCTAAATACAGCCTCTGGATAAGGGAATGTTCTGGAGGGCAACTTCTAAAATGAGCTCAAATGAAGCTGCAGATGCTTTGCCCCCAATCCGAATAGAAATACAGAGGCTGGGAGGCTACAGTTTGCATTGTGTGCTGCCTGTATTCTGTGTAGTTACACTGTAGTTAAAAGTTGTGCAGTAAAGTGGAGATGGAAGGCTTGCAAAAAGTTCTTAACAAAGTCTGCTGTGACCAGCAAAAGTAACTCACTTTTGAGAGGTTGGTGGGAAAAGTGCTTTTCGTGGAGCTCTGTGCAGGGGGAAGGATGAACTAAATTCTTTCTGATGGTGTGCACTTGTCCTAAACACGTCTGGAATTGCTCTCTGCAAAGCTGCAACATCTTATTGAAATCATCCTACCATAAGATGCAGGTTCTCTTTGGTAACAAACAGCTTCCTGAGAAGTGTTTAATTTGCTGTTTCTTAAGGTCCTTTCAAAGAGGCTTTTAAGAGAAGACTTTAATCCAGCTTCTAGGAGAATTAACACTGCATGTGAATAAGAACAGAGGGAGAATGAGGGTCAGTGGATTGTTGGGTTTTATTTCATTAGAGTTAAAGCTTAATCTAGCTTGATTCTTAAATCTGGTTTGTCTCTGCTAAGTGGGAATTGATCGAAAGACGTGGAGTAGTTCTTGACACTGGCAGTTCAGGTGCCACATGTTTGAAGTGTGGAGTTGTATAATCACGGAGTTTTCAGAGTCATTCAGTAGATAATGTTTGATGGAATCAAGTCTACACAGTGTGTGGAATGAATAATGCTGTTTATTTGTGACAGCTATGAAACATCAGTTATTTTTCATTTGGTTTATAGCCAGCCTTTTTGAAAATAGAGGGAACAGTGATGTAACTAAATATTAGTCAATAATTTAGAGTTTGCATAATCTTCAGTCCAAATTTGCCTGAGCAGATTGTGTGTAAAAAGTGCCGAGAGAAGGCAGAGGGCTGGACCGGGTTACGTGAAACCATATCTTCCCTGTGAGTCACTTGCAATGCTGAGGTCTTTAAAAGGCAGCACACGCTTCTGCTTGAGTTAACAGCTTAATGGAGTAGACTGTCATTCTCTATTTAGATTACCCAGTAAAGGGATGACCCATACACTTTGCCGTGGACTTCATAGGTCCATGACGGCAGAGGAATGTGCTTTTGCTCTTTAGTTCTGGTTCTTAAGGGGCTTTCTACTTGGCTGGTAGATTTCTGCTAACAACGAAGATTTATTATGGACTACTGTAAAATTGTGTTAGAAAGGGTTAATTGGGATCACTGATATGACTTTGTCTGCAGATGAGAGTTAGGAACCACTCTTTCAGTGTGTATCTGCCATCCCTGACAGCTGAGGTTTTCTTTTCATGTAGCCTGGAGGTGATGGGAGCTCTGTACCACCAACAGAGCAATCTCAAGGAAAGCCCTGGTCTTGTGGCTGGTTTATGCACAGTTTGAGCTGTAGTGAGAATCCCGATATTCAACTGGCTTTGACCCAGTGAGAGTTGTTACTACTCAGTCAGTAACATCTGATTCTGTAGTAACATGTAAGCCTTTTTCCCAGAAACTGGTGAGCTACAATGGTGCTTAAGAATTCTTGAAAAAAAAAAAAAAAGCTGGCATTAGCCATAATATTAACAGCTCTGATGTGAAGGTAAAGACAGTGTAAACTTACAGGCACTTAGACCAATAGTATTTGACAGTATTTATTTGTTTGGTTTTTTGTTTTTCTTTTAATAGGTTGAGTATATCATACAGTTGCTGAACAGAGGAGAGCTTGCCTTCAAGCAAGCAAGATTTAGTGGAGTGTCTCCTTGGTTCTGACTAAATCTGACTTGTCATCTACGTAAGTTCCTAATCTATGCTACTATTAGTGATCACTGGAGGAATTGTAAATTACGTGACCGTGATGTAGTGGTCATATAATGACTATATGAATTTAAGTGAAGTAGTGAATGTAAACTATATTAATTTGTATGAAGTACTGAACGGTTTGGGTTTTTCTATCAACAGCTTGTACTTATATCCTTTCACATAAATTTGAAGTCTCCGAAATCATGAGTAACTTCAGCAATGAAGAGTTTGAATTCACCTTCCTTGACGAAGGCTTTACTGCCAAGGATATCCTTGACCAAAAAATAAATGAAGTGTCATCCTCTGTAAGTATGATAGGAAAATCTCTGCATTTCATGACGCTACCTATTTATAAACTAATGGAATGAGCTGTCTTTGCAGATCTTCTGCAAGGCAACCTCTTTGTCAAATGCTGACCTCTGGGCTTATCCTGTTATCCGTTGTGTGTAATTGTAAGATGTGTATTTGCTCTAGGATGATAAAGATGCCTTCTATGTTGCTGACCTTGGTGATATTGTAAAGAAGCACATGCGCTGGCATAAAGCCCTTCCTCGGGTAACCCCCTTCTATGCCGTAAAATGTAACGACAGCAAAGCTGTAGTGAAGACACTTGCTGTTCTTGGTGCAGGATTTGATTGCGCCAGTAAGGTAAGATCCTGACTGTGCTCTGTTCTATGACGTTAGTATATGTTCAGCTTTACAAGACGTGCTTATATAAAATTAAGCAAAACCAAGCAGTGTTGCTTTTGTTGTACTGATTAGTTTGATCATCTAGGAATATCTTTCACAAGTGTAATCTGTTTTGGTTTTTTTTCAGACGGAAATACAGCTGGTACAGAGCATTGGTGTACCTCCTGAGCGAATAATATATGCAAACCCTTGCAAACAAGTATCTCAGATCAAACATGCTGCCAGCAGTGGTGTACAGATGATGACATTTGATAGCGAAGTAGAACTAATGAAAGTTGCAAGGGCCCATCCAAAAGCCAAGTAAGTTTTGCTAATTGTTATATAATTCCTGCTTGTGTTCCCGAGTTATGGAAACATCAGCTGTTATCTGACACTTCTTCATTAGTTAAGATAAGCTGCAAAATGATGAGAAAATAAGCCTATTTTTAGCCAGTGAAATCTAGTCCTCTATAGCTTACTATACACTAGAAAGAGACAGACAGGAAAGCTCGTATGTTTTATCTCAGTCTCATTCTAAGGTCATACCTGCCTGATAATCTCTTATACTGGAACTTAAGCCCTCGTTTTTTCCTGTTTCTAGGTTAGTCTTGCGCATTACAACTGATGACTCCAAAGCAGTTTGTCGTTTGAGTGTTAAATTTGGAGCTACGCTTAAGACTAGCAGGCTGCTTCTGGAGCGTGCAAAAGAACTTGACCTTGCTATCATTGGAGTTAGGTGAGTTGATAATATCAAAATGCAGTCATACTAAGTAAGATTTCTTTAAAGGGTCCTCCTGATAATAGAGATGCCGTTACATATGGTAACTTGAGTTTTGTATAAGATTTTTAACTAATTTGCCAAATAGCAACTGATATCTTGTATTTCTTTATAGTTTCCATGTTGGAAGTGGATGTACAGACCCAGACACCTTTGTTCAAGCCATTTCTGATGCCCGCTGTGTGTTTGATATGGGAGTAAGTTGAGTTTTACTTTCTCTGAAACTACTGCTCAACTGTTGTGGCAGAACTGAATCAAGCATAAAATTGTTACGGGGTTAAAAGGTAGCTAAGTTGTTAATTTCATGTTGTTGGAGTTTTTGAGGTCATGATGTCTTACTTGGATTCTGCAAAACTCATCTACAGGTGCACAAAAATCAGCAGCTCAAACTCAAATAACTAATAATAATAATCCTTGAACAGGATGAGTTAGCTCTGTTATCTTAGTATTAATGAAGTGGCTTAAGCTAAAATGATACACTGAGAACTGCTTTCTTGACAGTGTTGCCATTAATCTCATTTTAGGCTGAACTTGGCTTCAATATGTATCTGCTTGATATTGGTGGTGGCTTCCCTGGCTCTGAAGATGTCAAGCTTAAATTTGAAGAGGTATAGCTTTGCTAAGAACTTCTGAAGATGTAGAGTCTCTTTGAATGTTGATCAGGACTAAACAACATCTTGCTGGTTTTGTTTGTATGTAGATACATTTGCAAGAAAATTTGTCTGCTTGGTTAGAAATTTAATTTAGAGGAAAAGGGGAATTAACTTGAAAACTGAAAATTAGATGAACCCATTAGATACATAACTAAATGTATAAACATGCAGAGATACCAAACTTGTAAATCAAGTTTTAATTGCAGACTTGATGCTTACTGGCATGGACTTCTTCCAGGTGATGCTGTACTTCAGACTATCTAGATGGGCAGTGCTCCCAATTAGGGTGAAAAGGTAGTCCTGAACCTACTGTCCATCTGGGTGACAGCAAACTAGATCAGTGATCTGGTTTAGAATTAGTTTTTAGATCATTTTTTAATTGATCAGTGTTCTCCAATCTGCTTCCACACAGAGATAGCTCTGCTCTCAGAAGGGACAAGGTGTCTGGGAATTAATAGGACTTCCACTTAGAGCAGCGTTGTGAGAACACCTGCCAGTCTAACCTGATGTGGTTAGGTTAGACATAGGTTAAATTTAACCACCATCATTTAACGTGGTGATACGTTACATATTAGCACAAGCAGACAGCAAACAAGTTACAGAAAGTGAGTTTCCTGATAATAGTGTGGGCTAATGTCTCGCTAGTAATATGTCTTTATGAAGGCTGGCTTCTTATAGTGCAGTATTGGCTTACGTGAAGCATCAAGAGCAAATGATGTTGTCATTGGGGTCCATGGCATAGCACAGTCATGCTGTGGCTGGAGGTAGCTTAATAGTCGCTGGTAACTTCAGAACTTAGAAATAACCGTGTGTGCAGGTAACTGATTTTCAAAGGTGATGACAAACCTTCTGTATTCTTAAGATCCTGTGAACTGACTTCTTTAGGATGCAATAAGCTGGAGGCTATTGCCTGATTAGCAGAACTTACAAGTAGACCAGAAATGAAAATTGAAGTGTGAGGACTTGCAGGGCATTAATGCTGGTTTAATGAGTCTAGGAGGTGTGATTTCCTTTAGACTCAAACTGTTTGGTCACTTAAATTTTTAAGCTGCAAGCGACATCTGCTTTTGTTGCTTTGTGCAAACTTAATTGCAAACAAAACTTGGAATGGGAAAATAAAGCAAAAGCAATCAATAGAGTTTACAATGTGCTAATAGTTATTACACACTTGACCAGTATATCATTGTGAGCATGAAAGTCTGACTTCATCTCTGACTTCTAAAATAGCACCTGAGTAACTGCTGAAGTTGTAATATTGGGAACTGATTCTTCCGTAGATCACAAGTGTAATCAACCCAGCACTGGATAAATACTTTCCTTCAGATTCTGGAATAAACATTATTGCAGAGCCAGGAAGATACTATGTTGCATCAGCATTCACACTGGCAGTCAACATCATTGCAAAAAAAATTGTATTAAAGGAGCAAACATGTTCTGATGGTATGTAAATCTAGACCTAATCTTAACGTCTAGCCAACTGTCTGTCTTCCCAAGCATTCTCTTACTGGTATCTCAACTTCTTCCAGATGAAGATGATGCAAATGACAAAACTCTTATGTATTATGTGAATGATGGAGTCTATGGATCATTCAACTGCATTTTGTATGATCACGCGCATGTTAAACCAGTTCTGCAAAAGGTATGATCGTTCAGAAGTATCACATACTAGTCATCTATGGTGGATGTAGGAAAATCCTTGACACAGCGGTCACTTCTCAGTTCACCCCTCCCTTCACATCACCAGAATTTGGCATTTGACTTACGAAGTATGCAGCAGAATTAATTCAAAGCCAAGGGCAGAGAAGGACCTGCAAGCAGGTCTTCCTCTGTGAGGTGGAATGCTATACTAATTACTGTATTACTTCTTGAAGCTCTGTTTTGATAGTCTAACCGTACTCACCTCTTTTCTTTAGCGGCCTAAACCAGATGATAGCTGCTATTCCTGCAGCATATGGGGACCAACATGCGATGGCCTAGATCGTATTGTTGAGCGTTTTAACATGCCAGAGTTGCAAGTTGGTGACTGGATCCTGTTTGAAAACATGGGTGCCTATACTGTTGCAGCAGCTTCAACTTTCAATGGATTCCAGAGACCAACAATACACTATGTGATGTCAAGACCAGCATGGTTAGTAATTAAGTATCTTAATTCATCAGCGCTTGTGATACAGATGACTGTGGTGAATAGCTTATGGCAGTTGGCTGTCCCTTAGCAAACAGGGCCATAGTTTTAGTGCCATAGCTCTTCTAAAATCTCCTGGTGGTGTGGAAGAAGGCAATGGCTCTGAGGGTTTTTGCTGTTTGCTTAGAATAATGCAAACACTACTGATTATTCTGTTTCTCTGATGTATTCATTTCCAGGAGAGGTGCTTAAAGGGGTGATGTTAGCAGTCTTTTCATTAACCTGGGCTTGTAGCTGGTGTGTTTTTTTTTATTGCACAACATATAGAATCATTACAGATTCTTTACAGTTAGCTTCTGTGACCAGTAATTAGACACCAGTTAATCATAGTTCTAATAGTACACTGTCTTCTACATTATTAGCTTGCTAAATCCTGACTGCGGGATGTAGGAACACTTAACAGTGCTGCTTTGCAATATGATCTGTCTGTATTTGAGAGCTGTTCCTTGGTTTAGGTTGAGCTCTGGCTCATTGCTCAGTGCAGAGTGCTAGATCTCCATGAGAAGTTATTAAACAGGTAAGCAAAAAAAGCAGGAACCACCTCTTGATTGTAAGGATATTGTGAAACTGCACCTTAAACAACTGCTTAAAGTAACCTGGATGCTCTCTTGTGCAAGACAGGTAACTGTGCAAGAAGACTATTGCACAGGGTTTCCTGTAAGAGGGAGCCCTTACCTCTGTATTAAAGTCTACCTACTAAACTGGCAGAGAGCATTTGGGCAGAGTATTGCCCTAAAGCCTGATTGACTATTGGGTTGCTTTCAAATTTACTGAAAATGCTTAAGTTCAGGGGAATTCCTGCCATAAAAGTAAGAGGCAGTTTTCCATAAGACACCAATCTTGTGTCTAATTGATCTAAAAATGGCTCTGCAGGAGAATAATTAGCTCTCTCACTATAGTGCTGGGTTTCTGTTAAAATGCAGTATTTAATCTGAGGCATGCTGAGCTTAACTATGCAGACAGTAACCATCATGAGAGGTTTACAGCCCTCTTTCAGCCCAGTGTGACTGCCTGCATCTTCCCTTTTGGCAAGAAAATTTTGTGATGCAAGCTGGCCCTTAACTGAGGGAGATGTATCAATACAGTTATGGTGTAGATCTTTCTAGCACAGGCAAAAGCTTTTTGGAATGTAATTAATCTATGTGCATAAAGATGTACAACTAAATTTGTGGCTAGATAACTATGAAAGATAAGGGGCAAGATGACTATGTATGTCTATGTCAAAGCTAGTAGTATATACGGAGCCATGTAATAGCACAACTACTTGCCTTGCATATATCTTGCAGTTTAATCCCAGCCACAGCTAGGACTACACAGCTGCTCACACAGTTTTCCTCCTTTCCCCAGAATGGCAGGGGGAAAAAAGAAGGGGGAAGGGAAAGGAAAAAACTTGTGGGTTGAGATAAAGGCTGTTGAATAAAAACAGTAACAGAAAAGGAAAATAATAATATTCATACTGAAAGCTGATGTGAAGCTGAAAAGAGTCCTTGAAAAGCATAAACATCGCTTAGCGGCAACTAAAACAGTATGCGTTACTGATATTCCTCTCACAGCAATCACTAGAAAGAAAATTAACTCTTTCCCAGCTGAAACCAGGACAACATAGTATAAGTCCAAAAACTCAGTCAGCTGAAGTTCTTCTGAGCTTGTCTTTCAGTACAACTCCAATCTGAGTATGGAAGAGTTGCATTGTTCTCACTGGCCCTTACATTCTTAGTCTGTCATCCCTAGTTTTACTTGATTCAACTTACCCAGGAATGTGAGGGAGTGGGATAAGGGATAGCCAGTGCCATAAGTCTGAAATGCTGAAGTACCAAGCACCAAGTCATTAAATCTGTATAAGCATGTGTTATACAGATGTCGCTACAGGGAAATAGGCACATCTTTGCAGATCTAGATCCTACCCAGAAATGGTGCAAACGGCTTGGTTTTGGCCCTTGCTCTAAGGCTACCAGTGACCTGCGTAGACTCTGCTTTGATTATTTGAGCCCCCTCCCCGGTAATATTGTCTGGCTTGCAGATGATGAACAAAGAGTTTATTTCATGCTCCCTGGAAGTAAAAAAAAAAAAAAGGTACATTGATTACCTTCTTTCTAGCACTTCTTGACTGTTGCTTTTTTTTTTTTTCTAGGCAACTAATGCAGCAGATCAAGGAGCAAGGATTCCTAGCTGAAGTGGAGGAGCAGGATGTTGCTAGTCTGCCGCTCTCTTGTGCCTGGGAAAGCGGAATTGAATATCCAGCAACTTGTGCTTCAGCTAGTATCAATGTATAGGTAATATTTAGTTATTAACTGCAAGGTTAGTCATTGAATTTAGGGCATTTGGGGGACCATTAACTTAATTCTTGCTAGAATTTTTAAGTGATTTTTTTTTTTAAAGGTTAGGTTTGGCATAAATGCAACAAAAATGACTAGGAGATGGGTCACAATTATCTGTGTTCCTATGGAAACTATTTGAATATTGTTTTATATGGATTTTTATTCACTTTTCATGTATGCTACTAAAGACTGACCCTCAACTGTCAAACAAGTATTTGTAGCTTGTGTATGGCAGAATGGGCTAAGCTTAGTGTTTTGTGACCTACCTGTTTTAAAATAAAGTATATTGAAATAATTGGTCTTGTGTTTGGTCAATCTGTTGAAAATTAATGTGTCATGGCTGGCTTATATAGCATATATGAAGGTAGAATATATACATGAAGGCAGACCAGATGCTGTGAGCCCAGAGCTTATTAGTAAATCAACAACACAGTTGCCATCTCTTCCCTTCACCTTCCAGCTTATTGCAGGAACCCCTTAATAAGTAGGGAAACTAAATTCTCTCTTTTTAATATGTGACTAGATAAAGTTTGACTGGCAACAAGTTGAATACTGCACAAATTCTCATGAAGTCTTTCACTATTGAACATGGGCTTAACATAGTTGTGTATTGCAAGTTCAATGCAGTGCCCTTTTTTATTCACATTTGTCTATGACTGCTGTGGCCAGGAGTGATGGCTATCTAACCACATCTACTCATGGAGTTTGTGCTGTATTCTCTCAGTGATGTCTGCCACCGACAAGCTGCTTGTTACGTGCGAGATCATTAATATACATCACTGGAAAACTTAAGAAGCTGAAACTGTGGCTGACTAGTAGGTGGCTACTGCTCTCTGATCCTTGTTTTAGGATAAAACAAATGATAAGAGATGGGACTCAATTCTTTATGCATGCAATAAAATTAGAAGCTCTAATGTCACAAAGATACATGCTATCCTGTTAAACTTCTGACTTTGGGTTAAATGTGATAGATGACACTAGTAAATACTAGAAGCTAATACAGGGTGTGTTGGTGATAAAATTAGTCTGCTTACTGGAGCAGAGCGTTCTGACTTAACCCAATGCTATTTTTCTGCCCCTTGCTCCACTAAAATTGCAAAACATTTCTGACATACAAATTGGTCCCAGATCTGGATCTGTTCTATTTTCCAGAAAGTCCTGGACTGCAGCCATCCCTTAGCAAACTCCTGATAGTAAAGAGGAAAACCTGAATGCATTGAATGAGTATGTAAAGCTTATGCTAACTTAAATTTTAATACTCACTCTAAAGTCATCCAAAGGGTAGTATTGCTGATAGAAACAGTGGCTCTAGCAAGATGAAAAGTAAAGCTGTTGTTTTTCACAGCTGCTTGAAAGAAATTGTTTAACCTCTATTCTGTGCTTTCAGCTGAGACTGCCCTCTTTGCTAGCTGAGTTAGTAGGGTCAGGAGATGTGATGGTACCTCATTCCTGGTTCTCTTGAAGCATCCCAAGTGACTTATTTGTTTATTTACTTATTTGCTTTACTCCCATCTTCAAGCACTTGCCCTTATTCTTGTGTATTCAGTAGCCAGCTGTTTGGCTACTGAACTACACTGGTGCAAACTTCAGTGGAGATGCATAATGGAGCAATAGCCTTAATCTCAAACTCCCTCTATCTAAACGGTGTTTCTTTTCTACCTTCTCCAAACTCATGTGGGAACTTCATGATTCTTAGCATGAAAGCAAGAGTCATGAATGGCTACTAAATGTTAATACTGTAATGGTTTCACATCTAAATCTTGTCCTGTCAGAGGTAAGTCCGTTTGAACTGTGGAAAAAACCAAACCTAATAGCTGTGCAGAAAAAGTATTTCTGGAAAGACTGCAGTCATGTACAGGAGATGTGGCTACTCTTAAACCTGCCTGTTTGAAGGCTGAGGATGGCTGACCCTGAAGGACATATGGCTGTAGTGAGACCTTACATCAGACCTGCATTAGCAGCTACTGCTGGGGCCTGTTCTCCTGCCCTGGGGGGCAAGTGCCAGTCTGGCTTCCCTTACTTGCAGCCGTTGGAGGCCATGTCCAGCAGGTAGCTTGAAGGCAATCACTTGTGGAAGCTCATTTGGAAGCTTCCCTGAGAGCAGTTTGGCAGGCTGCAATTAAGTTAAATGCAGGTCAAAAAAACTGACTTCTTTAGCTACTTCATTGGGTTTCTCTCTGCTGGAGGTGAGGACAGTGGCAACATCCTAATAAGCGTTTTCATGAACTTATGGTACTCCCTAAAAGAGGTGTAGCTGACCTCAGTTATACCTGCCGTGGAAGGTAATCACAGCCTCAGCTGGTGCTCTTGTCTCAGGAGAGCATCAAGTGCTTAAAAAGAACTGTTAATTTTCTTGAACATCTTTTGTGTAAGAAAAAAAAACCCAAATAAAAAAAAAAAGACCAAAACAAACAGACAAATAAACCACTACCACCAAACAACCAAAAAAACGAAATAAAATAACAATGGTTTTTGCTTGCTGACTTTTAGTACTTGTGGGAGTAATAAATCTTTACAGGGATGGTGGTGTGCTTTTAAGCAAGACACGATCAAGTTGGATCATGCTGAGTAGATGTTCGGGGCTTTGGGATACTGCATGTTTATCCTTCATCTCAGTTGCCATGCTCTTGGCTTCCACAGAATCTTAGCTGGTCCACTCCCCTTCTGAAATAGATTTTTAAAATACCATAAGTGACAGGCATTGGTGATATGGTGACTGTGGGCATTCCCTACCACCCACACTAGGGCAATACATTTCTTAGCATAAGCTGGCACACCAGCTGGGACAGCAGAGATCTAACAAAGTGAGCAGTGAACTCCTGTGGTTTATTTTGAACTGCCTTCCCCAAGTCTTGGGCCATTACAACCTTTGCTCTGGGTTGCCACATTGATTGATCAAATCCAGTTGTTCTAAGTGCACATCTTAATTATTCCTCCCTGGAGCAAGCTTATCTGATACAGGAGGGAGGAGCTGCATGCCAGAAAAATTGAGATCAGCTGCATCTGTCTTCCATAATTAGCTTAATAAATAATCAAAGTTGGAGCCAAGGATAGCCTGTGCCTTTCAGCTTGCTTCTTGCTAACCGTGCTCCATTTCACTGTGGGCTTTGCAGACCCATTTGCAGGGGTTTGTTGCTGCTACTCCCCTCCCTGACACCAGTGATGGTGGCGTTGGTTCTCTTGGGATCACTCTTGGAAAAAGATACTAATACTGTCACATTACCAGGAGGCAAATACTAAGACATCTCCCCAAGGTGAGGGCATGGCTTCTAATCGATCCATTCCTCTTTCTTGAGTGGTGAAGTCACTTGAGGTTTGAAACAAGTCTAGCTGAGACCTTCCGTATGTTCACCTGTAGCTATATGTGGCCTGTACTGGAGTTTGGCTGACATCCTTTGAAGCAAATGTAGTTTCATATACCAAAAAAAAAAAAAAAGTTGAAAAACACCGCTCATCTGAAATTACACCAGAAGGAAAAATCAAAAGTGGGAATGTGTTAGTGAGCGGGTGGAGAATGCCAAGGCAGAGGGAGTGAGGGACTGTGGGGCAGATAGCCCATATGTTGCTGCAGGAGCATTTAATTCACAATTGTGAGTTAAACCTTGCAGTCACAGGGTATTATTTCACCCATCCTTAAAAATGCAGTTCCCTGCCTGGGGAGAAGAACAGGATTTGGGCATTCAGTGGGCTTGAGAATCACCCTTTCATGTTTGGCTACTAAGCTCACGTATACATTGGTTCTAGTTTGGCACTCTTGCAGGGAACAGGACTGCAATACTTGAACCGGATAACGTGGGTACAGTTTTCAGTTAAATAGTGAAGGTGCTGCTGCCCATCCTGTGAAGACAAGAAGCAAATCGTCTATTGTATTGCTAGATTAAAAAAATCCTGCTTAAAAACCCCACTTACCTGCTGTTAACTATAATGCAACAGCAGCAACAGCATTTGGCTGGGATCGCTCGATAAATATTTCTCAGCAACGATTGTCCTGCTTTCCTGCAGTCAAAACTTGCATTAAACCATTAAAGCATCTGACCAAAGTGAAAAGGAAAAGAAAAATCTGACTCACCCCAGAGACTGATGATTTGGGGAGGGAAATTCCTCCTGCGCTCTGCCAGGATGGCTCACCAGGCTCCCCGGGAGGTAGGTGCTATAGGGCACATTACACCCCACTAAATATAGGGTTTCATTATACCCCACTGCAAGCAAAGCAGGGGTGTTCCTCTGACCTGGGCCAAGGAAGATCCTCTCAGAGATAACGACTTAGTGACTAATTAGCCAAGCAAAAGCCCTCAAGATAGAGCTCAGCTCAAAAAAAAAAACCACCAAACCAGCCTTCCAGCCTTTAAACCTGCCCGTCTGTCCGAGCCACAGGAGTCAGGAGAAAGGAGAGAAACAGAAAGCTTTTGAATGAACCCCACACTCCTGATGTTATACCACAGCATAAGCAAGATGTTATTAGAGAGAACAAATAGAAAGAAAAAGTACAAGGAAAAAGTTTATACTAAATTATAATTAAACTATTGCACAGATCAAGCCTCCCCCCGCCCCCCACCAAAAAAAAAAACCACCTCCCTTCCTCTCTGCTCGCAGAACTGGAAAACGGAGAGCTTGGAGTTTTTATATACAGAACACTTCAAAATTAGTGGCTTTTTTTTTATTTTTTAAATTAAAGCTACCTCCAATGTCCCATCAGCTTCCTGCTTGGGGCCTGGACCAAGGCTCAGCTCTTCCAGTAGCTTTTTTTTTTTTTTCTTCAATGTTTTTATTTTCCTTTGTTACTTCTGGGGTTAATTTAGGTTTCTGTTGTCAGGCGGTCTTCTTGGGGAGGGTCTGTGGAACTGATTTATGGTATCTTCCATAGAACAGCTTGGTAGGATTGTTGGTGTTAGTCAAGTGAAGATGGACACAGGCTGGAACCAGGAGGGATCAGGCTTGAGTGCAAGGAGAAACTTGCCCCATGAAGACAGCCAGGCAGGGACCAGACTGCTGGTGACTCTGGCCATGCTCCATCTCTGGAAGCTTTCAAGACCTGACAGGACAAAGCCCTAAGCAGCCTGGGCTGGCCTTGCAGCTGATCCTGCTTGGAGCAGGAGCTTGGGCTAAAGACCTCCTGAGGTCCCTCCAACCCTAATGTGCTTGTCCCCATCCTACAATCATAGAATCATTTTGGTTAGAATAGGCCCTTAGGATCATCAAGTCCAACTGTTAACTGCCAAGTTATCACTAAATCACGTACCTAAGCACCACATCTACCTGTCTTTTAAATTCCTCCAGGGCTAGTGACTCCAACACTTCCCTGGGCAGCCTGTTCCAATGCTTGACAACACTTTCAGTGAAGAAATTTTTCCTAATAGCCAATCTGAACCTCCCCTGACACAACTTGAGGCTGTTTCCTATTGTCCTATCACCTGTTACTTGGGAGAAGAGACTGACCCCCACCTCGCTACAACCTCCTTTCAGGTAGTTGCAGAGAGCCAGAAGGCTCAGCCTCCTATTCCCCAGGCTGAACAACCCCAGTTCCCTCAGCTGCTTCTCATAAGACTTTTTCTGTAGATCCTTCACCAGCTTTGTTGCCCTTCTCTGGACATGCTCCAGAATCAAAATGTCTTTCTTGTAGTGAGGGGGCCCAAAACTGAACACAGGATTTGAGGTATCAACCCAGCATGGAACATGCTGGTTGCTCTTCCCTGCTCCTGTGGCTGTGGGCTCGGATCCAGCAAGCATTGTAGGGCTTGCAGCATCCTTCCACCCAGGGAGGTTCACCTTCCATGCCCTGATGTTGGCACGGATGTCCCACCCCATAGAAGTCCCACCACCCTGCCCTGTGTCCTAAACCTGAGGCTGGGAGTAGGTCCCTGCTTTTGTTTTCTCCCTGGCTCTTTGGCAACTATCTGCCCACCCGGGAGGAGGTGCAAATGATGGCCCCAAGCCTGAGGGAGAGCACATCCAACCTGGGATGCAGGGAAACTGCTCCAAGTAGGATGAGATGCCACCGAACTGCTGCGTGACCTGTCCCTAAACACCACAGCAGCTTGGACAACATCTGAGAGAGGGTGGGCTAAAAGAAGAGACCTTAGAGATATTTTCTCCTTGGTGGCTCAGAAGAGGAAAGAGGCAGGAAAGGAATAATTCGCACGGAAAGTAGAAAAGCCCGTGGTGGGAGGGCTGTGCTGCCCTGCCCTGAGCGGCAGGCATGGCTAGATGGCAGCAACAGCCTGTGTCAGGATCTCTCATCTCTCCCTCCTTGATCCCAAGGCTGTGAGTCGCTGTTTGCTGCCACCTGCTCCTCAGCGGATCAAGGCCTTCAGCTCTGGGACCTTCCCACGGCTGGGGTTACTGCCTGTGCCCTTCATCCTTTGGGGGGAAAGCAAGGAAATGTCTGTGTCACCAGCAAGTAAAATGAGCTGCTGAGGAGAGCCGACAGGGAAACAGAGCTTGCAGGGAAAACATAGCTTCTTACATCTTTGATTTTTGAGTTGGGGGGAGGATGGTGGGAAGGGAGGAGGCCAGAGCAGGCAGCGCCAGCATCCCTTGCTCAGGATGCGTCCCTCCAGATGGGTTATCAGCAGCCCCAGGCATCCTTTTGCCTGATGCCACCTAGTCCAAGGGCTTGTGGGACACAGGAGAGACTCCCTGGAGTGTCTGCAGCTGCTGAGAGGTGAGGGCAGGCTGGTGGAGCAAGGACTCCCTAAAAACCTCTGCATGAGATGAGCCTGGCTGCATCCAGCTCCCTGCACTCCTGCTCATGTCTCCTTCCCAAGGCCAGACGGACAGCCCGTTGCCCCAGGGGGGCTGGAGGCAGTGCCTTACAGTGCTGATTGCATGTGGAAAGTGGAGGTCACCCCATACCCAGGGCTGGACAGCTTAGCCTGGGCTTAAGACGAGGCTTGGATGCATCCCAAGATGTGGATGCATGCTAAGATGTGCCTCAGGAGATGCCCTGAGTTTCTCCTGCTGCTGTCCCCTCCTGGAGAAGGAAACCACCCGGGTGATGCTGACGGGGCTGCAGCGAGGCAGAGCACATCTTCACTGGCCTGACTTCCACACGCTGTCCCCCCCGGTAACGCCCAGGGACATTGTACAACCTTCCTCTCCCATTCTACCAGTTCCTCTGGGCCTCCCGAGAGCCACAGCGCATGGACAGGGACAAAAAGCTCCCCTGGTCAAGCTATTTATTACTCTGAGTTTTAAGTGCTGAACTGCGGGTGCCTAATGAGATTTTTTTCTGTCCTGAACAATACCATGCAATAAAGTATAATTTATCTTTGGGCGAGATGGATGCAGCTGAGGCAGTAGCAGACTTAAGACAAAAGAGCATTAACGTCACTCTCAGGAGTCCGGCGGCAGATGTTTAGCATCGTCTCCAGCCTCGGGCCAAAGGTACAAGCCTGGTACACAAATTACCAAGGCAGAGTCGCTGGCCTGTGTCAGCCGCAGGGTCAAGATGGGCTGATCAAAATGTTCCCTGCCAGCATTAAGCAGCCGTGGAGCTATTTGCCCCTGCTGCATGACCCCATACGTGATGTAGCCAGGTACCAGCTGCCACCTAACTAGCCAGAAAGTTTAAGTTATCAAGTGAGGAGCTAAGGGCGCAGAAACACAGGCACACGGGCTGCACAGGGAGGACTGTCCAACCCGGAGCAGAAGAGGGAGGTTTTGGAGGCCAGTTTAACCCCCCATGATGAGAGCGGTTACCGAGGAACCCTTTCATCCAGCTCAGTAACATCCTAAACCCAAAGACTCCCCAGAAGCTTATTCATGGTATAAGTTGAGAACCAAGCTGATATTTTTAGATCTCTACCCAAAGTGATTCCAATACGATCTTATTTTGGACCAAAAAGTGTATGAATAATTAGAGCTATATTTTCCAGAGTCCTTTTTTTTTTGGTAGTTAACAATACGCATTTTAACTTACATTTTTACTGCCCAGTCACCAATATGGAAAAACACTTCTGCAATATTTTGCACCACCTCTGATGGTCCCAGACAATCCTGCAGCATTAGCAAACATCCTTGTCTCACTGCATCCATCCATCCATTTTCAGACCATTTAGGAACATGTCACTACTTTGTTCCTGCAGAAACCATGAATAGATTCATCAGGCAAGACTTCCATTTATAAAAGCCCATTTTGTCTCTTCCCTAATACATCACATTTATCCTAGGATCTGCAATGTCTGTACTTTGCTGTAGTTTCTAGCAATTTTTTTCTGGTTCAGACATCAGGCTTACTGGTCTGCAGTTCCTCAGACTGTGCCCTAGAGTCATTAAAAAAAATACTAATAATAATCCGGTGTCATGTTTGCCACAGGCTGATATAAATGAGAGGTTATGCTCTCATCTTTCTGCTCTTTTGGTGCACTCGGGTGGGTACCACCTGATCTGAGCAATTTGTTGCTGTTTGTTTTAGCAGGCTGTCATAAACCCTTCCCTGTGGCATTTCAGGCAGTGGCAGCTCCTCAGCCTGGGTCACTGACACCCGTGGCTGGGGGGGAACTATGGTTTCAGCTTTTGATTAAGGAAATGAACAGTTGAAGCTTGCCTTTTGACTGCCATGCTGGTGGCATAAAGAGTAAAACATCACTCTTCTGAGATGAAAAAAAATGATTGCTGCTGTAATATATATGGATAAAGGTAAAAATATGCCTGGGTCAAATCTGTTCACTTCAGTTCACTGTATCTGTATGAAATCTAAAGTCACAGCAGGTGTCTTGGCATCAGTTTAATGCAGCCTCACCTTATCTAGGGCCTTGTTGTGCAACCCCATCTTCTCTCCCAGGACGCAACAGAGGGTGGCTGTGGGCTCTGATTCATTGTCAATCACTAATTAGTCATCCAAGACATCCAGCCAGCCTGTTAAGGTCGCATCTGATTCTCTAAAGTACCAAAATTCCTCTCAACCCCCTGGGCATAGCTAGGGAATGTGTCTTTAAGCTTGGCTTCCAGAGGCAAACCCACCACATCACTCCCTGCAGCTGTGTCTTAATACCTCCCAACATCACTAATTTTTGACATTAAAAATTAGTTTTCCCTTATTTTTAAGGAAAAAGCATGACCTGGAGGCAAGTTGGCAGGCAAATCTCACCACCGTTCAGTGAGGAGGGTGGCTACCTACCCGCAGTGGGGCACAGGCTCCTGTGCCCTCTAGGGTTCACTGCCAACTCTAAGCACTGAAACCCCTGAGTTTTCCAAGACACTGGACAGTCCTGAAAAACCCACCTGGCTGTAGCCATCAGCTTCTGGTGCAGGTGAAAGCAGGATGCAGGCAGGGACCACCACAATGTCCTGGTGGCCTCCCAAGTTCCCCCATGGTGCTCAGAAAGTGTTTTTCTATATCAGTGTCAGGCACAACACAGAGATATGCCACTTTTTCTATTTGTGCCCTTTTCCTTCGTATACATGCAGCAGAGGAACTAACTGATCCAAAGCTAGCAGCCCCTTCTTGAAAACCTGTTAGAAATGAAACCCCTTTCCTAAAAGCACCTTTCTCTCATTTAAGGTGCTGATTTGTCCTTATTGCCATCAGGTGTGGAAATGATTGGGGATTGAAGGGTGATTTAAATCACATTACTGGGGAGAGAATCAAATAAGAGTCTTGTGAGACAGAACTGTGTAGCTGATGAAGACTGTGAAGTGACTTGTGTTCCAGGACATGGGTGGGAATTGCTCATGACGGGAGAACAAGGCAAACCCAGAGGCAGGACGTTTAGCTTTATCCTTGGGAAAGTGCTTGTGAGTAGTATAAAATCAACACAGCGAGGAACCGCGCTGCCCATACCATCAGCTTCATGCTTTGCTGGTGGCATTAGCCAGGAGGTAGACAGCTGCAAGAAAGTCCCCTTGCTTGGTGAGTCTAAATCCTACATGGGAGATCTGCCGTCCCATCCTCAGGCTGTATCTCAGGCTCAGCCTGCCTGTCCCATCCTCTTCCTCACACCCACTCATCCCTCCCTTTCTAAATGCTGCTGCTGCGTTTTGTGCCTGTGCAGAAGGTCCTGACCAAATAAAGCTCACGGGAAGACCATAGGCAAAGTGCAGATGTGACCAGTCACTGGGTGGCACCCAGTATTTCCATGCTTTGGCAGCTTTGTCCAGGATGGGATGTTCTTCTGCCCCATCCCTACACACCTCCCCATCACTGATGCTCGTGCTGCAGGCACGGTCCCCCTGCCTCCACCTTGCCAGAGCCCACCTGTGGGCACTGTGTTGGACCTCCCTGGTGGCAATTTGGAAATAAATGCTCAGTAAAGCTACAAACACCTGCAGACAGACACAGACTAGGCGATATGACTCAGCTGCAGCCCCCCTGGCTCCCCATTGACAACTGCCTGGCCACAGCCAGCGAGGCGTGGTTTCCAGGAGGCTTGGCAGTCCATGCCACTCAAAATGCTGATTATGGATGATTGAATGTGTCTGATGTGGCTACATGGTCAACAAAGAACAGGTGAGCAGGGGATCTTCATCCTGGCAAGATGTGTGGCTGTCACCATTGCCTCCTGCCTGCAGTGATGAGGCTTGCAGAGGTTTGTGGCAGACCCAAACCACCATGAAGGCAAGGGCTGGGGAGGGGGAATTACCATCAATTGCTGCGGGTTCAAGCACGAAAAGGAAGTCTGAAAACGCAAGGGAAATCAGAGCACTGAAACTTATAGCTGGGTGGAAGCAGTGTACAGATACAGCTGGCACGGAAGAAACTAAAACTAGAAAAATGGATGGCTGAAAGTGCAAAGAGCAGCACAAACCTCACTGGGTGATGGAGGAACAGAGAATTGGCTACTAGAATATGGAAATTCATAAAAATTTTCTTCATAGTCCCCTTCGTCCGTTTTCCTGTATTCTGGATGGTGTCAAAACCCTCTAAAACACAAGGGAATGCAAAGCACAGTTGCCCCAAGAGTAACTTTGCCAAATGATTGCTACAAAGGAGCAGAGAAATAGAAAAATAGGGGGCTTTGGCCTTCTCTGTTGCCTCCTCATCAGACCATCCCATGCATGGTCACATACGCACTTTTTGGTGGGGACTTTTTGGTCCATTCAAGCACCCTGCCCAGCACGGATGATATGAACTGCGGAGAGAAGGTGAACATGAAAGGCTGCAAAGTCACCCAAAACAGAATGTGAAGTTTTTCTTCAAACAAGTTGCTTTGCTCTGAGAGGAAAAAAAAAATAAACTCCTGGATCCTTTTTGGGTGTTGCCATAGTAACTGAAGATTCTGAAGCCTCCACTGCCTGAAGAGAGCATTACCTGGCCACCATGTACTGGCCACAGAAGTGGCTGTGTGGGTGGTCAGCATCTCCCTTCACAAGCATCACAGGAAAGCATCCCACTTGAGGAAAAAAGAAAAAAAAACAAACTTTTTTTTTCCCAGGGCATGGGGTGGGGAGCACTGAACCAGTTTCCCCAAAGACCACCCCCAGCATGGCCATGGTGCCTGGCAGTGGCAGCTTGCTGAGGCATCACCACGCATGATGCCCAGAGAGTAGAGGATGGCACAATGTGGGGTGAACCTGGCACCTGCAGCCCATTTCTAGAGCATTGGCACTGTCTCCAGTGTGCAGCCCTGCTCCTCTGTGTCACTGCATGCATGTGGTGCCACTAACCATGTCCTTCAGCAGGCATCAAACCTGCTCGTTGTGAGCCTCACATGTATTAATAATTCAGAAGGAAAGCAGCACAGGAATAACCACAGCTGTGCAACACTAACATCTAAATTAGCTGAGTTTGTTTTATTTTCTCCAAGGAAAGCATGTGCAGTGTTTGTGTTTGGTTCTTGGTTATTAATGGCATATTAAGGCACAGTCATTGGGCTCACTTTTCCCAGAGGAACCAGCTGCCAGCATCGCGCCTGCTGCCCAAGGCATCTGCTCAGCAATGGAATCAATGATTTGCCCCAAAAAGGGTCCAGGAAAGTACTTTGCCATTGCACCTTTGCCATAAGGAGGGGAGGGCAGTGGTCCCACACAGTACCCCTGGGTGAGCTGGAGATGGGCAGCCTGCTGCTCCTGCCCGCTGCAGCACGTGGGGGCTCCCGGTGTCCCTGAGAGGACGGTGTTCCCCAGCTCCATGCTCAGCACGTGGCCTTTCCCCTGGCTGCTCCCAAATAGGACATAATTTGTCATATTTGCTATAATATAACTTTGACCAGCTTCGACTTAGAGTGTGACCTGCCTTCTGCACCAGTTTCCATACTGCTGCATGTCAGATACAGTTAAGGTAAGTTAAGGAAGCTGCCAAGGTCCTGAGCAGAACAGCCCAGGAAAGGTAAAAAAAATGCTGGAACAGAGGTCCAGAAGCACAGCTCTGAGGTGGTTTAGTGATGCAGCTCCCAAAGCTGAAGACCAAGAACCACCACCAAAGATGTGCTCAGAGCTGTAGCCCTACAAGCAGAGAGGGTTTGGGGGAGCTAAGGATAACCCAGGGTGGCAGCCCCAACACAGCCAAGCCCCAGCAGCACCAAGCACTGAAGTATGGGAATGGGGATGAGCAAGAAGGGGACCTTCCTTCTCACCTTCAGGTGAGATGACTCCCTCTAGTGACAGCCCAACCACTAAAGATTTTGTTTGGGATAAATTGTTCCTCCATCAGCAAGAGCCAGCCTGCTGTTAGCCTGTTGAAATACCCTGCACAACTGGTGGACGTGGGCTTACCTTTGTCCTGAAGACACCAAGCAGCTGCTGCGACAGCTCCTCTCTTCCTTCTGGACAGTGGTTTCTGGCTTGTGTGGCATGGTCATCAGCTTGGGATTAACCCAACCTTCTGGTGATGCACTGCCTGACCTCTAGCCACAGTGACCCAGCGAGAGTGTTCAGGAGCACGTCCTGGTCCAAACCATCACACTTGATACAGGTGGGCAACAGGCAAGATCTGTTTGCAGGCGCACAGCTCCCAGAGATGCAGGCACATCTCCAAAGCTTCTAACACAGAGAGATGCTCTGCTCTCTTTTTCCAGTCCCCCTTTGCCTCCTTTTCCAATGAAACACCTCCCCTCTCAAAAGAGATAATGGCAATTATGGGGTTCATCAGCAATGTATCTGCCATCACAAGCCCGGAGATCTCAAAATGCCAGTCTGCCCACTGGACCATTAAAGTCAATGGCTGTTCCTAACCTTTAAAGATGAATAGAGCTTGTCTTGCATAATGGATTGTGGACTATCCATGGAGACCATCTGCCCAGTGAGTGCAGAAATGCTCACGTTGTTCTTTGCAGGAGTTCATTACTCAGAGCCTAATACTAACATTATGTTGCAAAGGGCCTTATTTAAAAAACAAAGGGTTAATGCAAACCTGGCGACAGAGAAATGCAAGACTGAATCCAAGCATCTCCGCCACCCAGGCTGGAGTTAAACTGCAACCAGACAGGCACTAACTTAATTTGAAAGGCAATGACATAATTCTGAATTAGTTTAATAGGACCCGCAATTCATACAGAAAACTCTGAATTTATGTAGTAATTAGCCAGAGCTTTCAGAGTGCTAGATATCTGTGTGGCATGAAAATAATTACACAGCTTATTAAAGCGTGGTAAAAATGGACTGGCTGATGGGGGGGGGGTTTGTGCTAAACTCCACTTTCACTAAGTTAGACTATTTTTGATTAAACATACAATTTGCCAAAACACCAAAGACACTTAACAAGCGTAAGTTTTCTATTAATCACTTGGACATCATTTTGCAAGAGATTAACCCCTCTACACACCAATCCCTCCCTGACAGACACCCCCAGAGCCCAGCAAGCATTAAAGCTCTGCAAGCTTTTTATCGATTTTCTCCAGGCTTCCGCCTCCGTTTTGAACTCTGCCTGGATCAACTCTCCAACCACACACCCTGGAGGATGAGCTTGGAAATTGCTCTCCCCGCCTAGTCCTCATTATCAGCCAGGGAAGCAGACGCGTCCTCAGAGGAGCCCTTGAAAGCACAGCCAAGATGTTCAAAGTCACCCAGTGAATAAGGATGCACAACTTCAGCCTCTGAAACAGGTCGGGTTTTCTTAGGAGAGCTGTTTGGCAGCAGCAGATAAAGCCCCTTCCAGTCCTTAGCTGGCCTGTAATCAAAACATTCCCTGCATCAGAAGCCACCTGTGAGAGGCTCAGTCTGGTTGGGCTTCAGAGCATCTCTCCAGTCCCCCTGGGATGCTGTGAGCAACCACCTCTCCTGGGCATCTTCCTCGTTTGTTTTCTGAAGGAGAAGCTGGGAGCACCTTGCTCAGCCACCCTGTGCCGGTCCCGAAACTGAGCCCACCCACTTGAAAAGAAGAAACTTATTAAAAGCTGGGAAAGCACTGGGGGACAGCCCCAAAAAAATATATATATCAAACCTGGGGCTGGAAAGTTCAAAGAGTCAAAGAGAAGGGGAGAAGAAATTGGGCCAGATAAAGCAGGAGAGAATCCCAGTGTCTGCATGGCAGGTAGCAAACCCCATCGTGGATACCTCGGCATGTTTCACAGCAAAAGTTACAAACTCAAAGAAATGGGAATTTTTTTAACCACTAAAATTCAGACTCTTTCATTTTGTTTCTGCAAAAAGAAGGTCAAAATGAGCTTCTGTAAGGAGATTTTTTTTTTTCTTTTTAAATGAGTTTGTTTGGGCTCTGTTAAACAGCTACTTAGACTTGCTGTTGACTGGAGACAGGAAAAGATGGAAAAGGTGATAGACGTCCCACTTACAAGAGCAGATGAAGGATGGCAGAACAGCATTTATGAATGCTACAGCAAAAGTTTTTACAACCTTGGTACCTAAGAAAAGGCTATTGTGCAATGCTTGACTAAAAATATGCCTGGCTCACTTTAGGATGCCAAACAGGATTAAAACACTGTGGTCCCTCTCCGAGGCACCATCCAGGGACAAGGCCAGAGATGTTTTTACCCTTTCTCTCCAGCGCAGAGAGAGACGCTAGAGCCGCAACTAAACCTCGTGTGTTTAAACAGCTGCCACCCAGCCCCTGCAAGAAAAGCCATTACTCTAAGAACATCCGCAGCTTCTTTAACACCACAGCATCTCCTGGCAGCCAGCTCCAACACAAACAGGCTGGATGGAGACAGGCTATTATAAGCAACCATGGAATTGTATTTCTTTTTTTCCCAATACTTTGCTTTCTCTGCTGGGCTTGCCTAGGGAAAGCAGGCAGGCTCCTGATTAACTCTCCCTTTCGGGGCTGCCTGTCAGCAGGGTGTTGCAGTCGAAAGGGCTGTTGGTTTAGTAGCTCAAATTTGAATTTCTAGGAAAAAAAATGAATAGACTTTTCTGCCTGGCAGCACTGACACGAGCCTGTATTGTAGACTGAGCTTGACATAACAATGCGCTTCCATTTGGATGTTTCAACCATTTCTATCTCTTTTTAATATTAAAGTATTAACACCTAACCACTACTAGGTCATTCCACGCAGCAAAAATCCCTTAATTACACACTTAACATTAACTTCAGGCCAAATCATTTGTTGACACTTGATTTTGCAGAGAGGACATGCTTGAGCAGCGACCTGCACACTTGATGATGACCGGGGGGAAAACTGTGTTCGGTGCCACCGATGTCAAACGTTACTCTAATGGCACGTACCTGGTGCCTGACAGGAACAAGATACTTTTATTTTTTAAATTCACGGTCCCAACAGCCCGGCTGATGGGGCCGGCAGCTTTCCCTTCGGCGTATCCAGCCGAAACCGAGCCGTCACCTTCCCGAGCTCTTCGCCAAGGAAATACCTCTGCTGAAATACTCTGCTAGGATGGAGCAGGATCCCGCAGGCAACACGGGTGCATTAACCCACCCGCCACAGCGGGCTCCCCAAAACCCCTACGTACCTACAAGGCACCAGGTCTTGAGCAAGATGGGGACACACAGGTCAGGAAACCAGCCTCGTCCGTCCCCCAAACAGACGCTGCTCGGGACTCGTTGCAGGGGTTACACCAAGACAGGCAGTGACAAGAAAAGTAGTCTTTTATTTCAATTAATATTTCTTGGCATTAGGCAGATATTAAATAACACTGGAATGCACAAGACTATTAACATATCGACAGCAAAAGGGAGGAGGTGTAGCCAAGTCGAGAAGAGCAGTGCGAGTCACGTCACCTCGGGGCACTCAAAAGCCATTGAACGCAGCAACCACCAGAAAGTAGGACTCCACTGAGAAATACGAAACGAGGATGAACTCCTCTCAGGTTTGTTTTTTTTGTTAATACAGTAACGTTGGAACGATTGACAGTAAAAATGAACAAATATTTGCATTCAGGAATTAAACAGAGTGAAATATCCACAAACTACTAGTCATGCATTTCTTCTGGAACAGCAATTTGCTAATGCATAAATATCACAAAAAAAAAAAATATCTCCAAGATTTGAGTAAATCACAGACAACTAGAAGAAACAAAGCTCAAATTCTATTTTATGCCTTAAATAGATGACCTAAATATTTAAAATTTTACTTCACCATATATATATAATTTATATATATATTAAAAGAAAGTAAAGACCATTAGATAAGTGCAAGCAATTTTCCTCAAAAAGAAAATTGGAACCATGCCCAGGAAAGCTGCTTTTTTTTTTATTATTATTTTTTTTTAACTTTCTACACCATTCAGTCCATTTTTTTATTTTTTTTTTACATAGTAATTTCTGAAGCAAAATAAATTATCTACAATCTGCTGCGTTGGGTAAAAGTCCTACCTAGCATCTTCTCGGGAACTACTAGCACATCACCTTTTCTTACAGGACTACGTGAAGTGGTATCTCACCAGCGATATTCCCAACTCTTTTGTAGCTGCATGTAAACATACCTTCCGATTAACGTTTTAAAACGCGTAGAGTGAATCGTTAACACGTTACGGGGAAGCGGGAACGGAGCTGCCGAAGGAGAGCTGCACCCGTGTTAGTGGGGGGGGAGGAGGGCTGGTTCGCTCGGGATGCACGCACGTACAGACACACACACACACACACACACACACA
>JAOQGH010000023.1:100466101-100509480 GCA_025769975.1 Gallinago jamesoni | reverse complement strand
TTAGTGGGGGGGGAGGAGGGCTGGTTCGCTCGGGATGCACGCACGTACAGACACACACACACACACACACACACACAACCTGGCAAGGGGATGTTATCCGGGGAGTGGTGGTTGAGAAGGCATCCGTTTGCGAGCAAAGCTTGAAGGACACAAGCCGAGATTCCCTGCGCACACTGTCCGCTCCTGATCAGAACTGGCTCGCGCTGCTGGGGTCGCACTGTAACAACCGCACAATGGAGGGGTCGCTCTTGGCACCTTTGATGAACTCTTCCAGAGACAGTTTACCTGGAAGGGAGGGAAACCAACACGGAAATAATTTTTAAAAAAATAAATAAATAAAAATCAGTTAGTGCTGCCACTGTAGCTAAAAAAAAAACCCACACCAAACCCTCAACACTGAAGCACCATACGTATATTTAATCTATCACAAAGGCATCGAGGGGAATTTAGCGCAATGCACAGCAGCCAAATCCTACTCAAGCCCTTAAGCTCAGATGTATTTTTCTTCTGCGAAACAATCTAGCGTAATAATTGTTATTTTTTATTTAAAAAGACAGCACCAAAAGTTACAACAACTGTTCTACCGTAATTTGGCAGCCTTTTGCCCAGAACTAGGCTATACAAATTTCATGACGCCTGAACATAAGGTGTGGTACCTGAACACATGTGGGCTTTGAAAATGCTGCTTATATTACTATGGCATTTTAAACCTAAATATCCCAATTCTCCCCACTTCGCCCCCTTGTTTCTTGCGACATGCAGGGCTGAGCAGTGGTGACTTCTCTTACATCTACATGGCCAGGCTGGAAGGGGCTTTGAGCAGTCTGATCTAGTGATGGATGTCCTTGCTCATGGCAGGGGGGTTGGACTAGATGACCTTTCAAGGTCCCTTCCAACCCAAACCATTCTGTGATTCTATGATCCTACAAGCCACTCGCTGTGCCCTGCAGGGTGTACAGGAACAGGACTGGCTACATGCCCCCGAGGGGATGGAGGCACCAACTCATCACCCTGGTTTTCACCAGCTCCTGGATGCTGCCAGCTTGCCATAGGGACACGGAGAGGACTGAGCTCGGTGGCCAGCTCCTGGATTAGGTCAAGTGGGGAGAAACGAGCAAACCTTCTTGTAGAAATTACAGAAGCTCAAAAACCCATGGCACACCTCTGTCCTAATTTCTAGCTTTTAAGCTAATGTTCCCAAAACAAGTGTTTTCTTAAGTTTTTGTCAGCCTGAAAAAGAGTACTCGTAACTATCAGGATGTTTATGAGTTTTCCCATCTCCTTGCTATACTTAAAAGCAAGGCACAAATCAAAATTTGTTTGCAATATCCGACAGTCAGAGAAGAAGAAACATTTCCGGCCACCAAGACCACACTCGTGTCCCCCCGCACAGACTTTATGGCTTGGCACCGCGTAGCGCCTGCTGCTGGGAAAGGGGTGACTTTATTTTGGCAACACAGGGCAACAGACGGGGGGGGAGGGGGATGGACACAGCAGGTTTTGTGGCCACTACTCTGCTGCACATCTGCAGGCACGACTACTCTGCAGAACAGAAATACTTTAATGGTGTTATTTTAGGGCCCTCCACGTGTGAAGTCAGGGGGTGAAACGCTAGTTTTCATGAAGTCAAAGGTGAAATACTCAAGGACTTCAGCAAGGCCAGGAATTTGCCCCCGAGGGCTGCAGCAGCAGATGCCAAAATGCAGACATAAAATTCTCTTAAACGAAGACCTTTCTATTCGTAAGATCGTATTTTCCCAGGTGTCTATATCTCAGCACTAGAATTAATTCTTTGCTCCCACTGAGCAGTGATATCAGTAGGATACAGCTCCTGATTTCGACATGGGCAGCTGCCCCCTTGGGTAATTCCCAGGGAGAGCTCCACCTCGAGCAGGACGAGAGGAAAGACATCGGCGGGCTGATGGGCAGAGGAAATGTCTTGATTCTGCCTGTGTTTTTCGAGCCTAAGGAAACGAGCTAGCTCAGGTGGAGGGGCTGTGACGGGTACGCTGTCAGATAATTTACCCAGTGGCTCCATAACTGGCTCGGGGGCTGTTTCATCCCCCCAGGGCACACACTGCAATGAAGGAAATACTGCAGGCTCGTGTGTGACCATGAGTATACCTACACACACCGCAAACATGCACAGAAAATAAGTATTATGGAATCAGGGGAATTTTTGCTTTCAGGTACCCGACGTGCATTACTGATGACAAGCCCAGGAGCACAGCCCTATCAAGGGGAAAGGAATAAAACCTCCTGCCCAGTTTGTGCTATGCCCAGAGAAAGTAACCTGAAGATACTGGACTTGGGGGAGTTTCAGAAGAGCCTTTGTAGAAGGGGATTCAGCCATGAAATGTCGGGAAAAGGCTGTTTCCATCCTTCCGTCCTCCCAGCAGGAAAAGTCTCTCAGCCACTGCCCACTTTTCCACCTTATTTGTTATGGGTGAGAGATGCTCACCGAGGTCAGGCAGAGACCACAGGCACCGGTGGGGACATCCCTGTCCTCTGCCACCCCTCAAATACCACCATCTGCTTCCACCAACGCCTGGCTAGAAAACCTCTATTTCTAGAGCCTATGAAGAAGGGCCGGTGGAGATCCTACCGTCGTTGTTTGTGTCCATCTGTCTGAAGATCTTGTCTGTTCGCTTCTCAGGAGTGGATTCATCCTCTGGCATTTTCATTACTGATGAAACCATTTTGTAGATTGCCTGAGTATTTAAAAAAAAAAAAAGAGAGAGAAGAAAAAAAGATATAGGAAAAACACAACCCAAACGATAAAGCATCAGGACCGAGAAAAAGAATTTAAGCCTGTAGCAATAAAAGGAGGCAGCTGACCCTGGCAGGCAGCTGCAGGACTTTATAAACCAAAACAAATAGAAATTTCTGACTGCAGCTTTTTTTATTTTTCTTTCCTGTATTCATTTGTGCTTCAAAAAAGGCTCCTGAACTGCTGGGTCAGTTTAACTGAAAGTCAGGGTCTAGATTAATGTACGAGCAGGACTGACCTAAAATACAGGAGACGACAGTGTGTAATTTTGTTTACTGCACCTGGGCTCAGCCATCGCCTCTTCAGCTGGCTCTTAACTTACCCTCAGTTATGCATATGCGTGGGGGGGGCTGTATGGGCTACAGGTGAATATGAGTATATAGGAATAGGCAATGTTTTTTGTTGTGGAGGGGTAAGGAAATGTATTTTCAGACTTACAAGAATGTGAATAAAGATGAGAGAGAGACCTCTTTAGGTCCTCTGCAGCCCTAGTCCTCCGGCTAAATTATCCCTGCTCAGCCACGAGGACCAACCACGGGGGAACTCTCCGGATGCATTACATGCTTCCCAGTGCCCCGAGACACATCCCAGTGGCAGAGGGGATGGCAAGCAGCCCTTGGCACAGGGGCCTCTGCATCCCCGCAAAACAGCCTGTGGGCTGTGTGTCTCCAGTCTTCGGGAGGTTAAGACACGCTACAGTCTCTCAGTCAGAGCTCACGTTGACTCAGATTTGAAGCTTCAAAGTATTAATTTTGAGATGAATCAGGTCAGTAAAATTTGCATTTAGGACTTTTCGATCCCATCAACACCCCATTAAGAAAGCCCCAGGGAGATCTGCACACTTCTGGCCGCAGGCCAGGGGTACGGCCGTGTTTGTCTCTCAGGCTCTTTCCTCATTTGCACCTCGTAGGTGCCACCATGACCCCCAGCGTCCCTGTGGGGACCGTGGGCTCAGGAGCCTCCCTGGGGCAGGAGGGACCCAGCTCAGCACATCCCTCGGCTCCAGCTGCCTCAGGGCGAAGAGGTTCCAGCGACAGGAATGAAACATAAAAGAGAGATAACGCCTCACCTGCACTATTTCTAGCATTTCCCCGCGACTGATGTAGCCGTTGCCATCCAGGTCGTACATACTAAACGCCCACTTCAGCTTCTGTTCCAGCTTGCCCCGAGAGGTGACGCTCAGGGCGATGATGAATTCCCTGAAGTCGATCGTCCCATCGCCGTTGGTGTCGAAGGTGCGGAAGACGTGCTCCGCAAACTTCGAGGCGTCGCCGTAAGGGAAAAAATTCGCGTATATTTTTTTGAACTCTTCCACAGTCAAATGGCCCGTGGGGCAATCTTTTAGGAAGCCCTTGTACCACTCCTGCAGTTCGTGGTCTGTGAACTCGGTGTTCTCGCGCAGGTCCTGGAGCACCTCGGGGCGCAGCTTGCTGTTCTGCTTCCCCATCCTCGTCTGGATCCGGGTTCAGCGGCTGCAAAGCAAGAGAGCCCCTGCGTCAGCTCGGCAGAGAGGGGCCGGGGGCAGGCAAAGCCCTGCCCGACATGCAGACTCTGCCCAGGGCAAAGGGGCAAGAGGAGAAAAAGGAGGCTATAAATCACTAGGAAAATATCTCATTTCATCTGGCCTCTTCTCCTCTCCCCTAGGCTCTCTCAGTTACTAGGATGCTGATGGACGACAAGGGAAGGCAGTTTGGGAGGTACTATTTAGGAAATATTAACCCTTATTATTAATCCGTATTATTTGGGAAAAAATAATCCTCATTATTCTATCTCTCTGCTACAATCCCACTCTTCTATCAGATAGCTTGCGATGCCCAGCTCTGGATCTCAGCTCTTGACCCACCCCAACAGGATGATCGGCTGCAGCGACCGAGCGGGCGAGGACAGCAGGGGCAATGAAAAGTAAAATCCATCTATTTAAGAGTGAAAGTAAGCAGGGGCGAAGTGAAGGGCAGGAAGGGCAGGTGGTGCCGTGCCAGTCATGTTGGCATCACCCAGATGCTCTTTGAAGGCCCTTGGCTTATGGAGCATCTCCTCCCTCCCTGCATCCCTCGACCCACGGCGGTCCCCCCAGCGCGGTGGGGCTGGGTGGGTGCTGCTGGTGGCACCCTGGGTGTCGCAGGTGCAGCAAGGCTGGGCTCAGCACAGCCCGCACTCAACAGCATCACCCTGGAAGACCTCTCTCTCTCTCTCTTCTTTCCAACCACAGAGGCAGTATGAGCAGCTGGGTCGCTGCCACAGCAGCACTGGAAAAAAGGGACTTCATCCTTTCCAGCAGATCACAATCCTCTGCCCCCCCGGGGCATGCAGAGAAAAGGGATTTTTAAAGCAAAATGTTTGGCAAAGCAACTCCTTTCAGGTTTATCGGGTTTTATGCTTTTAAATAAGCTTATTCAGTAAGTTCAGTATTCCCCAACGTGGGCAAAAGGGCATTTTAATCTCAGGATTTTCCCAGGATGGCAGGAGGGGGTTGGGTCTGTGCCCTCCTTTAACAGTGCCCATAACGTGTGGGGCACGGTGCAGGTGAGAGTGCCCAGCAACAGGAAAGCTCCTTCGCCAAAAGGGAAGACGTTCAATCTGCGCTTAGGAAACAACAGAAAAACACCCGAAAGCATGACATCTTTTTGGCTTTTACCCCTTTGAGCCTTTCAGCTATTTCCCAGCAATACCGAACTGAGCTGCCACGCAAGGGGCTGAGCTGCATCTCCTTCCCCACCCTCAAGAGGTTTATTCCCAAGCTCTGCACAAAGTCACATCCAAACCCCTGTGACTGGTCCGCCGTACATGACATTTCTCTGCACAGCCTGTTACGACCCCGTTAGGCTCGCTCACAGCCGGTGCAGAAGGCAGGCTAGTAATGGCCCAACACTGCATGGCTACTCGGAAACTGCCAGAGCTGAGCAACACAGCGTGCAGAGACCAGGAAAAATGTAACAGGGGCTAAGCACTTCCCAGAGAGTAAAAATCCCAAGCATGCATAAGAAGCTAAAAAATAAAAAAATAATAAAAAAAAAGTTAAAGGTCAGCAAAAAATAAGTTGCTCTACAGAAGAGAGATTTTCAACAGCTCAATTTAAGCTTGTTTTATTTGTATTCTACTTAGTCTCTGCATCGCCTCAGCAATGTAAAAAATCCACATCCTGCTCTGTGGCTTAATGCTCGGAGACAAAAACCAGCCAGCTGCTCATTAGTTCAATGCATCGGGCTTAACGGAAAACTGTGTTATCATTAGCACTTCTGTTTTCTAGAAAAGCTGCCAATATTTCAGCTCCAAAGCTTTATTTTTGTCCGTTATACTGCAGAGTTTTCTCCGGGCTCCTGACATACCTCTGCTCGCTCCCAACACGCAGGGATGCTCCGTCTCCTGGTCCCTGCCACCACCATCCACAGGAGAGGCACCGGGCTGCCCTCCAGTTAAACTACTAACTCCCAGCTGCTCTTCTTTGCTGCCTTTCCATCTTTGAATCTCCTCTGCTCCAGATATTCATCCTTGCAGCGCCAAGGGCAGAAAGCACAATATTCTGCTCTGCTGCAGTCAATTTGCAGAAAACAGTGGCTCGGAGCAAATAATGGATCGACCATGATGCCTGGGTGCTTCGTTAAGATCTACTGTGCCCGTCCAAAAGCAGTCCCTGCCTTGTTGGCTGCTGTCTTGGACCTGCCTGGGCTTTGGTGCAGCCCTGGGAGGAGGGCAGGAGGAGCAGCAGAGCCCGCTCCATGCAGGAGCTGGACTTTAAAGCAGAAATAAACTCAGCTTTAATCACCCACCGGGCTGGGGGGACTGTAAAACTTCCAACTGGCAGTTAAAAGAGGTTTTAAGAGGTTTAATGCCAGTTCTCCCTTTTCCTGTAATACATTTGTTATTTGTTACCTTAAAAATAGAGGCCTCCAGACAACAGAGAGCTAAGATGTTAACTTTATTTATTAGATTTCACTACTCCTATTAGCAGGAAGATATATCCTGTTGTTTGGATGGATGCTCATTTAGCGTCAGCTTCAAAAGCTTTATATTCAAGTAGTCTTTGCATTCAACAAATTACAGGCTATTCCAATCCTTCCTCCTTTTACATTGTTTTATATCAGAAAAGTAATGTGCAATGCTCTGAACACAACCTCTTCTTGCATATGAGCTTTCTGGAAGGCTTCATAATGTGTTCAACCCAAATATAACCCTGCAGTTGTTGTAACCAATTTGTTACGAATAATTAAATAACCAACATTAACATTAATTTATTAAAGTCCATCTAAAAAAAAAAAACAGCTTCAATGTGAATTGTGTTTTCGGGTAGCTCCTCTGAAATGAAATGCCTAAACATCTCATTAATCATGACAGCAACCCCTGCTGCTGGCATCCAACTGACATTTCATTCAATTGCTATAAAATGCTTTCATCAAATCACTTTCCAGAGGCTCAGTGGCTGATTTAGCCACAAGACCACTTGGAGGATGGCTGCTAATGGAAATCACAGGGATTAGGCCTGGGATACTCAGGTCAGTCCTGTGATTAGGGCTGCGGGGTGTTTTTTTTTTTTAAAAAAAGAGCCTGTACCAGCCAAATCACTCACTGCAGCAGGTGCAGAAGGCAAGGGAGGAGAGACATCCTTGCACCCAAGGTAGCCCTGAGCAGTCAGCAGAGACCTAACTCCAACACAGCCAGCCTGTCTGTCATCTTCCACCACGGCAGGGGAAATCCAGGGGAGCGATGCCACATAACGCTGCACCAAGGTCTGTCCCCGCTCAGCTTGATGAGCAAAAAGCCCTCAGAACATCTGGCACTACCGTGGCAGTAGCAAAAAGAGTCACAGGAATGCCCTTGAGGTGATCAGGACAAGGAAAATCTTGGAAGTATAACTGCAGACCCATAGACTTCACAAGTAAATCACTGCTCAGGAAAGCGATGCTCAGTCAGGTGAGGCTCAAACAGCGGGAAACACAGATATGTGTTTTGTGCCAGTCTCACATCAAATTTTTTGTTAAAATTATGGAGTGCTGCTGTCTGCCTGTAATAAATTACATCCAGCCAGGCGAAAAACTGAGATGCCAGAGAATTTCTACCTGAATATATCCTCTGCTCTTCTAGGCTCACCAAAAATAAGCAGTAATCTCATAGCAGAAGCCTAGCAATGAGGAAAAAGGTCTTTTACTGAGGCCAAGGCACACACGAACTATGCAGCACCATGGGGAGAAACTGTAGCCAACTCTGAAATAGCAATTCCGTGTTTTTACCAATAGATGGACTGGTTGTCAGCATCCACGCACTGAAGTATTTTAAATACTTCTAACAAAGCTGAGCGCATCCTACTTTCACATGAACTCTTCGTCAACCACCTGTTCCTACGGAGAGAAGCGTTCTCTGAGCACGTAACCCAGAAAGCTGGAGATTAACCTGGCTTTTTCACTGCAAACCTTCTGAAAGCAACAACCCCCTTGAACTGAACTCCTGATGGGATCCTCTTAGTGCATCAGTTACGGCTGCGAAAGGAGTAATGACTCCTCAGAGATGCACTTCCTTGTGCAAGCCCCCTCGGATACTGATTTAGTGTTAAGAAAAACAGGAAAATTGATGAAAAGCCTGTCTGTAGGACAGAACTGCTCTCCAGCAGAGAAAGACAGTGTACAGAGAAACAGAATAAATACTCTTTATATTATCTGAGCTATCTGCTTTGCAGGGGGAAACCTAAGCACCAATTCTCTTGCAGGGCTCTCTTACCAAACAGAACAAGTGTGTCCGAGATCTGATACAGCCCTCAATCTCTGTGCCTCTGGGGCTGTAGGAGCCCCAAGCAAATGAACTGCATAAGCCAGGCAGCAGATACTGCTCTAAGCTGGCATGAAATGCAAGAACCATTCCCACAGGGGTGGAAGATTTTTTTATTAAAGCACCTGAAGCGTCAGATCCGTCACCGATGCCTTCTGCCTTGGGGTGCAGATGAAAAGACAAAAGGATTTAGCCCCCAGGGACCTTGTGAGCATCATGTTAAGAAAATCTTTGCTTGGAAACACTATTTTACAGAGACGGTGGTTAAACACTGGCATAGGTTGCCTAGAGAAACTGTGATGTCTCCATCCTTGGAGATACTGAAAACCCAACTGGACACAGTCCTGGGCAATCTGCTCTAGCTGACCCTACTTGAGCAGGGAGGTAGGACGGGACAATTTTAAGAGGTCCCTGCCAACATCAACCATTCTGTGAAATAGCCTCAATATCCTTTTTCCTCAGGCTGGGTGCCTGACGAGAACCATGAGGAGGTCCTGCTCCCCTGGGGCAATTCAGCAACCGTGATGCCTTGTTCTGAGGCTGTATTTTTTGAAATCTGATCCTTGTATTTAAAAACGAACAAACAAAAACTACACAAAACCCCACAGGTAGCCCAAATAAAAGCCTCAGCCACTAAAGATCTGTGCTGCCACACTTCAGGAACACATCCTCAAAGGAAAATGTTTTGGGGTCTGGCAGCACCAGTGCTCACCAGCTCAGTCAAGGCACAGATGTATTCAAGATGACTCCAGCTCCTGTGGGCCAAGCTGCAAGAAGGAGATGGGTTCTCAGGCACCCCAGCTAGCAATAAATGCCTAATGGTAAGAAAAGAACATATAGCAAATAGGCTGAAAAAGAGGATTATAATAACATCCTCTGGACCATGCTTTGCCCAGGGCTGGTCAAAGGGTCTGACCTGAACTGGGAGGGTAATGAACTTGGGAGTAAAAGAGCAGATTTTCTTACATGTTTTAACGCCAGTATCCTAAGCAACAAGCATTGCAACAGAGAAGGCACAGGATATACAAATAACGTTGCTATAGATGTCTGGTCCCACCCGGTAAACTCAAGGTGGACCTCTTTCCTGCCCCGTGGCAAAGGCAGCGCCGATGCTCACAGAGCGGCCACCGCAGCGCCCGCTCGGCTCCCACCCAGCCCCTGTGGCTAAAAGCGACACCTTTCTGATAAAGTTTGAAGTGCAACAAGGGCCGTCTTCACCACTTAAAAAGTTCATAACAGATAGTGGCAAGACAAAAGAGAAACCCCAATCAATAGTGCCCCCGGACCTTCAAAGGCTGGGACAGGCTGGCGTGGAGAGGAGCCGGAGCTCCTTCCGCCGCTGCCTCCGGGGAAACAGGAAGAGCCAGGAAACCCGACAAGCCAAGAACAGACCATAATAAATAAATAAATGGGCTTTACAAATTTTTCCCTTTCAATGACTAATCGCACTTTAATTTAAATAAGCAACATTGCTTACTTGGGACTTATCTTCAAGCTAAAGCCTTTAGTGTATTAAAAAAAGTAGATAAAGGGGAAAGGGAAGGACCACTCTCTGAATCACCCACATTTTCAGTTTCGGAAAACTCAGGAACAATTCTAGTGTGTACATTGAACGTCCTTCCAAAAGGCACAGTGAGTTGGTAACAGACCTCGAGCCACCTCACTTTGTAAGTTTATCCATAAACACATACCCAGAAACCGCGTGGCCTTGAAAACCCGATTCCATGTCTGAGATGAAAACCGATTATACGTAACCACTTCTCCCCAGCTCGCCAAAGAAAGATATAATTACAAAGGCTCCAATGCTGCAAATAGCTATGTGAGACAAATATTTCCAGGCGGGCACATTAATTTCACAGAGTCAGTTGCAAGGGCTGAAACCTAAGGAATTCACTTAAAGGTCTCTGGATTGCTCCTGTCTATTGAAGTCACTTTACTCAGGATTATATTCCTGATTTAAAGGGAAAAATCATTAGTCTCTGACATCAAGCATCGATGCTTTAACCTGCGACCCATGGGTACACAGTGCAGAGGCATTTGCAGACGACAGTGGCAGCATCTTCCTTCCCAACCACAGCAACCAGCCGGGACACGCCGGTACCCGCTGCGTCCACCAACACTGACCCCATCACCCCGAGATGAGAGTCTGCCGTCAGGGACACGGTTACAAATTCACTGTGAAGAAACAGTGAACCTGAACCACAAAAGAAAAGAACCACAAAACATCCCCAAACCCACTCATGAATGGCTGCTAATAATGAAAAGATGAGACCCGTGTTGGGACCAGAAAAGCAACGGTTCCTCTGGGAGCTCTCTGTAAGTTCTCCAGCTCAGGGAGGAGAGCTTATTACTTTAAAGGGCAAATATTCCCAACACAGTAAGAAAAGCACAGAAATATTTCAAGTAAATTAGGAAATTGGGTTAATTTGGGTGGGAGCAGATTGGGCAGCAATGCAGCTTGTGATTGCAGACAGGAAAAGAAAATCATGAGTGGATTTTCCTCGTCTCCTCCCTTTGCCCTTTCCTTCTTCTTTTTTTTTTTCTTTTTGTTTAACAAAACAACGGGAGAAGCAGCCAGCCCTATTTTGTCTTCAGAGGCTGTGCAAAGTTGGCAAGGCTTAAAAAAAAAAAAAAAATTACAGTTTGTTTACACAATATTACAGAGCAAGGAAAACATGTCAGCACAATGACCGTGTGTACAAGGCCTTTTTCTGAGAAGGCCGGGTTGTGTGAGGAAAAACCCTCAGCACGTTCACTGAAGATACTATTGTGATATACATAATTTTACATACAGCTCTGTGAGGGCAGGCCTGCAGAATAGGGAAAGGTGCCTGACGCGAACCGGCAAATCGGAGACAACATTGCAAGGTTTTAGAAAAAGGGGAGAAAAATTATAAAAGTCAGCACAGGGCATTATATTTTTACTATAATTAAAACCACAGCACAGTTGGGCTGCTTTGTCATTGGATTTTAAAAGTTTCATACAATGCATTTATTTAATTGATGAAGGTAAATCAAGCATAGTTCTCTACAGAATAATCACAGCCCTGGGAGAAACGAAGCAGGTTAAAATTTCAGCTTAATTACCCAAAACATGGCAATATCAAGAGGCAGACACAGAACCTGAGAAAACCCCATAGCATCAGAGCCATTCACATGGAGAAGATGGAGGGTTTGGGAACAGGACACTTGCTAAAGAGACAGTGACAGATGACAATCAGCCCTCAGAGGCTGGAGATCTGACACCCTTTCCTTCCCATATCTCTGCAGGTGCTCTGCTGAGATACGGGGGTTGGAGGATCAAGGGGATTTCAGGGTAGTGAATTTGAAACAGGCCACACAAGAGAGTTGGCTTTGTTTTCAAAGAGTGGAAAGAAACTCTTTTTTTTTTTTTTTTTAAAAAAGCATTCTTTAATAGAAGTATGCTTAGTTAAAAGATGCTAAAAATGTGGTTTGGGAGATACGCCAACTAGCTACCTTCAACAAAAATTCAATCAAGAGAAAGACTGTCACTAACAGTTTCATCCATCAAATACACAGCTATCGCTAACAATTTCTACTAATACTGAATTACTTGTCAAAAAAAAATCTCAAATCTAATCTAAATACATCTGTTTATTTTATTAATCTAGCTTTCTAGACGAGCTTATAGCAAAATCTATGCCGGGATGCAGACATCCATCTGGGGCAACATCTTGCTGTCCTCCCAGGATGGCTAGGTCTGTCCACGCCATGGCACATGCAAGCTGGTGGCTCTCCATGGACAACATGTTCAAGGGCACCCGCAGGTGTTTGCCCAAGGCAGTGCCTCAGTGGTGTGAACTCCAGACCCGATGGTCACAGGGCAGGGCATTGATGCTCTTGTTAGGTGGATCCTGAACACAAAGTGCCATTTTCTATACCTGTTGCAGAGATTAGGAGGACATCCTTGCTTGAGCAGCAGAGATATGACAGACCATCTCTCGGGCCACGCATGGTGCTCTGTGATACAAGTAATACCTCCTCTCACCTCCTACTTCAGTTCCCATCATTAAAAATGGGAGATCTCCAGAAAACAGGAGACATTGTGTTATTTTGTGACTAGTTCCTACAAAATCAGTACAGAAATGGGCAACAGTCCCGCTGCCTGGGACTGTGCTTGCTGGACTCTCCCTCCCAGCAGCTGAGTCCAAGGCAAGCAGTGGGTGATGCAGCAGCACAGCAGGACACCTCCAGTCCCAGCCCATGTGTAAGTAGCTGCAACCTTCATTAATCCTGATGCTCAACAGCATGATCTGCTTTTAAGTCTGTTCGCTATAAATGATGCAGAAGGACAGTATGACTGACTGTTTCAGAGAAAGGGAATCTCTATATCAGAGGAGACAGCTGAAGACCCCCTGACCCCGACCCACAATGACATTTTTAGGGCCACCAAGAACAGCCCCGTGAAAATCCGTTCTCTCCTTTGGAATTCTGTGCAGCGTTCAGCACTTGAATGCAAATCATCTCAGAAGCAAACCATGCAATCTGCACTCAAGACATCACTTTTTTCATTAACCTCCACCACAGGGCTCCATCCCCAGCAACATCCACACCAAATGTGCTTTTCTGAGCACTGTGGGTGAGGGCTGCCTGGAGCTGAGCCTCTGTCAGCAAGCTGGGTAAGATTGCAAAAATTGGAAAATCAAACCACACTGAATTTTATATTTATACCTAAAGTGACACCTGTGGTGGCCAAATGGGTGTATTTTCCTCCCTAACAAGGTATGGTAACAGGAAGGAGATACGATAGGTTTGAAGCAGGAAGCACCCCAACAGGCGTGTGATGAGAAGAGCTGACCTACACCTGAGACCACGCATGGGGCACATCCTGTTCCCACCACCTCGGTGCAGCATTGGTGAAGGTCTCAACTGGAAAAACAGGAGATGTCCTCTCTACAGCAACGTTGAAGGTGGACATTCATTGGGGAAGAAGGGGATGAGGGGTAAAACCCACTCTTGATACCACCTTGAGGTCCCTCTTTCAGATGGCACTATCTTCAAGAACCTTGTTTTAGCAAAGGCAAAAAACCCAAACACGTAATCACTAAGGTTCTAACATAACAGGCCATGGACAGATAAACTCTTCTGGGTCTGGCCATGCCAGGATACTGACCACAGCCAGTTTTTCATCTTTTCATTTATTATTCTGGTCTTTGAAGAGATCCTAAGCTATATCTGATATCAACGACTGACAGCTCCACTTTTTTGCAGGGCTACAGAAAACCCTACTAAACCCAACACTTTCACCAAGTTCTGCATCTTTCACAAACTAAGATCCACAGTAGCCAACTTTTTTTTTTTTTTTTTTTTAAAACCTCCCTTTCCCAGGGATGACGTATTTATTTTCTTGGAAATTTTCAGCAACTTTTCTGCACAAGGAGAAGGTATCCTGTGTGAGAAACCATGTCAACAAGACCCTTCCGTAAGCAGAGCACTTGCGTAATGTCAATACAATAATTTATCATTTATTTTTTCCTCTTCAAAGGAACAGGAAAAAAGTGTTTAAAGGACACAGCAGTTGTTAAAAGAGGGTTATGCTGATGGAGGATGGTGAATTAATTGAAAGTTTCTGAAGTGATGCCTTCTCCTGGGGTGTGCAGACATCATCTTTCAGCACACAACAGTGAAGCTGCTTCCCTTCTCCTTGAAGCCTGCTAACAGCTTTTTGTTGGCAGTTCGTATGTTGAAAGGGGAAGGCCAGTGAATGTGCCACTTCAGGGTCAGGAGTCAGCTCCAAAACTGATGTTTGGAGTCACAATGGCAATAGGGAAGAGGTTCCTGCCAGAGGAAGATTAAGCTTTATCTCCTCAGCTGAAGGCAGTCTGGACCATGGAGGCACCAGGTAGATCTTCCAGCTGATGTTCTACCCAGGCTGAGCCTCCTGTCAGTCTCTTCTCTCTCCCTTCTGCAAACACAGGCACGTTCCTGCTGCTGGACTTTCCTGAGATACACCCAGCACAACAGAAACAGTCCCACATTTCCTTCCCAAGCTCTGAAGAAAGTAGGCAGTACCTTAAAAGCACTTCAGGCTCTCACATCCTTGCAGTCAGCATATTTTTTTTTTAGCTTCATGACCCTCTATTGCAGAGATCGTGTCTTGTCAGACTTATCTTGAGACTTCCCTCAAGTTTCACAACTCGGATGCAGCAGCAAGCATCAATCAGGGACCCAAAGGAAGGTCAACCCTCGTATCTCCTCTCTGCAGCACCAACATTTCCAACTGCAGGAGGGGTGGTGGGGCAGAGTGGGCAGATGGGCATTTATACATCTCATAGCCCAGCCCAAGACAGTGCTCTTTGGCATCTTGGTGCCAAAACCTTCTGTTTTGGAAAAGAAGAGGAACTGCAGCTGAGGATGACCCCACTGAATGATAGCATGTTGCCCCGGCATGGAATTTGGAGCAACTCCAAGAAGGGTGGGACTGTAAGGAAGTGGACAAAAGCTTTGGATAGAGATCTACGGGGAGGAAGCACTTCCTACTTCCTATACTCCACAGAAAGGACGAGCACTTTAAATAACCCTTCTCCTGAGCCGAGCTGAAGACCAAAAGAGTTGCTGCGGGAAGAAAGTCCTATCTAGCTGGGACCCAGCTGAAGGCTGGCTGGGGGCTCCCATGGGATGTGCCATCCCGCTGCGGTTCCCACCACGATGGTGGGAAGGGGAAGGCTGGGCTGCCCACAGTTCCGTGGTGACCGGCACCGTCCAGATAAAAAAGCCCATGGAAAGCCTAGGACAGGGCTCTCAGCTCCCCCACCAAAGGTGCAAAGCCAGACTTGCCCCCCAAAACATCTTTTGCTGATAAAGGAAAATCAAGAAGCTACATTTGCACTTTGCAATGCCATCTCAACATCACACTGTTTCTCAGTCCCATTTAGCCCCTTCCCATATGGCCTATAGGGCTGCAGCAGCTCCTTTATTCTGACGGACAGAGACACTCAGCTGTCTCCATTCATCTCTCCCAGCTCCTTCCCTCCCTCCCCACCTCTGCAGCCACGCTGGACCTTTCCCCATTGCCTCGTTTCTGCCTCTCTCATGGTCCCAACATGTAGGTCATAAACACTGGAGCCAGGACAACCTGTGGGTTGGGTAACAGTACTGATAAGCAAATAACTGGCACTGACAAAAAAAAACCCAAACCCTCCTAATGAATAGAATCACAGAATCATAGAATCCTTTTGGTTGGAAAAGACCCTTGGGATCATTGAGTCCAACCATCTACCCTACTCTACAAAGTTCTCTCCTACATCATATCCCGCAACACCACATCTAAACAACTCTTAAACACGTCCAGGGATGGTGACTCAACCACCTCCCTGGGCAGCCTACTCCAATGCCTGACTACACTTTCTGTGAAAAACTCTTTCCTAATGTTCAGTTTAAACCTACCCTGTTGTAGCTTCCATTACTGATGGAATATTTACTTTCTTGGATGCAAGAGAATCAGACCTTACATACAGTAATACAGTAATACATATTTGTATACTGTATTTAGACCACCCAGATCTTTCCTTTGTAGAGTACTGCCTCGGTTATCTTATCTGGCCATATTAATGTATGTACTCAGTTGTCACACCTCTCACCCGCCCTGTTCTCCACCCCTGGCATCAGCTCACAAGAAGAAGCCTGTTCGTCATTTTTCAATCCCTCCTTAGTGCACTGGAGCACCCATTGCCTGTTAGCCCAAGAGAAGAAGACGTGCTGTGCCAAAGTTGGTTAAATCTACACCTCAGATAATTTCAATGGGCTTGAATATTTAGTAATGGAAAATAAGGGAGAGTAGGAAGGAAACCAAAGGTTTGGAAAATAGCAGGCTAGACAGATTAAGAAGCAATGTGGAAGAAACATACTCCAAATTATATTCTCAAAACACAAATGAAGATATAGGCAGGTTAGAAAGAACCAAGCTGTGCACACATTTTTGCTACGGTCTCTGCTAAGAAATGGGATTGCTTTGAAATGGGATTGAGTAAACAAACTGCACCTTCCTGGAAGAAAAAATTAGTTCATGAATGGCTTTGCACAAAGCAATTACCCACTGGTTTGGAACAGATGTCTGTGGTTTTGACTTGCTGAGATAGCCATCAAAACTGTGTTGAGTCCAAAACTGGGAGAAATAAAGTTATCAGCTCCCCCCTGGTTTTACAAGGGAGTGAAAGAGTCAAAACTATTTCTCATAGCAATTATCTGCCAGGCTCTGGGTTCACTGGACAACAAAACACGCTCAGTCAATGTACTGTTGTTATAAAACTCCTGGTTTATCTCTACTAATTCATATTATGGCAATATGGTGAGCACTCAGCTGTGAGAAGGTGGCTTTGTTGGGTTGAAATTAGACAAAGTCCAACAAGAAACAGCCCGTGGTGACACCAAATTTGCAGCCAAGGGTGAGAGGGGCAGACCTGCCCCAGTGCCAGCCCTGGAGAGGTGGCACGTTCACCATGGGCATGCACTGAAGTGAAAACGCTGAATGCCACTGTTCCTGCAAATGCAGTTCAGCTATTACAGGTTATTTATCTTTCTCCTGTTCCTTCCAAACTATCTCAGTGTCCTATAAGCTTCTGTTACTCAGCTTCGTCCTAACGGCTCCCGTACTGAGTTATGCCAAGGTAGATGTATCTCAATATACTCGCACTTTAAGACAGTCAATGCTCATTATTTTCAATATTCCTAAAGATGTGCTAGTCCTCTTGGAAATACTGTCACGCTGAGGTCCTTAAGGCATCCCACAGATGCATGTTTGGGCATTTTGGTAAGTGTTAGGGGAGCTCATGCCCAACAAGAGTTCGTCTGTCACACCGGGGTACAAGTGGCACTGGAAAGCCCTGGCCCCTTGCATTGCACATTTTTGCTGCTTCTTACTGAGACACTTGTGCATAAAACCAGGCAAGCTTTACCCCTCCTCATATAAACAACACCACCAAACTAATGGTACTGGCAATTCCCCTCACTCCACTGAGCTAACAGTGAGGAGTCAACAGAGGAAGGGGCCACCCAGCTCACCAGGTTTGGCAGATGTAGCATCACTCATGGACTTGCTTACTGAGTCTCATCCAAAAAGCTAGCCCAGCTTTGCTCCTATTACTCCAGTCACAGGACTGATCCCTCTAACAGCTCAAAATCACCTTCCAACTTCCAGCCCAAATGTGTTCAGTACTGGTTACAGCATTTGCTCTGGTCCTAACTTAATCTTCTCTAGAACTTCCCCCCTGCTACACACATGCATATAAAGCCATCCCTCTCACATCAGCCTTGGCTTTCCTGGCTTAATCGAGCTGGCTCTTCGCACCCCCTCTCAGACACACGTTTTCCTTTCCCTGTGTTGTAGAAATCCTCCTCTGCACTTCGTGCAGTGACAGCCCCCTGACTGCTGGCCACCAGGACCACACTGCATCACCGTGGATGAGGTCTTGCCCGCCCCTGCACAGTGACACAAGTTTCCTTATCTGCACTGGGAACACATCCAAGAAGAGGATTTGTCTTTTCACCTTAGTGCCTTGGGTCAATCTGTGTTCAGCTCTGCTTGGGCTCTTCTCTGTGCTTCCAGATGAGCAGCTTCTCCCGCCATCAGAGACAGACTCCCCCTGCATTTCTTGCCTTTTGAGTGACTTCCATCCCCAAGGTTAACCAGCTCGCTCATAACCACGTCCTGATCTTCTTTCACGTTAATGACAAAAGGCAACGTCATGGCATCAGATATCTGATCTGCACGCTCCCAAATGTGAAGCTTTAAAACCCATCTGCTGATAAGGTCTAATGGAAGAGATGTGAAACTCAGTGGAAAAACAACATTAAGAAACAAGTGATCCAACATGTTTCTGGAACATCTCCACACGTAAAACCTAGCAGTGCACATCACACAAGGATTTTCCAGTTTCTTCTCCAGCTATAAGTGTGAGTCAGCCTAGGAGGACCACTTCTACCACCCATCCAGTGGGAGGGCAGAGAATAATGGTGTATTTGTTTTATAAACAAAACAGCAGGCTTGTACAAAACCAACCAACCAAACAAATCTAACCACAGCCATAACTAAGGGAGACCACAATCACTCTCTATTTGCTATTCATTAAGATCTGTGTACTAGAAAATATTTTCAGCAAGCGCAGCTTCCCCCACACACATATTTGTATTTTATCCATAATCCACCTGCTGGGCTTTTTTTTTTTTTCTTCCTAAAGGAGAAGATTCAGATCTGACATATCACAGGAACTGCTGCAACAAACAGAAAGGTAGTTTGCTCTGAAAATAAGTAAAAAAAATTTCCCCCTTCACCAGGGCAGTGAGAAAGGTGCCTGAAAATACCCCTGGCTGGACGCTTGGAGCGGGTTGCAGCTCCCCTGGAGCGCGGGAGCCTCAGGATCTGCCTTTGGGGCAGGGAAGCAGTTCAGCAAAGGTGTGTTTGTGCACGCTTACAGGCACACGGTGCTTGCACTAAATGAGAAATACGCCACTGAGAAAAGCACTTTTTTTTTTTACTTTTTTTTCCCCTAACATCAAGAGAAGCATGCCCTTTGATGCTTTACCCCCCAGGGCGGACAACTGCGGTGGTCTGGCACAATTCCTCCTCTAGCTCCAAGCAGCCCCTGCACCACAGCAACGTGGCAGGACCCTCCGCAAACCAGGCAGGCACTCTCGTTTGGGCCGCCGTCCAAGCCTGTGGATGGGGAGAGACCATGAAAAAATACTGCAGGTTTGATCGTGTGCCAAAACTCTGGCCTACACCGTAAGGGTGTCTGGATGTACGCTGGGGCACCCAGGTGGCTTTGGCCAAGGCTCAGCTGGCCGCTCGCTCCTATGGCCCATCGCTGCCGACACACGAGTCATGAAAAAGCTTCCAGCCCCTACACAGCTCAGCATGCGTGCCCTGTGTGCATGCATAAATCCCCCAGATTGACTTTTCCTGTAAAAAGCTAGTGTTTCTTGACCGAAGCGGCTCTTTCTGGCAGGGAGGAGAGGAGGTTTCTCCACGCTGCACCATGAAGCTGCAGAGGCTGCCAGGAACCACCACAGGAAGAGCTTACAGAGCTCCTTGACACCAGAGCACCGCTCTTCACCCACAAATAACCTCACTAAAACAAACCCAACCTCTCGTTGCTGTTGCAGCCAGCATTTCCAAGCCCGCATCTTTCCTGGAGAAAGCCCCAGCATGCATACAGCATACGCTCCAGCCCACGCTACGTTGAAGAGGAGCAGCCCGGTTTCACGCGTCAGTACAAGCGGTGGGAGCTCCGTTTGCTTTGCCAAGAGCACATCTTGGTGCATCTTAAAGTTAACCAAAGGCCCGCTGCTCCAGCTCTGCGAGGGGAATCGCATCCACCGGCGGCTGCCCCAGCCCGAAGGCAGGATGCTGGAGGGCTCCCCCGCTGCTGTGCAGGGAAGCAGCAGCTGGGACCTGGCCTCCGCTGTGCCAGGCACCAGGCACCAGGCTTAAAAAGAGCCCGTTGCTGTGCCAAAAAATGGGTAACTGGAGTAGAAAGGCTTTGCCAAGCAGCTGGCTGGAGAAACACATCTTGCCACAGCAAACACCACCCCTGCACTGACGCAGTGGAAGGTCCTTTCCAATCAGTCCTGGGCAGGTCCAAGGACAGGAACCAGGGATGAAGAGGAGGTGGCTGACAAACAGCAACACTTGGCAAGCCTAGAAAAAAATTGATCTGCTGCTTCACCTTCAAAAGGCTATCGACCTCTTTCCTATCATTGCCTCCCAGCCCATAAAATATCATTAAATTTACCCTGACTGAAAATACTAGATGCCTCATGTCTTAAACTTGAAGAACATTTTATCCACTTGGACACAGGAATGTTGCTTACCTTCATCAAGCAGCAGTGCCAGCAGTTGTTTAACTACAGTATAAATTTCAGCCTTTGCCAGTAAACAAATGCAGATTTTGACATCAGATCCCACAGGAATGATCACAGAAACAGAGAATAGCTTGGGTTGAAAGGGACCTTTAAAGATCATCTAGTCCTAACCCCCATGCAATAAGTAGGGCCATCTTCCACTGGACCGGGTTGCTCAAAGCCCCATCCAGCCTGGCCTTGAACACTTACAGGGATGGGGCATCCACAGCTTCTCTGGGCAACCTGTTCCAGTGTCTCACCACCCTCACAGCAAAGACTTTCTTCCTTACATCCAATCTAAACCTACCCTCTTTCAGTCTAAAACCATTGCCCCTTGTGCTGTCACCAGGCCCTGGTAAAAAGTCTTTCTCCATCTGTTTTATAAGCCCCCTTTATATATTGAAAAGCTGCAATGAGGTCTCCCCTGAGCCTTCTATTCTCTCAGCCTGTCTTCATAAAGAGAGGTGCTCCAGCACTCTGATCAAATTTGTGTCCCTCCTCTGGACCTGCTCCAACAGGACCATGTCCTTCTTATATTGGGGCCCCAGAGCTGGACGCTCCAGTACTCCAGATTAGGTATCACAAGAGAGGAGTGGAGGGACAGAATCACCTCCCTTGAGCTGCTGATCACGCTTCTTCTTGTGGAACCCATGACACAATTGGATTTCTGGGCTGTGAGCACACGTTGCCAGATCATGTCCAACATTTCAACCACGAGCATCCCCAAGCCCTTCTCAATCCCTTCACACCACAGCCTGTGTTGATACCAGGGGTTGCCCTGACCCAGGTGCAGGACTTTGCATTTGGCCTTGTTGAACTTCGTGAGGTTCACTTGGGCCCATTTCCCAGCCTGTCAAGGTGCCTCTCTCTGGATGACATCCCTTCTCTCAAAGGTACCCACTGCACCACCCAGCTCGGTGCCATCCACAAACGGGGTAAGCCCCACTCAGTCCCACTGTCCTTTGCATTAATAAATTAAAATACACACCACCGCCTCGCAAGGAAAAGCCCTGTCAGGGAATGCCAGCTTGGACTGAGCAATCCGTCATGTGGCAGCTGAAGAATGTATGCAAACTAAGCTGGACTACAGTTTCCTGAATCTCCACTTCCATGCTTTATTTATTTTTATTTAACAAACTAAAACCCTAAGCACCAAACCGAAGGCTCAGTGACAACTTACACTAAACAAACTGGCTACTCAGATCATTGAAACACTTGAGAGCTGCTTTGCTTCTTTCAGTTTACGCACTACTAATCTCTGCATTTCTCTCAGTCTGATAAAGTAATTTAAAAAAAAAAAAAAATCAATTCCACTTTCAGTTTCTGACCGGAGAAAGCATCAAGAGTTCACAAGCTACCAGGATTTTTTTATTTGAAATATTGAAATATTATTTGCCACATACTTTTGGTAAATAATCCCAGTGAGTTTAGGTATGAAACATATCTGCAAAATTAAATGGGCAAGAATGTAAACTTAGTGTCTCTGCTTCAAAACACTCCCAGCCTCACCTAGATGAGTGACCTGGCTGGAAAGTTATTTATCAGAAGAAAGAGGCCAAGCGATGCACAGGCGGGGGAGCCAGGGCAGGGAGAGCAGGGGGGGCAATGCCGGAGCCAGTTATGCAAGTGGGGAAGCACTGGGAGAAAGGACGGGAGGACTCTGCGGGATGCACGGCAGCCAGCCTCGGGAAGCTCATAAAGAGCTCTGGCAGGAACCAGTCGCCCTGCTGGTGATGGTGATCCCAGGCTCCAGCACCGCCGGATGCAGGACCCCGTGCCCGGCACCCCAAGCAGCAGGGAAAAGCCCCCGGAGGCTGGCTGCCCAGCTCAGGGCTTGCTGCTCACATGCGTGGAGCCCCCAGGGTGCTGTGGAGAACAACAAAAGGGCTTTGATGCTTTCTCTGACATCTATTCTGGTTTTTAATGCTGATTTGTTTCGGTTTTGGTTGTTGGTTTTTTTTTTCCCTAGGTTTGCTGCTGAAGTGCCCACGGACAATGAGACTATTGAGCGTTTACTCCAGCATGAGATTAGTTTGGGTTTCAGTTTCTGCTGAGACAGTTCATTTCCTTCCACATTCTTACAGGAACAGATGCTAAAATACAAATGGGCGGTCATCATCATAAAAGCAGAAAAGGGAAGATTTTTCATATAACAGCAGTTAAAATTATTCTTTTTCACAGCTTTAGCCAGAACCATTCAATAGCTTGCTCATTCATCTAATTGTATTACATTAAAGAGGCAAGAAGCTATTACTTTGTCTTTCCTTTAATAACAAAAAAAACCACCCACATACACACCTCAAAATATCAAAAACCCAACCCAGCAACAACAAAACTGGTCTAACTGGCCAGATGAAAAGAAATCTTCAGAGAAGCTAAATAGAAAAATTACTTTAGTCCCCTCCCAAGAGCCTCGCGTGACTGCGATGCTGCCTTCAGACACCGAATTCGATCGCTGCAGCAATTAGTCACAAAGTTCAAGGTGAATTGAAGCCATCGGATACACCCAAGAGCATCCCTGCACTATTACCTGTGCTTCCCCTGCAGAGGAAAACCAAATGGATGAATAACTCGGTGATTATTAAACAGCAGCTAGCCACCCCTGGGCTGCCACACCAGCGAGGACGGGAAGACGACAGACCTCGATCACCATCCATCCCTGGTGCCACCGCTCGAGTCAATGCAGGAGCATCTCCCCTTCGGGTGCTTTGGTACCCAGTGACCACAGCACTGTGGTCTCATCTGGACCCTGCTCCGCCACACCAGCCATGCTTTCCCTTCCACCCACGATTACTCCCTTCATGATTTCCTTGAGCAAAACTGCCTACAGTCATCCAGACACTAAATTACATCCATCAACTTTATCCCTGCTCAGAAAAGCCCCAACAGGGCAAGAAGCTCTCCCATGCAGCTCTGCTATTCAGATGCTTCACCACTTAGATAGGCAATTTGCAACCTCTCCAGGCACTTTTTAAAGTGCCTTTTACATACAGACATAATATCCATCATCCACTAATGCTCTTAAAATGCCAGATGCTTCTTGCTGGCTGCCCCAGCTGGTCAACCCCCACTCAGCAAGCCCATACATCCCTGGTGCAGCTCTGCCAGCCCACTGCTGAACCTGCAAATGCCATCTCCTCCGGGCCAGGGGAAAAAATACATTAATACAGGTCAAAACCGAGATGACAAAGAACCAAAGCCACTCATTCCCCATCAGGCTGCCTTATTGCTCAGTGCAAATTTTCCCAGGAGGTTGCTGAACCTCTGAGAACTAACAAGCCATGAAGTATAAATACAGATGATACATACGTTGGTAGGACTGATGACGAGAAATCACTGATAAAGCTTAGGAGGACTTCCAGAGAAATCTTTTCAAATCACCAGCTTCTGGATTTGAGACAAGTGAGGTAGGTTCATGGAGGTAAAAACTAGGTTCATGGAAGTTCATGTAGTAAAAAGGATAGAGCTCACATGGAAAAGAAAGTAAAGGTCCACGGAGGCCACTCAGGCCAGAACCAGGCTCTGCAGCATCTCACTGACCACAAGCTAGAGGAGCTTCAATCCTGCCTGTAAAGAGCAGAGAAAACTATGCAACTTCCTGTTGCCTTTGTCAGCTTATTTGTGAACACTTCAGTATTGGGAACATTATTTTAATTGCCTGTGCATCCCCTGCACAGTATTGTTGGGTTTTCTCAAAAAAAGAAAAAGAAAAAGCAACACATTAGGAAATGTCATAGCATCCTTAATGAAAACATAAACAACACGAGAGGCTGTCATTAGATGATACATTCATGATGGCTTCACCACTGCTCTGCTTGCTCACCTCTTTCACCCAAGAGCTGCTTCTTCCACTCCAGACCTTTCCACCACTCGTAAGGATTTACGGTTCAAAGCCAACCACCTCTCTCACCACCAAAACTGCTGTGCTCGGGACCAATGGAGGACCTACACTCTCGCACCATGACGTCTATTCACAGAAGGACTTCACGCAGCCACCCCACGCAGGACAGACACCCACAGGGTGCCTACGTATCTCCAGCTGCCCGAGGGGATGCCGGCCGCCCCCTGCTTGCCCCCTCACCTTGCCCCTCTGTCCGCCCTGGGCTCAGGCGGGGGGGTCTCTGGCCGCCCCATCCCTCCGGCTGCTCCGCCGCACACAGCCCCACGAGAACCAGGAAGCGGAGGCGAGCTGGCAGCTTATTTTTAGATGATTTTTTTTTTTCCTTGATTACAAAGCGAAAACACATGCACAAACCACACGTTCACCCTCACTCCGCCCAGTGATGGGTCTTACATTTTACATCCTTCCAACACTCATAAATTCCTGGGTGATAGTGCAGAACAGACGTCACCAAGTCACCCCATATATTTCCATTATCTCACTCAGCATCCCCATTCCTACATGGGCTAAATAAGAGTCAGTCTCTCAAACACTGAATAAGTCTCTCCATGAAGCAGGCAAAGCCTGAAGAGAGAGCTCGGGGAGGGAATATGCCCTTAGCATGGCTACAGCGTAAAAGCAAGAAAGTGGCTCACCTCTCAGGTTGTCTCCCCCTTTCTCTCCTCCCCCAAAACCATCTAGGCTCAGGACATCCAGGACCACCAGCAAAAGATGCAGCTCACACCTCCAAAGCTTCACTGCAGACATTTCAGAGAAAGTACAGCTAGCGTGGGATTATTTGTCCCTTCCCACCAGTTGAAACACAGGTTTGAATCCCTACTAGCCAGGAGTTGGCTATTACTTCTCTTCTGCACCTCCTCAGACGTCATTACTTATAGTATCTTTGAGTATTTTGGTTAAAAAAGATAGGAGATCTCAAGAGATGCCCCAACCTTTAGTTTCAGCAGCACAGGAAGGTAGGAGGGGTTGAAGGGTTTCTGAGCAGTTGATGGTTTCGCAGTCTACAGATCCCCAGGTTGAATTTTTGGAGCCTGGAGAAAACCACCCAGCTGGTCACCCATCCACCATGGGAATTTATGGTACAGCACTCAGTTTCCCTCAAAGGCAAAATAAAGATTAAAAAGTTGAAAGATCCCTTGGTTTTCCAAAATACGTCTATTGGAAATTCACAGATCTTTCTTTTTAAAAAAAAGGAGGGCACTAGGTCAGCATACACATAACCTACACCTACAGCAGAAAGACTTCTGCATCAAAGGGAAGAAAACCTTCAAGGAGCAATATACATTTACACAAGATGCAATTTGTGCCCACAGCCTGGTGTGGCTATATATTCAGGCTCTAATGGAAAACTACCCATTTCAACCTCTGTTCAAAGAGAAAACGCCACGCCAGAGGAGGGCCACTTAGAACGTGAACATTATTAATATAGAAATGACTGTTTCAGGGCTCTGAAAACCCTAATTAATCACAGCACTGGCTTTATGAGCGATCGTTTGCTAATGCCACACCAACTCCACACCACCCTGACATCACCAGCGATGCCTCATCCCAGGCAGAAAAATCCCCTCACTACTTGCTGGATACCATACTGTTGGACAACAAGCGAAAGCCATCATTTTTATGAAAGCAAACTTGAAAAATAGAACACAGCCACTTGAGAATGCATCTGCTTCAATTTTAGTATCTCACTACTGATTTTTACCCCCCAAGACAAGAAAAAGTTGGCGAGTATGTCATTGCACAGCAGGGCAGGGATGGACTGGACAGCTTCAAGCACTACAAGACTTGAAGACAAGCTTTGCTCCACAACCTCAAGAACAAGAAGAAGATGTTCATGAGTATAAGAAGGTGGAAACTAAGACATTTGGGTCACTCCAACCACTCAGTACCCCTCTACGCTAGAATAAAAAGTAGATTCAACACAGCCTTCCAGATACCTAAACTAATTCAAAAATATTTTGGAAAGGCTGGCAAATATTTATGTGTGTTTTAAGACGCAGAACATCTTTTCCCAGTCCAACCCAACAAACACGTGGTGAGCCACAGGCTGGCTTTAGGTCAGTAGATTACATTAGATAACAACCATCCCTTGCTTCACTCTCACTCAGCCCTCTTGGCCTGTTGCAACCACCCTGACTAGGTCTTCAAAACAGGTCAATGCACCAGGGTTCCCAGAAGGGACCAGGGCAGGCAGACACTGACACACCATTCAGGCATACTGCAGCCCACATCCACCTTGACCAAGCAACTGAACTTGCCCCGTCAAAACAGCAGTTGAAAATGTATTTATCCCAGTTTATCCTGTGCTGGATGGAGGCTTGGCCTCTTTTGAGGGTGCCAGAATGGGGATGTGAGTAGCATCATGCTGCTGCCCCAAACCACCTCACCCTGCATGATGCTGGCAGCAGCACCCTGAAAGCATTGCCACCGAGGGCGAAGCTTTCACAGCCTCTGCTTGCCTTATGCCAAAGGATTTTCCTACACTGTTAACAAAAAATTAAATCTCTTGTTGTAATTAAAAAAAAAGAAGATGGTATTGGTGAGAAGAGCCCTGGGCTTTCGCTACACCAGAGACATTTCACAAAAATATCACTGCAAGGATAGAGGTGTCATTAGTCACCTTGTCTGTGCCTTACCCGATCATGAACAGTGCCCATTCAACACCCTCCAGCAACACAACGAGGTGGATGGTGCCAAGTTTAACTATCCCCTTGCTTAAAACCTGAAAGCTATTTCATGCAGAGCGATGGGGAGGTGCATTTACTGGGTGAAGCGAAAGCCTTGCGCTGTGCCCCCGTACCCTGAAGGTGATTTGAATTTAAACCTACTTAACTAGAGAACCACACTCCTCAAGGAGCAGCGTGCTTACCTCCAGGAAGCATCGCAGAAGCACCACCGTCAGCTACAATTCCTTATTCCCTTCGTCTACAGAAGCAGCATCTTCCCCCTCCCGCTGCACAAGGCTTTGCCCATCAGGGTGGGTTTGTGGCTGCAGTGACACCATCATCCTGCTCCCTTCCCACACAAGACCACTTGTAGGAGGGTAGCTCCTTCCCAGCTCACCACTGGGGTGGGCACAGGGACCCACCGACAGCCAGAGCCCAGATTTCCAGCAGCAGAGAGCAGTACCAGAGGGCTGAAACGGGCTGCCAGCCACCCCCAAAGGGATGCTGGCACAGACCCCCCTCACCAAACATGCGCAAGTTCCCAAGGGAAAGGCATTTAAGTGTCAAGACCTCTCCTTTCCAACCTCCAAAGAAGCCTACAGACTTCTCCAGCTGCCTGTGTTTATTGCTGCATCCTTCACTTTATAGGTCAACATATACCAGAGAGCTAGCAATTCTCAGCTAATCAGGTTTCCGTGCAGACTGACAAATGGTTCCCAATAAGAATATAAAAAAAACATAAAATCAACAGTCCCTATAATCAACTCACTCAACGTAATGCAGTAAGTGAGCAGAAAGCTCCTATGCTTTATTAACACATTTGATTGCACTTCATGGCAGCATCCTGGGGGGCTTGTGGTGGTGGGGGGGACCCCAGCCTGGGCCAGCTGGTTCCTGGGCCAGGAACTAGTTCTCGCTGGTCTTTGCTGTTTGTTTGTGCCCCACTAACGCTGTGTTATTTTAAAACTAAATTAGCAGCAATTCCTTGACATACCATTAGCATGCTCACCAAATGCCAAAGCCTAAAACCAGACTGCAAACTCACACTCACGCAGGAGGTCCTCACTCCACTGCTGGATTACCCCAGGCTGGAAACTTCTTCTGGGTGAGTCCTTCCTACCTCCCCAGCCAGACCCCAGAACCACAAACTGACATTGCTGGTGGGGTGCATAAGTCATCCTTCCCACGAAGACCAAGGTCCTTGTTACCCTGCCCCTGCAGCTCTGCTGCATTTGGTCCCTCCAAACTCCAAATCCTATGTACTTTACCCCAAAACATTTCAGGAAGCACACTCATCACCGAGGGGAGCTTGAGAAGTTTAATGACATTACTGACACACATATATGGTGTCCCTCCTCCTTCCCGCTGCAGTGCTTGTGGTGACGAGGGGGAGGGGGGGGGACACACAACTGTGCACCCTGAGAGCTGAACCACTGAACGCTGTGAGCCAGGAGAGGAGGAGATGCTCTACAGAGAGGCAGGCAGAAAATCACAGCCTTCTCCTCCATGGTGGCCCTCAGGTGGCCTTAGAAGACGACCAGGTTTTCCAGCTAAAACACTGGTGCTCTCGGCAGTCTGGCTGAGCTGGTAAAGGGGACAGCAAGTCTGCCAAGGTCCCTGACTAGGTGTGAAAGAAAAGCCCTGCGCACACAATACTCTTACTGCAGCTATAAATAGCTCCCCCCTCTCCTCCCCCCACCCCCCCAAACCAAAGATGTGCACACTGTATTGACACTCCTGACTTAATAGGATTTGCTGAGTGGCCCGAACCAGCTCCGGCTGCTGCAGGTCAGCCTCGCTGAGCAATTTTCACAACATCTGCACAGTGTACTGAGCTGCGAGTGGGGGGAGCATGGGGATAATCCCATGTTTTCAGTGTCCTGGTCGGACCAAGGCAGGAAGAGACCGTGAGAAATTCCTAAAGGGCCCGACCAAGTTTGCTCACACAGCAGGACAGGGAGAAAACTTCCAGGCTGAGTGTTTCGATGTAACAAGCTTATCTCTCAGCTACATTACAGACACTTCTAATACCAGTGCTGTTTCTATCTACTTTATATTCACCCTTTTTTACACTGGTAGAGTAAGACAGAACACAATAGTTCTAATAAAAAAAAATAATATATATATATATGATAGAGACTTCTATATAATTTCCATCCCTATCTGGATTACTGTTTGTTAACTTGAGGTGCTGACCACATACTATTACCCAAATAATCTTTTAGTGTACCATTTCTACTACACCACCTTTGCCGAATTTCCCAGCTTGCTAGTGGTGCTGAAAAGCAGGTCCAGGTTGTGCCTTGACCCTTAAGCATGTACAAGAGGTACCTCCTGACCTTGGTCACGGGGCTGGGCTGCACTGCCGAGCTCATGCCTGCCTTCCCAGGCACCACCACAGCATCGCTTCACCTCCATCATCCACCTTCCAGAAGCAAGCCCCCATCAGTTCCATCACCTGAAAAAATACCTCAAAACCTGTCTGCTCACCTGCTCTAGGAAAAAAAGCAGTATTGAGACTTCCATCCCCAAAATGAAAAAGTGCCAAGGACTATTTATACCAGAAGTGAGCGGTCAGAGCCTCCTGACTACATCACCAAATACTCCACTTCGCTCCACCATTGCTCTCCGGAGAAGACTGAGGGGAGATCTGATCAACACTTATAAATACTTAAAGAAGGAGTGTCAACAGGATGGGGCCAGTCTTTTTTCAGCGGTGCCCAGTGACATGATGAGGTAACAGGCACCAGCTTGAACATGAGCATCTAAGCATGAGGAAGAACTTCTTTACTTTGAGGGTGGCAGAGGCCTGGAACAGGCTGCCCAGAGAGATGGTGGAGTCTCTGTCTCTGGAGACATTCAAAACCCGCATGGACATGTTCCTGTGCAACCTGCTCTAGGTGGACCTGCTTTGTCAGAGGGGTTGAACTAGATGATCTCCAGAGGTCCCTTCCAACTCCATATCACCCTGTGATTCTTTGATTGCAAGGGCTGAGCATCACCTGGCTGAAAACTTCACCCTGAAACCTTGGGGCTTGAGCCACAGACCAGGAGGCGGTATGACTTTTTGTTGTACAGATGCAAAACAAAAATATATCTTCTTGTACCTTATCACATCATTCCCAGCATCACTCCCTCACAGGCAACAATCCTGAGCAAGGAATGAAGTAGGACAATTTAATATTGTGTCTTAAGGGTTATCGAACATTGGAACAGGCTGCCCAGGGGAGTGGTAAAATCGCCATCCCTGGAGGTATTTAAAAGACAGGTAGGCATGGTTCTTAGGGACAGGATCTAGTGGTTTTGCCAGTGCTAGGTTAATAGTTGGACTCAATGATTTTGAAGGTCCTTTCCCACCCAGACAATTCTATGCTTCTATGACTCCCTACCAACCCCACCTTCCTTAAACTATAAGCGTGACTATAAGCAACACAGGAACTAAGCAGGACAACTGTAACTGCTCATCCATGTGCTAAGTTTTGCTGGTCCCTGACCCAATTTGCTCAGGACAAGCTCTCAAGCGTGCCTGTGGCTCCGGGCACTCTATGTCTCTCCACAGCACTTCCATAGTTTTCTGGGATGAGGTTTGGCTATTGAGAGCACTGGGAATTCGTAACACAAAAAGAATAAATAGAGTTGACCTCAAGCTGGTTCAATACACTCATTCCGAAACTGAAGTAGCAAACCCATGATGCATCATTTTTTCCTACCACAGCCTTGACTGTTATGGAAAATGCAGTAATGAAGGAAGGGGCGGGCTCACGAGCTCACTTCACCTGTCTGCACCCCATCTGCTTCTTCAGTATGGCCTGCACGCCACGGCAATGATATACATAGTGTTTGCATGGCTATCTGAGAACCCCAGGCAGAAGTGATTGTAAAGAGACATGTAGTTTAAAATTTCATTAAAGAAATGGCTATAATACAATCACAAGTCACTCAATGCACTGGAGGCTTAATGTTGCTAAGGAAAATTATGAGCCTCCTCCCGCAAATATCCTTATCTATCCACAACAGAGAAAGAGCCAGTAGTTTAACATCATCTTTATTCAGCGCATGTACTAGACCTGAATAAGGTGATCATTAAATAGTTTAAAACAAAGCTAGCAAAATTTAATAAGCCTCAGCAAACCCAGTGAAATGGAGCTAAGAGGCTCTACCAGCTATACCTTACGCTTAGTCCCCTCTTAGGAAACCTCCCATAGGAGATGCAAGGACAATCAGCTTCCACACACGATGGATGACGGACAGCTGGCTCCTTCTGCAAAACCCATTTTCTTTATTCTGCAACAAGTGAATAATTCAGCTTGAGGGGAAGGAGGAAAAAAAAAGAAAAAAGCAGAAGGGGAGGTAAGGAAAATGCTTGAATGTTAGAACAGGCAAACTACTGAGCTAGAAAATCTAGATTAAATTAAGCATTCCTGCAAATTTGTAATAGAGAAACGAATGGCTCCCATCTGGAAGCTCAGCAAATTAACTTGGATCCTGGTTAAGAAGACAGCACCAGAGCCTGCTTCCAGAAATGTAAATATCCAGTGTGCATTTGCAATCCAATCACAGGCTAAAAATATAAGACAACCCAGAGTGGAAATCTGATTTTGTGTCTACCCTTGTAATGGGAAATAAAACAATCGCCCTCTGTAGACACAGCAATCTGGACTCATTCTTCCTGCTGGAGAGATGCTGCAAGATGTCTTTGCACCACGAAAGTCCTTCAGCTGCTTCTGACTGCAAGGCCACAGCTCACACGCTGGGGGCCTGACTTTTCTCCATCATACTCCGCTTCTCCATCTCCGTTTCCATCCCGTCCCCCCAGTTGCTCCACTGCACTGTCCTCAGCTTTCTGTTTACTTAAACCACTTTATTTGGTCCTTATTATTAAGAGTATTCTTGTTCCTTGTTCCCCAAGAGGTTTAACGTTGGCCTTCCAGTATGAGGTGAAGTACTTTTGCTCTCAGTGCGCAGACGTAAAAACTCAATCACAGGCATGAACAAGGCTCGGGACTAAATTTAGCCCAGAAGAGGAAGAAGTAGACTAGGAGGGCAATTTAGAGCAGGAGCCTGTTTTAGATGCTCCCTGGTGGTGCCTACCTCCCTTTAGACTACAAAGAGAGCCTGGGGAGACCAGGCTTAGCCTCTGAGCATCATCCCCTGGGACCTCCTTTCTATGCTACAAAAGGAAGGAAAAACTATTAGAAGTTAATGTCGTCCATATGGTTCAAGAACTGACATTGCAAGGGAAGTTTTAGGGTGTTCCACCACCAGAAGGCATTAAAGGAAAAAGGACATTTCTCCATGGATGAAAGATAGCCTTCTGTGATCACAGCAAGCACAGCTGAGAGTTTTAAACTAAAGGGAAAAAAAAACTCTAGAGAGGATAATCAGGAAAATCAGTTAATTCCCACATCTGGTTTTAATAAACAGACAGGGGGATTGGTAAATGTGAACAAAAAAGCACATAATATCATCCAAACTTAGGAGAACAAAGAGTGTATTAACATCAATAGCAGCAGTCAGATAGGATGGTAGATAATTAGCCAGAAATTCACAGATGAGTAAGAAACAAGATCAAGGATTAGCATACTGATACTGGGAGCCAGGGCAATGCAACAGAAAAGTCAGGAAGCAGAAGGAGAAGAAACTCAGGAGGATGGCAGTCATGGCCAGACTATAGTGTTGTGGGGTCCGCACTCCCTGGGAGAAGGAGGGACAACGGCATGGGTTGTCCCACGCCCTGTAGAGTTTGCAGGGAGTGCAGCGGCGATTGCAAAGTCTGCAGGAAGATAAAAGTGCTAACAGGGCTTATCTTACTGTGGGACTGTAACTTCCCAAAATACTCAACTGAACAACCTACTATTAACGTTAAGAACTGACCACAGATATTCCTGGAAGCAGCAGACAGCAGCTGTAATCCTCCAGCTGCTGAACGAGAAAAGGGCAATACTAATTTAGACACTGTAAATGCTCACAGAAAGTAACTTGGGAGGTGATCATGATCATGGAGAGGTGGTTTAAGTGGAAGAATATTCTGAAGTGAAACAAAGAAATGCATATTTTCAATTTCCCATAAGCTTTGAGGATTTAGAGGAACTCAGCATGGAAGTCAACTGAAGTGCTCAACTGTAAGAAGCTTAGAATATCTTTATGGCAAAGATAGGAAAAAAAACCAAAAAGAGCTAGTACTTATAACCCCAAGCAATGTGGGGGAGACAATGCGGGAATGATTCCAATTTAACTGGAGAAACAATCACCAAAAAAGGGATTCTGGGACTAAGCAGAGTGCCTGCAAGGAACGGAGAGGAAGGGCTGCTCAGCAAAGACAGCTGTGACATGGAGGTCAGGAAGCAAAGGGGTAAAAGAGAAATTGCCAAAGTCAAGCTGAATTAGATCATGCAAACAAAAATAAAGAGCAAAGATCAAAATGTTCTTCAGTGATACCAATTTAAAAAAAAAAAAAGAGTAAGGAAAGTGGCAGACTAGCAGCACTTGGCTGATGCATCATAAAATGAGAGCATGAGAAGGGAGAGAAGCTTTTTCTGTAACCACATTAGGATGGTGAACAGCAGATGGGAAAAAATAAACCCAGAGAGCTGACAAAAAAAAACTCAAATTATTAAACAGCCCAGGAGTAAGTTAAAACTGAAAGTGGGGCAGTCCCTAGTCAGGGAGGGAGGTGAACAGCCTCTCAGCAGGGCAAGCACCCGAGAGGGGACCTGTTTGTTTGTTGGGTTTGGAAGTCTACTCGCCACCCTCTGCAAAAGCATGAGACTGGACTTGGCAATCAACACAGCTTCGTGAAACCAGCCATTTTGAAACATGCTGGCCACCACCAGCTCACAGAGAAACCTAAAGAACAGGATGATGAGAGACTTTCGTGATATGCAGGGAAAACTATCTCAAAATATGATTAAATGGGATTAATTGCCACTTGTAGCCTCATCCCTCAGCACTCATAGACTAGAGCGCTTTTGGTGCTCTCTTTCAGCATCTTCACTCAGCATCTTCACATCCCTTTTCTGACCTCTGCACACCATCATCACTTTCTGGTCTCCTTCAGAGGAGTTGCAGCTGTACAGGCTCTCACAGCTGGAGCTTTGCAGTATGGGAAGCTGCTGATTTTTAAACACTGGTCATCAGATCCATTTTGGAACAGGAAACACCAAAATATTCATATTTGTTGCTGGGTGAGAGCAGTCTGTCTCGTGTTCACTCACTAAAATTTGGTAGCAAATCAGTTAAGACTAAAACCAAGCTTTATTCTAAAGAACCGTAACGTAGCACAGATGTCTTTCTGCCTGGAATTCACTCTCCAACTTCAGCATCCTGAGCAAAAGCAAACTACATCATTTATAAGCACTGTCATGACTGCTTCTTCCTCCACCTGCAATTAAGAAAATGTGATTCATTTATCTGAGAAAGCTGGGACTAAAAAAAAAGTGTGCAGTATGAGCTGGTTTTTAAGCCTTCTTGTTCTCCAATGAAGATGTCACTATCAGAGCACAGGGTTGCCTTTAGAGGATGAAAAAAGATTTCTGAGTGCAGAGAAAATATTTTCAACAAGGAGATGCAGCTCTTTCCTAGACCAACACTGATTTCTTTCTAATGGCCCCCTACCCCTTCAGGTGGCACAGGTGCAATCTGATTTGTAGCTCCATCAAGCCAGGATTCAACCACGCATTCAGTAACTGGCTTTGTGCCTGCAGTTCATTGAGAGTTAAACTCAAAACCTTAGCAACAATGGAATTGCCATCACACAAGCCAGGGAAGCAAACTCATTACCGTCCAGAGTTATTAGCATATTATAATATGAAGAAGAACAACTTAAAGAAAGGGTAAGAAACAACATGAATAACTCCATGGCTTATGCCCAGCTCCACTGCTGCTCACCACCTCCGAGCCGGCTCGACCACGTGTGCAACCAAACGTATCACTGCTATTCAAAGTAATGAGAAACAGCTTAACCTCTAACCTGAGGAGATACTCTTGAGGACATCTCCTCAAACACAAAGACAATTAAAACCAGCACTATCACACAGGCAAGTCCACCGCATCAATGAAACAGCAGAGGGTTTTCTGAGTCTTGTCTTGATGCAATGTGGTACGTAGCTTTATGACTTGTAGCTGTAAAAATGTTAAGAATGTACAAGTTTATGGAATGTATGAGGAACCAAACTGAAGTCTTTTCTGCAGTCTTGCCTCTTCTCTCACAAATCATTGCATTTTAAAGTGTTTAGTCATTTCCCTAAATTCAGCTGCAAATCAGATTGTTACTTAACTATGCGCTGGGAAGTTCTCCTTCTGCAACACACAGCCCAAATGAGAGAACTTCTGAGAAGAAAACCAGGACATAAGCAGCTATTCCCAGTACAAGAACTACTCAAGATAGTAAAATTATTGACAAGTATTTAATTGAAGGACAAAATGGATTGGGTTGGAAGAGACCTTAAAGACCATTGAGTTCCAACCCTCTGCCATGGGCAGGGCCACCTCCCACCAGACCAAGTTACTCAAAGCCCCATCCAGCCTGGTCTTGAACACCTCCAGGGATGGAGCATCCACAACTTCTCTGGGCAACCTGTTCCAGTGTCTCACCACCCTCACAGGAAAGAATTTCTTCTTAATATCTAATGTAAACCTACCCTCTTTCAGTTTAAAACTGTTACCCCTTGTCCTATCACTACACTCCCTGATGAAGAGTCCCTTCCCACCTCTCCTGTAGCCCCTGTTAGGTAGTGGAAGGCTGCTAAAAGGTCTCCCCGGAGCCTTCTCTTGTCCAGGCTGAACAACCTCAACCTGTTTTCATAAGGAGAGTTGCTCCAGCCCTCTGATCATCTTTGTGGCCCACCTCTGGAGTCGCTCCAACAGGTCCATGGAGGGACCTTATGTTGGGCGTCCCAGAAAACCCCATGATAATTTAAGCATATGCCTTAAATGAAATACAAGATTGAATGTTCCTCTGGCTGAGGACAGGCTTTAAATCCCTTCCATTACACGCTTTTCAGTGTGAGACAGAAGTGCAATGCTGAAGCAAAGGCGCAGACTGAAAGAGAACCAGGCTACAAATCACAATTTATTTTATTGTCAGTGTCTTATCTTTAAACCAGTGTTGAAGGAAAAGAACAGTGGGGAAAGAGGCTCAAAAATTATTTCAAAGACACCACTGTGCTGGCTGTCTGCTAGCAGATTAATCATTTAGTGCCCACTTAGCAATAACAGTAATTGTTTTGGAAGACATTCATATTGCAAAATTGTAAGAGCATATAGTAAGAGTGAGTCAAGTTGAATCTTCCTTTAGACATGTTATCTCCAGTACAGAAAGAACCAACTTCAAGGGGAAAACCCATCACGTAGATTAAAGTTTATTGATCACCCAGACAATTCCAGCCCAGCAATTTGAGGTCTCTCTAAAGGGACAGAAAAGGATGGTATTTACAGAAACTGGATCTAATAAGAAAACCTTCAGCAAGGAAGGTGAACCTGAAAGCAATGAGTATCAATTTTTACAGATTATAAACAACTGTTTGCTCTTTTGCTTCTACAATTGCATTTTCCTTTACAAGTAGAGTCCCTATGCTCTGCCTTCCTGCAGAAACACCCACAGGCTGGGCTGACCCAAGCTGGGTTACGTTAAAGTAACTATGGGCAAAGCATAACCCTTGCTTAAGCTCACTTTGCCAGGGAAAGCCTTAAGTTTATCAGTTTTAAAAAAACCCTGCAACAACTGGTGTCGCTGAGGGGACTCTTCCTTTTCCCACAGTGATTTGAACAGCACAGAGCTCTGTGTCGAAGGAGTGTTTTATTTCTACAACAAATCCCAGGGTCCCAAGCAGGTAAGTTCACTTCAGAGAGGGCACAGAGCCCAAGGAAATAACTTTTCTTAGGAGAAAAAAAAAAAAAAAAAGCAGCTACTTCTCCAAAGTGTCTTCCTGTCAAGCCAATTTTACTGAAAGTACCCATGGAGAAGTCTCCCTTGTTGGCTGAGGACGTGAGCAAGAGGACTTGGGGAACCAACATGGGCTGCTCCTCCTTCATGGAGCTTCACATGGTTTTCTGCAGACAGACGAAACTCCTGCAAAGCTAACCCTCGTTATGCTCTCTGTGTCATAGCTGCAGGATCTCAAGAGAGCTGAAGTCCCAACGCTTGGGGTAAGCAAGGAAACCCAACCATGGAGCTGCTGCATCTTCTAACAGCCCTCAGCTCTGCAGGTACTGGATTTGCCTTCATCAGATATGAAGTACCTGCAGTTTCTCCATTGTGAGAGAAAAAGAGCTAAGAAAAGCAAATACTGGGGAAAACAACTATGGTTTAAAGAATCCTCTGAATGAACTGAGCTACAGCTGAGCTTGCATGCAAATAGATTTGGGTTTCACAGACAAGCAGCAGTGATAGGAGAGGAATTAAGTAAACAGCTATTTGCCAAATATAACTCTCTAAAACGGTTTGTCAGAAAATGGCAACTTTGGTGGAGTGAAGCAATAGGACGGAACGGACATTCTCACAGCGTCACGTTTTTATTTAGAGAAGACAAATAAGAAAAAAATGAATACATCTTGCAGATGGCCTGTCTCTGAGTGGTCCCGATAAAAGCCTCTGTGCCCTGACTTCAGGCCAGCCACATTCCATCTCCAACTGCACAGCCTGCAGAAGCATTAGCAGTAATTAAGAAAAGCCAACAGTGGTGATAAGCCAGACCTCTGTAAAAAAATATGCACTGCACTGATACAGATTATTTTTTTTCTTTCACTTTTTGGTGTACTAACATGGTGCACTCCTTATAAAGACAGTTTCCAAGCACTTCACATTTGTTCCCCTTGACTCACTGAATCCCAGATGAGACCCTCAGCATCACATACCCCAGCAGCTCTCCGGACAGTACCAAGGACTTCATGTGTGGCCACCAAGCAGATACCGCTCTTCCAAGTCACCACTAAAAGTGTCCAAAGCGCAGCCCCTGGGAGCTTGCTGTGACCTCACAAAAAGTGTTGAGAACCACTGATCTAGTCTGATACTGCTTGGTTCAAAGAATTTCTCCAAGAACTTCTGCATCCAGCCACCATCAGAGAGCTTACTCCACATTTTCAGAAGACGTGCAACCCTGACCTAAACAGATGACCAGAGGATGGAGAACCCACTGTAGTCTGAAACCATTTGTTCCAAACAGTGATGTTCTTCCACCATTAAGCAGGCAGGAGGTGCACGGCTTTTTGGGGAGAGGTGGGATAAGGGAATTCAACTGTTTTGTGTCGTCTCTCTCTTCATACCATATATAGCTCAGCACTCACTTGTGTGGCTCACTGAAAGATTAGTTGGGTTGTTCAGGCAGGCGAGGGTAGACCCTTAAGATGGTTAAGTGATTTGGGGCAGGATGATCATCTGTCTCCGCCCTGCCCACAATTAACCATTGCACAGCTCTTGTCTGTGCCAGGGCTGAGCTCTCCCAGGGCAGCAAGCAAAACGGAGAAGCTGAGCTCCTTCCAGCATGACCAGGAGCATCTCTCTTCTCTCAGCTTCCAGGGATTTAAAGAAAGTTGGCACAAAGGTAGCTGATCCCATCGATGATCCTGGATTTTGCTCATTCTACCTAAAGTTCATTATTTCAAACAGCAGGGAAATTAAGCAACAAAGTCTTGCAATAAGCTAATAAATTGTGTCGTTTATCTATACTCAGATGGTTGTAAAGAGCATGACAAACTTAAAATAGCCTGCAAACTTCTAAAATTAAGTGGCTCTTGGTGTTACAAAGGTCAGCCATCTGTTCAAACGTTCATGTTATAGTTAATTTAACTTTTCTTCTTCCACTCTCCTGACTCAAGCATACTCCCCAGGAAGAAGAAAACCTGACTGAAGTCACCCCAGACAGCTCTCCACACCCACAAAGAACTGCCCACAGAAAACATCTTTATAGTTAAGCCAGAATACGGAAGCAAAGGAGAAAAGTGATGGAAAGAAGCAGTATGTATCCAGGTCCCACAGGACATCAAATCCTGCAGAGAGCTGGGACTGCAGGCGATATTCAGCAGAGAACTCATCAGGGTCTGAAAGCTGCGCTCAATGTCTGCAAGCTCACGGGAGATTCCATCCCATCCTTCCCAACTCCTGCTTGGCCTTGCAGGGCTCCTAGAAACACTAGAGAGCATTGCAACAGTCAACTTCAAACTAGCATCTCCTGATGCGGAGGGCTGCAAAGTGAAATATGACTGTTTGCAATGGATTTCACATACATTTCTAATGGCACTTTCTGCCTTAAGAAAAAAAATAATTAAAAAATATTTAAATATCAGTCTGGAGTTACTCGCAAGCAAGGTTAGCCCCAGGCTGAAACTGAGCTTATAGCAAAAAAAGCAGGCTCCAAGCTGTGTATGGTATAAAGAGACATGACACAAAACAACCAACTTCTGCTGTTCAGCATTCTTTGAAAGTCTGGGTTATTCTGTCCTCTCCTCTATTCCTTGTAAGAAAAAAAGGGAGGGAAGGGGTGGGATCTGGATAGAGGAAAAAAAAATAAAAAGATGCTAGGTTCTGATCAAGCTGAAGAAGGAGACAGAGCCATAACATGCTATTTTCAGGAAGAAACCAAGCCCAGGCAGGGAAAAGTTAGGCAAGATGTGAAAGTGGGCAGCTGGGAATGGGTTGGCCTTCTGCAACCTCCAAACACTCTTGAAATGCCTCTTCAAGGAACTGGCCAACACACTTGAGATCACGGGCAGTCCCTTGCCCATCAGGACCTCTCTGGCACGAAGGTGTAGGCAATACCCGCATCTTTACACCTCCAGCTTCAGGCTGGGAATGATGGCTTCAAAGGAGACGAGGCAACACACTGCTTTACTGTACATCATTTTGAACCAGCAGGAGTTGGAATAGGTTTTGATGGAGCTATTTGGATCAAATTCTGTGTAACAGAGACATTGTGAAGAACTACTGGGTTAAACACAGCCGAGTCTGGATGGAGGAAAGTGTCCCTGTACTCACTTGGAAACCCATCTAGGAACAGGTGTGAGTCCTTCAGATTGCAGCTGGCTTAATTCAGGGTAATAACAGTGAATGAATTACCTGGAAATGTTGCCATTCATTATTTTCTAAACACCTCCAGCTTAAAATCTAGCCAGCATTTAGCAGCCTGACCTTTGGGATGAATGTAAAAGCAGTGCTACAGCACCAAAACAAAACATCTTCCTGTTTTTTTAAAGTCAATAAGACCTATATTATTTGAAGAATGGTAGCTTAAGGGAATCAGCTTCACTGCAAAACTGTTTAGGCAGCTGCCATTAGTTTAAAAGCCCATTTTTGTTTAATGACTGCAGTTTCACATTCTCCCATTGCCATGCATTATAACTGTCATCCCTAAACCTTAGATTTATGAAAGCATCCAGCAACATCATTGTACTCGGGGCTCTGCTGACATTCCCATTATTAAACCACTTCTTGCAGGTTTTGACTTGCATTTAGGCATAACAAACCCCAGATTCTGCGTGGGTGCTGTCACGGAGGTAGATGCTGCTCCAGTCCCGCGGGGTGCCTGGGACACCAGACAGAGTCATTGTCACCCTCACTGTGGCATCTCACAGAGCACAGGAGGCTGAAGGGAGAAGGATGCTTCAGATGCAACGCGAAACAAAATCAAACTTTTCTGTTTTTTTAGCTAGAAATAGACAGAACAGCTCCCTTGCCATCATGGGAAGGGATGGAGAGCAGGTAAAGGCCCACCGTTGTACTAAGTCATGCTTTCTCCGGGGTTCAGAGGAAGCACGTGGCTGGAGGGGAATGCAACCACAGAGCTGGTAAATGACTGGAAACAGCCACAGAACCAGACGGCCTGGAAAACTGAACCCCTTTCCTTATGGACTCAGCTTATGATCTATAAAAGCACAATGATTCAAGGGGACAACCTGAAGCCATTTCCCAAGTACTATACAAAATCCAACATTTAGTACCTTCCTGCTTTGAAATGTCTTTTGTACCTGCTGTCATCTCTCAATCTTCCACTCAGTTGCCATTTTGCAAGTAAATTCATCTCTGCCTTTATCATGTTGAACAGGAACCATGCAATCCTCTCACCTGACTCTTTCGGAGAGGAGCAGTTTGTCAAATGTATCTGGTCAAACTTAAAACAAAAAAACCCAACCAAAACCAAAGTCCAAGCACAAGCAAAACAAAAGGAAAAAGCTCTTTTCCTCAGATTCAAAATACTTGGAAAGCATATGCAAACTCAGGAAAGGTGCTCCTAGTATACTCTGAAACCAATCTGCTCAACGCTTTGAATCCTGAAGTTTCTATTTGCAGACTCTTATATTAACATATCTATTGTGCTCCTTGTTACAGCATTAAAATATTTCATCATAATTCAGAAAGAGGGTATTTTAATCTAGAAAAAGACTTAAAAATTAACTGCCTTGGTGATTCCAATATAAATGATCAGAACTAGATAATTAACTATTCTGACACAGAATCATAGAACGGCTAGAGCTGGAAGGGAACTTAAAGATCATCAGTGGTTGTGTTTCCCAAGGCTTGCCTGCTACATTCCCACCAGGATCCTGGTGCCTTTGGGTGCTACAAGCCAATTAGAGCAATTAAGCTGCTTGTCAGCTGGGCTGCCCCAGGATGCAGAGCCCAGGAGGATGCCTGCAGGCATGTGCACACCAGCATCAACCATTCCCTCTCCTCCCAAACGCCAAAGGCAGCCAGAAAGGTGCCCAGAAACTCCCCAAAAGAGACAGTGCTGCATCTCATGCTCTAGAGGAGTCCCTGCATCCCAGCAAATCCCGGAGGTGGGAAGTTTGGGAACGGGCGATGTCCTTTATGCTATGCTCCCCAGAACGGGGGCTGCATCCAAATCGCCTGTGGGAAACCAACCCTGACCCAGTCCAACTGTTCTGGGCCACCCCTAAAGCACCAAAGCAACGCTGTGAAGCTGTTTTTTGCACCCACAGCCAGAACCACATCGGGCTGACTTTCAGTGGTAGCTCCTCGCTGACTCTGCAGACCCCGAGACCTCTCATGAAGAAAACGAGCCAACCGTGTCCTGAGCTTCGATCAACCTCAGAGTGTGGGTATTTGTCCCGATTGAGAGAAAAACCACGCCTCGCTTCTCATTGCCTTCCCTTCCCAAGAAAAGCTGTGCATGTTTTCCCACTTCCCCTCTGGAAATGCAAAGGCTGGCAGTCTGTCCAACCCGCAGGGACAGATGTGCTGCCTGCAGATGGCTGACTGCACCCCTCAGCCGACCTCAACCCCAGGGCGAACACTTCTTCTTACTTTATGAGGGCACCAAGCTGCTGCACGGCCATAAGGAAGAATGGAGTGAGAAAAGGATCTATAACAAATTACCACGGGTTTTTTTTTGTTTTAATGAAGAGGGGTGAGGCCTGATATAAAAGCCAGCAAGAAGGACCCAGGTGCTGGTGCAGTGTCTGTGGAAAGGGTCATTTGCTTGAATTAGAAGACCCCAAGAGGGTTCAGATGGATGAAACTCTCATGGCATTCCCTCAGTGGTTGCCCAGGTAACTCCACTGAGCATCTCCAAACCTGCTCACCCTCTTACACTAAAGCTCCCTGCTTACACCAAAGCCTCTCCCAGCAAGTACCAAATCCCTGACCACAAGCCAAGGCAACTGACGTCATCTACCTGGACTTATGCAAAGCATTCGACACTGTCCTGCATGACATCCTGATCTCAAAATTGGAAAGTCACGGATTCGATGGATGGACCACTCGGTGGATAAGGAACTGGCTGGATGGCCGCACTCAAAGGGTTGTGGTCAATGGCTCCATCTCCAAGTGGCAGCCAGTAATGAGTGATGTTCCTCAGGGGTCTGTACTGGGACCAGTACTATTTAACATCTTTGTTGGTGACATGGACAATGGGATAGAGTGCACTCTCAGCAAGTTTGCTGATGACACCAAACTTGGTGGCACAGTTGACACGCTGGAGGGAAGGGATGCCATCCAGAGGGAACTGGACAGGCTGGAGAGGTGGGCTCATGCAAATTGCATGAAGTTCAACCAAGCCAAGTGCAGGGTCCCGCACCTGGGACGTACAATCCCAGGCACAAATACAAGTTGGGCAGAGAATGGCTGGAAAGCAGCCCTGAGAGAAGGACTTGGGAGTGCTTGTGGATGAGAAGCTCAACACGAGCCAGCAGTGCGTGCTGGCAGCCCAGAGAGCCAACCGTGTCCTGGGCTGCATTGAGAGAAGTGTGGCCAGCAGGTCTCGGGAGGTGATTCTGCCCCTCTACTCTGCACTCGTGAGACCCCACCTGGAGTATTGTGTCCAGCTCTGGAGTCCTCAACACAGGGAGGACATGGACCTGTTGGATTGAGTCCAGAGGAGGACCAAGAGGATGATCGTAGGGATGGAGCACCTCTCCTATGAGGACAGGCTGAGAGAGCTGGGGTTGTTCAGCCTGGAGAAGAGAAGGCTCCGGG
>JAOQGH010000023.1:100441837-100466001 GCA_025769975.1 Gallinago jamesoni | reverse complement strand
CCAGAAAGAAATTCTTTACAGTGAGGGTGGTGAGGCACTGGAACAGGTTGCCCAGGGAAGTCATGGATGCCCCATCCTAGTGGTGTTCAAGGCCAGGCTCGATGATCTTTAAGGTCCCTTCCAACTCAAATGATTCTATGTTTCTATGATTCTATTCCAAGCTTGGCCAACATGACGGAGGTCACATGAAAATTAAAAATTTAACAACTTACTGTAGCAGAAAGGGGAAAAAAGGAAAAAAAGTCTTGAGCTCATGACTAATCTTTGCAGCACTTGCTATGGACGGGATTTGTACAGCCATGTTGATTTTTTGTAAAAATAGCAAATCGTATTATCCCCATGCTGCAAGACCAGACCAAAGATTCACAATGATACCTTAATACAGCTTAAATAAAAATAGCACTACCTGAGTCAATCTGAGCATGATAATGCTTTGTAATCCCACACTATTAGAGGATGAACAGTTGTATAGCAGTGAATCAACACGAGATACTTGCATTAGGAGACACTCCTTTTTCATGCTGTATATCTATACAAATCTATACAAAATGCAGAAGACAGGTGGAGTTTGTAGGAGGCACAGTACACAACAGGGAATACAGCACTATTATAGAATAATCCAAATCTGGTACCACACTATCTTCCAGCTTGGAAATCTTGGCTAAAAGCTTACATTTTAAAAAGCAAAGCCTGCTTTTAAACTTTCCCCATTACAGTAAAGAATTAATGGAAAAGTTCAAATTTTAAAAGCTTTTGAGAAGTGGGCAATTCTGGAGCCTGTGTGCACCCAGGCAGAAGATTCATTCATAAAAACAGAAACAGATGAACAGCAGAGTTGCACATTCAGTTTTTTTTTTCTTAATACGCTTGAATGACCAAACAGCGTATTCCGAAAGCAAACGTGCAATACAACACAAAAAAGCCTCAGCGGTGAAAATACTAATAAAATCTGTTTATAATAAAAAAACGTAGAAGACAAAGACTCAAATAGCAGTTTTTTAAAGTGGTAAGGAGAAAAAATGGAAGCTTTGATTAGTGACACATTAAACCCTCATAAATTCTTCTTACCTACTTCGTTATATAAGCCGCTCACACAAGGTACGTAATTTGCTATTGTGCTCCCCATTTATTCTTTTTTTAAGGCACATTTTCCAATTATTTGCACTCCCCCCCCAGCAGAATAGTCTTACGTATAGCAGACATCTGGCCCTCAGTTTCCTCCAGAAGGTTTTATCCAGACTGTGGGAAAAAGTAACAGAAAAAGGTAACCCTTTCCCCAACAGGATTTGAATCCTCAAACCAGGGAGTTTCCAAGGCTGCAGTGCAGAAGATCCCCAAGGAAAGGGGAAAACAGCCTCAAATTCCCCCTGGTCTTGGCTGCTCCCTCCTCTTCCTCCTCCTGATGCTCAGCCCAGCTCCACTGCTAGTTCTTCCTCCCTGCAGAGCCTGGATGCTCATGGCAAAGGTGACCCCAAAGGGCCCTGGATATGAGGACACAGGTGGGCTGTGGGGAAGGCCGGGAGACAGCAGAGGAGGAGGTGTGCCAGGAGGCACTGGGACTCAGAGATGAGGACATCCCAGGGATGGAGGATGTCCTAGCAATGGAGAAGGTTCCAAAGCCAGGCCATGGGGAGGTGTCCACAGCCCCAGTCTATGCATAGGAGTAGTTCCAAAAACACCCCAGCACCAACAGCCAGAGCACCCACTGATTTCAGTGCTGAGCCACAGGTGGTCCTGAGGTATCTCCAGGAGCCCAACGCTCCAGTATTCCATACATCCATCTTTCCCTCAAAAACAAAGGTTGCACTGGTTTCAGGTCTGCTTACAGTTTATAAATAAAATGTTTCTCGAAGCCAGTTTGGTAGAACACATTTGTCAGTCTTTGGCTACAAGAAATTTCACTTCAAAATTCAAGTCCTGGATGTTGCTGTGATGCCCTGGACCAGAGGAGCGAGGAGCTCTATTTTGGCTGCAGAGCCTCACATACACACAAGCAACAGGCACTCTCTGCTGTTGTTTATGCCATTTAGGACAAGAAGAAATGGCCCTGAGTTACACCAGGGGAGGTTTAGGACGGATATTAGAAAAAAATTTTTCACGGAAAGGGTTATCAAACATTGGAAGAGGCTGCCCAGGGAAGTGCTGGAATCATCATTCCTGGAGGTATTTAAAATATAGGTAGACGCAGTGCTTAGCAACACGGTTTAGTGGTGGTTTTGGCAGCATCGGGTTGATGGTTGGACTCAATGATCTTAAAGGTCTCTTCCAACCTAGAGGACTCTATTCTATGGATCTATTCCATGCCCTGTCCTCTGCCTCCCTCAGCCGTGGGGCACAGCTGCTCAGACACTCCTCCAGAACAGCACAGAGGCAACAGCAATGCTACTGCTGCAGCCCCACCGCATCCCACCACAAGGGCCCTCATGCCCACATAACACCCTGAATCTCCTGGCAGAAGCATCCCAGTGGCACTTTGAAACACGCCGAGGCACGAGGGACCCCAGGATGTGTGTGGATTTGGCCATTCTGCTCAGGGGAGTCCCGAGGAGGGTGCTGGCTCCCTGGTCTCCACTGCTCAGAGCTGCTGACGTGCTTACAGGCAGGAACACAGGTAAACAGCTTGCTCCACCAGAGCCCACGGTACCCCATCAGGGGGGCACCCAAGTGCCTGTTTCCCCCTCCCGCAGCCGGCACCCCCACCTCCAGTTGTGCTCAGCTGGAGTAAAATTCAAGCTACTTTTATATTCCTCCTTTCCACGATGCTCCATGCTTTGCTCTGAAGCCACCCATGTGCCACTGGCCCTCATTACATTTTGGAAAATGCCCAGCTGGCTCAGCACCAGTCTGCCTTCAGGTCTGCCTCCTGCTATATGTTAAATATCAGCTGACACAGCCAGACTCCATACTGTAATACTCCACACGCCATACACTGTGAGGCTCCATATAGAAACGGTTACACCCTGGAAATGTAACCTGCATACTGGTATGGATCATGTGAATTCCCAAACTGGAATAAAGGACACACCTGCATTTGAGAAGGCAAGGATGAATACAGACCATTAAGGCAGCAAAAATAAATACCTGACACCTCTAAATCCTGCTTGCAAAAGTGCAGCAGGAACCCAGGTTTCCCCAAAAGCCCACAAGACATTCATGCTCTTGAAAACACTACCCAAAAGGGCTACTCAGGAGAAAAAAAAAAAAAAAAAAAAAAAAACCAAAACAAAATATTAATTGTGTCAAGCACAGTCTGGAGTATTAACAAGTTTTTTCCTTATAACCTATTCAGGTGTTACCTGTAACAACAAGAAAAGAAAATCTAATTGTAAGTACAATTTAAAATGACAGCTTAATATTGCCTGGCCTTTACACACCCGGCATTACAGTCACCAACCCCATACTCCCCTCTGCCCTCAGGAAAAGGGAGCTTTATTCATTTTTCAACATCTCAAAAAGATCAACTGATGATTCAGGTCCCAATATAGCAATTATCCATACAAACAGTGTGCAGGTTTATAATACAGATCCAATCACAGCTGCGGGAGAGGAGGGGTTCATAAGCTATTACTCACAAGAGCTTTTTGGCAAGAGGCACACAGGATTCATAATTTGGCCATACAAGACTTATGGTTTAGGGACATAAGCCTTAGACAGAAGAACCATCTTGGGGTTAAAGTAGCTCCTCTTATACAGAAAACATGGATAACACAGTTTATTAAGTAGGGGATGTTCTTGTCAATAAAATATGTAATCGGTGACAAATACATTTAAGTAGCATTAAATATGACCCTTATAAATGTTAAATAAGTGTTTTCTGACCAAAATGAACACGTATTTAAAGTGGACACAAGCATAGCACAACACACCAAACCCCAGCATCCTTCCCTGCTCCGACAAGAAACAAATGCGGTTGGCTGACACATCACCCTGTGACCATCTGTATCAAAAGGCACCTTATCTATAGAAAATACAGTGATTTGGAAGATGGAGAAGTCCATCAGAGGTTTGGGACATTTGATCGTAGTTCATTAGCCAGTCTGAACACAGAAGAGCTCTAATAGCTTGTATCCTGTGCACTAGGGAAATGTAACTAAAGAATAAACTTCCTGAGCAATTAATGGGTAATGATATAATTTGGTTAATCTCATTGTAAAGAAATCTAGAATTGAAAGAGGAAACAGGGTACGTATTTCTCTAGAAACAAGGAAAACAAACAGCAAAGGGTGCTACAGAGAAGAGTCCCAGCTGGCACTCCCTGGAAGAGATCGAGTCGACCAGAGGAAAAAGAAATTGCAGATTTACATCAGTGCAAGAGGCGGTTCGCTGGCTGCAGCATCGGCATTCCTTAGCCATCTCATGCTCCTGCAGCTCTTTACCAATTTAATGTTTCACTTACCTACAAATAGGACCTAATGAAGTGCATACAAATGAAATGGAAATCTTGGGTGCAGGCAGGACAAAATCAGTCACACGTGGCAGAGATTAGCAAGAGTTATGCAGGTCATTTAACCCTCTGGAAGTTGCATTCCTTATGTTTTAACACAGTCAGTCAGAGCAGAAAAAAAAACAAATAAGGTTGTTCTCTGACACAGAAAACACTTTGCCCCACTGGACAGTGTAGGCTTCTAGTAAAAAATACAGCATCATTTCTACAGATTTTGCTGAAAGTCAAATATTTTTTTTAAAAAATAACATTTATTTCACTAATCAAGTCTCAGGAAATTCATTTTGGTGCAAAGGTAAAGCTTAACATTTCAATGTCAAACCCCTACTCAAAGATTATCCCTGCCAGCTTTAAAATTAAAACATGCCACAAGCTCAGCAAATGCAAACTTCTGTACCCATTGCAGAACAAAACCCAACACTTGTATTTTTTATTATTAATTTATTTTTTCTATTAGTAATTTAAAGAGTGCCCTGAAAGGAGCAGGCTCTGGAAAGTACTCACCACCTATCTTGCAACTTCTTCAGAGAAAGTTCACGGGGCTTGATTACCTGGAGGAAAAGACACAAACCAAACATGCTTTACATTACAGCTTTCTTCTAAGTGACAACCTTCCCACTTTTTGGCTTCCCCTGTAAAAAACAGTTTTCCCAGTGAAAAAGAAATCAAAATTAGTCTAAACAAGCAAAAATCCTGTTCCAGTTCTTACCCTAGACTGAGAAACAATTTTGTTTCCCGCATTTGCATTTTATTATTTGTCCTGAAATAGAAAAGAGCTCCCATGTTGAAAAATGCAGATTTCTCTCAAATTCAGACAGCAAATTATTCTGCTGTTCAAAAATCTGCTGAAACCACCCTTCCTATTTTAAATCTCTTTTGTAAAACTCATCTTTCAAAATAAGCAAGTATCAAGTTCCGATTCAGAAGGTTTGCTTGGCTTATACTTCAAAACATTACTATGCCAAGATCTAAAAATAGGAGAAAAAGAAATAAAATATGCGAGAGCCAGTTTCAAGCTTTCTGGAACCATTAAGCGTTCCTCTGAAAGGTTAGAAATCATTTCTCTTTCTGCTGAGCATGCTTCTCAAGAAAGCAAAGTATAATAATTTGCATCCCTTCAGCATCTGCCAGCTGTAAATCCTGAGGGTTCATCAGAGCTTAAAGAGTCACAGGCGAGAGCACCAAGAGTAAGCTCACCTGCTCCTGCGATTCCTAATCTCTCAAAGTCTGTGGATTAGAAAATCGAAAACAAGTGACTTGTTCCCACCCTCCCAGAGAGCTGACCATGATTTCCCCCACTGCCAAGACCAAGCACAGCTGGGAAGCATCTGTCTCCTCCAGCCCAACATCTCCAGCCCCACCACACAAACTTCTTCCTTGCCAGACCCTTGTCTGACCAGTAATCCCATAACTTTTGCAAGCACAAAAATCACACCGGGTTTGGGACCTTACTCCCAGGTTCCTCCACCCACCCGTATATTTGGTCTTCCCAAAGCAAAACCCCAGCCACAGACATCCCAAATGTTACCAAAGGCTCCCAACAGTCTACTTCAACACTTCATCATCCGTACAGGTAGGAGTTTCTTCCATTCGTGATACCATTCAAACTCATTACCGCTTGCCCGAACCCCAACAGACTTGAGGCAGAGGTTTCTCCCTTCACAGCAGTCTTCCAGACACTGCAAAACCCTGTCCCAATCCTTCACCTTCTCTCCAGACCAAACACCTTACTCCTTCCCATCTTTCTTCTTGGGTCCTGTTCTTCAGATCCCCACTGGCCTCTCTCATTTTCTCCACATCTCCCAGATGGAGTGGCCCATGCTGGCTCCAATACTCCAGCAATGCCAAAGCACCACGAGATGCAACACAGGACACAGCAAGTCCTCCCTCCTCTTTATGGAAGACTGTGTCTGCTGCTGTAGGGGTAGGATGATGCTGGCAAAGTGGTGTGTGACCCACCATAATCCAGCAGAGTCTCTCCAACCACTCCCATACCAGTCTGTGTAGTCAACTCATCCATCAGCAATAACTGCAAGCCCACGTTAACGCCTTCAGGTGTGAATGACAGAGCCTCCACACTAATTCTTTGATTTTGTCCAAATCTATTTGAAAACCTAATCCCTACTCCCAAGTGCTTCTAAACTCCCCTAGTTTGGTGTCACCTGTTGAGTGTGAATCAGTATTTTATCAAAGACATCAATTACAATGACCCAAGCCACAGGGTCCACCTCTGGAAATCTCCACCCAATAACTTCTGAGCTTGATGAGGTACTGAAGCTAAGCACAGTTAGCACACCTACATTGCACCATCTGTAAGGCAAAAGTTTCACCAAATTTTCTTTTCCCTAGCTTCCTCCTGACAATATCAAAACCGTGCCAAAAACCTAACTAGGATTGAAATACATCATATCATCTGTTCTCCTTCTATCCATAAGACCTGTTACCCTGCTGTAGAAGGAAATTAGGATGTCTGACATGATTTGTTCCAGGCTAATCCATGCTGACTGTTACTCATAAGCAACCAGAAGATGCCTAGGTGGGAAATAATTTATTAACTTCCAGGAAAATACCATAATAAAAGTCAGACTGACTGTAATGCAATTCCATCTTCTTTTTAAAAAATTTAGCACTATATTTTTTGCTTTTTCATTGTTATGGAAACCTCACAAATTCTCCACATGTTTTCAGAAATAACCACCCAGAAGAAATTGAGAAAAAATGAAGTCAAGCAGCCAGCTGAAATCTAGCTCCTTCTGCAAATCATGAGAGCGAGACAAGTGTCACCCTGCCATGGGGTCACCAGGCATCTCTTGCAGGTTCCCTCTCCCCTGACCACTACTAGCGTTGGTTGACCAGCTTCTGCTGAAAACCAACACTGCCACATTCATCCTCCCAACTTCTGGGGGGTTGTTTTAAACAAACACTTCTCTAAGGCCTGGAGAACCTGGAAGAAAAAATAAAGAAAAAGAGAAAAACCTGTAAGCTAGAAAAAGAACCATTTGGGGAGCACTATTTTATCCTAGTATCTTCCCTCATCCATGCCGATGTTAACTACACCAGTCTTCCGCTCACAGGATGGAAGACCCAAGACTTCATGCAATTTTCTATTACTTTTGAGATCCCTGGGCAGGCACTCACAAATGTTGCAACCTGGCAGCAATGCAAGCATTTAAACAAGTCATCTTAACTTCAACATCATTTAGGAAGAAAACCTCGTATCCTCCTTTTATACAGGGATGGCTGTTACCTCTCCAAGCTGCCAACCCAATGAAACTTAATGGAAAACCAAGGTAAGGACTGAACCCTGGCAATGGCAAAACAGGAAACACAACCCAGCTCTTCCGATTTCTCTTCTGTGCTGGTGGTACAAAACTGCTGGGTCCCTCCCATTCAACAAACCTTATAGCATAGCGCAAGATTTTTTGGGCATATTTATCTGTTCAAAATAAATGGCATTTCCCAGTCCTTGGCTAGATTCTGGCATCCCCAAAGACTTTTTGGGGAAAAAAATGGCTACTTAAATTCTTATAATCACACAAAACTTTTGCTCCAGCCTGATGGAGTAGAGGGCAACAGGACAGCACACATTAATCTCTATGTTAGCAGCACAAGAAGTATTTAAATCCACTGCCAATTAAAAGTAAGGTATAATTGAATTAGCAGAAGCAACTTATGGCAGAAATTCAATTACGAAGCAGAATTAAAGGAAGAGATGTCAGTAACTTTTGGAGGCTGGGCAGGAAGAGGCGAGTGCATCAATCTACTATTTTCAGAGCTGACAACAAAAAGCTTGAGGAGGAGACTGCTCAAAGAAATCATTTGTAAAGATCCTCCTTATAAAAAGAGCTTCATTGACAGACGGGAGAAACCAAGGTGACAAATGGGCTTTTTCCAGACCACGCTCTGACCTACCTGGCAGGGGTCATGATGGTCTCGCATTACCCACACCTGCCTCCCCCGTGGGCCCTACAGCTCTCCCACATCCAGTAGAGTCCTCAGACCTGCCTCAGCTTGCACCAAAACCCTTGCAGACACCTTTATTTCTCTTTGTCTTGTCTTCCAAAGCAATTTTAACTCCATTTCTTTGCTTCGAGTCATAGACATTATATATTAAGTAGATTTCCTTCTATGTGATGGAGAAGACTCAAATGTTGTGGGCACTTTTCTTCCTTTAATGGCCACTATTTTACCTTGCCCTGTTCTAGCCTCCATTTATTCCCCTTTGGCTGATACTATCCTTGATCAATGTTGATGCTGATTACTGATAAGGCCCTCCCACACCTCCAAGGTTCAGCTTTCATAACAACATTAAGACAAATCAATACTGTTATTAATGTTGCTACATTAGTGGGACGTGTGACCTCCCTGGAATCACTGCATGCAAGCAGTGGAGATACCCCCCAGCACTACATGAAGTCTCTGCTCTCCCTTATTTGCAATTTATTTTTCAACTAGGCTGTGCTATTTTACAAAAACGTGTCAGGAATTTTTTCCCTTTTCTTCTTGCAAATGCAAACTGATGAGGGCTCGTAGAACATACAATTTTGCAGTCCCCTGTAAAAAAAAAAAAAAAAAGACAAGAAGCTACTTGTCCTGTCATTTGCTATGCAGTTGGCCTAGATGATCACTATAGGTCCTTTCCAACTGAACTATTCTGTTCTACACTAATTTTTCTCCAGTATCTCCCAGCTGGACAGCTCATCACCCACCACTGCACCTCACCTTTGGCTGCTGCACTTCTACACGTGCTTGTGGGTGCATCCAGGCTGCTCGTGTAGCCGTGCCAGCACTCGTGCTGGCTGACAAAATGCTCTGGAGTGTGTCCACCCACCCCTTCCTCCATAGCACTGTCTCTTCCTACCTACCTCTCGCCCCCTTTCTCCTCCTCACCTGTCACACCAGGCCCATAACCCACCATGCTTGGAGCTCTGAGAGGTCCCACCTTGACAAGCAATTCAATCCACAGCGCAAAGAAACTCTCAGGGGACTCCATGCTCCAGGCTCATTTTCTTTAAGGCCTCTATATCCCAGAAGTGGTGTGGGTCAGTTCATCCTGTCCATCAAAGGATTGTCAGTACCCAAGCTCATTGCGAAGTCTCGGGGATCACTCAGCTCAGTGCAGCTCAGAGAGCCCAGATGCCACCGCAGCCCTGTGCAGGCTCATTCGCCTCAGCTCCCAGGCAGGTTTTCCAGCCCATACTGAGCTCCAGGAGATTTAAATGCTGGCTAATGTAAAAGCTAATTCAGGTGGCTTCTTCAATATCCAGCTGCAGTGCAGAAAGTCCTCAGGCTGTGCATCTGTGCATCCCCTGCAGGGCTGGTGCTGCTGAGGGAGATTTCTGTTGTGTCAATGGAATACACTGCTGCCCCTCCTCTCTCTGCCTTGGATACTGCTGGTGGCACCTCTCCTGTTACCATTTCACCTAAGCAATGTGCTCACAACACCCCCAGAACTGTATTATAATCCAACCAACTGATGTACGGGTGACCCTGCAGGAGCCTCCTCAGGAACATCTCAGGAGGCATACAGTTAAGTCAGAGACTGAATGTCACTCTTTTTGAGCCCCAGGCCACCAGCTGAGTCACAAGTGCATCAGAGCTCTGGTAGCAGACAATAGAAAAGTCCTATCTATACCTGCTTCCAGCTTTCACCACCACTGTAACAAGAGTGGATCTCTACTTGAATGCATCAACCTGGACATACGCACCAAGATGCATATGCACCATATCACACACTCTCAATGAGAGCCACCGGCAGTCACCAGCAAAGTGCCACTTCTCACAATCTCAGGGAAGATTGTACCCAGAGCACAAAGGAAACACCGAGCACTGACAGCACCAGGAAACAGCAACAGGGAGGAGTTCAAAACATCCTTGGGCGAAAGCCCAAGCAGAACTTAACTTGGCTATCACAGTTAAAGATAACAAGAAGAGGTTTTTTCAGTATATCAATAAAAAAAGGCAGGCTAGGGAAAATGTAGGCCCACTGATGAATGAGGTGGGTGCCTTGGTGGTGGAAGACACAGAGAAGGTGAAGCTGCTGAATGCCTTCTTTGCTTCAGTCTTCACTGCCAAAGCTGCCCCTCATGAATCCCAGACCCTGGAGACAAGGGGGAAGGTCTGGAGAGAGGAAAACTTTCCTTCTGTTGGGAAGGATTGGGTTAGAGACCACTTGGCCAAACTAGACATGCATAAGTCTTTGGCCCCTGATGGGATGCACCCACAAGTGCTGAGAGAACTGGCAGATGTTATCACTGAGCCACTCTCCATCATTTATGAGAGGAGGTGCCTGAGGACTGGAGGAAGGCAAATATCACACCAACGTACAAAAAGGGCAAGACGGAGGACCCAGGCCAATTAGTCTCACCTCTGTCCCTGGGAAAATAATGGAACGACTTGTTCTGGATGTCATCTCCAAACACATTGAAGATAAAGAAGTTATTAGAAGTGGTCAACATGGATTTACCAAGGGTAAATCATGCTCAACCAATCTGATAGCCTTCTATGATGTTATAACTGGATGGCTGGATGAGGGGAGAGCAGCAGATGTCATCTACCTTGACTTCAGCAAGGCTTTTGACATTGTCTCACACAACATCCTCATTAGAAAATTAAGGAAGTGTGGGCTAAATGAGAGGCCAGTGAGGTGGCCTGAGTCCTGGCTGTGCAACAGAACTCAGAGGGTTGTCATTAATAGAACAGGGTCAAGCTGGAGGCCTGTAACCAGGGGGGTCCCCAGCGGTCAATACTCAGCCCAGTCCTGTTCAACATATTCATCAATGACCTGGACGAGGGGACAGAGTGTATCCTCAGCAAGTTTGCTGATGATACCAAACTGGGAGGGCTGGCCGACACTCCAGAGGGCTATGCTGCCATCCAGCATGACCTGGACAGGCTGGAGAGCAGGGCAGAGAAGAACCTAATGAGGTTCAATAAGGGCAAATGTAAGGTCCTGCACCTGTGGAGGAAGAACCCCAGGCAACAATATAGGCTACAGATGGATCTTCTGGGAAGTACTTCTGAGGAAAAGGATGTGGGAGTCCTGGTGGATGGCAGGCTCCCCATGAGCCAGCAATGTACCCTTGTTGCCAAGAGGGCCAATGGAATCCTGGGCTGCATAGGGAGAAGCGTGGCCAGCAGGTTGAGGGAGGTCATTCTACCCCTCTACTCTGCACTGGTGAGGCCACAACTGGAATACTGCATCCAGTTCTGGGCTCCCCAGTTCAAGAGGGACATGGAACTACTGGAGAGAACCCAACATAGGGCAACCAAGATGATTAAGGGATTAGAACACCTCCCTTACGAGGAAAGGCTCAAGGAGCTGGGGCTCTTTAGCCTCGAGAAGAAAAGAGAAGACTGAGGGGAGACCTCATCTATGTTTACAAGTTCCTGAAGGGTGGGTTGAAGAATGATGGAGCCAGACTCTTTTCAGTGGTTTCCAGTGATAGGACGAGAGGCAACGGGCACAAGCTGGAACACAGGAAGTTCCACTCAAATATGAGGAAAAAATTCTTTGCAGTGTGGGTGCCAGAGCCCTGGAACAGGCTGCCCAGGGAGGCCATGGAGTCCCCTTCTCCAGAGATTTTCAAGACCCGCCTGGATGCAGTCCTGAGTGATGTGCTCTGGGCAATCCTGCTTAGCAAGGGAGTTGGACTAGATGACCTCTAGAGGTCCCTTCCAACTCTGTCAAATCCGTGAATCCCTCAGAGGCTGAGTTTGCTTACTTGGAGCACCTCCTGCACCTACTGACTGAACAGATGAGCTCCCAGGCTGCTTTGATTTCTCATGCTGTAAAGCAGCCTGCATTTTCAGAGGGTGTCCAGCTCCTGCCAGCTCTCTACCTTCAAGCTTTCTCCATCTGCAGTTGATCTGTATAACTTTCCAACATAAATTTTTGCAACCTAAAGCCTGTTGCAGCATCACTAGTACCCACACCTGCTCACAAAGCCACCCTGACACTGCTTGGTGAATTTAACCTGTAAGAGTGAGATGAAATGCAAAACCAGGTCCACCTCTCAGCAGAAGACAGAACAAAGCATGGTGGACATTGTATCATTAAAAAAGAAGAAAAGAAAAAAAAACAAACCCAAACCCAAAACAAAACAGGGAGAATGGGGGTGCTGGGTGTTGCGAGGATAGTGGTGGAATCTCTGCCCCTGCAGAAGGTGGTCTTCCTTTGGTTTCCCTTGGCACTCAGGTCTATCAGGTACGTCAACAAGTCCTGAGAGCACAAGAAGATATCTGCCTGGGTGCTTAAACGTAAACTCTCCAAGCGAGTAAGAGACCTACCTCTCTGTCTGGAGGACTGTTTGTGACTTGTGCTCCTACCCGAGCAGGAACATCACGCCTGAGCTGTGAGACGTCAGAGTTGGGCTCATAGAAGTCACAGAAATCCTATCAAATGAATGCATCTACCCCCTCAATTTTTTAGTGTGGGATTTTAGGAAACACTCCATGCACATCTCCACCGCGCGCCCGCCGTGCTGGAGCTCTCTTCACAGCACAGAAATGCTTGGAGTACAATCCCAACAGCTTGGACCTAAATTAGCAGAAGATTAGATGTGCAGTGAGTAAGTGTTGTTCCACATCTCCAAAAAGCCCACTCTGAGCATCCCTGAAGGATAATTTATCGAAAATAGCTGCAACGGAGCGGTTAAACCATTGACTGAAGAACAGCCTGAAGCATGTGGTGCAAGAGCCTTATCTCTGGCTGGTGCCACTGTAACACAAACAGCGATCCCTGCCAGATTGAGGGGAACACCAGGGAAAACAACAGAAGCAGCCCACGACAAAGGAGAAAGCTGCACACCAACAGGGCCTGCCATGGAATGCTTCGTGGGCTACCCCACCGCAGATCCACCTCGCCGGAGGCAGATGCGATTCCCCCGGCGTTGGAGGAGGTTTTTTTGCTCGCTCCAGCCCAAAGCTGCAAATTGCATTTCAGGGTTACACGTCAGTTTTGGCTCCAGTCCCTCCTGCTAACAGACCCTCCCACAAGCTGGCTGATAACCTCTGGCCACTGAGGATGACCATGCCGTGATGCTCTGTGGCAGAGGGGTGAGGAAGCTGTACAAACATCTCCTCTGCCCAGTTCAACCAGCAATTAACATCTACGGTCCTTAGTACGGTTTTACGCAAACAAAGATACTTGGCTTATTAAACACAGCCCAGACTTGGGTTCCACAAAAGCAACTAAAAGGAAACCACAACAGGGTAAGGAAGCTTTACAAATTCAAGGGTAAGCAAAGGCTTTTTCAGGCCAGTGCTAGGGCTAAGACTAGAAGCCAAGCTGGGTAAGTTGATGCTATCACAGAACTGATTGCCGAAGTGAGCTGTATGGGCTCGAGCAATGCATGAAATTCCCCTGGAAGCTGCGTGTGCACGAAGGAAGGAAAGGAAGGTATGGAAATGCGAACACTCTGCCAACTAAATGCATTACATTTTATTTAATCTAATTTAAAGTGTCAGAACAAGATGAATGATTTTCATGTAAATATTTTCCCCTTACTGAATTGCAGGTTTGTTTTGGTATTGTTTCGTTTGGTTTTTTTATTTCCCAAAAAGACTACTGACAAACACCACATACTGCCTGGTCCGACTTGCACACATGCAATCAGCCTGCAGTTAAAAAGGATACAGGCAGTTGGGAACAGAACAGTGCCAGTTATTTACTCTATTTCCTCTTTTAAACTTTTTTCCAATACAATTAACTAAATTATGTCATTACACATTCATTGTCCAGGAAGTTTCTCTCTTCCCCTTTTTAGCCTCCTTTTCAGTTGCATTTCCCTGCTTCACAGGATGCTCTAAACTAAACATTACATGCAAGTTACACAATAAAGATCTGGGAGGAATGGAGTGAATAAGGAAGGTCATGGGAAGGGAGGTATCTGCTAAAATAAGATTTGCTAAGCAGCTACGCAGGGCATACTGTCAACTGCCTTTTATTGAAGGAGACCGCAAATTTTTATCAGCTAAAATATCAGGTGGAGGAACATAACAGAGCAGCAGTTGAAGTAGTTCAAAGATTTTCCAAGGACTGAATGAAGCCTGAATTTATTCAAAAACCAAATTACAGTGATAAATGCTGTTATGGCATAGCCAAGGTGCCTCAAATAACCTTAGCCCTCTCTGCATATTGAGGTTCTTTTACACTACATAAAACCACACTCCAGCTATGGATTATGCAGCTGCGTTTAAACTGAGTTCATCACAAACTAGTGCTCCTGGGCAGATCATTTATTCATTTAAAAAAATTTACACATTCCCGTCTTTATAATTACAATGGGAAAACACCTTGAAAGCAAAGCAAAAACCAGATGCACCGGTGTCTTGTTAACCTCCAGAGAGCTGGAAAAGCAATGTTAAGAGCAAAACTTCCTGCACACATCAATCACAGCTTTAGAGGCTGTAAAATATCAACCTCAGGTGACAAAAGTTTTTTTTTCCAGGAGGCTGATGGTCTTCCCTGCTCTGCCAGGACAGGCTGCTGCTTGCCCACAGGAAGCCCTCTTGCATTCCACAGCCTACCTTGGCACAAGTGGGGGACATGGAGATGGGGTTCAGCCAGCCAGCACAGCTGTCTGAAACACAGCCGGGTGAACCCCTCCTCAGGAGCCACAAATACATTCAGGTGACAGGGCTGGGAGTCTCCTCCTCTTAATACTTGGTGGGAAACACAACCTGTGTGAAACCAGGCACCTGGAGAAGACTGGCTGGTCTACTCTTGGAAGTCTACTGACTTAAGTCTACAGTTTGGGATCTGTCACTGTTGCTACTCTGGTTAGGGATGTTTTCCCTGCTGATTGGTTAGGAAATAGGTTTAAGTGGAGGCTGGTAGCCGGGAGCAGGAGCCTGGCATCTCCATGCCTTGGCATGGACTGCAAGGTGAACTGGGGGAGGAGATAAATGGTGGCAAATGGCCACCCTGCAAACCTTGCATCATGCCAGCCACGGGCTCTGGACAGAGCTGCAGAATCTGGCAGGGGGATGTCACAAACACTGTCACAGACAGAACTGGCAGCAGTGGCTGGCCCCAAAGAGCTCAGCCTCGCTCTGCAGCACCGCTCTGCCCCACCACCCACCTCTTCCTCGGGTCAGAGTCGACCCAAACACCAGGCACAAGACAACAACTGTGCTCGCAGGGAGAGCAGGAGGCACAACACTGCACCTCTTCTGATATTTAAAAGCCACTAATGGTTTGTCTTTCTGTCTAATGACTGTCAAGCCAGGAGGCATGCTCGTTACAAGCCCCTGAGCAGGCATTAATATTCAGCAGTCAGCCCAGCCTTTTGCATACGTACAGCTCAAGAATATTAAAACTTCCCCCAAAATGTTTTTGCAATGTTTTCATGAAACTGAGCAAGCAACACAGAGCATTTTTGTTCAAAACACCCCTTCCCTCCAAGCATAAAAAGCCATCAAGTCCCTTCATGAGGCGTACAAGACCCCAGCACCAGCCATGGGCACCAAGCATCTGAAAACAAAGCTTGGCACCAAGATGCAGCTAAGTCAAAATGTTCCAACACAAATGGGACCAGCGAACACCTGGCTGTGAAGCTCTTGGTCCCCAGAAGACGATGGCTAAGATCCTTGCATGTGTCCTGCAACAAAGCACAGCTCTGGACACGGCCAACAAGGGCACCTTCACTTCCAAACCACACCTTCTGAGTTACACCCATAAAAACCAGCACCTGGTAAATTCACTTGTTTCTGGTACCATCAGGTCATTACAGCTTATGTCACTTAAGGGCCAGGACTTGGGGAAAGCTGCAGCACACACCTCACCAATCGCCTGCCCACAGCCCCCATCGGGGGTGATGAAAGACACGGACAAACACCAGGAGATCTGAGAGAACAGAAATCGCAGCCGGTGCGGCTGAGAAGCTCAGGTCCGGCAAAACCCCACACTCAGCAGGCCATTTTGTCAGAAGAGAGATCTCCTCTGGCAACAGGCAGAGCGACTGCTTTGGTTCTCCACTCTGGAAGATCCAGTGGTACCTCGGCAGGCATCAGCGATGGGATTTTCTCCTGCAAAGAATCCTCTCCTCCTCCAGGCTGGGCAGGGAGGCGTTACTGGAGTTACAGATTCCTCCTCCTGCAACCCCAGGCTGCTTTGGAGGGCTGTTTGGGATCTGGAAAGAACAAGACAGATTCTTTGCTCCTTCTCAAAGTGCCACCAGGGCCAGGAGGTTTCCCCACAGGGACAAGCCTAGCTGGGCCAGTCAGCCTGTGGGTTCAGGACATCCTTAAGGAGACAGGAGAGGAAGACTAGAGAATGAATTAGAAAATGAAGGATAGTCTTCCCTCACTTTGCATATCTCCTGAGAAAAACACAGCTCTTAGTAACAGAGCTTTAGGGCCAGTTTTAGGAATGAATGCCATTTTAAGAAGCATGACACGAGCAGAACAGAAAATTGTGGCTGGAGTCTACAGAGCTCATTCTCATTTGCTTTCAGATCATTACCACAGCTCCAATTACCCTCAGCTAGAATGAAACCCAATTTCCATTTAAAAAAAAAATATTAAAAAATCCCTTCTGATACATCTTCCAACAGCCCCAAAAGCGCCCCTGACTGGCCCAGGCAGAGCTGCTGCTCCTGGTACAAGCCTGGCATGGAGGAGCAGAGCACCCCACGGCTCAGGCTGTGCTCCCCAGGGGGACAGGCACACGAGAAGTGACCAAACTCCTGTCCCAACAGCCTGAGAAAGGCCCATGACCACCAGTGAGAGCACAACACCCAGCAAATCACAGGAGTTACCAACAGCAAGGCGGCCAAAGGAAAGGAAAAGATCTCATTTCTGTGGGTTCACTCCTTGTCAAACTTCAGCCAAAGGATTTGCTGTGGGATTTGGGGGAATCAGGGTCTTTAAAGCAGGGACAGGCTTGGCCTGCCACCCTCCACTGGCCTTAACCACCCAGGCTTCATTGCATGGAGCCAGCAGAGAGGTTGGACACGGACACATGCTCGTTCCCATTTAAATGGTTCTGGCTTTCAGAGTCTGGTCTCAAAAAAGTGTCAAGTACTTGCATTTCCAACCCTGTTTATTTTGCGTAAGTTGCCTCCTTTAATAAACTCTTACACACAGGAGTACCTATTTTGTGGAAAACTCCCCAGAATCCCTCTGAAGCAAAGCTGACATACCTGAGCCCGACAGCAATAAAACTCAGCCCAGCAAAAATCAAAGCAGTGTCTAATCACAGAGCACCTTTTATGCTGATTCTGCTTTCTTCTCTCCTCCGCACAGAAACTCCAGCTCTCTCAGTACAAGAGCTTTTGGAGGACAGACACCAGGGAGAGGAGATTAAGAGAGAGGTGACACAAGACAGACAGGTATTGACTGTCGAAGAAGAAACTCAAATTGGCACCTGGAAGGAAGAGCAGAATCCCTGGCTTGTTCCCGGATGGAGCTTTAACCCCTCTGCAGAGAGGACCACACGAGGTAGATACCCACTGGCCAGGCAGCTCCTGCCAAGCCTGTGGTCACAAGCCCAAGATTCAACCTGCTGCCTTCCCTTCAGCTCCAGTGAAGGGGATAGAGTTTTTCAAGCGTCCTTTAACATATTTAACAGATGTTGCTTCTAGGCCCTTTCCTAAGGACTGCAAAGTACGCTTGCTTTCTTTGGAATGCACATTTCATAATTAAAGTCGGTGCTAATGGTTATGCATCCATCCAGGGTCCTCCCTTGCAACTCCCACTCCCCTCTCACCCGCAGGCAGCTCCCAGCAACCACCCCCAAATCGTCCTCCAAAGGAAAGTCTACTTCTCCCCAGGTAAGTTGTAAGAAAGACAAAGCGATGTCTTTGGAGAAACACCGTTCACCTGCTAAAATAAAAAAATAAAAAGCTTCACTAAAGAGAAAAAGGAAATGACGCCCGGCAAATGCAAACTGGCTTTGACGGCAGCTATCTGCAGCGCGACCAGAAGCTGCGAGCTTTCTCCCCTCGCACCGTGGGCCAGCTGCCAAGAACAGAGCATCCTGCGCACAATGCCCTTTAGAAAGGGAAAAAAAAAAAAGAAAAAAAAGAAACCTGAAAAAAAAAAAAAATCCTGCTACCTCCAAGCGAGGAAAGGCATCCCTTCTGCACGGAGGAGCCACCAGGCTGTGCGGCACAGAGGTGAATGAGAAGCGGGGCGAGGAAGGCTTGCAGCACGCCCACGCTGGCTCCCGGCCTCACGAAGGCATTTCTTTTCCTCCCTCCTCCCACCACCGCCACCCCCGCCTATTCTAAAATGATTTTGCATCAGCCACGTGCCAACGTTCAAGCATCAGCAAGATGTATTTTCTTATCCTATGGCCAAGCTATACCATCCATCACAGGCTTGTACGTCCAAGAAATCACAAGTATTTGGGGTTTGCGCACCAGAAGACGTGCGCACGTGCGCACTCCCTCTCCCCGGGGCACTCCTACGAGACCAGACGCCCCTTGTGCTTCCACTGGTGGGAAGTACTTGCCCGATGCTGGCACATTGCATGGCTGGAGAATCAAAAAAAAAACCCACAAACCCTCTGCCACTCTGACTAGTCCACAGGTTAACTCATTACGATAAACCCATTGTCCAAAACAAAAACATAATTTAATTGCTAAACCAGCTGCCTGAGTTTAGCTGTTGCTCTTGGCCAGCGTGTCAGGATTCGCAGTACGCCTCATTTCCAGCAAGCACCTCTGTAGGTGCAAACCCTGCCTTCCACCTTTGAAGTCTCTGGGTGTCCCTGTCACACAAATCCAGTGTTTTCCAACCCAAGTGGATATTTAAAGGCATACCACCAGCTCAGAACACCTCTCTGAATGTGCTAAGATTATAGCAACTGAAATACTTAGTTGTATCATACTAAGTAAGCATCCTTATTTTTCTCCATTGTCAAACATGCATTTATCCAGCTGCACTCTCTCCCATTTACGTGGCCTGATCTCCCTTGGCAAGAGACAACAGCAAAAGAAAATAAGGTTGAAACATATTTGTAGAAGTCACCCAAAAAAACAGCAGAAGGTCTCAAAGGCTGATGCATGAACTGTATGTAACTATAGCTACGTCAAAGTTTTGTTGCTGGGTTTTTGTTTCCCCAGAGAGATTTGAGGTAGATTGTGTTGATTGAAAGCAGATTGATCATCGGGAAACATGCAGAATGTAAGAGAAGGGAAAAGCTGACCAGGTTGTAGTTGGCGTCTTCTGCATGGAATGCTGCCGGCGCGGGTTTCCACAGTATCGCCAGGTAGAATTCCTTAAACTACCTGCTGCTTTCTCTTTGACTTGAAAAAAATACACACCTACAGAAACAGACTGAGCACTGAAACAGACGAAGTACCATTGCCATCTCTTCCACCCTGGATACTCCCAGGTATCTTAGAAACCTACTGTGCGAATTACAACCAGCATTTCTTAACACTAGTAATAAAGACATATTTCATGCAGTGCAATCCAGAAGAACTACAATATTTCTAGGATTACAAGATAGATCCGCCCCCCCGCCCCCCCCCCCCCCCCCCCCCCTCCAGGTTCTGCCTTCTAATTCCAGAGCAATCAGTGCAGGAGAATGCATAATTCATCCCGCAGTCGATCCTATCGGTCTCCCAGTTATTAAGCAACATCACACTGAACTTTCAGAAAGGTCACATTTCCAGGAGGTTCAAGCTGCAGAACATTCTATCCATTGAAAGACTCGGGGAGGTAAGGTAAGGAGCTCCTTCACGGAGTATTAGCCCCCACTGTTTAAGGGTTCACAATTCATTTGCTATTCGAGCATGACAGTAGACAGAAGGTATTTATCTGGGGAAATCAAGAAATGCAGAAATCAATGGGTTAATTAGCAGGTTAGCAAAACACAACTGACTCATGAAGGCTTTTATACAGCAAAAGGGTGATGAAGTGAAGAAAATTGTTTGCGCTCGTTATACTCTCAGGATGGTAGAGGATTATTGGAACAACGGAAAATTCAGGCATTGATTTAAAACATTTTTGCTTATTAAAGCTAAACCCAAACAATTTTGCAAGAGCAAGTCCTTCCACAATCCATGGGTAGATTCCCACACAATACAGTAATGCAGTCAACATGAGCTAAGATAAATCACCTCTTGCCAAAAGAAATTTAACTCCAGCCTGAGCTGAGCTCCATGAAGATGCTAAAGTTGGAGACAAAGTATTTCCTAATGGAGACAACAAACAAAGAAACTGATCCCCCACACAAACATTATGGGAAGCATCCTAGGAACATGAGGAAAAACACATTAAAAAAAAAAAAAAAAGGTCTGTTTTTCTTCCATTCACTGGAAAACATATTGCATTTGTTACTGAATCTGACCTAAAAGTCATGCTTGAAGGAAGCATGTTCTTTAGAAAAGTGCAAGATCCTCTTCCCATGAGTATCAGTGCGTCTTGCTCACGCAGACAGCACAACCTCATTCCTCACAGTCTCACATCACTAAAAGCAAGAAAAAAAAAATAAATAGAGAATTTTAATTCAGATTGCCCCCCCCCTTGCTCTACCAGCATTCCTGTCTCACTCGTCTCAAAGTAATCAACATGCAAAATAATATTGTCTTGCTTGGAAAAAAAAATAATATGTTGCATGAGTATTTTTAATTGTAACCATTTCTAATCACGGATCCCACGTTTTCTGTTTTTGCCTTTTTTTTTTTTGCCAGAATTACAATCCAACTTTAACGTTGCTTAAGCTACAAAGTAATCTCTGTCATCGGCTCCCAACAACTGGCCCACGTTATTGCCGTGCCCGTGAGCTCGGGCGGCAGGAGGAGGCATCCCGGTGCCAGCGGTGAGACAGCCAGCAGAGCATCACCGGCACCTGCGCAGCGACAGCCTCCTTCCACAGCTCGGGAGGTTTCTCTGCGTTTACCCAAGCTCCCGCCGGTTCCAGCACCCAGCTGTAGAAGCAAACCCCGCTCCCGTAGCTGGCACAACTCTTCTCACCCTTGCAATTCCCCAAACAGACTAAGCTATGCCAACAAAAAACACTTCTTTTTTTTTTTTTTTTTTGCCAGAGTAGCTGACTCCTCGGCAGAGCTGCTGCCAGCCTTGCGACAGCCACTCTATAGCAGCACACGCTTCTTTTCCCCTCCCAGTTTCCTACACTTCCACCCCTACACAGAGAAACCCTAAATTTAAGGCAAGAAACAAAGAAAAACAGAAAATAGGTGCCAGGAAGAGGCAACTCGTGCCCTGTCCAGCATCTCCCCAACTAACCGAAGGGAAGATGCGGGGAGGTCACCTGCCTTTTTTCCCCCCCGAGCCTCACCACACTAGATGAAATCAAACGCACGCAGTTGTAAGATCCTTCTTCCTGAATCGCAAGGCTCCTGATCCAAGCACCTGAAAAGAGTGGGGCACCGGGAGCGAGGTGGATATTTGGCCGCGAAGCAGAGCGAGCCCCACACAGGCTCCTCTGTGGCTCTTCTCCCCGGCCAGCACCCAGTGATGCTGGTAGGACCCCACACAGGATGGTGTTAAAGTACAAGTGGGATGCTGAAATAATGCCCCCCCCCAGTCTCTGCTCAAGTTTCATCTCGGGCAAGATGAACATTTGAACCCGAAACCACAACAAATGGCTCCTATCGGGAAAAGAGTGGAATATTTTGGGGACAGAGTAATTGATCCCTCCTTTCTTTTCCCCACAGAGAAAATCTGATCGCCCTACCAGATTTTCACTTGTGCATGGGATTACACGATAACACTCATTTCCAGCGCTCGCCTACAAGTATTCCTGGGGGGAAAAAAAACACAAGCAAACAAACAAACAAACAAACAAAAAAAACCAAAAAAAAACAACCCTCAGGATTTTGTCATAAAGGTACAAATTCCCCAGCTGTGAGCAGGAGACACAGCCCTACTGAACGCCCAGCTGTTTTTCTTAGCGAACCTTTCATTCCAGATGATGCATTACACGACCTTTTCCCAAACCCGGGAGAAACTTATTTGCATGGAGACCTCCTCGTAAACACCCTTGCCTTGGTACATTCCCTATTTCTGGCCATTCTCGGTACTCGGGCAGCTGTCACCTGCCGGAGCCCTGCGCTCCCCCGGGTCCCCCGGCACCCCCGATGCAGATGGCAGATGCCATGTCCTGCCGGGAGCAGGGTGTCCCCCTTCGCCCCGGGTTCAGGGGACTGGAGTGACCTCGGCCACAGCCACCCAGCCTCCAGCGTGGCCGCAGCCATCTCCCTGGGGAGGAGGCAGCCAAAAAATCCTACTCACCAGATACAAACGCCGACCTTTTTTTCTTTTTTTTTTCTTCTTTTTTTTTGGGGGGGGTGGGGGGTGGGGAGGGGGGAGAGAGGTGGCAAATAGGAAGTCCGGCTGTGCAGGAGTTGACTGGAAGCGCCCTGCACCACTCGTGCGGCGGCGGGAACTTCGCCGGGTAAACCATTAACCACCAGCAAGCAGGGCTGCCTGACTCCCCCCGGCCCCAGCCCAGCCCCGCACACGCCCCACGCGAGCCGCCTGTGCGTGCGTGTGTGTGTACACACAGATATACACGTACAGATTTGCAAACACGCGCAAATATATACCGGGGGGGGGGGGGGGGGGAAGGCGTAGAAATAAACACATCTGTGGGGTTTTTATTCCCGACGGCAGAAGAGAGCGCCGGTTCTCCCCCCACACCGCCCTCTGCTCGGGGCGAGGCGGGCGCAGCCAGCGCAGCCAGCGACGGCGCGGTGGCAAAGAGAGATGCCCGGAGCCACCCACCCGGGATCTTTCCAACCCTCGCTCCCGCGTAACTCCCCCCCTCCAAAAAAGTCGGAAAGACCCCCCCACCCCACCCCGCCGCCTTTCCCCCCAAACCCCGCTCCTCTCCTGTCCCCGCGGAAGAGAGAGCGCGGCGCGGTTCTCCCGCAGCCCCGCCGAAGTTTCCGCGGGCGGCAGCGGGGCAGCCCCAGCCCCAGCCCCTTACCCGTCTGGCGGAGCCGGGGAGGCGGGGGGGGAGGTCCCGCGGCGGCCTGGAACCGGCTTGCGCGGAGGGTTGCGCGGGGCGGCTTCCTGGGAGCTTACAACTCCGCGGCGGCGGCCGGGCGAGCCGCGCTCCTGCGGAGCGGCGGGGAGCGGGGAGGAAAAGAGGAAATGAGCGGGAGGCGCATTGGAGGGAGGGGGAGGAAGGAGCCGTCGCCGAGGGACCGGGGAGAGCGAGGGACGGAGCTCAACTTCCCCGGCGGGGCAGCGGGGAGGGAGGGGGGAGGGAGAAGGCGGGGGGGGGGGGAGGCGGAGCGGAGCCGCACCGCGCCGTTGCTCCGCGGCGTGCGCAGCGCCCAGCCCCGCACAGGGCCGGCCCGCCCGCCGGCGCTCCCGCCGACACGGGCCTACTTGGTATCGCCCTGCCCGCCTCCCCGGGGCCGCCGCCGCCGCCACCGGTAACGCAGCCGCCGCCACCGCCGGCGGCGGGCAGGAAGCGCGGGGCAGCGCGGAGAGGCGGCTCCGCGGGTGACACCTCCCCGCCGGCCTGGCCCGGCAACGCGGGCGTGGGCACGGGGACGGGGTGGAAAAAAGTTTGGGTTTTTCGGATTTTTTTCTCCCCCCCGCCCCCCTTTTATTTTTAAAAATGTATCCCTCACCCTCCCCCCCCTCCCTTTATTTCTCTTTTTTACCATTTTTTCTTCCCCCCTTTTTTCCCCGTTCTTTCTTCCCCCCCTTTTTCTCTTTGCCCCTCTTTATTCCCCCCCTTTTTTCTTTTTTCTCCTCTTTCTTTCTCTCCCCCCTCTTTTTCCTTCCC
>JAOQGH010000023.1:100402869-100441703 GCA_025769975.1 Gallinago jamesoni | reverse complement strand
TTCTCTCCCCCCTCTTTTTCCTTCCCCTCTGTTTTTTCTTACCCCCTTCCCCCCCCCCTTTTTTTTCTTCCCCTCTTTTTTTTTTCTTACCCCTCCTTTTTTTCTCCCCACCACTCCCCCCCTTTTTTGTTGTTGTTTTTGTTTTCCCCTTTCTTATTCTTTTCTCCCCCTTTTTAGCCCCAAAGCAAATAAGGAACTCCCATGGCAGCACCTCACACCAAACCCTGTGCGCATCTCCAGTGCAGCTGGAGGCAGCAAGTTTTTGGTGCCGCAGTGAGAAGGGTGGCAGCTCTGGGGCAGCCACTGGAAGTGAGCACAGCAGCCTCACACCATCTTCTTCGCTTCCCTGCTGAGCAGGGTGATGCAGAGAAGCCCCTGTGCCACCCAAAGTGCCCCCCTCCCATCCCAGCCATTTTTCTCCCCCACTCCAAGGCTGATAGTGATACGGTGAATTTGCTGCAGGCAGTTGTGGTACCGTCAGCTGCACCTATGGATGGATGGATGGATGGATGGATGGATGGATGGATGGAGTCCCACCCAGGTAGAGACCAACATTCGTGGTTCTGTGCGAAACCTGAACCTGCACAGTTTACCCACGTACCCCATCACAAAATGGAGGGGATTTAGGGATTGATGCTATTCTGCTTCCCGAGGGAGGTAATTGGAAGCGTTGCTCAGAAATACAGCCTGCAACACAGACAAAGAAGTGAATCCTCCCATTAGGATTATTTCCGCCTCCCCACCCCAGCTCCTGCCCAGCACGTTTCTAAGTCAAAAACATACAGAGAGTTTAATGCAGTTGCCACTATGCCTTATCAGTAGCTTTCTCTCCTCATCCCCTTATAGGAGACTAAGTGAGCCCATTGAGTGCAGTCGTGAGATAAGAACTGAATAGAGCTGAAATCAAGGCCATGCTAGGAAAAAGATACTTCAAGATTTTAGCGACAGACCTTGGTGAGGCAAGGTGGGGGCAGGCATATGAAGAAAAAACCACCACCACCAAACCAACAGCTTTTCAAAGCTTATCTCTTCACTAAGTCCAACAGATTTTTAAAAGGACAGCCAACAAAAAAAAAAACCAAAACAAAAAAACCCACCCTAAACCTTTCTCATGCACTCTAAAGCTTGAATGCATTGAAACTGAATACACTGATGCAAAGACATGAAAAAGTTACTCAACGATTTTCTCCTAGGCCTTTCAGAAATAGTTCAAACATTTTACCAGCTAAAAAAAAAAAACCAGGCAAAAAAAAAAAAAAAACCCAGCAACAACGTCAGCCCAAGGCAAAGAACAAGGTTGGAAACCTGACCTGAACAGTTAAAACTAGAAGTGACACCAGCAGGAAGGCATAATGGAAAACTGTATGCAACCACCGCCACTGCCAACTTGAGGTACTTGGAGCTGGGTTCTCCTTGCAGGTGATTACACGTGAGTAATCCCCTTGATTTCCCCACAAGCCTTTCCCTGCACAAGTGTTGCCCACGTAAGCACATTGGCCACTGGGATGGGGCTGTGGCTCCTGCCGTGCCTCTCCAGCTGCTCTGCCAGGGAGGGCGGTGGTGGCCCTCGTGACAACACCACCCTCCGCCCAGGAATAGGTGGCAACCGAGCATGTACCTACTTGAGGCTTCCTCCGAGATTTACAGGCTGACATCTGGCAAGTGGAAGCACTTTATGGCACTCAATCCTACTTTCATTTTCAGCACTTTCAGTTGTCATCCAGTAGCCCCAACAGCAGCAGGTTTTCCTCTGCATGTCCTGCAGTGGACAGGCTGTCAGATGAGACCTGCAGCTGTTGCTGGAGGCTACAGCAGTTCCTTGCAAGAATAGAATCATAGAATGGTTAGAGTTGGAAGGGACTTTAAAGATCATCTAGTTCCAACCTCCCTGCCATGAACACTTGGCCTTGAACAATTCCAGGGATGAGGCACCCACAGCTTCTCTGGGCGACCTGTTCCAGTGTCTTACCACCCTCACTGTAAAGAATTTCTTCCTAATATCTAATCTAAATCTTCCCTTTTCCAGTTTAAAACTATTACCCCTCATCATATGACTATAGTCCCTAATATAGAGTCCCTCCCCATCTCTTCTCTCAAGTAACAGGCGATAGGACAAGAGGAAATGGCCTCAAGTTGTGCCAGGGAGATTTAAATTGGATAATTGGAAACAATTCTTCACTTCAGGGGTTATCAAGCATTGGAACAGGGAAGTGGTTGAGTCACCATCCCTGGCGGTATTTAAAAGGCACGTATAGATGTGTCACTTAAGGACATGGTTTAGTGGTGGACTTGGCTGTGTTAGGTTAATGGTTGACTCAATGATCTTAAGAGTCTTCTCCAACCTAAATGATTCTAGGATTTTATGAAAGTAGGCACGTTTGCAAGATTGGGTCCACTGGGTGTATCTGGCTTATTTGAAGTTCTTCTTTTGCTGGCATGTGTTGATTAAACCTATCTGTAATACTCCCCTAATGACCTAGCGAGGGCCTTCACAAACTTAAATCCATAGCTGCTCTAGCATCTCACCTTTTGTTTGATTTTTCTTTCTGCTTTTCATTCTGTTTCCACAGTCAGGAGAGAGAAACAAAGAGGGATTAAATGAGATTCATCTGGATCATTCCAACTATGCTGAATTTGAAAATAGTGTGGGAAATTCTTTCTGCTGTCTGGGGTTTAATCACCAAGGGATTAGTTGAAAACTAAAGTATTTGAGGTGTGTGGCACACTGCTATTCTTTAAATATCTGCTATAATAATGTGAGCTTCATAAGGCTATTGCTAATCTTGAATTATTACCTGCCTTCCCGTGGTTTGGCATGATTAACTCGAGGAAGAGATTAAAGCGATATTTACCTTTTTTGAGCAGTTCATCAACTTGACTTGGACAGCCCAGCACCAAAAAAAACAAAGGAAGAAACTGTTGGCAAGGATTAAGTATTCAGCCTGCTCTTTCCCCGTTGGTCTCCTGAGACCTGTTGTGGTTGTTGAGATGGCAAACACCAGTGCTTCAGGAAGAGCTGGTTGGCATCCTTGAAGGTGGCCGATTGCTCCAGCTGCTTTCAGGCCAGGTGTCTGGTGGAAAGGTTGTGTGGGTCAGACAGGCTTTGAGCCACCTCTCCCAGAAGAGCCAGGGCTCGCCTCCACTGCAGACAGTGACAGCTAAAGCACAATTTCTGGCTTTGAGCTGGGGATGCGGTCATCCTGGTAATCCCCACGCTGCCCACCCAGAGGTGCATGACACTTCTCCAGTGGGAGCTGCTGGCTGGCAGTTTAGCTTGGGAAGGAGCTCCTGCCCAGCTGGGGCATTTGTAGGAGAACCTTATGGGAGCAGTCTGAGGAGCAAACCTCTCCACCACTGAGTATGCTCACAACTTACGTTTGATGGAAGAAAGCAACGTTTCAAAAGACACTAATTATTTTTTCATCTTGTTTTAATCTTGTTTTTGGAAAGCCCTCACTGAGGAATCACTTTAGAGAAATTAAAATGAAAACAACAGTGGAGAAGTCCAGCCGGTGTTATTTCACTGTGATGAAGCCAAGCTGGATGGCAGGTGCTTGGGGAAATATGAGGGAAAATTGTTTATCAATCAGAGCTATTTTTTTTAATAAGTTTTGTTTTCCTGAAATAAAAACCTGGATGCTTATCTATAAATCCTCCCTTTTTTTTTGCTACTAGATGCTGGGGCTTGAATCTTTGCCTGCATCAGTTTAACCCCTCTTTGTGCTCCTTTCCTTTCCGTTTCCAGCTTGAACATAAGAGGAAAATAAATGTAACTTGGGAATTACCAGCTACAGGCATTACTCTCACCCACAGGATGGGAAAGCAGCATCTCCTGGACAGGCAGACCCAGCATTTAATTTGATACCAAAACAAATATGCCATGGGGTTCTGCCAATTGTCTGGATCACAGAAACTGGAGGTGGAAAAGAGCAGGTAGGTTTTTACAGTACATTTTCCTGCCAAAGAAGGAATTGTTCCTTGCAATATCTCCTAGTGCTGGTTTCCCATCCTGGTTTAAATGACCTTGGAGGATGGGGAGAGGTGGGAGGGGGGGATCTGCCAGTACCCTCTGGAGCCTCCTTGTCTAGTTTGAATAATATAACACAGAGCAAGTGCAAATGGGTTTTCAGAGAATTTACTTACAACACAATATTTAATGTAGGTTTTTTGCATGCTTTTTCACCTCCAACCTACTTGCTATGCCTGCCGCTGTGCCAATAACATCAGATAGATGTAAAAAAAAAGAAAGAAAAGTAACAAAAATAGTGGCAATACTCCATCATGGCATGATTTCTGCTCTTTCTCGTAGCAGGAGATTGTCTTGGGTGCTTTCTTCCCCTGCGAGGAAAAATGAATGGTAAGAGCTGTGATGATTGGCAGTAAGCCTGAGAACAGCAGATGTGAGCCTGCACAGCTGGACACAAAAAAAAATGCACTTTACTACCTACATTTGTATTAAGGTTGCCTCAGGGATACCCCAGTGCCTGCGGGGGACTTCGCATATGAACAGCCAAAGCCATCAGGCACATTTACATATATAAGAACACTTGGTGTCCTTTTCAAAGTCAAGGAGAGCAACGATTAAAGCCACATAAAGGAAATTTGGCTGCATGGTTTTTCCCTCTGATAATAGAATGACTGAGGGAGGAAATATTAATAAAAAAATAGGGCTGACAGAAGCGATGAATTTATGAATTAAACCAGCACATTTTCATTTAATTTACTGTTGTCTACCAGTTTATTACATGAGAATCTAAAAGGGACTTGATTTTGCCTCCCAGGCTGCAGTCGCTGTAGCAGAAACTAAAGTTAGATGTTTTAGATAAGATTTTAATATTAAAGCTTCTTGCACAAAAAGGGAAAAACGTTGCTAAATAGGGAAAATTAAAAAGCCTCATTTCTCTCCATGGTCCTTTACCGTACTTTTGCATTCTGGGGTTTGCCATGATATTTGCTACGATCTATCATCAAAAAAAAAAATGTGGGGTGGGTGTGTTTTAACTAAAACTACTTTACAAAATTGGAATTTCCTACGTTCCATAGCCTGTATATGCTTATTTTGAGTTCCATCCATCACAAATCCGGTTTTCCCGCTGGCTCTATGCTCATGGATACCCCTTATCAGGGCAGAGCAGCAGGGCCTTGGGTGTCCGCCTGTGATCCTGTGGCATTCCCACCTGGAACTGGCATTCCCACCTGGGCTGTTTCCTCATGCTGGCAGCAGCAGCAATTTCAAACCACAAAATGACGTGTTTAATTTGTCCAAGCAGAAAATAACAGGGAGCCTTTGAAATGGAAGAGGTCCCACAGAGCCATCAAAAGACTATCATGTCTATAGGATGCAACAGATTGAACTCTGGGTTTGTGGTCCAAAAATGACAGATTTATGCTGAGAGAGGTGGTATAGAGTAAGAAAACTCAAGTGTTTCTATGCACCAGAAAATACCAATGCTGTTACTTGTTTCTATTCTGAACCACAACAGGAAAATACAAAAGCCAGAAATTAAATGTGAAAAATACCAGTGTGTCTAAATGAAAATCAATGTTTTAGCCTGGTATTACAAAGCTTTCAAAAGCAAAACAAAACAAAGTATTTTTGTTCAATGAGGGCAATAATATAGTAAACCTAACATTTCCCCTCAGTGAATTTCAGTTTTGCTAAGACTGCTTTTTTTTTTTCGTATGACTGAACAAAAGAGGAAAAGAAAGAAACTCGACAGTGCTTTCTGGGATGTTAGAGCCAACAAGATGCTAATTTAGCGCTCTGCCAGCCTGCGTGCTCCGGGATGCCTTCCAGAGCCCTGCAAGAGCTGGGGGATCCCACACATTGGCATCAGGATGGGTAAGATCTGGTGTTAAGGGCCTTTGCATCATGCAGCACCTCTCATCCAGGGGTCAAACCTTCCCGACAGGACACTCCAGTCCTCACACCACTCCCATCTGCATAAATCCACCCTGCAATACTTAACATTGAAGTTTCTTTCAATACTTAAACAGGGCTTATAAGAAATATTGGGACAGACTTTTTAGCAGGGGCTGTTGTGATAGGACAATGGTTATTGGTTTTAAACAAAAGGGAGGTAGATTCAGACTAGGTATAAGGAAGAAAATTATTTTACGATGAAGGTAGTGAAATGCTGGAACAGGTTGCTCACAGAGGTGGTAGATATCCCATCCCTGGAAACATTCCAGGTCAGGTTTGATGAGGCTCTGAGCAACCTGATCTAGTTGAAGATGTCCCCACTCATTGCAGGGGAGTTGGATCTTTAAAGGTCTCTTCCAACCCAAACTATTCTGTAATTCTGCAAAACAAGAGAGCCTGGTAAAGCATCATTTCCCATGGGATCAGGCTCTCCTACTCAGTACCTGAAGGCAAATCCATGTGGATCATGCAGTGCAATTTGGAGGAAGTCAGGTTAATTCTGGCACGGGCGATGGAGCACTCTTGTGTTGCTCCTGTTGGTAATTAAGAGAAAGCAAATCACAGGGGAGGACAATAAAGGTATTAATTAACAATACTTTCACTAAGATAAAAGTTAGTAATTTTTAAAAGGTTGGTTTATGCCTGAAGAAAATCCTTAAATAGGGTAATCACATTGTTGGGTATTTGACAAACAACACTAATAATTAAATGGTGATATTGATTATGTGTTGAAATAATACATCCCTGAAAAACGCAACTGCTTTTATTTGCAGGGTTGCTGCCCCTCTCTCTGACAGTTTTCAAAACAAATGCATGTTTTGGTAGCGCTGTGGGAAAGGTAGGGCAGGATGCTCAGCAGGGCCAGAAAGAAACCTGCCCTTTGGAAAACTCCTCCCATTTCAGCAAGAGCCCTCGACATTTTGCTGCGACATCTCCACTGGCTGAGCAGCACCAGCTGCGGACTAAGATGCTGGGGGGATGCTGTTCCCCAGCTCTACCCACCCAGACCCGCCACATCGATGGGTCCTTCTGTCCCCACCTCCTCCTGCACCCACCAGGTGGGTACCAAGCCTGCGTTGCTGCCCGTCCCAGCTAATCCAGTCCCAGCTAACCACAGCTAACCTCAAACAAGATCACAACACAAACCCTAAGGCACTTTGCTTCAAGCAGAGGGTAGTTTTTCCCCTCTCCAAACAGACAATAATCCAATAAAAGAGCCTGCTAGTGGGATTCTGGACAACACGTGACACCATGTTCCCATCAGCATCCCACTGGTGTTCTGGCAAAGGTACTGGTGCTGGCAGCACCCGCTGGTGCAGTCACTCTCAGCCCATCCGCCCCACAGTGTTCAAAGGCAAACAGTGGCACAGCTTATTGAAGCCACAACAGCTTCTCTGTGCTCAGATTGCTGTGCAAATACCACCAGATTTTTCATATTATCAGGATATCAAGGCGTCCTGATTTATATAAAAGGATATCTAGGCAAGTAGGAGAAATTCAGTAGCTTGCTCCATGCTGGGGGAATCTGAATGAGACTAATTCTGTCTGATAGAGACTTTTAGAGACATCCCTTCATGCTGATGGAGATTAAGATGCAATAAAGGGCATCCAATGAGTTCCAAACCAGATGAGTTCCTAAAAAAATGCTGTACGGGGTCACCTTTAACATAAACTGGTAGAGTTTCAGCACTGCTTAATTAACGTGTGGTTTGTCCCCCAACCATGCAAAGAGCACATTTTTGCCTTGCATATGTGAAGTCTCAAGTGCCACACAGCTGCCCGCTTTGCTTTGGGCCCCTGCTGGGAACTACCAGCCTTTAAGGGCATATAAAATTTAAGGTTTGGTAACAAAAATGTAGGTAAACAAGTTACACCAACAGGGGGAGAAAACAAAAAGTAGGGACTCTGGAGTCTTTGGGGTCTTCCAGCATCTTCCTCTTGTGGCTGCTTCCCTTTATAGTTTTCTTTCACATTGGCAATGTATTTTTCCATTGGAAAAAAGATTATTTTTTTTTTTTCTGAGACATCTCTGCACGAAATCTCCTGTTCTAACAGGGTCCTCTCTGCCAGACAGCAGTGGGTGCTGGTGGCTGCCGCCTTCCCCAAAGCAGATCCCATCCCTTGGTGGTGGTGTTGAAATAAAAATACAGACATTCTATTAATAGCCAAACTGCAGACAATTCCAGATGTGGAATTTGGTTTCTGAAATTACAGACCCAACCAAGCCAGACCCGAACCAGTAAAATTCGGCTGTGTTTCCTCTGAATCATAACTGGTGTTTCATAGAGGTTTTCAGTGAAATTTCTTCAGCAATTCCTGTGTGTTGCCTGACTCATACTGAAACACCAAAATCATTATTGAAGTGAAATTGTAGCAAAGGGGGTGTGAATACTTGGTATTTACCAGTTTAAAATACACTGGAAACCATATTTCACTATGAAGCATGCTTTGTTGAATAATTAAATACCATATTATTTACAAAACCAAGCAAAAAATCTGTCATATAGGGCACAAAGGAAGTCAAGTGCTTAGCAATTTTGAAATGTAAGATTAACTTATTCTTCAACAAACCTTCATTTATTCTCCTGACAGATATGTAACGTTTGTGTTCAGCATTCTACCCACTTTCAGTCTGAAGCCCCTATCCACACCAGCAGGATGCTCAGCGTGAAGGATGAGGTGTTAGGATGTCCCAGGGCTGGGCAGTGGTACAAAGTATGTGGTTGTGAGCAGTGCTTCCCGAGGGTGGGAGCAGAAATGCATGCAGGGGTGGGGACAGAGGGCAGAGGAGCACCCACAGCCCCCCTGACAGTGCAAAGTGATAGGAGAGAGAAGCTGGGTAGGTTGGTGAAGCCTCTACCCCTGAGGAAAGACCCCAAACCTGCTGTGTTTTGCTTTCTGTTAAAAGGTGATTTGCTGCAGGAGGGCTGGTGCTGTCATGCAGGCATCAGTTCATCACCCTCCTCATGGATTTGCAGCATGGGAGCAGCATCCCCTTGCCTGATGCAAAGTTAATCACAAAGGGGGATGGTGGGGTCCCCTGGTCTACCTGGTCCCCATCCATGGCAGGAGCCCAGCTAACCCTGCCTGGATTTTGTAATGTCACAAAGCACAGGGGGCTGTCAAGGTGGGCATCAAAGGTGGTACGTTTGGGGGGAAAAAATGCTGCAATTATTTCTTTGCTTTTTAAATTAAAACTCAAATCATTGCTGCAGAAGAAGGGACTGAAAAAAAATGCCCCAAGTCTGGAAGCTCATATTTACCTTCTCACCAGCTCTGCAGATACTTAATTTGAACATTGCTTCATCTCCTGTCTCCCTCATGTATCATCGCTAATTAAAATACACACTCTGCGCTTACCCAAACAAGGATGTGGGAGGCATCTCATTTTCCACTGCTGTATTGCCTCTGCAGAGCCAACTGCAGGGGAACCAGGGTCCTGCTCAGAGCCTGGTGTCTGCAGTGTGGACCCTTCACCACCACTCAATGCAATGGAAACCCCCAGTGGTTTCCTCCAAGGGAAAGGACTCAGTGAAAGCTGTGTCCATGACTCTCTGGGCAGATAGGGTGAGCCTGGTGAGGGAGGGAGTGATACCTCAAAGTGGGCACTGCTCCTCACATGCCCCGTGCTGGAGACCGCTCTGTGCCCAGTTGAGGAAGCCAGAGGACCTCTGCTGGCAGCAGCCTCATAGGTCCATGCTTTGGTGCCTCCATACCCTCCAAACATGCTTTGTAACTTCCAACTCAAGTGAAATTGGAATAAAGCCTGTATGGACACATCTCTCCCAGGCTCTCCCCAAAGAGACACCCCTCTGACATGTCCCTCAGAGCCCAGCCATCCCCAACCATATGTCCACTCACTCCCAGGCAGCAAAACAAGATTCCTAACCTCTCCCGAGCTCTGGTTCCAGGCTAGAAGTCTGTCTCCTTCAGCATCCTCACTACACCACTGCTCCACTTGCCTCACATCCCAGCCAAAAGGTGGGGCATGTTTTCGGTAGTGCACAGTTCTGCAGTCACCTTGGTCCCCGTGCTCATCACAAACCCTCCTGTCCCATGATGCTACTGGTGGCATCATCTTGTAACAAGGGTTATTTTAAAGCCTATGAACACCAAGGAGGGAATAGGGATGTTACTAGGCTCGGAGATTATCAGTGCCTCAAAAGATTCAAGGAGATAGTGTCAGAGGAGAAAACGCTGAATGCAGTGTGTTTAACATTTGGCCAAAGTCATTCCCTCATCCTCATCTGAAGAGCCAGTGTGCACTCCCTCAACCTGAGCCAAATGCATCTGTGTCCATGCAAGCTGGAGAAAAGTGCTGCTGAGAACTTCCACAGCTCTGAATAATTAATTCCCAGAACTATAAAAAGCTACGAGCGAATGAAATTTAGAAAAATCTAGGTTTAGGATAATTATAGCACAAATCAGGAGAGCACTTGGACCCAAGACAGATGCATTAGTAGGACAATCAGGCACAGTGGGTCAAATTCATACTCAACAGAATAGTCTTCTACAGAGCTCCTCCCAGCATGGATTGAGCCCAGGCAGAGAAAGCAGGCCTTGCAGTTAAATTAATGGAGTGAGTAGGTATCTAAAACATCATCTCTCAATATAGAAAGCAGGGAAGAAATAAGTGAAATTGTTTCAGATTAGCATTCCTGCCCCAGCTGTAAACAGGGAGAGATATTTTCTGAATATTTTTTTATAACACCAGTTTAACCTGCTTCCCCCCACCCTATCTCCACTATCATGTCTAGTGTGTTACAACTAGTCCTATAAAATCTCCATTTGTTTGCAGACCTTATCACATTTAGGCTTTTTTTCAAAGCTCCATATGCTGGAATTCATGTGTTGCTTGTGAGCGTCGACCTTCAATTTTCAAACCAGTTGTACTTCTAGTCTGTATTTTTGATGGCAACTTTGAAAACATTAAGCCTGAGTCCTGAGTCACCGGCAAGCCAAAATAGATATTTTCTTCCAGTTTCCCAGTTTTTTAAGCCAGTCATTACAGTGTCTAGTTGAAGGTGTTGAATCCTTGGGACTGTTCATTTAACTTGCCACTCTCAGGTAGGGGGATGTGGGATTTTTGTGGCTTACAGACTGACACATGCAGTCACGCTGTACACTGGGCATGTTTTGATTGACTATTGGTGGAGCCAATGTTGGTTGACTGGCTTATGGCTGGCACCCCAGTGCCCCCAACATCTCTGCGGGCTCCCCGAGACTCTGCACAGGACAGACTCTGGGCTTTATGTGTTTCTTTCTGGAAAAAGAGCATACCTGCACACAGGCAGAAGTGAAGGTAATTGCCTTTTTTTAATAACAGCAACAAAACACCTGAGAATGCAGTTTTATTCAAGCCAGAAGTGGCAGGCTGCTCACAGACTGACAAGCAGGGGGATTATCACTGCTCCAGAAGAGCTGTTTTAATGTCCAATGCCCTGGTTCAGTGTGACTCTTGGTGGCACAGGACCAGGCAGGACCAGGCACTTCCAGTCGTAGCTCCTGGCCACAGACACGTGCAGAATGGCAGGAGGGTCTGTCCCGTGTCAGCTCGTTTCCACGAGCTCCCTGTTATGGCATTATTCATTCCCAGTACAAAGTTATTTGGTACAGTCATACCATGTTATTAAACGAGTGCTCTTTGTACAGTGGTGAGCCATGATTTTCTATAGACTTCATTTAGTAAGAGCATTGACATCCTTCAAAGCAGAAGACTCTCCTATAAGCCCATGCCGTTCCTTGAACTTAAAAAGTGCATAAGAGGAGGCATGTATTATAAGCAGATATCATCTCGTTCATTTGTAAGTGCGGGAGCTGTTTGACATGACACAAAACAACTGGAGAGAGGAGGAGAGGATTACTGTATCAGTCAAAAATGCACCCAGCTCTGCTGTGGGGTTCCTGCTGCAAGAGGAACAAAAGGCTATCTCTACAAGTCTCAGCTCTTTAGGGCTCTTAAGCTCTTAAGTGGGTGGCAGGTAAAGCATCACATATTTCCCTTGTGTCCAAAAACACGAGGGTCAATTGAAGAGAAGAGCATGTGGTAAGAGTCTGGAGGATGAAGAAATGGAGAGTATGCTTATTAGCTTATAGACTAGGCAAAGCAAGTGGGAGCTGCAGACACAGGGGAGGACAGGATGACAACTCAAAGCAATGCTGACAAGAAAAAAGGATGCGGCTCAGTAGAGACCGTGTGGGGTAGATGGGAACAATCAGCTGTGCAAACACAGCCTGGGTTCAGCTGCAGCAGCTCTGCCAAAAAAACAGTCTGAGAGGGTGGCAGAGTGCATATGAATCAACAACGTTGTGGTGTTGTGGAGAAGAGAGATGCTCTAGGGTAGATGAAGGTGGAGCAGGGCCCGTACAATGGGCAGTGACCCTCTGCACCAGCCAGAGTGGCTTCAGGAGCAGCACTCGCAGGGAGAGAGCCCGGCTGCCAGGCAGGGAGGTTGGAAAACACCCCGAGAGCAGAGGCTGACCAAGTTGGGGTTCAGCCTAAATATGCAAATCCTGAAGGGAAACATAATCCTCCAGCTATGTAAAATGTTGTCTAAAGTGGAGGGAGATGTCTGCAGTGAACAGGAGTGATGAGCTTAAATTAAAGCAAGTAAGAATCAGAGCATGTACGGGGAAAAAAGAGGTAATAATTTCTGCGGGTAAGGGCAGCAAACCATTGGACTGGATCGCTGTGGGGGATTGATATTTCCATCACACTCCGAACAGGTCAGACAAGTGGTGGTTAGAGATAATAAAGCCGTACAACCTGCCTTGAGGCTGGAGAAAAGATTAAACGAGCCCTTGTGAATCTTTCTAGCCCTGTTTTTCACTGATTTATCAGAGGATTCGCAGCTGCAGTTTTCCACATTTTCAGGGTTTAAAAATACAGCTCTACTGGCCAACACTGCAGTGGAGATAGTGGAAGAAAGTAGGAGCCCACTTGTCTAAGCCCACCACTTCTGGACCAAAGCCCCCATGAAGTCACCAGCAAGCTGTGCTCTGTTCTCCTTGGAAGTTGAGAAAGTAAAGCCCAAAAGATTTTCTCTCCAGTTTTTTGTGGGACTAAAATATCAATTAAAAAATATGGATGGGCCAAAATAAGAGCAGTATATCTGTTCATATTCCTCTTTCCTCTCAAATCATGCCTTTTCAACATCTAGGCCTCTTCAAAGTCAAGGTGAAAGAAGAAAACTCAAATTCTTGTCCTGCAAGTGCCAATGCCAAGCTGTTGACTTTTCTGAATTCATTCTGCTTCTTAGAATGAATAGCAGAAATGATTCACAAATTGAGATTCACATGGCCTTTCAGTCCCCTAGAAGCTATCATGAACATGTTGGCTCACTTCTAATTCTTTCATTTGCTATTTTTGGGGGAAGCAGCAGTGCCTCCTGCTGCCTAACAGCATGGTGGGTGACAGAGAAGGACAAAGCCAGACTTGCAGAACAAGAGGACGAAGGACAATGGTCACAGATGCAGCAAGGGAAATTACGGTTCAAAACAAGGAAGAAATTTTCATCATGAGAGTCAGTGGCCAAGCACAGGAAAAAGTTGCCCAGGGAACCGGTGGTATCTCCATCCTGGAGTTTCAAATCTCAATGGGATGAGGCCCTGGACAACCTCACCTAACTTTGAAGTTGGCCATATTGGGATCAGGGGTGGGACTAAGATCCCAGAGGACTCTTCTATGATGCCAATGGAGGTAAACCAGAAGTTTCCTAAGTGACACCAGAATTTCCCATGCTTCTTCATACCTAGAACACACTTTTCCTTGGATTTAAGTTGGCAACAACTAGAGTGTGTCCCCAGGCTGCTCCAGTCCTACCCAGTGCCACTAAGTAGCTGCCTCAGGACTTGCTGCTGGGTCTGTTCCACACCACACCCTACCCCTCAGCTGTCTTTGGCACATCTCTCTCGCACATCTCTCTCGCTGGCCTCTGAAGGCTGGTTGATAAGGAAAAACATCTCATTAACCTGCTTTGTTTCATTACAACAGAATACAAATGAGGTACAAATATCAATATAGTCTTAAGAAAAGAAAAAAAAAGACAAGTGAACACCGTTTCTTTCATTGCTTTGCCACTGCAGCGTGGGAGAGGACAATCCACGTTAACTCCTCTCCCTCTCTCACAGCGTTCATTGGTTTTTCAGGGCCTTAGTAAATGCACCAAATGTCAGCCAGAGAAGACGCAGTAGCAGTGATGGTGTAATCAGTACAATCTCAAAAAGCACTCTACAAAGACTGCAAAGCATTCTCCCTATCTGAAAAAGAAGTGAGAAACATCAAGAGTAGCATGTTACTCAGATCACAATGAGCACCTTAAAGCCCTGAAGGCAACCCATCCTCCCAAATCCCACATGTGTTTTTACGCAGGCTTTGCATACCAAACTGTACCAAACAGTATTTGCCTTTGCTTTACTTGCTGAATGTCTAGCTGTGATTGCTGGTCACCAGAAAGCGCAGAAACCATTTTGACTTTCAGAGCCAGGGTGATTTGGCAGAACAGGGCTGTTAGGAGATGACTGTCTTGTAACCAAGCCAATTTTAGCACAGCTCTGGAAGCCCTACGCTGTTGCAACCACGATGGTATACGTAAGGAAACTACCCTGTCTTCTTGCAACACTTTTCTGACTATTAGCTAGACAATAATTTTTTAGGAGTGTCCTGTTTCTTTGCATAGAGGTCAGATATCTAAAGCCTAGACAATGTTTAAAAACAGCACAGAAAACATTAAAAATCTGAACATACCTTTACATCCACCATTATAAAGGGATACACAAGGTTGACTGTGCTTTCATCGCTTCCATGGTGTGGGTCTCCTAATCAGCGGGGTACTTAGTTGTAGGTGGTGCTAAAAGAGCCTTTCCGGGTGCTTGCATAGGGAAAGGATGGACGAGACAATCGATCTGCTTGAATTTAAAAAGACAGATTTATGAAGAATAATTGCCTTCTAACTTGGCAGAGAATGTGTGCTGCCTTTAAGGGATTCACAGCTGTGTCCTGTCCTCCTGGAGTTAACTCAGCTTAGAAAAAAACATTTGATCTATTCTTCCTTCCTTAATTCAACATAGCTGAGAATCTCCCAGGATATTTCTATTCGAATTGCAGCAGGTTTTCCATTTCAATATGTTGTCAGTGAATCTCTGTCACACTGATGGCATTTTCTACATGGAAAGTATCACCAACACTTACAGTAGACAGCAGCATATACATCACCCAAATGGCTGACTGCGCAGTATAGGTAAAGCAAGATGGGTTACCTTCATCTCTGACTACAAATGCAGGTTGCCTCGAGCAACATGAGTTCTGCAGCCACATTCCCAGATTTTGTACCATTTCTGTGCTATATTGACAGCTCTGGCATTTAGTATCGTTTAAAGCAAAGCCACAATTAAGTACAAAGCAAATAGATCAGGCAGCAGAACCACTCATGTTTGTAACAAGCTTCCAAACTTCATCCATCATTTCCTGCAACTCTGTGCAAAGATGTCTAAGTCTCACCTTTTTAAAAGACAGATTTTTTTTTTAAAGTTCATATTTGCACAGTACTTGAACACAGCTGGAAACTCCCTGTATAACCTTCTTTGCAGGGAAGAGGAGGAGGCAAAATCCCCTGCAGGAGCTCCTGAAAAGTTACCGGAGAATTAAATCAGCAATACAAAAAACACAGCCTAAAAGAAGAGGGAAAAGTAAATTTCAGCTCATGCTTTTTTTTTTTCCCCTTTTTCTTTTTTCTTCTGGATACACGATGCTGCTGCAATAGGCCTGTACAATATTGATGGTATCAGCACTGAAACCAGCATTTATAGATACATGATGCAGCCACCACCAGAACTGGTTTGCAGTCCCTCTCAGATGTTACCTACCTGTCCTGACAGACTCTGAAGCTTATAATTTATCTTCTTTTACTTATATGAAAAATTGAGTAGAATTATAGAATCATATTCCCCGGGTAAATCATTAACACTGAGAGAAAGGGCTGTCCCAAGAAAACTGTGTTTCCAGTAAAGTATGTTGAGCACATCATTTCTCCACTGAAAGTATGTCTCAAGGCTAGTTTCTTTTATGCAGACTTTTGCAAGGCAAGGAAAAGCCTGTTGTGACACACACAATGTTTGCTAGGCTCAGCTAGACATAGCGGGACCCGAATGTTACCCAAGTCCATGTTAAGACCCGTGTACACCCCAATTCATCCCTTCAGTCTACAGAAAGGAAACCCTGAGCTTGGTCCCAGCCTGGGGACTGAGGCTGCAGGGGACAGGGCCGCAGGCCCATGCCTCAGTTTAGACTCAGTCTAAGTGCAGATGAAGCAGCACTCAGTATTAAATTTATGTTAAAATATTGTTAATATTAAGTTAATGTTAAATTATATATTTCTGCTAAATCCAATATTTGAGAGTTTTGAGTCCTGCCCTGATTTAGGAGTAAGACTGACACACATTTTTGTGTTGATATGGTGATCAAAAAGGGCCATTTAGGCCATCTCTGCCAGAAAAGCATTGCCCTAGGGAGGTACTTTTTCGGTCTTGTTTTAAATATCCCTGCATTTCCCTCAGAGGCCATGCAAAGGTCTGCTTCATGACCTGCATACAGAATTTCTCCTGGCACTTACAGGATATGCATATGCTAAAGGCGTGCAGAAGTCAAACGAGGCTTCAGGAAAAATTTCCAAATGAGTAAATTCAATTACTTGAAGTTTCCTCTTGTAAATTCATTATTATTGTCCAGCAGCTCTGCAAAAAAAAAAAAAAACATGGGACCATTCATATTACAACCTATCAGGATGTAACTGGGAGCACTGGGGAAAGCCCTTTCATTGTACTGATGTCACAACTGGTCTCAGACAGCTCTGAGAGCTGGCAACCCCTGGCACTGCTACTCTTTCACAAAAGTCTCCCTGGTTGGATCCAAGGGCACTAATCTTGTATTGGAAAAGTATTGCTCTTGCAAATGTTGCCTCCAACAAATATTTTGAAGAGACTCAAGGCTGCTGCTTCAAAACTAGCCTTCATCAGTCATTCACAACTGAAATACTGCTGCTCACATCTGTCTGGCTCTGAATGGAAGAGCAAAGCACTCCCCCAAATACCCCCAGACTCCTGCCTTCATGGCTCATCTGCATCCCTCACTTCTTCCCCAGTCTTTCACTTCTGCTCCCAGCCAAGGTATCACACTCAGCCTGTGTTTAGCTGTAGGACCATCACTTTCCTGTGATCATGTCCCCCAGCTGCCCATTAATTTTAATACCTGCCTGATCCATTCATTGCACCTCCACGTCAACCCTGCCCAAATTCTGACAACCCTTCACAGCCTGTTCATTGCCACCAAAGATGTCTCTCCTGTATAAGGCAAGCAGACCCTTAACTCAGGCGGCAAACAAGGGTGAGGATTCATCATAGGGATGTGAATGGGCCACTTCAGATTTGGCATGGAAACACGCAGAACTCTATTTTCTGCAGGCAGTGTTAATACAAAAGATATTAAGTTACATATCCTCTCTCTCTAGAAGTATCATTCATCCTGTGCTATGATGGGCTCTGCCAATCTGTCCCAGTTGTCTTGATGAAGCTTGGAAAAGCAACTCAGTCCTTGACTGATATTATATAAGATATTAGAGTGTTCTGAAACACCTCTGCCAGCATTTTGATAGTAGTATTCAAAAGCAATCACTAGACACTGGTCTCCTTATTGTCGTGGCCATGTTCCTCAGAGGTGGGCTTGTCTCACAGCAGTGACTGAGGAGGCTTTCCACCGAAATGTCTCAACACTTTTCTGCTTCCCTCTGATGCACAGGCCTGTTTTCTCATGTGTGTATGGTGCACCTCAGGTATCTATGCTGCACCATAAAGCAGTCCTTAACCAAACTGGGCTGTTTTGACCTGTGGGTCCCTTCAAACTAAGTTAGTGGAGCAGCGACAGCAAATTCTTCCCTTCTGTGTAGGAAGACACTGACATTTAATTTGACATTATTTCTGGTCCATTTGTTGGGGAAGATGCTAAATAAATCTACTCATCCTGAATTTGATGTTAGAAGGTCATATGTCCTGTTGGTTACAGAGACACCTGCCTCCCCACCAACTTCTCTTGCTTCATATCCCAGCTCCTTCCCATGCTTTTTACCCTGTTCTTATTCCTGCCACCCAGATTATCTCTGTCTATCTTTACATCTGTTCCCTGCTCACTAGTCTCCCTCATCTTCATCTGCTTTTCACAGCTCTGCCTTATGCATCCATATGCTCCAATGCCCAGTTGCAATGAAAGAGATCTGAGACTACGCTGGGCTGGAACCTTGGGTTTGGAGCTGAAATAATCCAAGAAGCTACCTGCACCATTTCAGATATAAAGTATATGTGAAATAGTGCTTTTTTTAAATTTTTTTTTTCCAGAGGTTTGTGTCTTGGCCAGATTTGGGTGAGACAGAAAACTGAAAACTGATCCAGTTGCAAATCAGATCCTCCTACTGAGCTTCAGTTTCTGCTCAAAAATGAGGCACTGCAATTTGGCCTAAAGAGCTCCAAGATTTCTGACTTCAGGAAATTAAACTGGTTTGTGTCAGACTTTTTCCAGATTTGCTGGATCAGATTTGCTGAAGTTTTCAAAGCCATCTAACTCCGAGATAGGCAGTATAATATGTAATTCACTTGGATTCAAGCTTATTTGACAAGGCAGAAGCAATTAAAAACAAGACTTGAGAATATAAATTTTTTAGCAACTCTACACAACTCTGCAACTTTAAATTCCCTTCTCCTCCAAGAGTCTGGAAGCACAGAGAAAAGGTAAGCCTTGATGAAAGATAGGGACTAAATAAGCTTTGTCTGCATTAAGTGCCAGAAAAATGTCATGTTGTTGGCAGTAATCATTTTGATCCTCTCCAAAAGACCCAGCTCAAACTTCTGAAAGACAAAAAATGCAAGGTTGAGTTACAAGTTGAAGGAAGACCTTTCACAGTCATGTATAATAGCTTGGGAACCCCTTGCTCAATTACCCAAAAAAGTAGGTCTCTACATTACCCTGCACAATGCTGCAGAACATGACATTTTGAAGTAATTTGGGCCTGTCATGGGTTTTAATTTACCGTTATCTAGACAGGGGTTCTCACCTGAAAGCAAAGCTGACATTTGCTCTCATTTGCTGATGGCAATTAGTGTTTACCTAGTACTCAACACAGGAGAGCTCCAAGATTTCCCCTTAGAGTGTTACAACAATATGAATCAAAAATATTACTTTTCTATTACCAGCACAGCTCTTTCTTTCCATCTCCACACTTCACAGAAGCAGGTGCCATTGCTCCTACTTCAGTAAGAGCAATACCTGCGGTCTCTAGCTCCTGTCCCTTCCCAACCTTAACATTGCAAGCTGCCCTTCCCATTCCCATCCTCCTTCACACATGCCAACCCAGATATTTGTCTTTGAACAAGGGTGGGATCTCTGTCCTCCACTTAGTGATTATCTTCATCTCCCTTTCAGAGAAGCCCGAGACACTAGTTTATGTGGATTTGGGCATCTATTCTACCCAGCCATCTATGGTAAAGGAGAAAAACATTACTCCTCTGGCTTTGGGATCTGGTAGAAGTTGTTTCAGGTCTTCATGGAAGCCTTCCTCCTTGCAAATTGCAAGCTGCTGGACCATCCCCAAACACAGGCACCAAAAGTGGCTCTGAACCCTTCTCCACCTTACTGCCCCTGGGCAAGGCAGCTTCATCCCACCATCCTCATCTTCAGCCACATGCACGTCCTCCAGTTGCGATCACAGCCTCAGCAGAGGACTCCAGCACTGCAGAGGTCCCTTTGCCACTCCACCTCCATGGTTTCCTCTTTGCAGATCTCACTTTCTTACGCCGGGGTGTTGGTGTTTTCTAAGAACAAACCCCTGCAAAGACCCACCTTCAAATAGCCAAGCAGCAGCAGCAGCTACTGATTGCCTCTTGCAGACCCCCACGGAGTTATACAACTTGCACAGCGTGACTGTAATACCTGTACGGCAGCTTAGCCAGACCTTCCACTGCACAAAATTTTAACACACAGAGATGAACAGCATCTTTAGTCATTTACCACAAAGGATGACACAAACTTCAAAAAGAAAATAGAGCTGCTCTTCTCAATAACTCAGAAGAAGATATGCTCTTTCAAGACTCCATAAATATATCTTCTTCCATTATGTAAAATTAATTTCCTTATCTGACTAAGCCAAAGAATTATTAGGATGAAAGGTTGCTTAAAATGGTCTGTGTTACTGATTTTATCAGTTACTACTTACAGCTTTAAAAAGTCAATGCCATCTAATAGTGCCCATATTTTATCTGTTGAGAAATCTAATACTCTCCGAAAAGATGCAGGATCAGACTGCATGGTCAGTCTAACTTGGAAGAGAAAATACAATCCTGAGAAATTTAGTCATGCACAATAGGAGAAAGAAAATAGTGAAGCCCAGCTGATATGTTGCATATGCACATGGAAGGAGAGAAAAAACAAAATTATTGTGATGAATGGGGAGAACACCTTACAAATAATGCAGACACCAGCATAAAATATTCTCTGTTTCTGGAGTTGGTAATGAAAAATAAGAAGATTGCTGCAATACAACATACAGATTAAAATTCTGACAAGAACCTCAAGTACAGAGTGGTGTGTGCACACAGAAGGTATTAGTTTCTGAAATCGAGGAGCGCAGTGGTGAATGTCTCTTATTAGCATCTCTTTCTCCCATAGTTTATGTAAGGTACTACCACCTACAGTAGCATCCGGATGCCCTGAGCTGGGGTCCCGCTGTGTGAGAAGCTGCAGTTTCAGGTGACAAAGGCTGCAGCTGCTCCCACCGGATACCGGCACGTGGCTGAAGGTCAGGGAGAGGCAGGCAGTGCCTTGGCAGTGAGTGGATCCTGAAAAAGAGACAGTAAGTCTCTTCTTTATTTAAACATATTCATAAATGCCTGGCACAAGTAAGCCTAAGCAGATTAATCTAATGGCAATGAAAATCTCTCTCCAAGGGACAATCTCACCTCCCATTATACAGCAATTTTGTCAGAGCTCGCTTACTCCCTCACCTCGTCCAAGGTAAGCCCATGCACACTTCCATTAACAGTATTGAGTTACATTAAAAAGCATAAAGAGGCTTTACTACCTCCTTCTAAAAGGAATGCAACTACAACACACAAGGGCTTCACCTGTGGAAAGATGAAACATGTTTTTGTGGGAAGTGAGCTCAGTGCTGGGCACCAAGTTGTGTTAGCTCCTGGCCCTCAGCTGCTGTTGCAGATTGTCTTCTTTGGTGTGGACAGGGACATCTGAGGCCTTTCTCCACTCTTGCAAAGCACTTCACCTTGTCAACACCAAGGGGCAAGGCATGCATAATGTGGCCAGCCCTGTCCCTGTGCTGGCAGATGTCCCCTCCCTGCCACCAGCTGCACGGGGCTAGAACTCTGCATGAGGAGGTATTCCTAGCAGTCCTCCTGCCACAGCTGGCAGCAAGGATCCCATCATTCCCCCATGTGCATTTACGCACCCTGAGGCACCTGAAATGATCGCCTTCCAGTGCCTGGCCAGGGCAGACCCCAAGGGAAGGACCTGGTGGTGCCTGGTGCTCCAGGGCAGGCAGTGCCTAAGCAGGAGTCTGGTCCTTGTCCCCTATTTTACTCCCTGTCATTACTTGCTGCTGCTCTACATTAAGAGACTTTTTTTTTTTCCCCTCCTCCTCATTTCATATTTTAAACAATCAGCTTTGCTAGTGTTCTGGCTGCCTGAGCTATCCCAGAGGCACTGCAACAGCTCAGAGGGCAACACTACCAACAGGAGCCTTGTTTTGAAGCTGATAATCCCATTACAGGTATTGCTTAGACAAGTTTAGTACACAAGATTTCAGCTTCTAACACCCTCCCTGTCCAATATAGTTCTTTTCATATTTTATTTGCTAAAAGGTTTTGGGTTTTTTTTCTTTTTAAATTCTTAAGCTACTTTTTAAGACTAGCTCCATCTCCTTGATCTGGTCCATCCACAAAAATAACCGCAGTCAAAAGAAATCTGCCCAATGATACAAGATCGCTGATTTGGAGTGAGAACGTCTACTCTCAAATTCTGCCTCAAATCAGCAACTGAGATACTATCTCCTTAACCAGGCAGTCTGCTATAATTTGCTTAAAAAAGCAACATTTGATAAAAGCAAGTCAGCTGACTCCATGAAACTTTCAAATGTCATTATCTATATATGTGTCTTATGATCAAATCTCGTGTGTGTCTTATCCCAATGCTTACTGCAGTGCTTTGTTATCCTAACTTAAATCTAGTTAGGAATGTTATTCACAATTGTTATTTTAATAGGAGCCCACTCCTGAACTGCCCTCATGATCAAAACTTCTGTTCAGAGGATGAATTTCATGGTCTTGCCGAATTAGGCCTTACATTATCACAATTATGTGCAGAAATTACATGACCTTGTTTTGTATTTCCCTGACATAAAATGGTGTGTTTCCTATTAGTTCCTGATTTTTAGTCTGATAGCACAATAATTTCTTCCTGAACACCGAGTATAATGTACTCGGCAATTTCAGCCTCAGAACAGAAGCAATTATTTTGCTTACAATGCTTTATGAATTAAGTTCACAAAGGTCTAGACAGAGATGTCAGATATTCTCTATACAATCTGATATTTGCATGTTAATTGAATCCTCCTCCGAGAAGGCCACCCTGTTTAGCTCATCAGAGAAGCAAGAAACCTAATTCATACCTCGGAAGTGGTAGATGAAGAAGGGAGGCCATTACTAACATGAACAATTACTGTCTTTCTTTTAGGGTAAGAGTTAGAACACACAACGTAGACATAAGCAAGACACTATCCATGGTTGTTGTTAATTGGCCTCAATTTGCAGTCAACAGGGCTACATGGATTTGTGCTGGGTGAGACTCGGATTGATGCCAAAAGAGTCCAGGATGAGTCTGTTAAAATTTGGGACATTCTCAGTGCCAAATCTCTCCTGGAGGAAGCTGCAGCATCTTATGGCTGTTCGCACATCGCTACTGAGTCCCTGAAAATGAAAACTCACACAAGCTCAGGGTGTCAGAGACATTGTCTAGAAAGGAATCCTCAGCTCCTTCTCAATCAGGAAATTTCTATTATCCATGCTAAGGTCTACCTGGAATAGCTGTTAAATTGCATTTAGACTTTAGCCAGAATATATTACTCAAGTCACCCAACCGTTCCCCTTGATTTTAACCTAATGCTGTAGACAGCTATCATGTGGGACTCTCTAGCTGTGATATCTTGCTTACAGACTCGGAAGTGAGATTATGAGATTATTTTGATTTCATCAAACAGGCAGAATTGTGCTCTGAGCTGCCGGGTAACTTGAGGATGTGAAAATATACACAGAGTGATGGCTCTCTCCTAAAGAGCTGACCCCTTGCAATTTTCACCAGTTTCAACAAGTTCTGCCAACTGCAGATAGAAATGAATTAATTTTAATTATACTTTGCATATTTTACTTGAACTAAAAAAATAAATCCTATTCTTACTGCCTGGCATCCACCAGCACAGGATATTTTGCCGCTTAAAAGATGGACATCCACAGGGTGCTTTCTGACTATTGGGGCATAGACTGCATTTGTACATCCGGATTGGCAATTAGTGTAGTTCATAATTTCCCATTTTAAAATGTGAGTTAAAGATTTATTATTTGCTTACGACTTTTTTCTTAGGTAATTTGGGTCAAGCTGTATTTAGCTACAAATACAGATACAAAGTACAAAATCAACTTTTAAAAAAGCAACTGTTTTAATTGTATGCACTTTAAATCCCTAATGAAATGTGATTGCTATTGAAAAGGTTTCTCATTTGTTAACATACACATTTTCTATGGCAAGTGAATTGAACTGCTCATAAGTCTACAAGGTCCTTTAAGACATTAAAACCAGTAGAGCTGGTCTCCTTGCATCCCACTTCTGCTTCTATGTTAGTGCAGATAAATCACACTTTGCTTTTCCTATTTCGAAACAGTTTTTCAGCTTTCAATTAACTTGTCTTTGAGCTGGACTAGATGAACATGCTGAAACAAAACCCCATCTGAATTCCTGCTGAGATGAAATAGCTGTAAAACTGTCTTATTATTTTGACAAAAACTTGTTTTAGATGCTTGTCTAGTGACTTACGAGCTTAATGCTATTTCTTTTTCAAACTTTGGAAATAAGTAATGTCATTCTTAAATATATTCCATTTACATCAACTTAAATTCTCAGATATTATAGCAAGTTCTGGCCTTAATACACTTGTCATGATTTCCTGTCTTAAAACAGATCATCTGTTTCATTATTGTATTTTATTTTAACTTCATTTCCTACCGAAACATGCTTTAAATAAGTATCTTCTTCTTTTAAAAAGAAACATAATTTTGAATAATGGTAAATTAAATTTACTGTGGATACATAAACATGAGAACAGTTCTTGCTTTACTTCCATCATTGTGGTTTCTGAACAAGCCATTAGCACTCAGGAAAAAGATCATGAAGTTATAACAGATGCAATGAGCTGTAAAGAGCTTGAATAATGACACAAAAATGTTGTTGATGACAAAGAGTTATTTGGAACAAAAAAAATCTGAAGATGACAGAGGAATTTCAGAAGGACCTCACTGGGAAGCAACTGGGCAGCAAGCTGGTAGTTAACTTAGGGTTAATGGATGGGATAGTTTTTGAAAAATTCAACACAGTAGCTGTTAAAAGTAGGAACATAAAAATAAGGAGAGAAGCAAAGCAAAGAAAAGAAATTTTCCTTGTGGGATTGGGACCATGCAGGGAACATCTACCTCTAGCATGTGGTGCGTGGACAACACCATAGCAGCATCAACTGGAGAAAGGCAATGAAGGCCCAACACACCAGTTGTCTTCAGGACAGCAGAGACAATGGATCAGAGGCACCACAGAGAGCCAAAAAGTCTAAGTGGGACAGGGAGGGCAAGCAGGATGATTGTTTCTTAACCAGGCTCCGACCAGTTTTCTTTAATGCTCTCCTACTGGACAAAATGGTGAATATGCAGAAAATACCTGGTTATGAAACATTTTAGAGTTCCTTGCAGCAGGTCACAAAAAGCTTTTGTGTGCAAAAAATGAAGTTACACAAATCTGAAGGAAGATGGGACCCCAGTGAAGAGTATCAATGTGGAAGAAATACATATTGCCACATGCTCATTCTGTTCCTTCACTCTTCTATAACTCTGAAAATGACCATATTTCTGGGAAGAGCTGGATTGTCATCTAGGCAGGATTATGCACTTGAGCAATTTTTTGTGCCTAAAACCATAACCAATAATGTGTTAATAGTTGTTAGGTAAAGCCATTCCCTAAGCACGATACCAGTATCCTGCAGACACAGGTAACACCTCCAAAATTAATCAGGAAATTCTTCTCATGGAGAAACAAGCAAGATTTAGTTTCATTTCTATTTAATATGTTTAATTCTGGTATTGCAGATAACAACACCTATGAAGGTACTTAAGCATTTGGAATTGCTAAATGATACCAGAAAGCAATCAGAAAACTCAATCTAATAGCCTGATTGCTACAATAGCAATAAAAGACTCATTTATCAAATAAGTCATGAAAGATTCAAATGACCACCACCTGACTCCATCTCACAAAACACATTTCAACATCTCTAAGGATCAGAATATAACCCTGGTAATCAGCAACCAAATGGGCCTTCTACAGCTTGACTGGAACTCTACCCATGTAAGAGAATTAGCCATAGGAATAAAACCCAGCAAAGTTATCACTGTTTCACATTTTTGAATAAGAGAGCTATTTCTACACCTTACCACAGCAAGCTCTGGGACACTTGGTGCATAGGGATTCATAGAGGAGTAAGGACAGCTGGAGGCACAACAGGATCCTTTCAAAATCTAGGACCCACTGTTTTAAGGAATGTTATCATCTAGTGACGGATTGAGGAAAAGTGTCTTCAGCCACCCTCTCAGGATAGTATGGCCAGCAGCAGAGCTTTCCATCTTCAGATGTGGTGGCCAGACTGTGGAGGAGAGCTCGGAAACCTGCCAAAGCCTGTGGCTGGCTGATGGAAATGAGAAGAGGGCACGATGAGAAGACACAAGCTAAAGATGACAAGTAGAGAAGGTAAGGGACAAAATGGAATTACTAAGTCTTACTAAGTCTCTCCATATTTTTTTTTTTTCTGGCTTGACATATCATTAAAACATTAACAGCTATTTCAGGGTCATATTTAGCCCTTTGTTTCACCAATTCTCAGGCACTCTGTGAAGGGAGGCAGAGCCATCTCTCCTCCAGCCCATTTTGTGCCAGCACATCGCCCCGCATCACCAGTGCATTCGGTCACGGCCCAACTTCACATCTTATTTTCTTTAAAAGTCATGCTAAGGACATCCACCAGAAGTAAAACTAGTGTTTATCCACCATATTTCAAAAGCTAAAAGATTCCTGATTTAAATCTCCCAGAGTGTTCCCCTCCCCACAAAATTAGTGTGTTGCTGTCATGGAGACAGACAACTGAGAGCTGATCTCTGCACTTTGGTCTGAAACACAAGAAACAGTTGCCTGAAACCAATTCCGATGAACTAGCATGTCCACCACTGGAAACAGTTCAGTTGCCAATAATTTGGCAGTTGAGAGAAGGGAGACATAAGAAAAGAAAACATTCCCTCCCCCTGCTTTGCAACAACCTTGCTTTCCTGGAGTTTTGAGAGTTTCTCAGTAATACAAAACCTGAATCTTTCTTCCTGCAAATTTAAGCCTCTCATTTCTTATCCTGTCCACCAAAGGCACAAAGAACTGGTTTCTCCTTTCTTCTCTGTCTCTCCCAGCAGCCCCATGCTGGGGTCACCATGAGCCTGCTGCCTGCCTCAGCCCTCCTGCAGAGGGAGGCTCCCACCCACCCTCATGTTCCCTAACTTCCCCCCCCACGTCAGCACCTTGCATTTGCCATCACTGACTCACCTCCTACAGTTTTAGTCCATTTTTTAAAGATTATCTTGAATTCTCACTCTGCCCACCGATGCACTCACAGATACTCCTGGTTACACGTTGTCTGCAGATTAACAAGCTCAGACTGCCTTGGTCCATCATCCAGGTAATCATTGAAGAACACAGAGCAAACCTGCATCCAGGACGGATGCAGCAAAGTCCAAAGGCAACTCATTTCCTTTTGAAGTGAATGATTACCACCCTTCATACACTCTTATCCACTAACCTCACACCTGTGTCATGGTAGGTTCAGCCAGATCATGTTTCCATTCCTGGTCAGATGGGGCATTCACATGTAACATCCAATGCCTGAGGGAAGTGTTTCTGGTACCTGTTTCTCTCTTGAGCACATTGGCTTTTATTGAACTATAAAGAGAAAATACCTGGGCATTTAAAAGACCAGGTTGTATCTGCTGCTACCTGTCTTACCTGGTCCTGCCAGGTGCTTTCCAACAGTCTATGTGTTTTCAGGTAGGAGGTGGTACCTTCAGCTGACTCATCCATGGAACTTTTCTCCCTCAGTATACCTACATGCTCCTGGATTTCCAAAAACCTCATCCATCCATCATGGTCCTCACATCTTTTCATCTTCAAAGGTGGAAGCAAGAATGCAGTCTTAGCTTCAGGAACTACTGTCTAATGTGTTCTTTTTCTATTCTGGGTTGAAATCTTCAGTTGTTGATAGGAATTTTGCTTGCAATGAAGCATGGGCAGAAAGGCAGGGAGCCCTGGGGCAGCAGGGAAGTATGAGTGAGTTGGAAGTATGAGTGGCCCCGCAAGGAGGGCAGGAGAGGGATGCTCGTGACATGCCTGGTCCCAGAGCAGAAGCCAAGCAGCTGAAAGACACCTCTGAATGAGGAGGAATCTCCCAGACAGTCCAGGATGGAGTGGTTCAGAGTAGCCTTTACACGAAACAGCAGAGCTACAAGAGCTACAGCAGCTTTGCCCAGACATCCTGAGAGAGTTCCCCCTACCTGCAGGACTGTGCCTGGAGAACTGACCCAAACATGCAGGCAGATAACCCCGGCTCTGGGAAACCTTCTTCCCAGCTCCAAACCAAGCCAATACCTCCTTGCAATTTCTTAGTTAAGAGGAAGTGAAGTTGGATGGAAGAAACCATCAAACCTTATATATCAACCTTTAGCCAGACAAAGGTTACTTGTCTCTTGAGAATGCTGTGCATGTTCTACTAGTGAAAATAGATGTTGTTTACATCATCATTAAAAACTGCCAACAAGCCTGAGGAGAGGCAATGCTTTTCTGAGGACCTTTCTGATTAAAATGCTGATGCTGTTGCAACAAGATCAGCGTCTTTCCTGTTGCCAGTGAAACATTCCCACCTTTGAGAGAATTTCAAGCAGCCACGATCAACCCCACCACCAGCTGTGGCTGGGAATGGATGTTTAGTAATCCGTCTTCAAACCTGGCTGAAAACCAGCATGGGGTGCGGTGGGGCCAGTGGATTTGACTGTTCTTCATCTTAGAGAATCGGACACCCACTGGCAGTGTATTTGATAGGTTGCCAACAAAAGTGGAGTCAGTCCAGTGAATGATGTTCTCTGCATCTCATTTGAATCCCAAAAAGCCTGTTTTTTTCCCAATAATGGCAATCAGCAATAGCAGGGTAGCTCTGAAGTACTGAGTGATTTCAAATAACATTCACAAAATAGCTTTCATTCAAAAGAACTATTATAAATAAAATTACTAGGCATTTACAGTCTAGCCTATAGCACCGTATTCTTGCTTTGCTCCCCATTTTAAAGTCCCAATGAAGTTGTATAAGCAGATAGTGATCCTCAATTCTCATTTACCACTTCTGTGCCAGAATTTTACTAACGATTAATAGTATTTCTGTAGCAGTGTTCTATTATACAAATTATTTCACATGCACAGAGTTAGCTTTTTGGGGAACACACTTACTAGCTTTGGCAAATAGGAGGCAAAGGATCTACATCTCATAAACAGAGAAGATCTAGATCCAAGTGCTTCAGTCACACTGAATCTAAACACAAATAAATAACATTCCAAGTGGAGTCAGGCTCCTAGATTTATCTCTTTTGACATGGACCTACCTGACTTGGAAAAAAGAGTCTATAGCAAAGGTAGGAACTGATGCCTCTGATTTCAGTCCAAAGTTTTAAGGACTTGACAGCACAAGCCCATTGCAAGAGGTACTTGATGCTTATTTTGTCAGAAAAGTTCACCCTTTCCTTTCTGGGGTACGAGCTTCAGAGTTAGTCCCTGAGAGCACTATTTGAGAGCCCCATCTGCTGCTGCAGCAGCCAAACCCAGGGCTTTAACCATGGCATTGAAGCAGGAGGGAAACCCAGAAGCCACTGTGGGTGGACCTTCCACTTGAAAGGCAGCGCTAGGGATCAAGCCAACACAGCCTGACTTTCCAAATCACACAAGGAAGCTGTTTCTTATTCAGAGAATAAAGATATGAAAAATGTCTAACTTGCTTCTGCTGGAATTATTCCTAGATCCCAAGCCCAACCTAAAGAGGAGTCCTTCTACCTTGCAGGGATGGAGAATAAGTAGCAACATAGAGTAGGAAAAGAGTGCAAGCACAGACAAGCTGGGGTAGGAAGCAGAGTCACCTCCAGGGAGGCACGAGGGCTGGGGAGCTTTGGGAAGGTCATTGAGAGTTTCAGTAGGGAGCATCACAGGACCACCATAGAAGGGCTCCTGAGGGACATGGGAAAAGCCATTGAAGCTGCTGCCAGGACTGGCAGTGCTTTATTGGGAGGCACTGTATGTATGAATAGATGTGTCCAGCGTTTAATTGTATTGGGAAGAACTGAGGCAGAATCTGTGTAATTTTCATTAATTTAAGGATCATCAGTCTCTCATATACAAATGCATATGGTATTAAACCATTCACTGTGAATAAAACTGTTTCATCCAAATTAAAAGAAAAATAATCCTGGAGATTTTTCATAGTTTGCTATATGGGAACTTGCCTATTTTATGATCCAGGCTTTATTTTGGCAAGTGCTGAACTCAACAGTTACGCTGATGTAGAAAACATAACCAGCTTAATCTTCCTGTCAGTCCAGGGATCTTTGATAGAGCATGTCTACATTAAAAACACTGTTATTATATTTTGCCTCTTGACTTAATTAAAGTCTCTTTTATGAGATGCTCGTAACTACTTTTCGCTTCCTAAAATGAGCCATCTTGTCTGCTACAGTAATTATAACATCATTGAATCTGTATTCACAGCCTGTTTTTAAAATAGTTCCCATTTCTGAGTAAAGACTAAAGATGTCTGGTGGGTAGAAATGATAATAAGATGTGTCTCTCTGGCTGTGTTCAGCCAGAAACACATGGAACACACAGCACACCCCTTAACAGGAAGACAGTTTTAAGCCACTAAAGGATGACACTCTCAAACTTTGCATTAGAAGAACATTGCCCTCAGCCCTGTCAGGTTGCCACCATCCCAAGAAGCACAACAGGATACAACCAACCACTTTTTTAACAGCTGGAAGTTATAGTTAAAATCAGTCAATTCAAGCTAGGAACAAGACTGAGCTGCCTTGATGGGACCCTCCAGGGCCAAGCGCTGGTTTCAGCTCTGCAGCTGACTGATAGCACGACCACAAGTGACTCACTTCGTCTCCTTGTGCAAGAGTTTCCTCTCCAGTATTTGCCTCACATTTCATTACATGAGGAAACTGACGCCAGTTTTGAGTAGTGACTACAAAAAGGCACAAACTAGAGCTGAACTCCATCAGCAGTTTCTTCTAAGTAAATCTGGATGACAAGGAATGGCAATGCTCTAAAAAAGTGCACAACTGTTACACCGAGACTTGCTGTCCTCACCTTGACAGCATGGCCAACAATTTGCAACTCCTGTTTCTTCATAGGACTTCTTTATTCAGTCTACTCTTTGGCTGCTGTTGTCACTTTCCCAGGAGCAGGAGGAGAAGGACATCAGTTCCTAGTTTTTGTAACTCACTATCAGGAACACAGGGCAGAAGGGACCGTTGGGCTTATCATCTTCAGCTCTGGCAATTGCAGGCAGCTGTGCTGTGCCATAAATGTTTATCCTAGATATGTCACTGGGACTTCTAGTCCCTCTTATCCCTGTCACTCCTTGTCAGCTGCTCACACTGCAGGCCAAGAAAACTTTACCTATGATTAAAAAAGAGAACTTCAGGTACAAAAGGCGATAAGCCACAGAAAATATAGAGAAAACAGAACAAAAGTAAGAGAAGAAAGTTCGGTGGCTGTGCCTAACATCTCAGCATAACAGCAAATTCTTTAGAAAAAATGCAGAGCAGGCAGATGATAGTTTTTCATAGCAGCTTTCTTCTTGATTTTAGCAACTGGAAATCCTTCTTAATCCTTGAAACCGGAATCCTGCTCTCTAGAGCTCACTTATTTCTATCCACTCTCCTCTCTTGCATCCATCCTACCATCAGTAATGGCTGACCATTACCATCATGCCAAAATCAAATCCAGGCCTTTTCTGTTCTCCAAGACAAAGGACTTGCTTGATAAATAACAATGTATATATATACATATAAAAAACTTTAACTCACTCCTCTGCTTTCTGTTGCCATTGCCCCCAGCTTCTTCCCTTCTGCTGGCTACTTTAATAACCAAAGCTTTGTTTCACACGAGAAACAGAAAACAAATGAAGATGCAATGACACCACAGTAATCACAAGAGATTAATTATCTGGGATTCAGATACCTGTTCCTAACAGATGACTCATGCTAAGAGCTCCAGAGAAAGGATGGAAAAGCTCAAGTCCCTGGTGATCTGGGATGCTGGGAGATTTATTACTTAGAGAATGCTTAGCAATAAATTTTTTACCTTGCATATATGAAATTAAATTCATAACACAGTAACCTGCCATCCCATAGACATACCTAACCCAGCACATGCCATTTCAGCACAGTAGATTCAATCTTTGCTCTCTTTCCCATCCCCTCTCTTTGTACCCCAGTTCTTTACAAACTGTAAAAATTACGACTTTTGCAAAGACTCTTTTAATCCAAGTTACTTACAGGAGAAAAACAGACACCCCGAGTGCAAAGTCCTGTGGGACTGTGCCTGAAGGAAGACAAGAAACCTGCTGCTTTGGTTTTTGTTTTTTTATTTGACATAGCTGTGTTGCCACCCTGTATCCCTGCTCTCGATCATCCCAGTCAGTTGCTATCCGTGCTTTATTAATCACTTTGCAGTAACCAGCTACTGGGGGAGCTGAGTGTCTCTGCCTGCACTGAGAGCCTCTGCTGTCGCATCCTTCATGCTGTATATCGCATCTGACTCTCTTAATCACTAACATATTTTGGGAAGAATTTCCATTAAAAACAAAACAAAGGGAAAAAAAAAACCAAACAAACAGAAACCCTTGACTTTGTAATAGAGATGAACTAAAATTAGAACTTTAAAATTCAAGCTTTGTTAGTTCTTGCTAGTGAGAAAGCATCCAAATTAAATTCCTGAAATATATAGGAAAAGATGAGGCTGTTTTCTGGCACCATTTGACGTAACAGTAATGCAAGAGCTACTGATTGGTAAGATTTTTGCATTGTCAAAAACTCAGCCTAAACGCCAAATATCTCAGTTTTTACAAAGAGCCTGTAACAATAGAGCTTGAATCCCTGCCAAACATTCTGGGGAAATTTTATGGATTGGAAATTGAGGGACAGAAACCAATTAATTTGCCCAAGCTTAAAAAAGCCTATGACAGAGCCAAGAACTGATTTGAGATTGGAGTCTCAACATGCTGCCTAATTGCAGCCCTATCTTTCCCCCTCAGGCCCTGGCTGTCTATAGCTTTCTGCTATTTCCTCACTAACCCATCTCTGAGATGCTTTTCTTCCCTCATTTCCATCAGATAATTTATGATGCTTTCAAGTTTTTACTGCTAGGAGTCAGGGAACACCATCCCTGGGCCTCACAAATTTAGTGCCTGAATTTGTTTCAGGAATAATAATAACATGGTGTTGTATGCATTTGCAGAACTAAGATATTTCTGCCATCTATTTCTTTGAAGCTTTTATTGCACTTTCCCTCAGAGTTTATTCAGTGTGGCAGCAAAGGAAGAAAATGCTTTCCTTCTTATTTGACTTCATATAAGAAAGTGAGAGACCAAACAATGACAGTAAGGTGAGTAGACCCTGAGATAAACTGGTCAAACTACATCTCCACCTACAGTCTAACAAATACAGAGACTAATTAAATCAGCCTTGTTTTTTTAGGCCTATTCTGTGCCTCTGGAAATGCTTCATTTGTTATGAAGGGAGAAAAGAAAATGGAAAATGAAAAGAACAGGAAAACTTGTCCCTACAGCAAACTTGAACTCCTTATAACAACAACAACAAAAAATACTTACAGCTTTTATGTCCTGTTCTCATTTCCAAAAAAGCAAAATTTTGGGGTTAAGAGAGGTTAAAGATTCTTCAATGGTACCTCAAAATTGTTCAGCTGTTAAAATGTTAGAGAATGGTGATTTTCCTTTAAAACTGAAGTGACAGTTTGTGAAGAGCGGGCATTTATTCCTCACAAGTTCTTTAAAGATATAAAAGGATTCTAAGCTTCTTTCCAATGACCCTGCTTTAAAAATCAATATTTGAAGTATTTGGGCTTCTTCTATAGAACTTGTATCAACAACATTTTTGAGTTTCCAGTGATGGTTTCTTATCACCCAAAACTTCATTTGCTGAGCTTTGGCCTAGTTCTCCAAAGAGTATACTGTGAAAGCTCTATGGTTTCTCCAAAAAGTTTGTATTGCAGAGCAGAGAGCACTTTGTTCCCGTCTTGTTTGAGTGTGGACGACAGACTGTGGTCTTCGTAAATGTGGGAACGGTTGTTCATCCAGGTTTTTTATTAAATCCAGGTACTTTATTTATTTTTTTATTAATTTATCATTTATATATTATTATTATATATATATTATTATTATTAAATTATCATTCAGAGGCAATTCCAATGGGCACATGTAAATGAAGTGCAAGGAAGTCTTACACAGTCCAAGTCCTTCATTTCTTGCTATTGAACATTATTAAATTGCATAGGAGAGGAGGGTTATGTGAAAGCATTTGCTATTAAAGCTGCAGTTGTGCTGATGGGGAAAACTTGAGGTCCAAGCTATCTGCAATATAAAATTCAGCCTCTAAACCAAATGCAGACCAACAGCAGGAGCTCCTGGTTTCTGCATCAAAAGTTGCCTCGTGTCTGGTTTTGCCCTCAAGCCCTTCCCTTTCAGTGTTCACCTTGGGACCTGCTTCTGCTGCTGGCCATGCTTCAACGCCCTTGCTCTGGATACCGACAACACCACATTTCTCTCTGCTGGGCAGAAGCAAAAACCAACCAGAGCAAGAGACAGGCAAACCTCAGGCTGCTTCCTGAAGGGCTGTGCTTCAGAGGACACGGGACACACATACCCCAGGAGGTAAGAGCCACTCTACTAATGTAGGTTGCAAAATGCTGGCTAAATGAAGGAAGAACAGCTTTGTTGTCATGGATTGGTTGAGGATGCAATGAAGAGATTGACATTCTTTAGAAAAATCAGTGTAGACAAGTCTTTCTTTTACAGATTAAAAAAACCCAAACACATCTTTAGAAGGGGTGCTAGAAGGGATGCCCAGTTGCAAAGCAACTTATTCAGGAAACTAAGAGCACACATTAGGTGAAGAGCTCTAGTGTGAACCCAGAGAAGTGTGAACTCTGTAAAATGGCTACATGTCTATATACGTAATTTCAGGGGCATGGCAGAAAAGGTACATTTGACAAATGAGAAATAAACAAACCTTGCACAGAAAGGTAGTTGGGTATAGTCTGGGAAAGGTCTCACATCAGCCTACATTGTCACAGAAGGTGCAATTTGCTAAATTCAACATAGGTAATATTAAAAGACATTTTCTGATGTAAGAGAGTGAGCTAGTTTTCCAAAAACTGTGAGCTACACCCACAAACAACTGTTGATGTTAAAAAAAGCATTGTGCACACAAAATGCCATTCTGTGAAAGCCTGAAGATTTCCATTCCAATGTTTCAGAGGATTTAACAAAGGGAAAATGACTTAAAAAAAAAAAGTAGCCGCACATTTTAAGCCAAAACTTTTGATCCAGTTCTTCTCTAAACACATTTAAATTGGTTGTCTTCATCAGTTCCTCAAGTTTAGGCTGGTTACAAAAAACCTCAGTATTTAAACAGAAAATAAATTACAAGAACTTCAGTGTAAGCAAGAAGGAGTTTATCTTAGCCTAATAAATATGCAGTTACCAGATTCAAGTGACACCGAGGGAAGCTTTAAAAAGAAAGACACCTCAATGCTTTAAAAAGTTGTTTTAAAAAGAAAAGAAAATTCTCCAACAACTCCAAACAGTTGAGGAAGAAAATGTATTCATTTTCTGCAAAAACTATTTTCAGCCTGCAGTTACTGAATCAGAACCTAAGTATCCTGGAATTATCTTTAATTGGCTCGGCATTATTGGGCCTCTACCAGAATACTAACTGCTCACCCCTCAGCCACATCTCCACATAGATATACAGAAGATGTTTCATCTTTTTTGATGCAATCTTGCAACTAAGGAGGGTTGAAATGGCTGGCATTTCAATGCTGCCAGCTTGGATCATCACCAGGCTGCTACATCATCCTAGTGCAGAGAAAAGGAACATTTCTAACAGAACTGCACTGTCAAAATTGGAGCAAGGGTCACTTCAAGCCGTGAACTGGGTTGGCATGATTTCCTATTATCATTTTCATTATTCTTCTACATTTCTTTTCCATATTTCCCAGGCTTCAGTTGCTCTGTTCTTTAAGAACAATGACTGATTTCAAAAGGACCTCAGATGACCACTGTAAGCATTCCTATACAGGAATGTCAACTTACATTCATACAGGAATGCCAACTTATATTAAGTGCAGTCCATTTAAGGGCTGAAATTCTGCTGAAGATGTCAAAAAAAAGATCTCTACTGAGCGGGATGTGGTCCCAGAAGGGTTTAATAACTACTTGGACAGAGATCTTCAGCAAAAGTAATGGAGTAAGGCCAAAATGTGGTGTTCCTCATGGGTATTTCATCTGGTTTTTGTTTCCCTTTCTTCCCCACCCCCATTATTAAATGGCTCAGGGAAGACCTTAAACAGATTTTCAGAAAGTACCTTTCATGCACACCCCGGAGCGTCTGGTCCACTGAATTGACAATCTGCATCATTGTGTTGCTGCTCAGCTCGGTGACCCAGCAAATGGTCAGGAGTTCAAGGGGCACCCTTAGTGTGCAGATCAAGTCAAGATGCTTTAGGATGTATTGTGCTTGGCGTGGAGAAATAAGTAGGACCTTGGGTGCAAAAGTCACTCTGTAATGCTGCGGCATGCTGCCTTGTACAATACAGTAACTTGGACACCAGAATACCATTTACTACAAAGATATATTGAACAAATATGTGAGTCCAGGTCAAATTTCCAGAAACCCTATTCATTCTGGCCAGCTTTTACCTGGTGCCCCTCAATAGACCGTGAGAAAAGTCCCCAGCTTCCCAGCGAAGGACATAAGAATCACAGGACACCTGTGTAGAACGTGTGTACTAGGAATAGAGAGTCCTTGTCCCTGAGGCAAATCACTCCTTCTCTCAGCTCAGTGCAGCTGTTCTCTGCTGCTGTGCATCTTTGTGCTATAGCAAAGCTGCGTGCTGTGGTGAAACCCCACGATGGCAAACCACCATGCCCGCGACAGCTGGTTCACCACAAAACAGTGCAGACTGAGAGGTGGGTCTAACATGGACACTCAAAATCACCAAGAGAGTCTCAACTCTCTAAGGCTATGTTTTACGTGCAAAATAATCTTTTATGTAGAGAATCTCAACTATTGCAGATAAGATGTAAGAAGACCTCTTCCTTGCCATCCATGGCCTCGCAAGGCAGATCCCAGCCTCTGAGCTAACCTTCAAACAGTTCAACAAGGCTCCTATTTTGCAGTGAGCCCTGTGCAGTCCCCCTGAGCCTTGAGGAAAAAAGTCTGTCTTTCCCTCTTCTCATGAATCCAGCTGAGAACACTTTTTTCTTGGGATTTTTCTGGTCTCTTTGCCCACTGCCTGGCTTTCTGGGAGGCTGCATTGAAAACATGCCTTCCCTGGCATGCAGTCCCTTTTCCAAAACAGGGTCCTCACCTCAGCTAGAATCAGCAGCCAGAACAAGGCAACAGGGGGAGCATCTTCCTCCCTAGTGCCTGTCCATGCCCTGCTGAGAGCCCACAGGACGGAGCATGCGAAGATGCCAAGCAGACAGCTGCCTCATGTCCCCCTGCCCACGGCCAAGCTCTCAGGAACAGCAAGCTGTCCCCTGCAGCTCTCCCTTCCTGCCATTTGATGGTGAATACACTTTTTAGACACGTTTCTATGGGAACGAGGCCTTAACGCAGCCACACTGTCTCCTGGTCTCCTCCTAATAACTTCTGAACCCTTCGGCTCATCCCAGCCAGAAGTTGACAGAAGAAGAAGAACAAAACTCAGAGATAATCAAGTTCTTCAAGCTTCAGGAGCACAGGGGTTGAGCGAGTAATGGGGAGAAAAAGCATACTGCAAGTGCCTTGACAAATGGAAAAGCTGTAGCCCAAGCTCACACATTAACACCAGATACATGAGCCATTTTATGAGGTCCCCCTGTTCCCTACAGGGAAGACATCCACTGGGTCAGGGGTCAACTGGCAGACGAATCCACTGGAAAAGAGACGTCATCAGTACCTGTGCACTCAAAATTGCTTGTTCTTTCTTCCCCTTCAAAAGGTAGAAATGAAAATAACACCCAATTCTGGAAATCCTGAGGGATGAAAGATCAGGCTGATTGTCTTCATTTGCTGCTGCTGGACAGGGTTTCTCCTGTTTTTAATCCCTTCTTTTCCTTGAGAATTTTATTTGAATTTTGGAATTCTGTTTTCTATATCAATATAAACATTTTCAAGGAAGTTTGCATACATGCAGCCTTTCTTTCACTCTAGTCGTACTACCAGAAAGTTAAAACTGGTAACATCTGGATAAAAATCTGTATGTTGTTCTTGTTCCTGTGTTGTAATACTGACTCCAACTGAGTTGGGAGTTTTACCGTAGGCTATAACGGGGTCAGAGTTGCAGTTCTGCTGCATGAAATTCACCAGCATTCACAGTTACTGCTTTGGAAATTGCAGAATTTAATCCCAAATGAAATAAGTGTAGTTACAAGCTGCTACAGAAGTAAGTTTGACTTCACATAAAGGTTTCTAATTTTACCAACAAATAAGATCTTATTTTCAGGTGGGTGACCCATGTCATAAAGTAGATAGAAGATAATAGTGAGGGATTTTTTTAAAATGCGTTGTTCACCTGGGGATGCTAGGAAGGTAGAAGGACAGGGCATAAGTAGTGTTTTCCCCTATGGCAACTTCTCAGCTCAAAGAACAACTGGAGCATAACTGTGCAAAGGCATAAAAGCTGGTCTAGGACCACTGGATGCTCTGCCTGTCAGTAATTTAGTGTGTTTAAAATGGAGGATCCTTTCTGCATTAGGAAAGAAGATTACCAGCTTGCCAAGTGAAAAAATATGAGGCTTGACCCTACTGTGGACTCCTCTTGGGATGGCTGAATGAGAGCATCAAGAGCACCAGACCCCAAGAGGTGCTCAGAGCCATGGGAACTGCAGCAGGGGCTGGCTGCAGCCCCCTCCGTTGGCAGCCTCAGACTTAAAGATTTGCCTTTGGCTAGCAAGAGCCAAAATTGATGGCTGGCTTTTGGCAGTGGTTCACTTTTTGATTTTTGATTGCTATTTGCACCTACTGAACTTTTACATCAAGAGGCTGCTGCCGAAACCACAGGTATGGTGTTCAGAGCAGCCTTAGTAAGAGCCTTTCCCAGCCCATGTGCCACCATTCGTGTTCCTCCCCTCGCTTGTGTCATGATCCTTTCCTGTCCTTCACCCTTCCCACATAGCCATGTTAACTC
>JAOQGH010000023.1:100330033-100402769 GCA_025769975.1 Gallinago jamesoni | reverse complement strand
ACCATTCGTGTTCCTCCCCTCGCTTGTGTCATGATCCTTTCCTGTCCTTCACCCTTCCCACATAGCCATGTTAACTCATCTTGCTAAACAGTGGCACCCCAGTCAGGGCAGGCTTTTATTCTTGCTTGTTGACAGCAATGCTAACAGTTTAGCAGGAATATACACCGGGTGCAACAAAAGCAAAGACCCCCAAGTGTTCCCCTGCATTTAATCATGGAAGACAAAGCCCAGTCTTCCCTCATAAATTTTGCCATAACATTATAACAGCAGTTCAGAAATGTTAGTCTCCTCCTGGCATCCTCTTTTCCCACAGAGTTTAGATATGGATGATTCATTCTTAAGAAATCAGCACAACAGGCAACAGTATATATGAAATGTGATCTTTTTTTTTACCCTCGGATTTACTCATTTCTACAATATTAACAGACAGGAATGTCTTACAATAGTCCCAGATCTGCTTTTCTTTACCAGCTCATTTAAATTGTCTCTTGGGTACCCTAACCTACTTTCTGAGTTGCCTTTCCTCATCGCACAATTGCTTTGCAAGTTTTCCTTTTTATAAAGGTTGAGTAGTTTGCTTTCAGCTACTTTGGCTTTTGTTATCTCCTTAAATACTACTACGCTGATTGAAATACACACTCTGTATCCTGCCTTATGTTACAACCTAAGTAAGAGGAGCAGTAGGCTGATCCAGAAATACAGGCATCTTAGAGCGCAAAACTGGCATTAGAGGGAGAGGAACTCAGTTCTCCTTCAGCAGCATAGCAATGTCTTCTACTTCATGTCTCCACTGAAGGAAAAATAAAGTAGTACATTTTGACTTGAGATTATGAAAGAATTTTTACATTATTTTAACTTGCAAAACAGATGGAAACATTTAACTAGTTCTAATATGGAAACAACCATCCTGTGGCAATAAAGTGTTTTGCTGGGCTGGTCGTTTTCCCTAGATTTTCATGACCTGCTGCTCAAGTAACTGTTCTGTTTACCCTCTAATTCATAAAGCTTCAGTTTATTATATTCTCATCTTTCCCCTCAACTGTCTTCTGCCCAGATCTTTCACCTGTGGCAGCTGCTTACTTTGCTTTCTCTAGAAAACAAAATCAAGTGTTACTTAGCTATTAAAAAGGATCAGGTAGAAAAGGTTTCTTATGAGCCAGATTATCAAAAAATTGTTAATTCTGCAACATATGAAGTAAATAGAAAGCCTCTTTAGTTAAGTTTAGTTGTTTAGGTTCTTTACCCAACCAAATCATCCCACTACAGGAATGAGACTTGGTGTTGAGTAGTAAATGACACAAAAACATAGCCTTTTATCAAGTGTACTTCAGCAAAGTGTACATTAATGATACCACCACCAGTAGAGTTTGTAGGGGTTTTTGCACTCTACACAGAGTGCAAAAATTCATAAACAGTTAACAAACCAAGGCCAAGATTTGCCTTGCCCAAATTAAACTAGGTAACTAAAACAAGGTTATTGGCAGGCAGCTAAAATTTACCGTTGAGGGTCCACCCATTGTTTGAAAAGTCTTGCCAAGGTTGGGGACCTGAGGCAAATACAGCATTTCAGTGAGTTGACACAAATGTGGGCATGAGTCCTCTCTACAGCTGCAGGCAGAGAAAAAAGGATCTAGGGTGAAGATCAAGTAGAAAAGGGCAGGGAGAAGAGAGGAGACATCTCACCCAGGACCCTACTGAAAGAGAGATGAGCAGTGTGATGGGCTGGGAGGTAACCACATCTCAGACAGCAGTCACAAGCCCTCTCCTGTCCCAGGAACACTGTCAATTTCGATCCTGTGGGGCAGCAGAAATGTTAAGTATTTCAGGAACTATAGGGTAATCTGTCATTTCATGAGTTCAACTAGCTGGTCAGAATGGCACAGCACCTAGATCTGTGGCATCATCTACAGTCAGAGCTTACTAACACTGGCACAAAATAGATACCATGGGTTTGGAGGCGTAATATTTCTCAGTCATGAAGGATTTCAGGACTTACAGAGAAAAATTGTCAGTTAACTCAGTGAGAGTATTTTCTTGTCCAGAATTTAGTGAAAGTGAGCCAGGAACCTCAGGGTTTGGGGTATCAGGTTTTTAAGTGATAACGGACACAGAAGTCCATGGGGATGTCTCTCCACTCCTGACTCTCACTGCACAGAGGATCCAAGAACAGGGAATTCTGTGCTGTAATGGGGAAAAGTTGATTTTTAAGCTGTGCCGGCTGTGCCAGATCCTCGAGATCTTGCGTGAAGCCATTCCCTGGCTCAAGGACCAGATACGTCTCTCAGCTGCCTGTCTCACCGTAAAGCCGTGTATTTGGGCACAGATACACCAGATCTGCACCTGCTGGCAATTCCTTACTGCAATGCACCCTCACAGAGCTCTTTGAAGGCCTTGTCTGAGGAGGTTTCAACATCAGGACTGGGGGACCATCTGATTTCTCCATTTCTGCAGCCCTATGGTCTAAGCCCCAGAGGACTTCCTCCCAGGAGCTGGCAACTAGCCTACCCCAGCCGCTCAGTTGAAACTAGACCTGCAAGAAAACTCACCTTCCCTCTGACTGTTTTATCTTCAGGTAAATGACAGTATGATTTCTTTGCTCTACGTCACCCAGCCTTTTGTTCATCTCCATCTGCAACTTGAAGTAATATGTTGCTTGTTTTTTCAGACTGCCTCAGTCAGCAGGCAGACATGGACGCTCCTTCCCTCATGGCAGAAGGGTCTCCCTTTGTTGGTGACCAACTAAATTTTTTCCCTCTAACTTTGGGTTTAATCTCTAACACTCTGACTGGAAGCCTACTCTGACACTTAAACAAATTTAAAAATCATATCAAGCTCTTTAAAAATATCCAGGCCTTCATTATCATGAAGTGGGGACTTAATCAAAGGATGTTTTACATTTTCTAGGGAAGGGAACTCTGAAGCATTTCCACTTAGCTTGCTGGAATTTAAGGAACAAGCTAATTAATTTGTGGCCTGTGGAAGAATTCAACGGCTAACTGTAAATTTTTAAAGACCTTTTAAAATGATTTCAATGTTACAAAAAGTACTGAGGCACCACCCCTGGAGACTGAAGATGCCTTCTGTTCTATGGAAAAGGTCAAGCTGCCATATCTTTCTCAGCATCACCAAACCAGCACACCGTGGACCAGCTAGCTTGGGGTGGGAAGTCAAGTGTTCATCCTATGGTGGTTCATGATTAAACACACACTTAACGCACCCCTTCTCACACACACATATTTGTCTTGAGGCTCAGCAAACTTCAGTAGAAGACAAACTTTGGACTTAACTGCTATGCTGAATTAGGTCCTTGTACTTGGCTTCTCTGTGGAGAAGAGTAAATGTCAGCAGTTACAGCTGTGATTCTCTGCCTCTTATATTGGAATGAGAGGGGAATTAAACCAGAATGTCATCTGCAAAAGGTGGTAGAAACATAACAAAAACGTTGGCCCTCATCTTCAGAAGAGATGTAGACGCTCAGCTGCCACTGAGCAGTGGTTAAAGTCACTGTAAAGGCTGTAAGTGTGAGATTTGAGAACTCATGATGGCTTTACTGTGTTTGAGTCCATTGCACCATATCTCATTTTTCTCCTCATCTGAGCTGGTGTGTCCCCTTGCTAGCAATTAAGCTCCAGACACTTCAGGCTCCTGCTCTTGGAGGGCTTTGTCAGAGTGCTCCTGAAAATGGCTGGCTCTTCTAATCAACTCAAAGGATGTCTCCTTACTCTTTAGCAAGAGTAAGAAAAGAGGAGTAACATAATACAGCAAAAATTAAGCAACTTTCTACTGAATCTGTGATTTGACTTGGAAATCCTCCTCCATCTTTCACACCCTGCTAACCAGCTTCTTTGGAATCCATATGCGAGAACCTTAATTTTTCCTCTACTTGAAGCTCTAATTAGGGACTGGTAAATTGCTCATTCCTTGCCAGCCACCTGTGCACCATTCCTGACCTTGTCTCCCCTAGACACCTGGTTATACTATAGGAGATTTGCATTTCCTTCAAGCCTGGACTCCAGGATGGAGGTGTCCACTCACTGCAGGTGTCCTTATCTCTACTGAGAGCAGCAGACCTATTTTTTACTTCTCCCAGAGTCTATCACTTGGAAAAAGCAGCTAAGACAGCTTTAGCAAGAATAAGTATAAGACTCTTCAAGGCTCCTTCCCCATCTCTGTAGAGGAAACACGGGAATTGAACACCCAGTTTGCACAGATGATCTCTAAAAGGCAGGAGCCTAAAAGCTTCTTAAAGTGCTCAGTAAGCACTTTAGTGCACATGGTGCTCTATTTCTAGCCTTGCATGCAGTGCTTTATTGCAGGCCAGTGCACATTATATGCAACATTGAATACAGGGAGGAACAACAAGGTATTTTCTGAGAGAAAGGCTGGCAGCAGAACTTCTGGCTGCTGCTGCACTTCAGAGCCTTAGATCAAGAGCTCTGAGCTCACTCACTTGCATGAACAAATCTGAACCACACTGAATAATTTATTATATCTCCTTCACTCAACTCCAGTACTGACTCTAAGGGGCATCTTACGTACCGTGAACTTGGTATTGTTTCAACGTATCATATGTGAAGGAGTCAGAAAAATATTATTTGTCCTGATAATATGGTTTGTGTAAGAAAACTCCAGTGTGGCTTCAAAGGGAAAGGAACTACTCTGAGATATCACTTCATTAAATCTTTGTATTTACTTAAGGAAGAATTGTGTAGTAGGTAGATAGATAGAAAAACAGGCACTAGGTAGAGAAGAGGACTAGAAATGGAAGAATTTATAGCAAAGAAGTGAAAGCTAGAAAAGGCACAAAAAGAAGGTGTATTTTTTGGTAGATTTTCATATAATCTAAATTCATCTCCTCCACTCCATGTTGACAGGACATTCTGTACCAGCACATTGGCTCAGGCCAGAGCATCACTGCTGTTTGCCAGACCAGGCAGTGAGCTAACGTCCCAGCACTTCTGCATGAGGCAGAAAAGCCAGTGGGTAAACTCCAGTGGCAGAAACATATCACAGCCCTTCTCTTGACTCAACAACACAGCTGACAAGTCTGGTCAGAAGAATATTTGACATTTGCTCCTGCTTGTTAAAGACCCACTTGAGAATTTTAAAGAGCACAAAGACCTTAGCACCAGACAGAAACCGTTGTACGTGATCACAAAAGAGGAATAGCTCTTCAGAGGGACAATACCAGTAAGAAGACATAGCTCCATTGGCTTGGATGTCCATCATGGACATGAATGTCCATCACAGAGCATTCATGTTTATCCCTTGCTTATTACAGAACTACCAAGAAAATAATTCAGACTGCTCCTGTCCTTGGCTACTCCTGTCCTTGGCTACTCCTAGGTTTCCCTACTGCAAGACCACTCACTGAGAAGCATCAGGTCTCGTGCACAGAGCGCAAGAGGGGTTTCAGGGTCTGCTGGAGGTTCTTGTCACGCACAGCTGGGGTTGAGCCAGCCAGAGCCAGGACCCTGTGACACCTGTGAGCTGACGCAGTTTCCATCACACCATGACTACACTGTCTGTGCAGACTGGGGAAATGTCAGTCTCTGGGCAGTTCCAGCCCATTTTGCCTGCTGACACATACGGGTGCCAGCATGTGGCAACAATGCAGTTGGAAGTGCAGCAGTCATGCCCTTGCAGTGGAAAGCAAAGCCTGACCCCACGCCCAAAGGTGCCAGCTGTGCTCTCCGGCTCAGCTCAGGCATATCCCAGCATCTCTGCTGCCCCATAGGCTGGAGCACCCAGCTCCAGTGGCTCTCGTCAAGTGCAACTGGATCTACCCCAGCCCAACTACTCAAGGCATTTTTATGCAGCTGTTCAGTAAAATGTACATTTTTGCATCAGTAAAAAATAATTGTGGCAGTGTTTCTTACTGTTTTATAGAAAGGACCCTGTCCTTCAAAGGACAAATTCCCATTAATTTGAATTATCCCTTTAGTGGTTCAAAGGTTCAGCTGAGTAACTCCCTGCAGCAGTGGAGACCTTCATGAAGAGGGGCTGGGGCAGAGGTGGGGAGAGCTAGACCCCCGCAGCTGAGAGCTGAAGGAGGGTTTGGCCTTCCATCTTCCATCTCCTTCCCCAAAATCTTAAACGGATCATTCACTAGTAACATCATTATGTCTCTAGGGTGGAAATGAGGAACGCCTCTTAAAATTAAAATCCAAACCATTACTCTTAACAGTGTGCATTTTTACTGCCACGTATGCTTTTCTACCATCATAAAATATGCAGTTATATTAATATATATAATTTTCCAAAGCATCAATTTATTATTTAAAATGGCATTTAGTATATTTAATCAGCGCTTAAGCTCTTTAAAGGGATAATTCAAATTAATTTGATACTCAGCAATTGCAGAAACAATATTTAGCAGGTTTATATAATCTGTCCAAGTCTGTTAACACACACAAAAAGATTTCTCCATTGTTGAATTTCAAACAGAAATGAAAGCAGCAACTTCTATTAGTTCTAAGAAGTGGAGACAGCCCGGAGCTGAAGATAAAAATATCAAATCACTTCTAACCCAAAGATTCCTGAAACATATGAACACTGTTGAAATGAAAATGTGAAGTCAGTATTTGAGAGCTAATATAAGCCTCATTAAATGAATATTTTTCCAATATCTTTGATTCAACTTAATTTTCATGTCAAATTCCAGCACATACGATCAGGTTTTTTTCTAAATTTAACATGGTAACAGGAACACACTCAGGATATTATGAAAAAGCTAATAGCACTCAGTAATAAAGTATCTGTCCATCATCCCTATTGTTTTGTTCATACTTAGGGAAGGAAGAAAATCTTTGAAGAACTTAATATTGCAGTGAATAAGCTTCACCTACAACCATGTCTGAGAGAAAACATTTAACAGCCTTTCAGCTGGACATGCCTTAATATTTCCACATGTTCAAGCACTAACAAAATTAACTCCCTTCTGTAATTTTGAAGTTTTGTTTGTGCTGAGATGTGTGGTTCGAGCTGTGGTGAATATATAGGAAGGCAAAATTTAAATTTACTGTCACAATCAAGTGATCTACACAAAAAACAGTGCAAAATTCTGTGGCATCCTTTCACTGTTTCTGGAAGTCATTAGTTTTTGTACATTCACATTTGTTGGCAAAAAAGATTTAAGAGTTAGTTCTTAGATAATAACGGAATTATCATCTGTCCTCTTTGCATACTTTCCCAGTTTACAGTCCATAATGAGCAAATCAGTATGTAAAACTTGCATAAACAGTATTATTCCTCTTTTTACAGGTCTGTATAGATTTCATAACTCACTGAAAAGTGCAAATCTGCTCTCCTTTCAGGATGTGTGTCTTCAAATGCTGAGACAAGGAGATCCTGGAGACTGTACAGCCATCTTCCAGGATGTGAAAGAAGGTTATAAATCAATAACCCCTTCAGATATCAAACGGTTGTGTTGACATGGTCATCCTGCTATAGCCTTACAGGCAGATGACTCACCCTGTAAAAACATTTTAGGTTGTACCCTTTTGCCTTTTGGTGGCTGATAAAATAATTTCTTGCATAAAGCTGATTTTAAATGCACTGCATAAGTGCACTGTTGTTTGAGGAAATAGAGCAGCCACAGGCAACAATATTACAGATTAAGTCATTCAGAAATGAGTATTTCCTCTCCCAGGGGCATATCAGTCATTCCCTGATCTTTACCTGAATCTGGTCATATTCTTCATCCTTCTAGTGGCAGCCTTGGCGGAGCTTTGCCAGAATTTCTTCCCTAGTGTGTCTTGGTTTTCATTCAATGCCTGAGACTTTCACGTCCCTTGTCTTTCAGTCCTCGCCCCAGGCCCATGGGAGCTCCTTCTCAAGGCTGTGCCGCCTTTCTGTTGCAATCCCCTTCTCTGCGGTGGAGCCACCATGGACCATCTCTGTGTCTGTGGGCTGCTCAGAGGGGATGAAAGTTTGTGCAGGTCCATTAATGCCTTTGCCAAAAGGCCTGGCCCCACCAGGGGGACCTGACTGCTTACCTTTACTCAAGGTCCTGTCCAACACACACTACCCCCTAAATCTTTGCGGTGAAAACACAACCATCTACTAGCAGCAAGCCTTTGCTGTTTGCACGTAATTAATGGACTTCTTTGATTGTGTCCTTCTAATTCAGGTAAGCAAAGCACATCCACCTGGAACCATACCCTGAATTTTTTGTGGATATGCAGTGCAAGACAATCCAAGGCAAGGTCAAAATGAGAATATCTTTTCTTATATCCTCTTTCTCAAGCTCCTTTATTAAAGGTCTAGTTTTCCTCAAGATAACTTTTCAGTCTAAATAAAATTTCAACAACCTACATAGCGTAATCATGCTTTGCAGAAGGTAGTTTGTTTGATCCAGCATTCCTGAGAATGACTTAAAATAACAACCTTACTGGGAAGTATAGCAAGTAAGAATACTCTCCCAAGGAGGAACAGTTCTTTTTAAGAGAGAAAAGGTTAATTGTGACAATCGGAAAAAAGAGGTTGTCCTGGGTCTGGTTGAGGTGGAGTTAATTTTCCCCATAGGAGCGCTCACAGTGCTGTGCTTTCTATCGGTATCTATAAAGGTGTTGGTAACACCTTGGTGTTTTGGCTACTGCTGAGCATCACTCACACAGCATCAAGGCTGTCTCTCCAACATTCCCCCCACCCGGGTAGGCTGGGGGTGGGCAAGATCTTGGGAGGGGGCACTGAAGGGACAGCTGATCCAAACTGAGAAAAGGGATATTCCATACCATATGACATCTGCTCAGCAATGAAAGCTAAGAGAAAGGAGGAGGAAGGGGAGCATTCATTACTACATTTGTCTTCCAGAGCAACCGCTATGCCTGCTGAAGCCCTGCTTCCCAGGAAGTGGCTGGACATTGCCTGCTGATGGGAAGTAGAGAACAAATCTTTTGTTTTCTTTTGCTTCTGCACACAGCCTTCCCTTTCACTTTATTATGCTGCCTTTATCTTTACCCCTGAGTTTTTTTCCATCTTGTTTTCTTCTCACCCCACTCTGCTGAGGAAGGAGTGACAGAGCAGCTTGGTGGGCACCTGGCATCCAGCTAAGGTCAACCCACAACAGTAATGCATTCCTGAAAGTAATGCTGAAATGCATGAATGGGTAAGCCTGACAAAAGCAGTGTTTCTCATCCCAGATTCTTCCACCTCCTTGAGGACAGGCAGTCATTTCTAGTCCTCCACAGGTACTGTACATCAGTTTGCTGATTCTTCTTACCACAGCCTCTGCAACTTTCCTCTGCTACACCCCTGTGATGTGCTTATTTGGGGAACAGGGCACCCCCTCTCCCCTGAGGCATCTCAGCTATATGCTTCTTCTCTACGTTGGGCATCTCAGGTGCATGGCCCTTCACTACACTGGGCCCTCTTGCAGCTCCAGTGTGCCAGCAAGAGGAGAAAAGCGGGGAAATTCCCCTGCAAAGGGATTGCCTGCTGCATATACATCCTCCCAGACAAGAAAGGACTGTGTGAGCTCACTGTTAAAGCCTGCACTGAAGTGGTTTGACTGTGAAACTCATTTGAACATCACGAACAAAAAAAGAGAACTCCTGGATACGGTGCCGTTTTCATTGTCACATCTCGAGTCCAGATGCACACTGAGTCCATTATTCCTTCTTCGGTCCTCACTCATTAGCAGTGATACTCCATCCCTGATCTTTTGACTGCTTCCTGTTGTGTACCTGCAGCCATCGCATCTCCGCTCGGGCACTTTTATCTAAGCTCAGTCTGCTCTGATCAATCCTGTCTTTCTGAGCTCTTCCACCCATGTTTAATTTTCAGACAATCTGGGGGGCCTGCTGCATGCTGAATTGCCTCCAACTTTGTTTACTTGAGACAACAGTGCTCTTTATTGAGGTGGACAGGAGTATCATATTTTCATGCATGCTCAGCTCCAGCCTCTCTCTAAAACAAACAATTTGGCAGTGTGGGTGGCATAGGTTTTCTTTGGAGTCATCCTCCTCCTCTAGTCTCTTTCTCTCTCTCTGATGGACCCCTCATTTCCCTGTGTCCGTCTTCCTTTCTCTTTATTAGTAGTCTTCATACATCAGATTCTCCTCAAAAAAAAAAATATCATTCAGGCAAGTTGCCTGCTAATGTTGTGTGAAGGCTTGTTTTGAAGGCCTGTCATACATGTCAAGGTTCAGATGACCTGAACTGTGTGTGTGAAAATGCAGAAGTTGCCATTGCAGTGTGGGGCGTAAGGGACTGGTGCTACCCCTAGCCCAGGGCAGGGAGGTGGGCAGAGCCCCTTGGACTGCAGTCCAGGGAGGAGAACTGAAGTAAGACTGCTGTAAGTGCTCCAGAGAGAGCAGCTTAGCTGGGGCAGAGAAGATGAATACTAAGGCTAAAGAAGGGAGAGCTCCCTAAGCATTTCCAAATCACCCTCTGCATCACGAGGGCCGCTCTCCGCATCCCCACAGCCCTGGCATTGTACAAGCAGCCTCTGGGCTGGGAACAGTCCCTTGGGGCTGCTGGGAACAGCAGTGCTCCAGAGCTGCAGGCTCTGGAGGTACCACAAAGGAGGTACCAGTAAACACTGTTTCTGTAGAATTCATTTTTCTTTCAGACTGATTAAACTTTATTTTATTGCATCAGATATAAAACCATAATAAAGCCAGTAACAAAGGCATAGCAAGGGCACATCAAAAACAGATTGCTGTATGTATGTGGAGACTTCTATCTTCCCTAAAAGATAGAGAAACTACCAAGAGAGCACTTAAATGAGTAAGATCTTTCATAGAAGGTTTTAAAGCATGCATTTGCACTACATCTCAACAGTTGGATCGCAAAGAGCATTCAAAGGAATGTAATCCTGATGTAATAAATTAGCTTCCTCTATAAACCTAAAGGTATCAAGCTGTCACACAAGGGATTTCAATCCATAGCTCTAATATAACCTCTGCAGGTTCTCTCAACAGCTTTAGTCTTCACAGATGACGGGTTTGACCTGGTAATTCATAACAGGAAGAGGCTTCCCTCTACTTTCATTGATCACTGCAGGAGTCTATAGCTCTCAGCAAAGCTTGCAGCCCAGTAAGACTTTCCTTTCCCTTTCTGCTTTTATACTTGTGCATTCAAACGTGAGCCCTGCAAGTGTTACAGTCTATATACTGCATATTCCAAGGAAAAAAAAGTTTCCATGAACAAAGTCAAAGGAGACTCCCAGGTAGATGGGAAATTTCCTTCTGATACAGCAATAGCATAGCTTTAGGGATGCTGAAATGCACCATTCCTTTCAATGTGTTGAGGTATCTACAAGTTATATGCAGCTCCTGGGGTCCAGTGCGAAACTGCAAGCTCACAAAAAGGATGAGGCTGGAAGGGTCCTCAGCCACTTGTAATTGGGTCTCCTTTCCTTCGGAGACCATCTTATCCAGCCTCACCTTTTCAGAGCAGGTTGCCCAGGACCACGTCCAGTCAGGTTTTAGGTATCTCCACTGATGGAGACTCCACAGCCCCTCTGACCAACCTGTACCAGTGTTTGACCACCTTAGAAAAAAGAAAGAAGTGTTTTCCTGTGTGCAGATGGAATTTTGTGTGTTTTAACTTCTACTTGGGGCCTCTTGCACTGTTAGTGGACACTCTGCAGAAATGTCTGGTTATTTCTTCCTTACTCTCCCCTGGCATCCTCCCCAGCAGATATTTATACACATGAAAATCCAATGAAAACACTGGCAATTTTACCCCAAAAATTAATCATCAGGAAACTTTCCTCCACTGAGAGGGCTTCACTACATGAAAGGCTCACAGAGGATTTCACAGTGAGTGACAACGTCATGAACCCTTTGGGCTGGAAGCCTTGAGAAGATTCGCCTCCTCTGAGTTTCTGAAGGCGTGTAACTTGGCACAGTGGTGGTGCATAATATCAGCCTCAAATAATTCTTTGGGAACACCTGAAAAGGATGTTTCTGAAAATGAATTTGACTCTGGCTTCTAACCTGTGCTTATTTTTAGCAAGGTGTAGGCGTGACAATAATAAAGATAGCGATGTCTTGAAAGAAATTATGAAGCATGACATTTATTTTCACCCTGCTTCAAAATCCCCTTTTATTGATCTGACTTGTACAATTTATAACCACTGCTGTATAAAGATAAGAAAAGGGACTGGGCATGCTTAGAAGAAGTGGACTGTGAAAATCCTTTAAATGCTGCAGAACAGAAAGTTAACTTTAAGCACTGAGGTGATCTAAGAAGATGATATATATCTGTTGGACTGTTTCCGACTAATCCCATATTAATAATATTTGTTGATCAGCTACTAAACAGAGATAGAGTTCAGGACAGAATTCTTCAAGAAAGAAAGTTCGAAAATCCTATACGATGTTATTCAATGAAGTAGCATCACAGTAATACAAAGTCAATATCATAAAATACAGGTGCTTTACTGAGGCCAAAGGTGAGTTAAATAGTTTGGATATTTGACTATAAAGGACATAATTGTCTTATTCAGACTGGGATGGGTGGCGGGCTTTAAGACATGCAGATGATATATTTCCAACTTGAAGTTTACCTTATTTTACACTTATTTTGTGATGATGGAATCTGTGTCTTCATAGAAAGGAAGCACAAATTCTGCAGTTTGGACTCTACATTACATTTGCAATATTCAACAAAGCTTCAGTGTTAAGAAGAAATGCCTTTACAGTTATAGTTCTAGAATGAAACCATATTATGACCATGCTCATTGCCAGGCCAAACCATCCCTGTGACCTCTCTTTTCTACCTGAGAAAAATTCTGAATGGGACTAGGCTTGCTTTAACTATATTATCAACATCTTGCTACCTCTTCCCAGCACTGTGCTGCGTGATATTTTTGACTGGTGCAAGGCAAGTTCTCCACAAACACCTTTCCTTGTGTATTTCATAAAAACACTGTCAATTTATTCATGGCACTATCATTCCAGGCATCTCATAGTGTAACAGTTTATACCAATATATGCAACAGCACAGGAAAACTGCAAGATCATAAAGAATAGACACAACAAACAAATAACAAGGAATGATGCTGAAGGATCGTAACAAATCTCTGAGACTTCTCAGTATATCTCAATAGATAAACTGGATAGATTTATCCAGGTGGTTTATAGTAGTCAGTCTAAGGATGGCTTTCAACACTGTCTACAGCACAATTAATTTTTGCTGTGGCCACAACTGAGACAGGATATTTGCTGGATGAGAAAGAGAAAAAAAAAAAAGAAAACCTAATCTCTCATGCTGCAGGTGCTTCAGGGCTCCCGAGCAGCCTCTGTAAGGCTCTGAGCTGCAGAACACTAACAGCTTTGGTCCTCCAGTCCAAAGAGCTTCTTGCCAGGGCAGCCTTGTCTGTTGAGGAGAGGGAAATTTCTGTGGCTAGTTTAGGACAAAACAAAGCCTTTGTTGAATCATCAACTCCACAGTCTGCACTATCTGTGAGAGGTTTTCCAACAGCCCTATACTATGTATGTAACACATACATGCAAAATCTCCCGCTAAGTGTCTTGCTGTGGAACATTGATGCGTGACACATATAAGTCACTTAACACAATCACAAATAGCACACAGTTATTATAAGAAGCTGCAGCATATGAACATGTCTAGAGCAGAACGAGAACACGTGCAGCGGCTACAGTGATGTATGCGGTATAAATGTATTTAGAAAGACCCATCTGGATGGTGCGAGTTACCACATTGACATCACCACCAATGTTGTTTCTGAAATTTTTGGGCTTTTGATAGCTTTTTGGGAGGACTGTGAGGAGCCTTTCTGGTTTTCCACCAGGCACCAACTGTGCAGGCCAGGTCAATAGAACTTTTAGAAAAATAAATTGTAATAAAAATGGTTATCATGGAAAGCATTGCTGTATTTTTTCACTCGGGTTCCCAAGTCTCACTATTACTGTTTTCAGTAAAGAAAAAAAAAAGGGGGAACAAACACAACTTGCTTGCTCCTCCCTGCGTTTCGCCATTCACAGCCAAGTTTTCATATGCTTGAAAACCTCTGACCCCATGCCTACATGGTTTCTTTTCATCTTTTAAGACAGTGCATTTTCCTGGTTTCTTCATCAATCCCCTTCGTTACTTTCTCCTATGGTCCCCTTTCTCTCTCTCTATTGCATTTGATATTAAATCATATTTTGTTATGGAAGTTATTTTTTTTCCTTTTTCCAGTTTCCTGGGGGGTGGTGGGGGAGTTCTAACACCTCACAAAAAAGATTTTCAGAAAATTATTTGGTAGAGGGGGGACCTTCTCCATTCCTGACACCACCTGGAGTACTCTGTTTTCAGTTTTCCCTCCCTATCTGAAGTGAAGAGGGTGCACTTTTCCAGAGTTCATGGTCCTTGCTTGTTGATTGTTCAGGTTTCTGAGAACATAACAAGCAAATTTGTAGTTAATGGGGTCATGCTAACAATAGTGTCTTAAAACAAACAGTGTGGTTGGTTGATGTTTGAGCAGCAATCAAGTTCACTGAAGCACAAATATTTCTCTGCATTTGCTTTCAGACACTTGTTGCAGCCACTCAGAGTGAAACACAAGAGTTACCAGAGATTGCAGTAATCTACAACACACAGGAGGTGAAAAATTCTAGCCAATATAGGAAGAGGAACTGAGCAGACAAGAATATTATCTAGGTGAAGTTTGCATTTAAAAAAAAAAAAGAAAAAAAGAGGAACACACCCACTGCATTTTAAACTAACATGAAAAGAAATCAATAGACACTACATTTTAAATAAACCTCATCAAAAAAATGAAGAGGGGCAGCAGGAGACGATTTAATTGGACTCATACCATTTGTCTAGGTAGGCACAGAGTTTTGTTTGGAGAGCCCTGTGTCAAGTGCCAGGGCTGATACAAACAAGTGGTGTGCCAAGGTTTCTATTTTTCAAGTCATAGGTCAAAGAACTCAAGAGAATGGTAGGGCAATTTTTCAACAAGAAGGAAATATTGGCCCAAACCAAAGTCACAATGAGTTATGGCTGGTGGGAGGGATTTGGAGATGTGTCAGATAGATTTTCTTTTTTTTTTCTCCTGTCACTCGTTGTTAATACGCTGTTAGCTTTAGTGCTTGGAAAAAGAGATGAATTGTGACAGAAACAAATAATACCCAGCAATGGCACCCACGCAGCCCCAATGCATACTTGCCATATCAAAACTCCCCGAGCTGCCAGCCAGTGCCAGCGACGGCAGAAGGCAAGTGTTGAGAGGTGCAAGCCAAAGCGAATTTTATTGCTTAATACAGCTTTGATCTCCCAGTGCGAACTTCCATTTCACCTCTGTTTACTTGGAAGCCACTAGAGAATTATCCTTCTCCACATCCGTCAGTCACAGAGCACACCCCACCCCGGTGCTGACAGCACACAACTCCCCATTGATTAAAACATCTACGCCCAGCATACCAGCAAGTTTAGTTTTTTCTCATGACATTAGCAATACTGCAGTGATTACTCCTGTGGCAACCAGTCACTTCCCCTATTTTCCCTTATTTTTTGAGCCTGTCAGCTCTGGTGGTCTTTGACATCACACAATTAATTTAAACTTGTCACTTCTTCTGCCCCAAATAAAGCCACTCTGAGACGTGCTTTATTTCTACACTGGGAAGCCACTTTACTGATTTTTGATAACTTGTATTGCACTGGAAAAATTCTTACTTGGCAATCCTACGGCAGCAGAAATACCTGCACTGTTTTAAGTACCTGGGCTTGCCCAGCACAGTAGCTCAATATTGTTAACACCGCCTTTTTTAGTACTTTGACTTTAGCTTTCGATTCTCAAAAACCCAAATACCATGTGGAGGCAGACAATGGTACTGTGGTAATTAAGAGACTGTCGCAGTTTAATAGCCATGAAATGAAGACTGTTGTATTTCATCAGCTCAAGACCTTCCCTCCAGCCGCTGGCAGCCAACAGCTTAGCTCTCCCCCTGGTTTGGGTTGCTCTGTACATCTCTATCTCCTGCCCCACAGCAAATAACAGGGAAGGGGACACAACCTCGTCTTCTACCAGGGTCAGCTTGTCACTGCTTTTTGACACAGAAGAGGTTTGGTTCTCCTGTTGGCATAGGATAAAGTGTTATTATTTCATAAGCATCTATTTCACTTGCTTGTTCTTATTATTAGTACTATTCTTCAGTTTGTCAGGTATTCCTTTTCTTGCTCTCCACAAGGAGAACATCATGAGTTTGCCATTTTCTTGGCTTTGTCAGACCGCCCATGAGGCAGGCTCCCTACCTGGGCAGGGACGCTCCCCTTTGCATGCACACTCTGTATTCAGAGTGGTGGCTGTGGCAGAGGAGACCACAGGCATCCGTTGGGTGGTGGGACTCTCTCCCCACAGACATGCCCCAGTGGTGCAGCTGTGATTTCAGTGGGCAAGGCACCCAGCCGATGGGTATGCAGGGTCATGAGAAAGAAAGACAGCTCATCACGAGAAGCTGAGTTTGTACAGGTTTTATAGACTTCAGGAGGAGTGACTGAAGTTCCCAGCATAGGTAGAGGTGTGCTGGGGTGACCCGCAGGACAAAGCTGTGACTGCCATCACAACAGCCAGACACAGACTATATTTCTATGTGCCATAGAAGTCAGGCCTTGCACAACTGGTTCAGCTACAGCATTTCTGTCAGTTGTAATTTAGGACATTGAAACTAGGTGTCAGATACCAATTGTCACCTACCTTCAGGAACTCAGAATTTGCTCCCTTATTGTCAGCCTCGTGTCACAGACAGTATTTTCAAAAGTTGAGTTGCAGCTCAATTTTCAGCACTAGCTCCGAGGCCAACATTTATAACACACAGCTATATCCATGTCCACAATTATCGGTATTCAGTTGATTTGGCTCACTGTCAACAGTTTCAATTCTCCCTAGCTGGTAATGTGCTGCTTAAAAGTTAGACTTCACTTTGCTCTCATCCACGCCAAGCTTACCCTACTTACAGTGATTAACATGCCAAGGCTACTTAGTAATTGCAGTTGTGGAGGCTGCAGCAACTCTGTTAGGGCTCAGTATGCTGTCTGCACCTTATGCAGTGCCACCACAGACCACATTCAAAGCTTACTGAAGCAATCTCTACGGAAATCTCCCGGTCAGGCATCTGTGGTCAGAAAAATAACTATATATATATATATCTAGAAAAATGCAGACATCTCCTTATCTGCACACACAACCCAGAAACAAACATAATCAAATGCAGCACAAATTGCAGCTTGGAGATAAGTCAGCTAAATAACATGGATGCTGAAATAGTATGGAAGTAGGGACCCTCACAAAGAAGTTTGGTGCAGCTGAAAGCCAGATGCACATTGACAGAAAGGCTTGCTGCTCATCTCCACTGAAGAGGACAAAAATAAAGACTAGAGTAATCATAAGGAAAAAAAAAACAAACGTGGCATAAGCACAAAGTTTCCATAGTACAATCCAAAGGATTGAAAGAGAAGAATGTCTTACAGCTCATGAAAATAAAAGCCAATATTACCTACTTGCCCTCGTGGTTTCTTACAGTGAAAGGCACAATACATAAAGCGTGGTGAAAAGCAAAGGGGAGGACTGTGGCAAAGACAGGCAAAGAATACTGTTTAATGAGGAAGAGGTGGGGAAAAGAGAGGGAGAAAAATAAAACCATGGCTATCTCCCTGGACTGCGTAGCCTACAAGACTATCTGATATGTTGAGCTGGGATGCAAGATGCATCAATATGGCATCAACGTGGATCTGTAAGAATATTTTCAGAGAACACTGGTTCACAAAATGAGCGTCTGGGAATTCCAGAATAGCAGACTCCCACCAGCCTTAGGGCTGGCACTTGCTCAGTTTCACACTTTATTTCACAACGACCTACGGACCATCCTCTCCAAATGGCTCGTATATGTTGAGCGCATCTACCCAAATCCAGGACCTCAAGCCTCCAGCTCTATGGGGAGAGTCTTAACAGCAAATTGACTATCACGCATTTTTACTGCAAGAAGCAGGACTGAAGCCAAGTACAAGGAACTTGCCAATACGCTCCCGTTCATATCACACATACAACTAATCTGAGATTCCCATCTTTTTGAAAGGTATTGATCGGTCACACCAACCAAAGCAATTATACTTAGTAGTCACACTCTTTTCATCAGGCTAATTCAGAAGAAGTAGGGACAGTCTTTTAAATTGGACTAGTAAGATTCAAGAAGGGCAAGGATCTAGTGGGTAGACACGTGCCTGTTTGTAGCTTGTTTTTTAATTCCTAGGAGACATACCATATAATACATTTTAAGGATGACCACACACTGAAATGTGTGCTCTTTACCTACGAGATGACCAGCAGTTTGCCGACAAGAACAGCAGAGTTCCCCTGCCACAGTCAGGGGGTTTAACACATTGCCACCAGACCAAATAAACATCTAATTAGGTTCCCACAACCATCAGCTCACCACAGTAGGTAAACCTGGGACATACCTTAGAGCAGATCATCTTCTGCTGATGTCGGGAGAGATGCTGTATGTTTGCTGGATTGGCTTATCCTCCTTTTCTAGACCCCCTCCAGTTTTCTAAAGCTAAAAACCACTAAATAAGTGGCCTTTTGCAAGGTCAGAGTCATTGAGCTATTAATTTGTACTTCTATGTTTGTTTTGCTTATTTTTATGGGTAGTATTTAGTTTTAAACTTTCCCACACAATCTCACCAAGAGTTGAAAAATTCTGCCTATTCTGTTCATTCCTCCAGAGGAAAGAATTTCCTTCCCTCTTCCCTGCCATTGTTTCCTTTTTCTGTGGGATCTGCAGATGCTCACAATCTCTCTGGAGCAGGTAATTAAGGAGGTAATAGTGTGGAGCAGAACTCCTGCAGTTAGCAAAAGTTGGTAGGAAAGGCTACTTTCTTTTCATGAAACAAAAAAGCTATGGCTTAGTTTTGATTGTTTCTGCTTGTCTTCAGTCAAACACTGTTACCTGATGAGAAAATAGTCTCTCTTCCCCCTGCCCAGCTTGATTTGGAGTGACAGCAGATTGGGGAAGCAATCAATCCTTCCCTCAGAGTAATTGCCACTAAGCCTCAGATGGCTCTGCTCAGGCTAATTCAAAGGGTCCTAGGAAATGCGTAAACTAGGCAATAGTGACAGAGGCAGGATGCTTTATATCAGTATTTAAAAAGATCTGTAGCAGGATCCTAACATTCATTCAAGGGATGAACAGCAGGAAGAGAGGGTTAGAACAGGGGAGGAGGGAGCCCTTTGAAATCCCAGGGAGCTGAGATGAACACACCCAACCTCAAACCACTGTTTTTTATTAAAGGACTGATTTCTTGTGTGCGTCTTCCCTTGTGTTGCTCTGAATCATTTCTATAGGTCTACCTGAAAAAGGAGGCAAGTAGTGCAAGATGAAGTGGGATGCGTGCCTAGTGTCCTTAGAAGAGTTGTTTATCATTGCTGCAGTCTTGCTACTGCACCTGCAGGACTTTTGGCAGAAGTGGATTTCTACAGCAGGATTTCCAGACTTGGAGATGTTTGCATATGTTTGTCATGAGGTTTGAAGGCAGGCAGCACAAGTTGTCATTCTTATCTGAATGACATCACTTTTTTTTTTGTTTGTTTTGTTTGTGGTTTGCTTTGTTTGGGGTTTTTTAAAATGTGATGTAGAATGGCTCCAGGGAAAGATTTCTTTATACTTCAAAGAGTATAAATAAAATTAACTCATCCAAAATCAGATTTGCTTTCTTACTCTTACTATTCATTCTTCATTTACATTTATTTTCTTCTGCATTTGAACTGTGCTATCCATCTCTACACTACTCTTTCCTATAGTCATTTTCTTACTCAGGGTTATTTATCAGCTGCTTCCTGTTTTTAAAAGGCACTCTTTCTCTTTTTCTCATTCTATCATTCACACCCATACTTTCTCTTCCACCCCCTAACTGTCACCAATGTCTCTTCATTGTTTTGTTAGCTCTCTTCCTTGTCTTACTTGGATTGATTTCTATAACCCTACTGAAAAAAAGAGGGGACAACTGCTGCCCAGCCCAGCCAGGGAGGCAGGAGTGAGTGGGTGGTAAAGTCTGGTGGCATGCTGACAGCCCAGGATGGGGAGAGGAAGCTATTTTTCTGCTGTTAGCAACCATGCTTTCCCTTTTCATTCTCTGATCCCTGTTGTTTTCCTCTGCCTTTCGTCTCCTAAAGGATGTGCTAGAGAATTAGCACTGTAGCACAGCAAAGTCTTTTATTCATTAGAGACGAAATGTTGTAACTAAAGAGAGAATGAAAGTCAAGTCTAAAGGCACCCAATGCCTGGGTACCTAAGCTAGAATTGCAGTTGTTCTAGGCTCACAACAGAGAGACAAGCAATTTCAGAAGGAGAGTCAAGTCTTTTCTTATTCCTGTATATATGTAGGAAGACTAGGAAATCCATTTCTTACCAGACAGCACCTACAGATAGGCAGAAAAATATCACAACTCAAAAGATATGGACTAGAGTCAGAGAAGATCCAATAGGAATCAAAGATCAAATGGCTCTTGAACTCATCTTTCTGAGTGAGACTACGCTGCCTCAGACATTTAGAAACCCCAGAGGGCTTGTTCTAATACACACGTGCATAGACCCCTGGTGTCCCTGTTGGGGCTGGGCACAATATTTGATCCTTAGACTACAGCTAAATTGAATGCAGGTAAAAACAGTGAGATGAAGCTTGTGTTCATGAAGAGATCCCACCATAGAGGCTTTCCTCGCCAAGACTCAGTAATGGCCCAGATGCATACTGTAAGAAAAATGTTTCTGTGATGCACCTGAAATCCTCTTCATCCACAGGCTAAATCTGTGCAACAGATTCATCGGTGAATTATTTAATTTACATTCTTAAGAGACTACAGTACTTCTGCACCTGTAGCAGAGAAGGTGATTACATACATGATGATAAAGTTACCTAGAAGGGATATTGTTACATGTACTAATTGCACATACTTTGCTGTTGTGTTTTACAAAGGAGGGCTCCATTTCCTACAGTACAGAGTTCCTATTACAGTCCTGCAGTACTTGCAAATCAGAAGGTCAGAGGCACAGAGGGATTGTTTGCTGCAAAAGCTGGTGGAGGCCTCAAAATGGTTTAAATAGATATCAAAATATATTGAACCTGATCATTTTTAATGCCATCAAACCCTCTCCCTGGCAGAAGGGCCACTTGCATCATGTTTCCATGAGTTTAAGGCAAGAAAGCCAAAATAGTGCCCCCACCAGAGGCAAGATTTGAAGCTCCCTCTTCAGTATGGCCTTTGGCTAAGCATTTAGCAGGTTCATGCTTCTTGAGCAAATCATGTATGCAGCTCTGAAACAGCCAGGTTACGTGCCTTCATCCCCCACACCGGGAGGGTAGGTTCTGCCTCTGGCTCAAACTGTGGCTGGGGTTGAGGAAGGGAGAGAAGGTCACTGTAGGCAGAAATTGGTGTTCCTGTAGCAAAAGCAGGAGGGATTGTAATGATCTGAGAAGTGGAGGGAACATTTTGGAAAAGGAAAGATATACAGGCTTTAAATCTGTATGAGTCTAGGCTCCATTAACTGCACAGCTCACAGAGTGACCCATTTGTCTTTATTTTGGCAACTCCTGGGGCAGGGATGGTCTCCTAGTAGTTGTATGAAGAGAGCATAACAGAGTGAGGCCCTTAACAGCTCTGAGAACCTGAAGGCACTATTACAATACAAATAACCATTCAGGCTGTACACGCAGAGACAGTTTTGAGTAGCAGCGATAATTACCTTTCAATCTAAGTGAACCTGCACAGGCAGCTCTGTGGTACTCCAGCAGCTGGCCCAGCACCGATACCAGAGCTGCAGCTGGAGACTGTCCTGAACAATTCGTCCCATGGGGCAAAGCCTTGCCGAGGGGTTTTTTGCTCGCAAAAATTATCACGATGGCTCTGGTGGGGATCTTTTCAAGCACCAGTGAGCACTGAGCTAATACTGTGTTCTCATCACCTCCGTCCGAGGCGCTTGTAGGGACCCTGGGTAAGATCAGTCACTGGTTGAAGAAAAAAATCCATTATAATGAGCAGAGCTGCTTTGGCTGATGCTGGCTGATCACCTGTTGCAGAAATACTTTGTTCATCCACTACTGAAGCTCAGCCAACTCAGAAGGAGAGAGCTACCAGAAGGAAAAAGACTATGTGGCAAATTTTGAGATGGGATGGAGGAAAACTTAACACCATGAGAATTGTTTGGGCTGTAATTTGGCCAAGAAACTGGATACAGTACAACCTGTTCAAGAGGAGAGTGCCTGCTAAGGAATGAGCAAAGGTAGCAGCCAGATTTACAGTGGTGTCTGAACAGGACAGCGATGCCCAGGTGCAGGAGTGGCCAGGGTTCAGGCCGAGCAGTGACATGCAGAGCCCTCTACTTGGCTACACTGCCCATTTGTGTGTCACACCATAGATCACTGCCCAGACAAGCACCTGAAAGCCCCACCGCATCTCCTGACCAAAGCAACATCTGCCAGTCATCAGGTGAGCCAAGGTCCCACATTTGGAAACATACACACGTCATCTGAGCAGAATTGTCCCATCAAACAGGTCACTAATAGTGCATTTTTGCACCTAACTGATCTTTCCAGTTGTTTATTACAGATTATTCAACGTATATTCACAGAAAACTGCTGGGAGACAAACTTGTGGAAAATCTGGCTCAGCTCTCAGACCACCTGTTTTGCGTATGCCTGAGTGGATGGGGATGGGCTGCCCTCGCTGTTCAAGATGTTAGTGGGGATCCTTCCTCCAGGGCTGTGGGACAGACCAGAAGCTCATGGCCCCTCTTTTAGAGCAGAAGGAAAGTGAGGAGAAAGTCCCAAATCCCTAAACCAAATAGGTCCCTTGTACTACAGAGAGTGCCCAGAAAGTCCTCTGGTACTTCTTTCAGCCAAACACCCCCAAAATTTCATCAGTAGTCTAAATTTTTATTCTAGAGACTAAGTTAACTGCTACCACAAATTTCATTCTCACCACTCCATCTATCTCTGAATTCTGCTACCACCACTGAAGAAGCCTGAGCCTCCTCTGTGGGCTGCTCCCACTCCTACCCCGCCAGAAAACCGGAGAGCTTCACGGTTATTCATGTCCAGGCTCCATATTGCACCAGTGCCAACTCCAGTAAAGTGAGGAGACATGAGACAAGACTCTCATCTTTTCCAAATTAAACAATCAGAAAAGCGAGATGAGTTTGGACTGACATGTAAGTATCCAGTATCCATTTCAGGATTTCTCAGCTACAAAAAACCCACGTGACATTTCAAAAAAAATCAACCCCACCACATCTGTCTTCCACAGTTTTCAATTTTTGGAACTGTTGAAAAAAAATAGCTGCCACTCACAAAAAACCCCAAACAAACAAAAAAACCCAAACCAAACCTTAAAAGGGCTAGGGGAAGGACATTAGTTAATTCATAGGGTAGATATAGTTAGGAACAGTTATGAGAAGGTCTTCCGCCTTTCATCCCCAAACCAAATCTCCCAAATTTTCTTATAGCACTTGAGTGATTTAGGCAACATTTTCCAAAAATTTCCAAGATATTCAGGAGTCTGTCATCTGGGTGATTTTGGGTGATTTGTCTCAGAAAGTAACAAAATAATTATTTATAGTTATATATAAGAGAGTCAGAATTGAACCAGGTGGCCGCCATTCATAATACAGTTTCAGATTTTCAGGGTTTTGAAATTTGGTGGGTTTTTTGGGGTTGTTTTTTATTTTTTTGAGGGAAGGGTCCTCAACATCAAGCTGATCTAATGACATGGTTTAAGAATGGAGAATTATTCCTGCTTCTACCCCAGCAAATTCAGATATTAGTTCCCCTCAGTGTTTTCTCTGTTTAATTTTATACTTCCCAGCCAAAGACCAATCAACGCCATCAAGAGGGAGGTTCCGAGTAAGGCAAATGACCACTTGGAGAAGTTCTTAATAGCAGTGGAATTGGGCATAAATTTCTTGAGAGGAAATGTTGCCCTCTGCTTCATGGCTGGAATAATCATTTAAAACCAGATGTAAAAAAAAACCCCAACCCAACCCAACCAACCAACCAAAAAAACTGCCAAAAAACCAACACAAAACTTGCAGATACATACAGTGCTGACTGGAAATCAGTGAATTTTCAAAAGTAGCTGTATAGGTTCTTTGATTTCAAAGGAACACAGGCATTTAACCTGCTTAGGCAATTGTGAAAATCCCCCAGGTATGCAGAATAGATCTGTTTTGAAGGTCTGGCCCCAGATGGTGAAAGCAGGACCCTCTCACCCATCTACCATTCAACCATTAGGTGCCTAGTCCGAGCTGGCCCTCTACAGTCAGTGGGAGGACGTGCACCTCCATGGGCCGTTCAGTCCCCACTGTTGGAAGACATCTAAGGCACATTCTGGGGGACCCACCGGGATCAGGCACCAGGCTTTTGGACCTCTGGTGTTAGAGAAGATGCAGTTTCACCATAAAGATGAAGCCATTGGGAAGAATCCCACTTCTTCCATCCAGTCTATAACTTCCCCTAGAGTTTTCCAAGTACTTCTTACTGTCATTCTTCCAGAAAAAAAAAAAAGGGGGGGGACGACACACCAGAAACTTTGTAAATACAGTTTCATTGATCAGCAATGGCAGCATTTTTTGCTTTGCTTTGAACAGTCAAGATGTACACAGTAATATTCAGAGTACTTACAAACCTTCAAAACTCCCAGCTACCAGTTCCCTCCACAGTCCTTCCAGAGCTATGTCTCCTGTCCAGCAGCTGCAGGTGAATGCAGATCCCAAACATGTTTGCTGTCCCACAGGGTTGATTTCTGAACACCTAAGCTGAATGCCACTAAAAAACAAATAGTCTTGGAAGATAATGCTCTAAAGAAGTCTATAGAACTGGCCTCATGCTACTCATTATTTAAAAAACCTTTTCCTTGCGCTTGGATAATTGAAAGTCTCCATAGCTTTGCCAAGCATGGAATGAGGCCAAGGCACCCTCAGGGACACATGGAATGCCATTAACCCAGTAACATACATGAATGCACTTGAATTTCTCATGGTGCTAAGAAAATATCTCCACTGCTCACTTTTATAAAAGCATAGGTAAATCACATTACTCCATTTTCTCTGAATGATTTCTGATTCTCAGTAGATAATGAATTTTATTCTCATAATGCTTTTTATTTAAAGAAGCATCTCCAGGAAACAGACACTGTCCCACACTGTTCTGTGTTAAAGTTCTCTGGGGGTTCTCCATTGCTCTCTTGTTCCTGCTTGTTAATGTCATGATGCTGGTTACTTCTCACTTTCAGCTGCCAAATGCCATTAAGAAGCAACAAAAAATATTAATACTGCTTGGTGCAGCCTTTCCACACCAACAATTGTGGTGACTGGTCAGACAACAGTCACCTGTGTTAGAAGGTAGTGAGCAGGTGGTCTGAGTGATGAGGTGATGGTAGCAACAATCCACATAGAAGAGAATGTTTAAACCTGTGCTCTTGGAAAAGACAGGTAGAAAAGTATCATGTAGCTCTGTCTAGGAAATGATCGTTTGGTTACTGTCATGACCAGTGAAGATTCACAGAAGGAACATTTTTCTCCGGAGAGATAAGAGAATCTGACCTCAGTAAATGACCAAAGCCAAGGCCACGTTCCAACACATCAGAGATCTCTGCATTGCGGAGTGGAACTGCTCATGGACCAGGTCAGGAAAACAAATTAGCTAAAACACCCAAGTCCTATGACATAATCTGGTCACATGGTATTTTTGGGCACAAAATTCACAAACACAAAGTTATATCAGGATCAAGTCTTTGAAATCTGTATTATCTCAGTTGCTCTTGCCTCTCCCCACAGGGTATCAAAAAATTAATCTGGAGCAAACAAGAGGAAAGTCTAATGCTGCTTTTGGATTATTTGTCCACTATTGTGACCCATGAGGAAGAAACTATTGCAAGCCATCATTTCATACAGCAGATGGTATCTTGGTTAGTCACGGCAAGAAGACTCAGTGAGCGAGAGAAAGATGTGTATCTATCTGCAGTCATTTTTAGTGAATCAAACAGCTCTGATGAAGGGATAAGTGAGGAGAAGAGATGATGAAAAACCTGTAGTGGGATGGAGAGGTGACAGAGCAAGCCTGAGGCAGGAGCACCAGAAACAAGAATTAGAAGTATGAAAAATAAAAGACTTAGAGCTAAAGTTTGGAGCTCGTGAGGAGTTTGTACACTAGATTGGTAGTCTACAATGAGGATTTGGAGGTAGACAGAAAACCGATGGAGAATTGGAGTGTGAAGCATGGAGCAAAGATAATTCTCTCTTAATAAGATCCAAGTCAGATCTTATTTTTGTTGACAGGACACAGTGATTTCAAGCAAGTTTTTTCTATTTACACTATTATCAAGAAGATCGAAACCCAGACCGAAAAGAAGCCAGGACACAATATAATCAACTCTTTGAAGTTCAGGGAACAAAACACAGGCTGATTGCAAACAAGAGAAGGAGCACTCTAATCAGTGTACCTTTTCAGATTAAGATGTATTTAAAGATTTCCAAAGAAATTGAGACATCAGGTGACTAGAGAAGAATGCATTCAGACCCAGAGAAAAATAAACTCCTAATTTTCCTACACCTTGGTAGAAAAATCTTTATTTAGCATGAGCAAAAAAAGATCAATTGAAGTCAGAGACACAGGATAGGAAGGAAGGAATTATTTTCTTTATTATTTGGGGTATTTCTTTTTCTGTTTTCTTTCAGAAAGAAACAACAGGCCTTCAAGATTTCACTATGTATGTAAGCATAATAATCAATTTATCATAAAAACCATAAGCAGAACTGAAAATAGCTCAGAGTAAAGAATTTGCTGGAATCTATCTGCCAATATAACTCACCCTTAAAAATTAGCAGATAAGAAGGAAAGGATTTGCAAAGAGCAATTATAATTTACTATGAAAAGCACAGATTAGTAGGCGGTAACTAGAATAAGCTAAATAGGGGAGAAGTATTGACACTATCTTTAATTTGTACAAATGGAAATTACATTTTTTAATTCATTCTCTACCAAACTATGGAAACAGTCAGAATAATAACGATCATGTAATCTTAGTTCAGATTCTGACCCAGACACGATCTTGCACAGTAAAAGAAAGGATGACTGCCTAATACCTTACCAGCAAATAAATTTTAAATCCACTCCCGTGCCTGCTATAGAAGCTGCTTGCAATAGTCCTTGGCTCACATTTATTGACTAAAAGTCCCTGAAAGCTACATTAGTCTGTCTCCACAATGCTGCGTAGGGGTGAGCATTGAGACAGCAATTAATAACAACTCTTGGCATCAAGTAGAAGAGATATTATCTCAGACTGACATTGGTATGGGAATTAAATGTTATATTTAGCAAAAAGTTTCTAAACAGACCACGAAGGCTCAGGTGCTTTAATGCACATTTGCTTAAATGCCTGTTTATTTTTTTCCCTTTGTAGGCCCTTTAGTCTATACCTTTGGTTCATTCAGAATTTCATCAACATTGTGCTTCTTCCCTGAGACACCCCTCTGTATAGCCCACATTGCACATCCTTTCTCCACCCAAACAGATGACAATGACTTGCTATGTTTTCTGGCTTGGTAGGGCACTTGGAAATCAAGGGAGGGAGAGAGGTCACTTTTGCTTAAGAAAGAAGGAAAAAGGAAAGACAGATTGGGTCATGTATATCACTGAGAATCCTAAGGGAGTGAGCAGCACACTAATAATACAAAATATCAGTCTGGGGCAACTGAAGTCACCAGGATGTTTTTCCATTATTTTCCCTCTTGAACTTTCTACCTGTATCAATGCTTTGAGCTGTAATGTTCTAGTTTGGATCGTGAGTATGCTTTTGAAAGGAAGCTCCCAGTCATCTCCACTTACAGTACAGTGGTTCATATCACAGCGTGGACTTGAGTGCCCGAGCTGGATCAGTTTGGGGTGAAACTACATGGGAAGCAGCACTGCAGCTCCTGAGAGGTGTTCAGTGCATGGGACCAGGACAGAGTAACCCCTCATAAGCACACACTGAAATGCAGCTAGTGTGGATTCGGGGTCATCATCATCATTTGCAGTCCAACCCACTCCTGTCAGTTCAAACCTCTTCCTAGCACTGAATGAGTCAGTTGGATTCCAGCCTGATGGGTACGGTATAAAACACATCAGCAGTACAAACTCCTAGGGTATCAAAGACCAGTAATATCTGGGCTTCAATAGGAGGATTGGAAGCCATTACATCCTGCAGGGAGAGGGAACAGCAGAGACTGGATACACCTTCCCTCCCAAGAGCTCCTACCGCATCCCTACCAGCCTGATTAGTGTTCAGTTTGGAAAAGAAAACGCTGTGTGGCATCACACCTTTGGGGACTGCTCAGAGATTGCACTGATGTAACAAGCTCAATGGAACATCATTGCAAAAATCAACCCCCCTTTTCCCTATTTAATTGGATGCAAACATTTGTTTCTTGACTGAAGTTTCACATAGAAGATGGGAACATCAGAACAAATCTACTAACTACAGCGTTTTGGAAAGCCTGTATTTTCACTGGTGCAAAGCGGGAGGGAAAAAGCCCTCCCATGTAGATCCAGCAGCATTTTGTATCTATTTTTTGACAGGTTTAAAGGGTTAAATTACAAAGCTCCTGTCTTTTCCTCCTTGAAAATGCACTTAAAAATATTTAGATCTAGCTCTTCAAGATCCAACAGGGGAGTCAGTAGGAGTTTTAAAATGTTCTTAGAGGCCCATCTCTCTAAAAATATACAGGATATTTTGTCTGCTTTCTTTAATGAACTGGACTCTGACTCCCAGTTTCATGCACAGAAGCTGTGTTTTGATGAATCAACAGGACTTCTACCAAAGCCTCTTTGACTGAAGCTACCAGTACATCAAACTGGTATAAGCCATGGTAGTGCTGGTGAAGCCTGAGAAGGTACTCCTGTCTGTACCACCTGAGGACCATGACCCAAGTATTTTCATGCTCAGTGCAGTGATACACAGATGAATTTGGAATGAAATAATGTCACAAATGTGTAACCTCCTTAATCCTATGCAAACAGAATAAATAAATAAAACCTTAAAACAAGAAGGAAAAAAATCTACCTAATCAAGAAATGGGCCAGTGGTACTGTAAAAAAAGAATATCTGTTCCTGCTTTCAATTTTTGCTACTAAACCAAAAAATGCTCTATTTCTTACTAATTTTAAAAATAATACTTAATTATTAAATAAAGTGGTTGTTATATAATAAGAATGTGCTTAAATAACCAAAATTTTCCATTTTCTTTTGTACTGTAAAGCAATTATTCAGTCATGATGAATATTTTCCAAGAAGGATTGTGACCCAAAATTAATCTTTCTGCAGCAATGTTCTGTTGATCAATTCAGTGAATTTTAAATAAAAGGCATTTATTATATTTTCAGAGCAGTGGGTCACACAGAGCTTCTCAAAAAGCCCGAGATGGTGCCTTCTGTCTGTCTTGGTCACAGACCTGCTGGAAGACTCTGGGCAATTCAATCCTTCACTCATGCAAAAGTAAAGTTACTACACTTCAAGTATGTCTCTCACATAAATACAGTGAATCTTAATAATTCATATCATATCTATGAGTTGCAGGTTCAGGATGACGAATACCAGTGAACCAAACATGAATTGACTATCTTGCTGTATGAATATAAGCAAGAGCTACCCTGCTTTTAAATAGAGCATATTTAGGCAGGAAAGTGTATAAAAGTTATTAAATGACAGGCTGGCAGTGTTCAGAAGAGTCTGCTCTAGATTTTTATACTCAAAAGATTTGAGAACTATGGATTTGCTGAAGGATTAAAACATTAAGGTTACTTTTATGTAAGTATTACAGTGTCTTAAGTAGGAGATAGGCAATTGAGCTAGGAAGACCACGCTATTGGGACAAACCAACAATACTCATGGTAGAAAACAGTCAGGACAAGGCCAGTACTAGGGTACAAATACAACTTGAATTAGATATTATGAGACTCAGTGCAATAGCCACATGAACCTTTCATAATCCATTTGGCATCATAAGAGACCCTATTCAGGACATGGAGGTCCTGGTTTCTGACTCAGTGCCTTCACCAAAAGCCCACACTTTCCTTGAGGGCTGTGGTGAGCACCTCAGAGCATCTCACACAGCAACTACTTCATCCTCACAACACTGAGAGATTAATTTCTTACAGATTATTTCCCATTTTTACTTCAGGATGATAAAACCAGGATGGCTAACCGATTTGCCCAGGCAATGCATGCCAGAGACAGAGCAAATCTATTTTATCTCTGCAGACCCAACAGTGAGATGTCTTTTTTTTTGTTTTGTTCGTTTGTTTTTTTAAATCTAGGCATTGGAGGTAGGTGTATGGAGTGTGGCAAGAAGGACTACACTATAAGTAATTGTTCCAAGAAGCAGCACGTGTCCATAATCTGTCAAGGAATTAATTCAAGTTGACAGAAGACACTTGCTATGTTGCATAGGCAGGACATACTGAACCAAATTGTCCCAGAATACATGCTTAAATATACACAGCATGAACTGAACACACAGTGCTGCTCATGGCTGTGTACTTCAGCTTTTCAGTACTTCATAAATAAAAAATGCCTGTGAGGTGATAATCACTCTCTTACACACGGGTCCCTGCTTTCTCTTACTGGTCCATGGGCCATGTGCAGACCATGAACCCTGGTCATCTGAGTCTCAGGGCATGTCAAGCAGTCAGCATTATTATTGTTACTCACTGTAGCATCTTCTGCCACTGAGACCAGCCGACCCTGGACGCTGCCTGTGGTTAATGCAACTGAGGGGTCTGGGGAGGATGCTGGCTGAGAGTGGTCAGAGCCCACCCAGGCTGGTGGCACCCCAGAGGGAAGAAACCCTCCATCACCTGCATATCTGAGAAGCACAGCAGGATTAAACATTGGTGGACCTGGAGCCAAAGCCCTAAACTAAACCTTTTCTCAGTTTTGAGACCTACCAAGACATCCTCCATCTGCCACTGTCTCCCTGTAACTGAGCTGCCTGGTAATGATTTAAGGCACCAAAAATGCTGCTCCAGAGCATCACGGTCCTGACATGGTATCGTTTCGCTCTGCAGTGGTAGTGATGAGCGTTGCAGGGTACAGGTGTTGCAACACAGGGACAGTCTCGTGGCCCTGGGCTGAGGTCCCAGAGAGATGAAGACCTCCTCTTCCTCACACCCTCAGCACTTCACGGGGCCTCCCTGTCCTCAGGAGCTGCTGAGGCATTTGCAAACGGATAATTTTATCTCAATGTATTTTGCCTGAAGCTAACAGCTGCTGTAGCTCCGAGGTGGAGGTCAAATATGACTTAAAATAAGTTCCCTGCCCATGAACCCTGAAACACAAGGTCAGCCAGCGGTCCCTTTTTTTTCAGAGTAAGATGAGCCATTGTAGGGGTGAATAAACCTGACTAGTTGATACGTAGCTCATTATGATGTCCATACCCATTTTCATCCAGGAAAGTAAACCTGATCTGTTGGAAACAATATCTTGGGCATTTATACAGTAATTATAGCGAACTAAGATCAGTTTTTTTAAATGAAAGTGATGACAATGCTTTATGGAATGAGTAGCAACAGAGCTGATTTAGATCCTTTATACTGCTAATGAAATGTGAATAAGTAGGAGTCTCATTATCTGCACTTTAATGTGTGCCTTAGATTGCTCATTATCCTACCATGTTGTAATCGGTACTTGTGCATGTGTGTGATCCTAATGGTTTTTACACAAAAAGCTTCAAGCTTTGTTTAGTAAGTGGTATTTTAATCATTATATTTTGGTTATGAGCGTACTACTTGTCTGTGCACTATCCACATACAGTGCCTAATGGTTTGCATCTTCAAAGTACAAGAAAGAAGATTCCAACAAAAGCTAGATTTTTCTGGGAGGAAAAAAAAATCACATAACTTATACAACCCCTCTTTATTATGCAAGAATTAGCATTTTCCAAGCATTCACAGTGTAGCACTTGCAAAATGAGACTTTTACATTTACTGAATCTTTTACATTCATATTATGGGGGAAAGAGAACGGAAGCAGTAACCTCTTGACCACCTGCAGTTTCAGCAAAAGGGCAGGGAAAAAAGAAAGAAAATCAGCAGAGAGTGAAGTCTAAACTGTGGGTCATTGCAGAAGGCATCCTCCTATCCTGCATGCTACAGTCTAGTAGCTTGCTTTTCCTGCCTCCTGTACTTTTCGTATTGGTTCCTTCTGAAGTCCTACCAGCTGCTGTTGGCAATGAAACCTCCCCACTCTGAAGAGGAGATGGCACAGATGAGTGTGCGCTGGAGCGGCTAACCCCCTCGTCAATACACCTGAGAAGACCCAGAGCTGATTAAAATAAATAATAATAACACATGATTTTTTTCTCCAAAGCTCCAAGCAATCCTGACAGAATTTCTTCCAAGTGTGACAGGGCTGGACTTAAATACATTTCCTTCGTAGTTATTGTGGTGCCTCATGGTTTAATTAGATCTGCTGGATGTCTCTCTGCCATCTGCTCCCTTCCAAAAGCCAGCACCTGTCAGCACACACTCCAACACTAACTCTCCAATGACTGGCAGAATGTATTTCCTCCTTCCTAAGAGGAAATATATTGTTATTTCCTAAAATACCAGTACCTGGGGGTGTCTTTCACTGCAGAAAACAGAACACCCTAACTTTGGTGTTTCGATTGCATTTTTCTTACCCTACAATATCAGACCTGTGTCTCATGGAGAAAACAGTAGGAGAGAGTAAGGACAAATATTTTAAGGTGCAAGGAAAATATTAACAATTTTTAAAAACACCCTTGGAAATAAAACATAACCCTGGCTTCATTTCTTCAAATGCTTTGCTCCCACTCTAGACATGCAGATGGAAAAACCAGCATGAATAGTGTTACTTTACCTCCCAGGTGACAACTCCACTTGGAGGGTCTCTCTTTGGCCTCTTTTCTGTCGTGGTTAGGATTTGGATAGCAGTGCTGCCGGGGTATGTATCTGGAATCTTGCACTGTGGGCTCTGATCACATCAGATCACAGGACGCAGGTCCCTGATGAGAGCCTTCCCTGCCATTTACGCCTCCAAAGCCCGAGGGCATTTCTCCATTTCCCATCTCCTGGTGAACAGATCTGTCCAGTCTGGCCTTCTCACACCAAGCTCCCCAGGCAAGCTGAGGTCATCTGTGTATTTCTGTGTACCTCTATTAGATATATATGGGACAGCAGTGCAATGCACTACCAAAATCACACACAGCACATTAGCTAAGATGACAGCAGGTTGCCGTACACATACATGTGTGAACAGCACACCTTTCCTTTCCTCCTGCCTTTTTTTCTGTGTCTCAGAGATGCATCCCACTAAGCTTTCAAATGTTGGGACTGCTCATTGCTTGAAGGATGCTTTTCTAATACCAAAAACTCATTTGGAGCCAGGAGGTAATAAAGGCTTATTTTCAGAGGACAGATGACTTCCAGTTTGCGTATGTTTACTGTGGAAACAAACCATTCATCTGAAACGGACTGGGGCCAGAACTTCTTGGGTGAAATTCTGGCCCCATCAAAGTCAGTGGGCATTTTGCCACTGCCTACACATTCACCACATCATTTCTTGCATAGAGGTACTGGAAACTAATGTTTCACACACAAAACATCCAGCAAGGAAAAGAACAGAGGAGAACAAAGGAGAAAGCAAATGCAAGTTCTACCACAACATGCTTGATCTGTAGGTGGGACTAGGAAAGGCTCAGTTAGCATTTGGACATCATGGTGATAGCTGCAGTATTAATTAAATATCACCCTGGAGATTCTCTCTCACAGTCAAAAAGAACCAGCAGCTACCAATTTCTCAGACACCTGGAACTTAGATGAAGGTCTGAACAAAATTTGAAAGATGAACAACATAACCTAGAATTTGGTCCATGATTACAGGTACCTCAAGAGAATTTGGCATTCCCTCCTCATATAGCATGAAACCACTTCATCTTTTGTTCCTTTAACAAAAGAACATTGTTGTGCCTCTACTTTTTTGTACCAGTTGAGCTTTATGCTGCTCTTACTCTTTCTTTAACATTTCACTGTTTTTACTAAACATTTGTTTATCCCACATTTTTGAATTTTTATGGCAAGAGCATACTGATCAGCCATTCATCTCTGTTCATCTGGTAGATCATTGCTATGTGAGGGGGCTGCAAGCTGAAAAGTTAAGCTTTCTAGCTTTTCTAAAAATGAAAGAAGTGAAACAAACATATGATTATTTTTTTCCCAAATCTGTGCCTTCTTACAAAAGAAGGTAAAAGCACACAGCTATATCTTGGTGAATGTATTTGCATTCTCAAGTAACAGAGCTGAATTCAGGTGTTGCTACATGTCATTGCATCTTGGGGTACTTTTCCATCCTCAGATGTGTATTGGAACCAAATCAAAACTCTGATCTTTCCAGAATGCTTAAAACAGTGGCTTAATTTTATAAGAGGGAATAAGATATGTGCCTTTGGGTTCAGCAAGTACTGAGATACATCAACAGCAAAGGACAAAGTTTTAATATACATAAGTGCCCAAAGGTACCTAGCAGGTTTTCAAATGTTCTAGGAGTCTAGACACCTCTGAAGTCACTGTTGAAATAGGAACTGGGCGGCACTTCTTAAAAGTTCCAGTGGACACCTGAAAGCAGCCAGCTGTCCCAACACTCAGATGGAAAAAAAAGAGTCTTGTGTTTTTAGAAAATCTTCTGCTACAGGATTATGATCTCCAGCTGTTGCTGAAGTTTCTGGAGAGAAGGACTTCAGGATCCCTCCTCCATCATGTCACTAGATCCCTGCAGCAAAGACCTTGCATTTATAGAAGCCACTGTCTTTTGAAATCCATATTAATAACATATCATTTCAATCAGTTCTCTGATCAGCATACATTGTTTGTTGTTTTATTCTTATCAAATATAGTTTGAATGTTATGTCCAGAGATAATTTTGCTCCATGTTCCATTATAAATTTCAGCTGAGGTTGAGCTGTCCTCTATTAGTCCATTTGTGTCTGATAGACAGCAGAACATTTGAAAAAGCAAATATTAAGTAGACAGGAAATAATTATATTTAATTCTGTAAAATTTACACTTGCAGATAATATATATGGACTAAAAGTAAGTACTAAATATACAGAGATGTCATATCCAGTCTGAGTGTGTCCATCTATGAGCATAGTTCCCATTGCAGTTCTGTTTTAATTCATTGGTAAGGTAAGGTACTGGTAAATCACGCTGTGAGAGATAAGTAACATCTTAGCTTGAGTTGAGAGATCGTGTTCATTATTTGGCAAAAGTCTAACTGCAGCATATTAAAAGAAACAAAAATTCATATTGTTGGTCAACATTCAAAAACTTTAAAAAAAATTAATAATATCAAGGTTCTTGGTTTACCATAGAAGTATGTATGGGCATTATTTTGCCCATAATAAAATATTCCCTGCTTTTCAGGCTTCCACTCTATCAAATTCCCTTGCTACTTTAGTTTCAGTGGCATTTCTAATTTACTTTCTTATCCTACTTTTCTAAGATGAGATGACTTCTGATAATTAGCTCATCCTTGTTTGATAGACTAATTAGGACTGGTTGAAGAAAAAAAAAAACAACTTTTCAAAAAAAATTATTGCCATTGCAATATAATTGGTGGCAAAAACTCTAGTCCTCTTCTGTGTTAGTTCTGAGTTTTCATTAAAAACATTAGCCCAAGAACCCCAAACTTGAAAATACGGTGTTTGTTTTCTTTAATGAAATAATCAAGTTTTTCTAGACATTCAAACCATTGCCAAATATCTCTAGCAATATTTGGCAGCAAAATGAGCTACATTATGAATAAACATGCCAGCATTTCAAATTAATTCCAGAGCATCTTACCAATGTTAGTCAGCTAGCTAATTGTGAACCAAGTAGGTAACTCTTTAGTCACTGGACCAGAGAAAAAGTTCCTTTGGATTAAACCTACAGAGCTGAAACTTCAGTGCTTGACAGTTTTCTACCACATTAGGAACTGGGGCTTCTGCCTGCAACTCATGAGGAGAGCTAGGAGCTGGAGAACAAGATTACAGAAGTTGCCAGATGTAGTAGGCAACTGCTTAAACAGCATTAGAAGATGTGAAGAGGAGACCCAGGTTCCCCTCCCAATGGCTAGGCATCTCCATTTGATCCACACCCAGAGCAAAAATCCTGATTTTGGAGTTTAGTGTTGGGGTCAGGTTAGGTCTTCTCAGAAACTTGGAAGATCTTCCTTTCACCAGCTCTGTGTCTTGCTGGGCCTTTACTAGGCCGTTTACCAGCCAGATATGAAACCTAGTTTCAGGTTTCTGCTTCACCTGTCTTGCTTGCATCAACTCTGCCTTTAGGTTATATGTATTTTGAGATGGGACTTTCAAATGTTTCTCTTGCAAAGACACTTCCGTTTAAGGTGGAATTGGGTATCCATCTCTTCCAGGTAGAGATAATGTCCATTGGGTCATATTTGTTGATATAATATACAGGTTCTTCCAGTCCTACTTTACCCTTCTGTAGAAATCTTGATCTTGAAAATGATGGTTTGCATGGTACCAGGCAGTCAAGAGGATGATCATGAGTCTTTCATGTCTTGGTTGAGAATGGCAATCAGTGGACTGTTGGGTAAGGAGCCTCACTTCCACCCATGCTCTTCAGCTGATTTAAGTGCCTCACTTGGAGTCAAGCAAGATAAAAATATTTCACATAAAAATTTCTTAGCTCTCCACTATTATAGCAGCCCATAATCACTGCTCTTTTCGGACTCTTCTTCTGGCTGGCTCAAGTATCAGGTCTCTGCATATGACATTGTAGGGAATTCACTCTCTTTACACCCAGGGAGAAGCTATGGGCTGTACACTCCTGGAGTTAGCAAAAGTTAGGCACATTCTTCTTTGTAATAATTAGTCTACAAGATGTTTATCCACCTCCAGAGTTCAGATATACACTTTGATTTGTGTCTGTGGAATTCTTAATTAGACACCTAAATCTCTCTGAGCTTACCCTTCTGCTAGTAGTGCTTTTTACCATTTGCAGTAAGCTCATGGGAAAAGAGGGAGAAAAAGATGTTACATGGCAGCAGGCTGGTGGAAAACGGGTATCCGCCTCACTACACAAATATTAGCCCACAAACACAGATAATTTCCATGAGGGATCAAACCTCTGGGTCCCTCCAGCTCATTTCTGGGGGTTAGTATCAGGATCCAGATCCTGAAAGGAGATGTTGCAGTAATTAAGTCAGACTTGTTTTTTCTTCCTTATCTCCATTTCTCAAAGGTTATTTTACGTCACAAAGTCTCACCCCCTAGACCCATGGAGTCACTTGGGTTTCTGTAAGACAAGTTGGGCTCGTAGCTATGCTTTATTATTCACAGACATGTTTTGACTCCATTTAAGTCCAGCCACAGTGGTAGCAGGTTCCACAGGGCACTCCACCCATGAGAAAGAACATTTTTTAAAAGATCATACAGTTTCTTCTACTTTAAGTCTTAAGACAAATATTATTTGATGCTTTCATCTATAGCAATTTCACCTGTATCCCAACTTCCTAGATCTTCATGGACACACACACACACAAAAAAAAGGTCAGATTCCAGCAGATTTAAGTCCAAAAAATGTTCTTGCATATAAGCACCCTGTGGGACTCTTGCGTGCTGACCCTCAGGTAGGTACAACTCTCATCTTCCTCAGCCAGGCATAGGAGTGTTTTCTCCTTTGGTGCACTGCTCATGTTCTGCAATTACTACAGAAGGGAGGGTGCTGGAAACCTGCCCCCCTTCATCTCCTGGAAAGTCCCTGCAAGCAAAAGTGTTTGGGGTTGTTACTCACCAATGGAAATGGCTCTACAGCCATTTGTTTTTCTTTCAATGAAAAATTCTGTGGAAAAAACCCACTTATGTTAACATCTGTGAGTCATGGACCAGTTTTCATTAACTGAGAGTTTTGATGGAAAATTTTCAACCAGCCTTAATCATACCTACCAGCAGGTCTGTAAGGATCTCCCCGAGAGTTGGTGCCAGACCATCATTTTAATACCAGGAAACTGACTGAAATGTTAACTAAAAATAGAATAATAAAATGTTCAAGTACAAATGCCATAAGGACTAAGCAGAAAGGCTTTTGCAAAGAAAATCATGGCTTAGTGATCTATCTAAAATTCCATCAGCATATTAATAAAATCAAGGCTGCAGCAGAACTAGGTGATGTCATTTGATGGGAGGTCCAAAAACCATTTGACAAAAGCCTTCATGATTTTACAATTAAAATAACAGCAACAGAAACTTGAATAGCAGGAGCAAGAGGTTGGATGTTTTTCTGCAACAGAATAAAAGCAGTAAAAGGTAGGTTAAAATGTATCACAGGCAGTGATACACTCCTGGAAAAATAAATAGTATCCAAGCAGTGCTTTTACACTGTACAGGGTTCAATTCCCAGGCTATAAAATGCTAGAGATCCAGATGCAGATATAGGGGTACAGAGGCAGCCTAATGGCCCTCCAGCCTCTGCACCTTGCATTATTCCTCTCCTGGTCCCTCTGCAGCATTTCCCTTGTAAGACACTGCAGGTGCTAAAGGAAAGGCAAGGCACAGCGGCCAAGGGCTTAATCTTTTCCTTTCTTTAAAGGAAAACATTAAGATGGAAAATGGAAAATTTACCTTCCTCTGAAACCTGGCACAAAAGAACCAGGTATTAAAGATTAAGACTTTGTGTTTCTTTAGCAATGTTCCCACAAGATATCAGGCTCTGTAGCACCAAGGTTGCCATGGTTATCACTATTGATTAGTAAATAGTGTTATTAAATCCCATGTAAATGGTTAATGACTGACAGTTCTGAAATAAAAGCAGATCTTTTAGCTAAATAGGCCTTTTTTTTTTAATTAAATAGGGTCTAGTTGAACATTTGAACTTCAGCTTAAATGTTTTCCCTGTTTCACTTCTATTTCTTTTTGGTTTTTTAAGCAAGTATATCCCAATGGCTGGTGTGTGCAAGGAAAGGGGGCACGTCAAATAATATCTAAATTAAAACTGAGACTGAGTCCCGGTTTATCTGGTCAAGAGACAAAGGGAGAAAGGGATAGCTGGTAAACAATAAGAGAAATACTGTATTATTTCAGAAAAGCCTTCTAAAGATAGCAGCTCCGGGTCTCCAGGAATAGACTTGTCTCTCCAGCTTAGTCACAACAGCTGCAACAAGTTTCACTGCTAAACATCATCAGGTAAAAGCTCTGCAAATGTTCTTTAGACATGAATTGAACAGCACATTCTTGTGAGATGGTGGAGAATTTTCATCTCATCAGAAGCTGAATATTAAATTTTCCTGACACCACAGCATCTCTGCAGGAGAATTGGGGCCAGAGCCCAGGCACTTCCCCCTTCACAAAAGCAACCTCATTAGGTTACAAGATGAAACCAGCAGTTGGCTCTGAGATCTTGAAGACATCAGATGACTGGAGTGACTTGGATGTGACTTGACATGGTCCATGTCATAGTGCTTCCCTGGTTCCTACATGGAAAGAAACACGATGGGGCCTTTGAATGTGGAGACTGGGTGTGAATGCAGGCATCCCACTTAATTCTTCAGCAATATTTGTCTATTTTTCTATAAAAATCATTACAAATGGGATGGTGTTGTCATGACAGTTATCCAATGGTTATCAACACTCAAACTCAACTATGCATACTTGCACGTGCAACAAATGTGCACGTCACAACTTACACCAGACGTGTGAGCCCTGTAGTTACATAGATGCAGACATTCAGTCAGGATCAGACATAACGCTGTGTGATTTAGGCAACCATCCACAAGTAACATGAAAAAATAAGGAACAGTGACAGCTCAAAATTATTCATGGAAAGAGTGGAACCTAACGAGCTAATAGGTGCAAATGCTTGCTTTCGTGGAGAGTGAACTTTTCCAGGTAACTCACATATTAGTGAAAGACAGCATCTCTAGTCTAGATGAGATAAATCTGTATCACTGCAGCTGCATCAGTGTAACAGCAATTCAGGTCAACTGCAAATCAGATCCAAGCCTGTAAAAAACAGAAATCAGAAAATAGAAAAAAAAAACACCAACAAACAATTAAATTAAATGGAGGAATTGTCTACTGCTAATTGTTTGCTTAGGTCTGTTTAGGAACAAAATGCTAAAGAATAAAAACAAATTACCAGCAGTCAGTTCTGGGTTGCCCAAGGTAACAAATGTTCTGCTCAGCTTGTTACTTAAGCATATATGGCAATGTTAAACACAGACTAAATTAATCCAAATGAAAAGGTTTTAGTAGTGTCACATGAGGAGCCTGGCAATGAAAATTCCCAGACAAAGATGTTGTGTTAGAAATTAAACTGTATGGAAAAAAAGAAAAAAGGAGACGGGCCACTTTGCCCGCTGTGTGCTAGTCAGGGTCTTAAAGAAGACTTACAGGAATATGGAGGTGAAGTAAAATAAAGCATCAAACACAGGACAGTGGCAATTTCTTCGCACACACTCTTCTGTCATCAGGGGATTCTTTTCTGGTATTTCATTGACCAGTGATGAGAAGTCTGGGGCAGAGGGGAGGCTTCACTGTGCCCATTTGGTGTGGTCTTATACCATACTCACCTCCAGAATGTTGAAGTATTAGATTTATAGTGTCTTTCTTTTTTAAGGTGAAGCTTGTGCAATATCTGGATAAGTGGAAAGAGTTCAGAAGCAGAGCTGCTTTGAGCTCCCTGTGAATCCAGCAATGAACTCCCTTTTCCTCCCACAAAGGCTTTCATCTCTTGTCTAGATGTTGTCATCTCTTGTCACCCAAGCATCCACTGACTGGTTCAACTTTACATGACAATAGCTCTTCTGCTGAGGAATTACATTGCTCCTACACTGGTACTTCAAAAAGGATGTGTTTTTACATCAGTAGCTACCTTCAATGCACCCTCCTATCTCTACATATAATCCTAGCAGAAACAAGATCCTATTGGTTTTACCTTACTGTAACTGGACAAGTTAAGCCTTCACCTGGTGATTTAAGACTGGTCTTCACTAATTGTATGATGACAGCTGTCTCAGCATCTCATCTTTTCTCATTGCAGAGGAAATATGTCAGAAAACCAGGTTTCAGTGGCAGAGAAACAAGCCCCAGAGCAGGGCCTTTTTGAAGGCTCTGCTTGTACAGCACATACTGTAAAAATTCCCAGTCCCTGGGTGCTATGGTGACATAAATACAGAGAGCTGCCTGGAATTTTTTACATTATTGGCATATCAGACATACAATTATTTTGGTTATAAAAAGAAATCAACAAGATTTTGGTTTCCAAAACCTGCAAATAGAAATGTTCTTTACTGCACAGGAAAAGATGAAGGACAGGAAAAAAGCCACAAACACTTTCAAGAGGCATTTATATATTTTTCATTAGAACCTTTCTTCGCTTTGAATTGAATTGTCTTTGAAATAATGTCAAAGGAATATTTTAAAATCTATCCTGTATGCAGAATAATCATATAATGACTCTGAAAAGGCCCTGAGCTGCAGATGCATGATTCTATAAGACAGAAATTTTTTTCATACTTCTTTGGAAGCATTCTGCAAGTGAGAAAACTTTGAAAAATGTGGATACAGCTCTAAAAGATGGTTCTTACTAACCAGGAGGTTCATCGGTACTCCCCTGCTGCTGTAGACCAGTCATAGGAGTAGAAGTGTCCTGCAGAGTTAGGATCTGGCTCGTGCTGCAGACAGGAATTGTACAGCTGGGGATCAGTCACAAGGAGGACAATCTTGACCCATGTCTGCTGCTACACAGGTGTAGTCTCCAACTCTCAGCCTTCTTTTCCAAGGCTCTACCATAGTAGGTAGAAAATCGACAGCTTTTCAGACCTACCTCACTTGTGCCAAAAGCTGACAATACCTCAGGGATTTAGAAATATTTGGGGAAATCATGGCAAAATATTTTAATATTCCTCTCACTGCCTGCTACAGGAGCATGCAGTATTACCACAGCAACTTGACAAAAAATAAAATGTCACACAGTTTTCTTTAATGTTCAGTTAGATTATCTTAAGGAAGTGTGAAGAGCTGAAACAATTTTAGTATCCATCACGGAATCACGGAATTGTCAGAGTTGGAAGGGACCTGTAAAGACCATCTAGTCCAACTCCCCTGCTAAAGCAGTACTGCCTATATCCCCCACACCTCAACAATCAACACCAAAAGCTTCCCACTTCACTTATTTGCTAGTGAATGCCATCATCGTGCATTTGCTGCAGTCGAACTCCACCACTCAGCTGGGCATTTCACCTTGACCTTGGGGGAGAACAGAGTTAAGCAGGAGGTTGTTGATGGAATTGCAAGTTTAAGACTTGAAGATTAATTTAAGCCATGTCTCCAGCCTTGCTAGCTCATTTGTGCAGTTATGATCTCTGGCAGCCATGGCACTGTAATCAGAGCCATCATGGACAAGGCTCGCGGATTGAAAGGGTTCAGCTTGTTCAGAATTCTCATTTCTCGTCTGAGCTCCTGCAAGAGTATGTCATTTCACTTTAATGAATTCATTGTACAAGATAGCATCATGTTTTTATGAATATGGATTTATCTTCTGATTACCATAGCAGCTGAAGAAGGGAAGAGAGGGAAGACAGAGACTTTTAAAGGTGCCACCATGCAGTTCTACACCTTATGTAAAGGTCAGTTCTTGCTGTTCTCTCAGCTGTTTCACAATGGTTTGTTTACTCACAGTTGATGCTCTTTCAATGCAAGCATTCCCCTGCTCAAGTATTTTTCAAGATATGGTTTGTTAACGATTGCATTATGGAGGAGGCATAAGGACAACAGGGGGATCATTGACTTCTATGTGACACATTAAAAGAAAGAAGGAAAGAAGGTGGGAGGAAATGTATAACATGAGCAACATTCAGGCCTTCAGCTATGGGTGCCCAGTTTGCACTATGTGTGATAACTTCTTTCCATTGATCATGACATGATCTGACAGTCCTGCATCTAAAATGGTCTGAATGGCTCATTGGACTAAAGAGTTCATTGCCCTACCAACTGCAGTGGGTCATCCAGGCTCTCAGATTATTTGAATGTGGCTCTTGATTTTTCTGGGTAGCAAGGGAAACGATACAAAGGTAGATATGACATTGTCACACAGAAACAAGAATGATATCTTCTGTCTTTGTATTTGGACACAAATGATATCAGGAAGCTCTCAGTGTGGCCAGAAGCTATCTCTGGCTTGAAGATGGGATCTCAAGAAAGATGGCCACCTGCCACTATTCTTTGTGCATCTAAGGAAAAGTCAGAACACTTCAGCTTCTTAACAAATAAATAATCAACCAACTGAAGATTGGACTATTGAATAAATTGATGATATTTTACTGAACCATAAGCCTCCTTTTCTCAGAGCACCAGCATTATGGATCCTCCTTGTATTTGCACTAGACAAATACTTAAAATATCTCAGCAATTATTTCATGTTGGCACAATAATAGCTTAACTAGGATGGATCTTCTTATACATGAGAATACAGCCAATGATTGTCTTACTAAGAAAAACCTAACCCTTCAGAGGACTCGTGTTCTTCTTATAATGACTCACTTTAAGAGAGGTAGATAGGCAGGAAGGATGATTCATCGTGGGACACCTACTGTACACTATTCTGGAATGTATTTTTCTTCATCTTTCTCCCACTCTACCTATCAGAAAAGGATAAATACTAAGGGCTTGGGGATTCAAAAAGAAGGGGAAATTGGCTAAAAGGCAATGCTGGCAATGGGGTGTCTTTAAAATTGAGTAAAGAACTGGTGATTGCAGCACAATAATGTATTGGTCTTGCAGGTCAGATTCACCTTAGCAGATATAACCAATAGATCTGAAATCTTCAGGAAGAAATATTTAGTCAAAAGTTCAGACACGTTCTCAGACTTTCAGACTTTGCTTCCAAGCTTTTGTCTTTGCAAACTGCAATTTCTATTCCTAGCCCTGTTTCCACAAAGAGCCCGGGAGTGAAATATCAGGGAAAACAAGAACAACAGATAAAAGCAGCACAATTCAGTCACAGGCTCCATGTGGCAAAAGGAAAATTACACTGTCACAGTGTCATGCTTTTCTGAAACCTACCTTTGAAAAGAGGTCAAGAAAACCAGCTCAACAATATACTTTGGTGTCACAGAAAATTTGTTGGAGATTCAGCCATGCATTAATGTTTCATTCCAGCAAGTTGTGTTCCAGTCCAAAAGGTCACATGGGAAAATGAATTTTAGGGTGTCATCCATATGCCAGGGCCACAGATGCTCAACTCATTTTCAGCAATGGCTAGAAAAGGAAAAAAATCATCTTGTAAAAGGCCAGGACATTAGTAAAGATAAGTGGTGAAGCCTGTGTAGGGATTATGCAGCTGCAGTTGGCTTCAACATGCACTTAGAAACATTAAGTGGTGATTTAACAGGACTGAAAGCCCTACATAGCAAGTGAGAGCAGTGACTGAATAATCTCTACACCTGCAATTGCAAGTGCTGAAGATGGCAGAATAGGATTCATGGGCTGGAACTTGAGCAGAAAGCTGCATTAATGGAGGGCATTTGAAGAAATGTCTTGGGATCATTTATGACCACGTTTAGTGACAATTTAGTTCTCTAGCTCATCAGAAATGCACAGGCTGCAGCAAAACATTCCACCCTTTTAAAGCACAATGTCTGTGTTGGACGATTTTCCTGTTGAAAAAGCACTGCTGCATCCTCCAACACTCTCACTTCACATTTGTCCTCTGAACTCAGGTCCATCACAGATATGTATCCTATGGCAACTAACTTGCAGTGACAGATAGAGGTTAAAATAAATAGAAGTCAAGGGACAATATTATATATAAAATATAAATGTAACTGTCTGCTGGAAGTTTGCATGTCCTCAGTTAAGTGTAGCAATTTAACTCAGCCAGTCTGGATCCCTGGTAATTGCAGGTGGCTTTAAATCAGCGGGAGTTTGTTGGTACATATTTTCTCATAAATGTGATCACTATTGCACTGCTTCACATGGAAGCCTTGCTATCCAGGGATGCAATAATAATGTTAACAACGTAATGGCCTTGTGTCATTTGAGTTAAAGAGCCCATCTGGAATTAAAATCCTCTTTAGATGGGTAACTAATCAGTTTGGGGTTCCTTAAGAACCAAGTCCTTGAAGAGTGGAGCTGGCTGACAAATATAAACGTTAACTGAGAATCTTTCACACAAACATGTTAGCCATTACTGAACAACTTCAGAAGTCAGAACCCTGTATCTTGCTTTACTGAACATGTTCCAGCTCTGGTGGTGCCACTGAGGGTATGGACAAAATCCCCACCATCACCCCAAAGTATTCCTGAATTAAGGATAATAAGACAGAGCACATTCTCATCCTTATGTATCTACAACACTCTGGGTTAGTTTTTTCAAAGGAGCATTTCCCTTTTGTTACTCATCCCTGAAAGGCGTCTACACAAGCTCTGTCCCAGCACCAATTTCTAAGTTTGGTACTTCTTATTGGGACACTCATAAAGGGCAATGCTTTGAGAGGGGCTGCCATAATTCAGGTTTTTAAGCTGGATTCAGGCTCTAAATTCACACAGACAGCTTCTATACCAATAAATCAAGCAACACAGGCAGATACTGGAAATCAGTAATCTGTACTCTCAAACTGTTAGAAGGGTCCTGCCATGGTTTCAGTCTGTGCAAACACCATAGCACTCCCCAAAACCCTTCCCAAGCACAGAGCAATTGCTAACACAGACCAGAAGCTGCTCATATGGCCTTCTTGTTTTGGAGGCTGAATTGTGACAGCATGTCTGTGTACCAGTTCAGTGCCTGAATACAGTTTAATACATGTTTAATTTCCTAGTGGAAAGCTTCTGAAAATTTCATCTTCTATCTAACTGTCAAGAGTGGAAGTCCAGAGCATCACTGAGGTATTTAGTTCCTGTGAGAGACCACCAAAACAACAGTGACCTCTGAGTCAGACAGATAGGATCCTGAAAGTTGGTGTTTAGCACAATGCTACCAGTTGAGCCAGGGCTTTTCTAACTTCAGCATTACCAAGGATCTCAGGTTGCCAAAGGCTCAGAGGCTTGGACTGGTGCTGGACCTGCAGATGCCCCAGTGTGGCGGTGTGCTCCCCCCTTTCTCACCTCCCTGGCTCCTGCTCAAGCCATAACCATCAATGGGAATTGTGATGGGTTGCACCTCGACTTTGGGGGATGGATGACAACATAGCCAAATGCTGTCCATACTAGAGACCTAACCATCTGTTGCTATGCAAATATGACTATAGATCAACTATCTTACTCTATAAATAGTGGACAGACCAAAAGCCCTTTGAGCTCTCTTGCTCAACAGCGAGCTGCACAACAGGATCTCCCCTTGAGCAGGGACACCTGCAGGACAGAACCTCAGTAAGTGGTTAATAGCATGCTAAACTTTGAAATCTTACCTAAGTGGTATAAAGAATTGATTGCACATATATAATCTTTTAGACATAAACTGTTCACCAAGTCTTGGACTAGGATTGGGTCAAGCCACACTTAGACTCCTCTTTGAGAAGGAGTTTACAAAGCAAGGGGGTCCTTTCCAAACCTCATGAGTCAATGAGAGGGTCTCCCTAACAATTCTGTCTGACCCTGTCCTCTATGAAGTAAATAGCCAAGTGTACCCTTGTCCTCAAATCTCGTAAAACACTTGCATTCACTATCAAACTTTGTTAAATCACTATTTTATATTAATAAATATTTCACTGGTTCTCTCTAACAAGGGAAGTTAATCCCTCTGTCGCCAACACACAGTCTCAACAAATGTTTTTTTCTATCTCTGATTGCCCAGGAATGGGAGGCTCCTCCCTTTTGCTCGTACCTCCATGCAGGAGCCAGGCTCTCGCTGGCCCAGCAGCACACCTCAGAGCCGGGGCAGGCGATGAGGGGAGCGCTGGAGCAGGCGCAGCACCCTGCCACACACCCCCGTCACCAGCAAAAGAAACCCAAATACTGATCAGCTTCAGTGACAGCTCTGGCTCTCTGCAGCACAGAAGTGGGACTCATTGCTGATCAATAGCCTCTTGGCAGACTCAGGCCCAACGAACAAAGCAAGGTAAGACTCTCCAGCAACTCTCTCCAAGCCGCAGGGCGCCTTGCCAGGAAAGATAGCAGAGCATAAAGCGTGACTATGTCAAAAGCTGCCCTGGACTCTCATTCACATCCTCCACTCTGGGGACTGGCTTGTGTTAGCAGGACAAAAGAAAAAGTTGAATGATCTCTCCCTGTGCTGGACCAGGCATTTGTGTCCTCCTTGTCCACCGTGCAACCGGTCCTGCACGGCAAAGAAGCTGCTGTGATTAATCCCTGCCCAGCGGCAGGCTTCCCACTCTCAGGGCACAACGCCATCAGGAAACGTTTTTTGGGTTCCATCCCCATCAAAGACTGCAAATAAAAAGAATGAAGCTATCACGAATGGAGAAGGTTGTAAAAGCAGCTGTGTCATCCTGCTCTCATCTTGAAGATGATAGCGAGGTGCTGGCAATTCACAATCAGTTGTGGGGGTAGGTTCGACCACAGAACTTTGTATTTGTGGCATTTGTGTGTCATTCTACTAAGGTATATACTCTCCAATCGAGTCAGGCTCTTTCCACAACACCTTCTGATATCTGAAGTGTTAATTATTGATCCTTAAAACACAATTACTAGGACTCTGCTCCCAGAGAAGATAGAGGTTTGGCTTACGGTGGCACCCTCCAACAGTACAAAGCCTTACATTAATCCTTTTCCTTAACAACCACCACATTTGATGAAAGATGCAAGCGATGCTGCACCTGTGTGTGTACATGTGCATGTAATTTGTGAGATTGGATTAACTGCAGGTCCACAGGCTGTGTATAAAGCTCTCAATGTATCAGAATAAACAGTCATTTTTGAGGGCTGGCTCCACGTTATCTTCCTTTGGTTTGCATCTACCATAAGATAACGAGCTCTTAACACTGATCAGAGCTACTGGTCTCCCATGTAAAAATAACTCGTGCACTGCAAGGTATTTAGTATTGCTGTGAACTCCCAGCCTAGCTTCCTTGTGCTCTGTATACACAGTCCCATTAATATTATGTCCTCTTTTTTAAAGGAAGAGGCTCGTAATTACATTCCACAAAAGCAGATTGTCTTCAGCATTATTTTGTTCTCACTTAACACTTGCTTTCTTGCTATGGACTTTATTCACGCACAACCAGATGATGCTTGCAATGACACTGGGCATACTTCTGAAAGAAGGCAGCTTTCAAGTGGAATAGAGTATTTTTGGGTTCGCATGTTAAAATAGCAAAGCGAAATATGCATACAAGCTCGTGCCAGCAGTGTTCCTTGTGTCCCTTTGGTCTCCAGCAGGATTGCAGTCATCTCAGCAGCACGTAGCTGAGTTTGTATCACTCTGTCTGTTTGCCTTGGCTACCCATCATTAACAGCCCATATCTACCCACAGGTTTTCCATCATTTCTCCAAGATAAGTCTGTTCATCTGTTGACAGCTCTTGATATTTCATCCATTCCCACTGGGAATAACATCTAGCTCTTCTTTCCCTGTCCCAGAAATGAGATTAATCTTCCTGTCCTAAAAGATCACAGCACTGAAATCAGTAAGGAAATGTTCTTGCTTTTCATAAAAATAAATTTCCCATAACCTCTGCAATTGTATTTTAAGTTTGGGGTGAACTTGTCTTTTTGGAAGTCTCCTCCTCAGGATGGAAGTGAAGCCCATATCAGTCTGTCAGCTCAGATTTACCACAGTGACAAGGGTGATGTTCTCAGGCAAGCTGGCAGTCCCACACAAGACAGTATTTTCATACACTATTTGTTCTCTGCAGAATTTCAAATTGCCTCACAGCAAGATATAATACAGTGGGGATATAACTCTCTTTGGAGGGGTAGGCAGAGGAACGTACAGAAAGGTCCTGGCCAAGGTCAAAGGAACTGATTCCGGATGTTGACCTACATGTGGCTGCAGATTAAACAGGGAAGACGGGAGCGTTTTCTTCCACCACTCCCTTCCTGAGTCCTACAGCAGGGTCAACACAGCACACAAAAATACACAGAGGTGGGTGTGGGGCTAATTCAACCTGCCTTCAGCTGCAGTCACTCAGGAGCTGCTGAACATCCCATCCAAGTGTCCTTGTGGTGACCTCCAGGGCACAAGCAGGACCTGCTCCAGTTGTCTCAGTTTAATCTGTTGCCACTGATGAGCCAACACTGCCATTTTGCCAGGCTGTGCCTGACGCAACAGCTTGGACATAAAAGACACAACACTAATTGCAAACAGTGACCCTGTACAGAGATGTGGCACATGCTGCTACCTTATTCTGAGCTGGTATCAGCATCGGGGCGCTGGGAAGGGTCAGAGGCAGGACTGTTAGTTACAGAAAGTAGTAGTGAAGGGTGATGATGACAAAAGTTTCTGGAAATATGAAGATATGAGATTTTAGTAAGCTCTTGTAAAAAAAAAAAGTTTTATTTGCAAATGGAAAAACTATCATCCAAACTAAAAATTTCACTGGGATCAATCTTGTGATTGAATCCCTGGTCTTACTGAGGTTTAGCACCCAGGTGAAACAGTAGTTGTCAATCATCTTAACCCTTACTACAGAGGGAGAGGATATTCTTGGGAAATATTTTAAGCAAATCCTTGATCTGTTGGTATCCCTGAAGCAACTCGCATGCTTTGATCTATAGGCTTGATCTGCAAAGACAGCTGGGACTTACTCTGCTCAATAAAGAAATACCCCAACCACTTTAGCTACTCCCCTGCCCAGCTAGCCTCACAGATGCTTATCCCTCAGTACAGGTTCAGATTTTTTTGGAAACATTTCTTCAAGCTTATGTCTTGGGTCTGCATCTCACTCACCACAGGCTCTCCCTGTGAGCAGGCTTGCCCTTTTCTTGCTGTATTTAACCAACTAGTCAATCCACCCCCAGCTCCTCCTGCTCGGAAGAGTCCTGCTGCCCTACTGGGGAGGGGGAACAGGGTGTCCCCCATGAACAGTCAGTGATGCAAACCACAGCCAGCACTGGGCTGGTCCCCGGGCATTGCCATGCTCTGAACAAGAGACCTCCAGTAGTCCCTGAGGAGCTGGGCACCACAACCTGCTGTGCACCATCCAGAGCTCAGGGCCCACCCAAACAAGTTGAGGGACTTGGTTAGAGTCCAGCATGGCACCCCATGAAATCGCTGCTGGATGTAACAGCAGAGAGAGAGAGAGAGGAGAGAGAATAGGAGACAGTGAGAGGAACATGCATTTCCATAGGTCAGCTCCTCACAAAAACATCAGGGGCTCATTGTAAGAGCTATAAAAATAAATGTCAGATGGCCCTTTCTTGGTTAATCAGGCTTGGCTTTGCTGCAGTGACGTCTCCTTCAAATAGCACTTTTTCCATTCTAAAGCCAAGAAAAAAGCTGCCAAATATCTGACTTCTGAACAAGTGGTACTGAAAGCAATTCTGTTTTATTTCTGTGGACATGCTTCCCCCCGTTATTTTAGCACAGCTGTGTAATCCCCAAGTAATTAAAACAACTCCTCAAAGCTGCCACTCTCTTCTGCCTTCTGATCCATGTCAGTGCCGATCTGTTCAGCTCTGTAGGAATATTAAGAGTTCCTGATACAGCTAAGTCTCCTCAGCTTTTATCCAAATGGTCTCTTCAGCATCAGCATCAGCTGAAGAGAAGGACAAATTCTACTTTTACTGTAATCTCAGATTAGCTGTTGCTTTAAATCCAGTTTTAGTCTATTTACACCAGTCTGATAGCCACCAGCATTACACAGCAGTGAAGTATTTCAAGAGGACATAAGGAAGTTTTTAAAGATTTCGAGGCAGCACAGGTAGTACATTAGGAAAACCATTAATAATTGGATTGAATATGAAATTGCCAGTCACTCAAAGCAGTTGAGACCTTTGGAACTTTTAAAAAAAACACACCTCGAAAATCATCACAGCTGTCTTAATAAGGACAGCTAGTCCTCCCAAACCAGAGATAACTCCTGTACCTTCCCCGAGTTTTATCTGCTGGTTCTTGATGGCGGCCAGAACCATTAGGCAAGCAGTATGTCGCTTTGGTATCTCTGGTGTGAGAAGAGGTGATGTGGAACCCCAAACCATTCCTGCACTGTTCTTCAGAAGAGAAATCCCAAGAGGGTCCTGGCCACATCTTGCACACAGACCATCAATCCTATCTCCTTGCAGGCAGAGAGCCTCATCACTTCAGCAGACACCTCTGGGCTTACAAGTGACACTGGATCACTCTAAAACAAGTCTGCATGGATAGGAGAGCTGTACCACAAAACTTTCCTGCCTTTTTCCTACTGCCACACTCCATGGCTTCCCATCATGCTGGTTTTACACACCATGGGCTGTGGAGCTGGTTCTTGTCCAGCTCTTTGTGAATGTCCTGAAAAGACAGGGCAGTGATGTCTCATGACTAGGCTCTATTCACAAAGCAGTGGGCCTGTCGTGGTAGATTTCTTTCAGATGTCTCAGATCCATCCCTCTCTTGCATTATTAATTGCAGCATCCACAACCACATCAAGCCTCCTCTTCAGCTCCTTTCAGTAGCTTATTCTCAACACCTGTCCCTTGGAAATGAATCTCTGGCCTGTTAACTCTCTCATTGCTGGTGAGATACAGCAGCTACTACAGAGGCAGCGGCAGTTCCTTTAGGCACATGTGGTTTCCTGCTCCAGAAAAGCATGGGATGTGCGCCTGCATGTCCTCTTACCGAGGAGATGCTCCAAAAAGTGAGAGAGCAGTGACTGCTGCTCTGAGACAGTGAGATCTGAGCTTTCCTGCTGGTTTTTCTCATACACATTCACCACTGGATCTACCAGACCCTCTGGATCTACCATCCTTTGCTTGCACAGCATGGGGGGGTTAGATATGACAAAGGTCATATATGTGAAAGTATACCCCCCCTTAAAGGAAAAGAAAAAGCACATAGAACTATTTATGTAATATTTAAATAAAACAAAAGAACCAAGATCTTTTCCCATCACACAAAACACCAGCCACCCTGGCTCTGCAGCCAAATCAACAAGAGAGCATCTCTCCATAAACACTGTGCACTCTGGGTATTTTGGGGAAATGACAAAGGTGAACCTCCTATGCAGTGGGTAAGAAAATGACCTGGTCCCGTGGGCAAAGCTAATGGAGTCAGAGTGACCTTCATCCCAGGAGATGTAGTCAAGAAAGTTAAAGCCCAGACCAAGGAGCTTTGGACAGCTGCGTGCAGCTCCGAGCGTACTTGAGTCCCTGCCCTGCATTAGCATGTCTCCTGTCCTTGCTCATCATTACAGAGCTGAGATACCCAAAAGCCTGAGCTGCTCTCCTCACCACAGACAGGCTGCCCTGTTCACAGTGGAGCAGGGTGGGGGGACAGCAGAGCAGGTGACATGTCTGTGGGTGAAAGGGGAAGGACACCAGGGGATCCTGCAGTGCCAGCAAATGCCTGCCTGTGCCCAGAGACCCTATAGGAGGGACAACACGGCTTCAAACTCCTGCAGCAGCACCCCTGGATGCCCTTGACCACAGCACAAGCTGCAGTGTGTCCTTGGATTCACACTGGCTCTGGGAAGGAGGACGTGCACCAAGCACCAGTAAACCAGTGCTCGGGGTGGGTTGTGTGTCTAGCCTCATCCGTACCAGAGGGAATGAGACAGAAAAACACAATTAGCACAAGCTCTAAGCATGGATGCTTTCAGCTCTGATGGCCCCTGATTCAATTCCTGGCATCCTCCCAGGCAGCAGCTGTCACCTACCTTTCCTTCCGGTCAATTAGGAGAGGTTTGTATGAGGAACCGGGAGCAGCAATTTTCCTTAACAGAAAAGGTCTGGAAATCAAAGGGGTTTGCACCAGGTAGGGAGAGGTACTCTGTTCCCAGGTCTTGCTTTCTAGGGCACACATTCAGTTTGCTTTCCAGACCTCAGCTAGGTATACTTTCCCTTCCAAGCCCTTAGCATCCTCTTTACTCCCCCCTCTCTGTTCTTACTCTTGATCTTCTGGGGCTTCTCCTTCTACTGGAAAGGCTGGGGAAGCTGCATGCACACTGTCTTCTCTCTTGAGCTAAATGTTTAATAGCTTTCCTACCAGGGAAAACACTTTTCTCTGTCTTACCTCCTCCTCTATTTTTCTGGCGTTTGCATTATCCCTTGCTAAATATATTATGACACTGTTAACTTGAGACCACTGGCTGCGTCTCCCACCCCCCTGCCCAGGAACTTCTTACATAAATCATTGGGATTGCCAAACAAAAAAAACCCAAACCAAACAAAAACTCAAACATGTGCAGATTTATCGCTACTTTTGTTTCCTCAATGTGCAGACAAATTAATATTATGGAGATTAGATCCCTTTGCTCAGCTCTCTTGGGCACAGTGCAATATGACAAGAAAATCCCTGTTCTGTGCTGAAAAGAAAAGAAAAAAGGACAGGATAAACTCTGCTGTTGTACAATCACAAGATCCTGAAGAAAGAGGATTATTAAAGTAGAACACAATGTGAAATATAATCAATACCAACCACAATCTAAGATGACACTGAGTTGCAGAGGGATAGCATCTCTTATGTGTATGATGTGCTGCAAACCTCTTGAGTGTAGAACAATTATGGGGGTTTTCCTGGACTCTGAGTTTTTCATAATCTCTATTGCACAAGGAGGGAGAGAGAAAGCTGAAGAAGACTGTAAGGGCCATACCGTGAGTTATGTCTTCTTGAATCACCTTAAAGCAGAATCTGTCAGGCTGACAGGGTTTTATTGCTAGTTGGAATCAGTGAGAGTTACAAAAAATATTTGTAATCAGCATCCTCCATAAAACCTGTGGTCATACATCTAAACTACTCCCCAGCAGTAGGGAAGCCCAAATACTTTGATGTTTCTCTGTCTTGTGCACAAGGGTAAAGCAGGAGACTGTTTTTCAGGAATCTAGAAGTGTGACTGAGGGAGGGGTCTGTCCCTTGGATAGCTGCATACCTTCAGCCTCCTCTACACAACATTACCTGCATAACCTAAGGACCTTTGGCATCTTTTTCAAATTAGGAAGTCCATGAGAACTGTGCACAAATAACACCTGCAATCCAAAACATTTTTTTTCTCCCAACCATTTTTTTCTTTTGTGAATAAATGCTATAGATATTTTTACAAATCGAAAGTCAAGTTATACAATAAAAGTCACACACACAAGCTTGTAGAAGGCCATCTGCAGTCTTCTGAGGCCCACTGAACCCAAGGACTGACAAAGTGATTAACATAAATGCAAGTGGAAGATTAACCAGTGGGCCACTGGTGTATGCGAAGATAATCTGAGAGTACTGGAAAAGATCTTAAACTTGTTGAGGACTCTTCATCTACCTCTTATCCACCTGAACAGACAGACTCAGGGCCAGGCATTTCAGGCAATTCATCTCAGCTAGTTCTGGTCTGAAAAAGTCCTTTCTTAGGCCTAAAATGATCATCTAGGTTCCTTCTGCAACAGTGGAGAGAAAATCAGGCAATATGATCAACTACCTGAAATACTTCTCTTGGTGTAAGATGAATTACTTTCAGAAGGTGCCTATCTTTCTCAACATAAGCTTAATTTTCAAGTGAATCATGCTGCAGTGATGAAGGGTGGGACAGCTTTCTTTACTCCTGCAGACATGTGAGGGAACCAGGGTTGTGTGCTGAACAGTATGGACAGATGCTCAAGCAATGCCAACCATCCAGGGCTCAATGCAGAGGAAAGCAATGTCACCAGGCTGCTCAGGAAGATATCCAAAACCATCTCTCCTGGCTTCTGTGTTGTAGTGACCAAACAGAGAACAGCTCTTGATTAAGTCTCTCTTTTTTTTCTTTAGAATCATAGAATCATTTATAGCATGATTTAGGTTGGAAAAGACCTTTAAGATCATAAAGTCCAACCATTTAGAGCACAGAGGTTCACATCCAAGGACAATTGCAGTCACCAACTAGCCCCGGGAACTTTGGGCTCAGCTGTTAAGGGTTTTCAGGGTATGGCACCTCTGCCATGAACTCCATCTGTGATTGCTCCCAACTCTGAAAGTCAGGCCCTAAATGCACATCCACTGGCTGATAAACAGAAGTCTAAGCAGAGGTGCCCTGCTGAGTTGTACTGTCATGTGAGAATGAGCTTCAACCCCAACCCGTGCCATCATACTTGTTGGGGCAAGGCCACCCCTTAGGTTTCACTTATGTTACAACAGAAGAGCTAAGAGGTATCACAAAAAGATTCCTAAGAGCTATGTTCTTGATTTTCCAGGCTCCTATCTCATTGCTTTGTTTTGCTTCTCAGAGCACTACAGCAACTTCCCAGGTTGTTCATACACTTGATCCTCAAACATTTTGTCAGAGAATTAACCAAATATGGTAAATTCCACCTTGGAAATGCTTTAATCCTTTAAAAAACTTCAAAGCCATTTAATCACAATGTGCCTGGGAGACAGATCAGTAGAAATCACAATTTAGTTGCATAGAAAATGAGCCCAAGAAGTCCAAGGTCAGGTGTGGTGCCCAATCTGGATTCCCCTACGCCCCATGCTTCAGCCACCCTACAAACCTGTAGACCCAGCACATGCACATGGCTGAGAGGGCTCACCCTTCTGTTTCGGCATCCAGACAGGAATCGCCTTCCTTACTTACCTAAAAGGCCACTGACGTGGACAGGAGGCACAATCTCTGAAGCTGTGTTCCTGGCTCTGCTAGTATAAATCCTGTTTCCTTTAAGCGTTATCACCAGGACAAGCTAGATGGTGAGATACCACCCAGGAGCCGAGGGGACTAAGTTCGACCCTGTTGCATTTAACTGAATGGCAAGTCTACCCACTCACACCAAAGTGGAATTTCTCTGGAGGTAAAAATCAAGCTGTGCCTCCCTCCTCCGCCCCCCCGTCTCATGCAGTGTAACATGACAGTTCAGCGTATGGAAGTTATTGTGGGATGCCTGCGCATCACGGTCTCTGGTCTGGACCACCGCTATTCTTCTCCTACACATACGCAGCACACCCATGCGCACGCAGAAGGGCTGCCGGCTGCTTATATAACCCGATGTGTCAACAAAGTGAGGTCCCTGCCAACTCTCCCACGCCTGGGGACTTTAAGAGGTTTCAGCTCATCCCAGACAGAGCCTTTCAAACATGTGAAAAGTTTCCCCTCAAATCTGCCCAAACCCAGCCTATCCAAAACCACACCGATTCTTTCTGTGTAAGTGAGAAAACAACTTCAGTTGTTGTTAAACAAGTACTTGGGAAAGCGAAGGCTGGCAGCACTGCCTTCTGCTAGACCCTCATCTGCCCGTCGCTGCGCAGAGCATCCAAAAAGCTGTGTCTGTGCCTAAGTAATTGCGTGGCATCCATCTGTTGAGTCTCTAAGCCCTTATTTTGAGAGACTGGGAGTTACGTGAGCCAGCAAGAGCAGATGGGGCACCACTGCTGGCACCTCTGAGTGACATCCCTTTGGTGCAGCAACCTCATGAAAGTCAAGGGCAGGGGGTGTCTATCATTTTTGATGTGAAAAATTGTGGCAAGGTGATGGCAAAAAAAACCCCAAATTTGTATGTAAGTTAGTTCTGTTTTGTCTTCCCAGCTCTATGAGAAGCAAAAGCTTTGCAGGAGGGGAGGGACTTTCAGATGTCTTTTGTTAGGTATGTCCTTAAGTCTAATGCTGTTGGTTGCTGTGTGCCAGCAGCAGCTGACTCAGCTGAAACTGCCAGTGTGGTTATCAGGCTGCCAGCAGACAAAGCAGATCTGCCATGAGGTCCTCCCAAAGTAGGAGGATGTGAGTACACAGCAGCAGACAGCCTTCCTAAGGAGACAAGTGTCTTTGTGTGTTCAGTTGTGGAATAACCTGACCCTTAATAAACAATAAACTGATGCAAAGTGATGCAAAGTTACCTTTCTATTAAAGCTATTTTTAAAAGTATTTTTAAATGCACCATAGACAAGGGTATTCTAGCCCATAGGTTTATCAAAGATGAACTTCAATGAGATTGTCTGCTTGATTGCTTTGCTGATGGGTGACTTAATGAAATTCCAGACTGAAGAGCTCTAAGCTAGTGGGCACTGAAAGTGTTCAGTAAATACAGTTCCAGTTTCCAAAGAAAATGACCAGCATTTAGATCTCATCCACATTGAGACAAGTCTGACACCTTTTGCTTTTATTCTTTTATGAAGTACACCTCTGCAAGACACAGAGAAAGACAGACAAGTTCTGACACCTCAGTAGCCACCCAGTTCAGATGGTCAGCCTAAGACAGGAAAGATCTAGATTCAAATCACTGAGGTAAAGAAGACAAATAAATTTATGTCCACAGAAATCCTTAACCACTGGGCCACAGAGATCCTGCTCTAGACTCTACGAGTTTACATCAAGATTTGCTCAGTTCTGCAAAATGGCTCTATTTTGGCCAGGTGGAAAAATTCTCAGTAAACCATTGGGAGTCTTTAAAAAAACAAAAAAAACCCAACCAAACAAACAAAAATGCCAAAAACCAAACCAACCAACCAACCAAACGAAAACCAACCAACCAGCCAAAAAAAAAAAAAAGCAAAAAGAAGAACAGAAAAATATGTTCTGAACAAAAAACGCCAGTAATCATTCTCCTCCATGTACTAGTCTTAGGTGGCTGGAAAGGCACAAGCTCCTCTGGTAATGGTAAAGCCCTCTCCACCTACGGTGCACCTGCAGAAGCACCTTCACCCATATTGACCCCCGGTCTATCATTAACCCTCTGCCACCTCTAGAGGGGCCCTGACCCCCTCTGGCCTAGTCCTGTGTCATCTTAGGAGCCTGAGGCAGGTAAATGACACAAGTCAAGCGGAGACCTCAGGCAGCTTGACAGAAAGACTATGACTCCTGACTTATTTTAACATTGAAAAGAGTCCATGTGCTAGCAAGATAATGAAGCCATTAATGAAGTGGAACACCGTGCCGAGGCAGAAACCCCATTTGTGGATATGATTCATCCATTTGAAAGGTCTAGAAAGTAGAATTTCAGTAGGATAAGCACAGATTCCTCATTCAGACTAAAGGAACTAGTGTCATTTCCCAAAATGTATGAAAAAATTTCATGTTTTTGTTGAGTGATTTTGCAGCCCACTGAACACATGCTCCAGAGTTCCTGCACAGAGGCAAAAATATACCCTGTGTACACCCTGTCTCTGTGAACCCCCCTCTGCCTGGCTCCACACCCTGCACTTCAGAGTTTGCTTTGGAGCTAATGGTTTCAAAAATCATTCTACAAAGAAATCCCAGTACGTGCAGTCTCACCCCTGGCTCGTGCGGCCAATTACCATGCAAGAATGTGCTGAACCGTTTCATGGGGAAGAATGAATGCTCCTCTTTCACATTTCAGTATGTGAATATTTATTTTCTCATGTCAATAATTACTCCAATGTTTCAGAACACTCCATTTAAAACTGGCTTTCATTCACAGAGCCATTTTTGAATTAAAATGAGGCAATCAATGTTTTTAATGGATCCTATTTTTCAAGTGAAAATAAGCACCATTTCACAATTTCTCCTCAAAATACAAGCTAATTTTCAAGAAGCTTAAAGAAAATATAAAAGCCATTGTAAGCATGTAATATAATTTTCTAAGCTTTTATTTTACACAACATTTTCAAGACGAATTAATAATCTGGATATCTCAAAAGACTTAATTTGAATCTAGCAAGAAGGAGATTTAAATTCAGGCTGATTCCAGTGTCTTTACTAATGCAACATCTTTATCATTCTCCTTTCACTTTATCTGAGCTGTGCTGGCATTGTAAGACCTAGCAGGGAGGATAAAACTCTTGACATTTTATGCTTGAAATCTTCAAAAACAACCTTGCTCACTGCAGAAAAGTAAGATTTACTTCTGTGAGAAATATGCTGCAGCATGCAGAAGTTAATCTTCACAGCCTGGCTCTCGTTTTAAACCTGGTGTGATGTGCAGCTGGAGTCAGGCAATCAGTTAGAGATGAAATGGTGTGGTGGGTTGAGCTTGGCTGGATACCAGGTGCCCACCAAGCTACCCTATCACTCCCCTTCTCAGCAGGATGGAATGGGGAGAAAATAAGATGGAAAAAACCTCAAGGGTCAAGATAAAGGCAGTTTAATAAAGTGAAAGGGGATGGCTGCATGCAGAAGCAAAAGAAAACAAAAGATTTATTCTCTACTTCCCATCAGCAGGCAATGTCCAGCCACTTCCCGGGAAGCAGGGCTTCAGCAGGCATAGTGGTTGCTCTGGAAGACAACATTGTAAATAACGAATGCCCCCCTTCCTCCTCCTTTCTCTTAGCTTTTATTGCTGAGCAGACAGCATACAGTATGGAATATCCCCTTGGTCACTTCAGGTCAGCTGTCCTGACAGTGCCCCCTCCCAAGATCTTGCCCACCCCCAGCCTACCCGGGTCGGGGGAATGTTGGAGAGACAGCCTTGATGCTATGCGAGTGATGCTCAGCAGTAGCCAAAACACCAAGGTGTTACCAACACCTTTATAGATACCGATAGAAAGCACAGCACTGTGAGCACTCCTATGGGGAAAATTAACTCAGCCAGACCCAATGTAAATGGATACAGATTTGTTCCTCTATATGACTTGGTGACTGATGGGAGCATTCAGAGGCTATCAACATGAGGTGCTGGTCAACAGTCCTGGACTATCAAGAGCAATGACCTCCCCCCCATATCCCTGAGTGGTGAATTAACAGGTGGGAGGAGCACAACAGCATGGGGTTTCTGGTTTTTTATGCCACAGGACAGGCCGCAATACATTGTGCTTTTGTCATAGTTGTCTGGCGTCATTGTTCCAGAGGACAGCCTATGGAGGAGAAACTCTCCATGAGTCAAATGGCAATAAGCAATCAAATTATAGCTTGTGACATCAGATCCTGGTAGGACTGTGGCCTTACTCACAGACGTGAATGCTCACTCACAGGACTGGGTGTTGCAATGCCACAGCAACTGTGGGAGGCAAGCGTGGAGCAGGGAGAACATAAGGGTACAGATCTAAACAATACCTTCAGGAATAATAGTATCTGCTTTGTTGGTTTTGTTTGATATTTGGTCAACAGAGTAGAGCAAGAGGGTAAGATGATGCCCCGCTCCCAAGATTCCTCTTTAGGGAGGGAAAGCAGCAAAGGAATGGCAAGAGACCTTGAGATTGGCTGGTGGTGTTAATGCAGTTCTGTATCCAGACAGGAATCTGGTCTTATGCTGAAAGCTGCACAGAAGACATTTGCTATGTATTTAATGAAAATACAAAACAAACTCCATGATGAGAGTGGGGTTTTGGCTTAATGATTCCTTGCTGAATGATCCAAAATGTATTAACATGCTGTGGCACTTGGACACGAGCACTGAGCTGACTAAATATTTTGTGCTTTCTTGTCACCTTATTACAAAGCTTGCAACTAAGAAGGAATAAAGTGGTTCTAGTGAATATTTTTGTACTTCCCTCCCACCCATTTGTCAAAATTTAAAGGAGGGCTCCCTCACTTGTAAAGGTGCAGTGGAATATGTTACTCATCACATGTAAAAAACAGCTTGTGATGCAAGATGATTCCAGAGGTACTGCTGGAAACACTGGAGTCCCTCTAATAATGCATGTCCCTGCAGTAATGCACACCTCTGCACTCCGCAGGTTTTTGTGGAGTAGATTAGCTTTGAATGGCAGCAAAAATTAAAGTAAAAGCAAATGGGTACCACGTCTGTGCTCACCTCTAGTCAGACAGTTTTCAGATTTGTTCAGTGTAACGCAACCATTTGTGCACCAGAATTACACTGTTCCTCACCAGAACTCCCTCTGTACACTGACCGGTAACCTACCGGGGGCTGGTAGAATGCTAATGTCTTAATTTTAAATTCACACATAAATTCAATAGGACAATTGCATGAGGACACATATTTGAGAACATACTAAGGGGACTATGTCTGCAACTGCTGTTAGTGGCAGCAAAACAAGAGAAAAGAATGAAAACATTGGCTGGTAAAAGGAAAAAGAGAAGAGAAGCCACCAGCAGCGTCCTGCTCATATCTGCTATTGCCATGGTGTCATGATCTTTGGACACCAATCCTGGACACTGCCAGTCCACTCCAACAATTCAGATTTGACCCTGATCAGGATGTGGCTCAGAAAGACACCTCCATCAAACCAGTCAGCCTACGGGATGGGGTTCACACTGACGTTGTGCTTAAACTCTGACTTCACACTAGCAGCGAAAGGGCAGCATACTCAACCCTACACACGTCCTCCTTGTGCCAACGCCGGCTTGTCAGCGTTTCTTGAGTAACTTTGAACCAGCACAGCATGTTCACACTGGATCAGCACTTTGCATCCCAGGGTGCAGCGTTTTCAGTGAGCTATGAGGAGCCTTTCAGACACGCTGACTTGCCGTGGCTTCTCTCCCAGCAATGCTGTTCACACTGCTTCATGGACAGGCTTAAATCACAATAAAACTGAAGGTGTGGACACAAAGTAGAGCAGTCGCTGACAGAAAAATAAAGAGCATAATCTCATGATCTGAAAGTCCACTCAGAGAAGGCACAGCCAGTATTAAATACTCTTTGCTCAAGAAGTTCCCATTTATATTAGAAGATTTGGGTGAAAATCAGTTTTTCTGAAGTCAGCAGGAACTTTGCCAAGGTTGTCAGTGAGGCCTTAATTTTGCAGTCTAGCTTCGGAAATCTTGTTCTCTTTGTTAATGCTGGCATTTTGGCTGCAGAAAAGAGTCACTTCGGCTCTTTTCAGCCAATTTCTTTTCCTTACAGCTGCTGCTTAGCAAATGTACATCAGCCATTTTCCTGATCACACAGTCATTATAAATGGAGAAAAAATGATGAGCAGGACAAGTAAAGCTGCTGCTCCCGGGTTTCAGCTCCAGGCCAACGGCAGTAACTCTTCCCCCCCCATCCCACCCCCGCTTATAAACTTTATAAAGAAGCGATGATGCATTGTGCTAAGGACGCTGCATGCCACCAGCCCACCAAACACAGAGCAGGTCTGCTCTTGTGCACTCTGTTTTAGTAATTAAGTTTTTTTATCCACCATTCATTCAACAGGACTTAGGAATTAGACAAGGTAAGCGATATTAAGGAGATGGGTGAAATTTAGATTTTTCTTTCCTCAGAGACATACCATATCATATCATATATCATATCATACTATATCATATATAAGTACCTAGCATATTACATCTGGGTACAACATGCTAAAATAATCAAAAATATATCAATGGAATTTGACTGGGTTTCTTTTGACCAAGTATTCATCGTCAGAAACATAGCTAAAACCCAGACTTCCTGACCACAGCTCCAAGCTACCCAAAGCAAATCAGCTTTCTGCATCCTATTAACTCACCAGAGCTTTGTTTCCATACTGATTAAATGGCATTTACCCAGGAAACACACTCTAATTTCATTTGTGTACGTTGAGGTTTAAGGTCTGTTCAAGCAAATTCACTGGATCAGCTGGTTCTGCATAGCTGCCAGCATGAAACCCATGCTTGGGCAGGAATGGCACTGTCTCTCTCAGGGTGCAGACTTGCTCACTGGTGATCTCTCAGCAAGATCAAAGGAGTGGGTGCTTTCAATTATCAGCCATTAGTTGAGGGGAAACTGTTGTATTTCACAGTGATTTCATTATGTCCGACTTGCCTTTCATCCTCAAAGCCTGAGCTTGCACTTACAGAGTTGGCACAGAGGGCAACGAGGCTGTATCCATTAGTAAACAGTGCAAATGCAGGAGGAGCATATTCATATTCAGGGTGTTTTCTTCAGTCCAGCTTTATTCCTGTCCTGAGGGCTGAACACCCACCAGCAGCAGGAACACACGCTCCTCGTTCAGTCCACGTGAAAGGAGTACAGTCTGTGCAATTCAATACGATCCCTTGATGGCAACCAAGACCCTGGAGGTGGGGGCAAGCAGGAGATTCACTCAGAAGTGTACTTCTGAGCTGAACTAACGTGCTGGTATAGGTGCATTAATGATCTTTAGTCAATCCAAGTTTCAATTCCGGGACTTCCATCCACTGTCTCCATGTCCTTTATTAAATCACTGAGTCTCTTTGCCTCAGTTCCCCGTCCACAACACATTGTTAGATACTTCTGGGAGGTTATATTCATTAATGCTGCCAAGAGACATTGTGATAATGAGAGCTCAAAAGAAGAAGAAATATGTTTCATCCTCACATTGATGCAAAGGTTAACACACAAATTTGCTCCAATACCTAGTTTCTGATACCTAGTTCTTTAGTCCTGGCAATCTATCTATGAATAGCATTAAAGATGGGGAATCTTTTATATTTTTTCAATTTTGATCACAGTTTCTGAATCCTGAAAACTATAGCATGCTAGTTGAAGCTGTCAGTCTTCTGAAGCATTTCTGAAAAGCTCAGAAGCATTTTGAAGAGCCCTGCACAGCTACCGAGTTTCAGTCTTTGCATCAAGGCTTTGATGTTCTCCCGTTCTACTTACCACTTGTGATCACTGTTACGGACTGTGCAGTGGAGGTTTTGTACCCACAGCTGTTTCTCCAGCTTCCTCTGAGAGATAATTGGAGTGTGCACTTAACCACTAGCAAGAGCAGTTTTGGAGTTCGAAGTGTAGCCATTTCAGGTCAACATTTATCAGTTACAGCAGAACAAAGACCACAAGGACTCACACATAAGCTGCAGACATCTAAGGATTTTGAAAAGCTTTGAGAAGTTTTTGAGTTTTTTTGAGAAGCACCAGCAATGTGAGCTCGCATTCCAGAGTCCTGGGCTGCATCAAAAGAAGCGTGGCCAGCAGGTTGAGGAAGGTGATTCAGGTCCTCTGCTCTGCTCTCCTGAGACCTCACCTGGAGCACTCTGCCCAACTCCAGGGCCCCCAATGTAAGAAGGACACAGACCTGTTGGAGCGAGTCCAGAAGGGGGCCACAAAGTTGATCAGACGGCTGGAGCACTTCTCCTGTGAGGACAGACTGAGAAAGTTGGCGTTATTCATACTGGAGAAGAGAAGGGTCCGGGGAGGCCCTATAGCCCTTGCAGTACCTAAAGGGGGCCTACAGGACAGGGGATCAGGGAGTGTAGCGATAAGACAAGGGGTAATGGTTTTAAACTGGAAGAGGGGAGGTTTAGATTAGATCTCAGGAAGAAATCCTTTACAGCGAGGGTGGTGAGGCACTGGAACAGGTTGCCCAGGGAAGTTGTGGATGCCCCATCCCTGGAGGTGTTCAAGGCCAGGCTGGATGGGGCTTTGAAGCAATCTGGTCTAGTGGAAGATGACCATGGCAGGGAGGTTTGCAACTAGATGATCTTTAAGGACCCTTCCAACTCCAACCACGCTATGATTCCATAATAATAATGTGTTCCATACCTCCTCTCCATTTCTATCCTTCCTGCCTGTATACTCGCTGCCAGAAAACCAGATAGCTGCTCCCAAAGCTACTCCTGGTCCTTAACAGCAATAGACAGAAAAGTGTGAGATATGTACTACTTTCAGCCAAATCTGTGCATCAGCAAAAGGGGTGGGCTGGCATCTCGTTCTCAACTCTGTCTTCGTCAGCTATGAATCACATCGACTTCACTGTAGCTTTTGGAAGTATTTTGACTGTTATTACCTTATCTCACCTGGACTGTCTCATCCATTGTCCAAATCCCTGCATGATTGTGCATCTGTCTTCTTTTCCCCTTGTCCTTCTCTCCCTCCCACAGGTAATGCTAGTCAATTCACAAGGAAAACTATGTGTTGGAATTGCCACATGTAATTATCCATTGACTTATTCAGCTATGAACACCCTCTTCATTTAAAACATGTCATGGTGTCTGCATTTCAGTTTTTTGTTTTCCCTTAAAGGTAAGAAGAAGTAAGGGAAAAAGAAGTAACTAAACCACCCATATCAGTAAAAACCAATACAAGCCAATGCCAAGACATGAACAGGGGCAAAAATGGAAAATTAGTTATTCTTTCACCTGCGGAGCAACCCTCTTAGCAAAGTAGTGAGCATCAGGTGAAACGAAATAGTCCAAAACTCACCAAAGACCACTGAGAAAATTCTCATGACTTCCCAATGGACCAGACAGCATCTCAGATTTGGTAGGACAGAGAACAAAGTTGCTGCTTCCATCAATCCACCCTCCCAACTGCAGCAGTAGGTTTACTGTGAGGCAAGAGAGCGGAGAGACCTACAAATTTGTCCATACTGAGTTTCTCCTGCAAGCGGTATAAACACAGAGCACTTGGACCTTCACTTTTGAAGACAAAAAGGAGAAGTGTCTGCCCACAGTGTCCTAGCAGTGAGCTCAGAAACCTGGCTCCTGCCTGTGCCATCCCGTGTGCCACTGTCACGTCGGGGATGCGGCTGGGCAGCCCAACGCTTTCCTTTCTCAAGATGCAGGTTTGGAAGGTGGGCATCACTAGATGCTCTGCTCCTGGAGCAGGGAAGGAGAAGTTGTTTGCCAGGGCAACAACTGGAGCAGTTTGAGATATGAAGAGCCTGTGTGCATTTCACATTGTCCAGGAGCAGAGATCTTGCCAGCAGCATCTCTCTCAGCTATTCTCATGCACCAAAATGGCTGCACACCGAGCAGTTTGGATCCAGCCTTCTCCTCCACGCAATGAAAGAGGCTGCAGGACACAGCTCTGGCACAGATGGGAAGGGGGGCAGGTAACAAATTACATGTGTGCATCCTGGAGGTGGCATTCAGGATACTGCGGCAGGTTCCTCCAGGCACAATAGGTGTTTAAGGTCTCACCATAGCCTGTGGACAGCCAGCCCCTGAGGTAATATATCCTAAAATAGACACTGTCCCACTGCTCAGCTGAATTGTTCTTCAGGCGGCACCATGTACATTGGCTGGAGTCCCACTGACCGTACCAGGACCTAGATATCCCTGCACATGTAGGGTCCTGCACTACTGAAGACTGAAACCCAGCCCAGGTGTCAGGGTGCCCATACTCAGCCTGTAAATGACTTCTCTGGGCTGGCCTCACCCTGTCGTGTATCTGCTGCTGTTGATGGATGAGACTGGCAGAGTCTCCAGGCCCAGGTTCACTAGCTAATGCCTCATCCCTCAGCGAAATGAATATGAGGACAAAGACTTGGCACAGACAACCAAAGGGTAATATTCCTTTACGTGAATCTGATTTCTGGACTAAAAGCACCTTTTAGCCTTCTGCATTTTATGGTAGCAATTTATTTTTCTCTGTATAGCTCACACAAGTGGTAGGCTCTTCAAAACTATTATCAGCAAAGTGCCTTTCTCTTAACACATTAAAATCCTTCCATTTCTAAGCCTTGCCTCTTTTATAATTTAATGGTGTCCACATCAGCGCTTGCAAACAGAAGCAGAACAGAAACACAAGCTGACAGTCACCACACAGAAACATTTAACTAATGTTTCACCTTAAAAAAGGTGACAGGAGAAATCACCACCATGACCTAGGCAAAGCCCAAAGCAGAATAGTCACACAGACGCCACCATTAGTTTGGAGTCCAGCTATGGACATCTGTGCTGCTGGACCGAGTGCCTAAGCTCAGCCATTCCCACATGTGTTTCCAGGGAAAGGAGACACTCACACCCACAAACGGTAGTCACAGCAAAAGGAGAGTAAAGCTGCTTAAATCACAGCTGGCTGATATGGGTTTACTGCAGAAACAGGGTTATCTAATGGACTTGGTGACGTCAAACCAGAGCAGCAATGTGTACTTACATGTCTGTGTAGTTCTCCTATAGCCAAGCCCTTGGTGTCAGTGGTTGAACATGGTTATGTGGCCAGACAATGCTCAGGATAATAATCTAGAAATGAGGAGAGGATGTGGCCAGTATGGGCTACAGACATCAGTGTAACTTTTGATCCCACAATGGAAAATAACAGAAACAATGGATGGGTTTGTTTTTTTTTCCCCTCATGCTTATTTCATTGCCATTTTTTCACCTGAAGATCTGGGTTCCTTGTGAAAAAATTAATGCACCTGTGACAACAGCCCTGGCACTCTGAAGTCTGCCTAAAAGTCTTTATTTGCCTTCATTTCCTCTGCCTTCTCGCTTCTCACCTCTCATGTGACTGCTGATCGAGGGGAGGTACCCATGACATGAGTCAGGCCGAACTCCTGAGAGCGAGCTATGATTGTGGTGGGACATGGAGATTTCAGACCTGAAAGTTGCCACTCAAGCAACTTGAGTGTGAGCAGGCTGTTACTGCAGGCCAGGACACGGGATGTTTTCCAGGACCCAAGGACCATCCAGTTCTGGAAGACCCGCCAAACACCCTTTGTCTTTGCGAAGCTTTCAATACTCACATCGCAACCAGTAGTCAACTTTTGAAGTCTTCCCTATCATTCCTGTGATTATTTGGTAGCTTCCACGAGGGCAAACTTTAACTTCTCATCACAAAAGCTGAAGTTTAAAAAAGCTGCTGAGCTGCTTTACCCTTGAACAAATCCAGGAAAAATTATAATAGCCATTTATTATAATTCTCATGTGAGGGCCAATGCACCCGCGGCATTGTAACCTCATTTACTGACTCAGAGCATGAATAACTCAACCTTTTCACGCAAAATTTGTAAGTTTGAATCCTTCTTGAGCTTCCTACATACAGAATGTTCACCAAGACTTTAATCTAAGCTATACTCATCTGCACTTTTTATTACTACCTTCAGTTTCAAATTAGGATGGTCTTCAAGAATTGATCTGCCTTGCGAAGTCATCACAGCTCATAATCTCAAAACAAATCTTTTGAACAGTAAGAGAAGTTGCTGCCATTGGTCCATGAGTATCTGTCCTAGGGGAAATATGTTTTCATGTTGCAGCAGCAGCATAATCCAGTCTCTCTCAATTTTAAAAATGAAAAAAAAAAAAAAAATGGTTTTGCAAGTATTCTCATAGCTGAAAACTGGCAAGTAAAGCTAAACACAACTCCCTCTCTCACTGAGGATCTAAGTAGCACCAGCTGCAAAGTCCTTCTCCCATTCGAGTCAAAGAGCCCATTGCCTTAAGCGAGGGCAGCATTTCACCCTGCATTATTCTAACAGTTGTTAAACCATTAAATGCTCTCTCACACACTCTTAGTGTGTCTCTCTCTGCATCTTTAAATCTACACATGCACAAACAAACATGCTTTTTTATGCTCTCCCACAGCACCCTTTTAACTTCTTTTTTCAGTGTAAGAGGGTAAAGTCTCAGAAAATGTCATTATTTCAGGTCCTGCACTGTAGTACTTCTTATCAAAAGAACCTACCTTGGGAAATTAATATTATATTATGTATAATATAAGAAGATGTTTTGTGCTGCCAAGAATTTAAAAATACAATTGGTAATCTAAATGGTCATTTCAGATGAATTTTATCATTTTATCATGATGAATTTTATCATTTCTCCTGCATCTCGTCTTCCATCTATAATTCTTTCATGTACAGATGGAAAAACCACAAAAAGTGTAAGAGGGGTTTTAAACATCTCCTTTCCTTAGCATCCATCTCTACTCTAAATGTCACCTGCAACATATGTTTACAACCTAATGACAACACTGTTCCCAGTGGAAAGTCCAGATGTTGAGGTAAACCCCCTTCAGGTTTCACAGCAGACGTGTTGCTGCCCTCTTGGATCTGTTCCCAGCTGACAGCCATAGGAAGGGGAAGGAGAGGGAGATGCCGGCAGTTGTCCCAGGAGAAGCAGCTTCTGGGTTCTCCAGAGCACACAGAATCGAGTCAGCATGTGATACCATTTCTACCCAAACGTTAGAAGGCGTCTCAAGCTGAGCGCCCTTAGACTTTACACCTCCCAAGGTGTGGTGTGAAGCTCACAAAACGCAGCCCTGAGGGACACTGGGAGGTTGCTTAGTCCTTCCAGCTGCTGTGAGCAGTTGGACTCATCCATAAGAAAAGTAAGCCTTATTGACAAAATTCATATTGAGGTTTGGACAAAGTCTGTCTGGAGATCAAAAAGGTGGTCCTCAGGCTTTGCGTTTCAGTGTGCTTGCTCACAGAGCAGAAACCAAATCTTGTGTCGTAAAGAAATCCACGGGCAGAAGTGTGTGAAGCGCTGTTCCTCTGTCAGTCAGACACAGGCTGTAGTGCCAGATACCTGCTAGGGATGGATCAGCAATAAGCATTATTGGCATTGAGGGAAAAAGTCAAAATTACTATTGGTGCCCCTACTTATTCTTCCCCTTTCTTCCCAGAAGAAGCATTATTGAAATTGCCTGGCGTGTACCACGGGGCGATCGCTTCCAGCTGCTTGCTTAGGAGCCTTGGACATTGTATTTCAGCAGAAAGCTGTAGTCGATATGGCCAGCACTGCACTGCCTTAGCCATCTCCGTTTGCAAGTTCAGCACAATAATCTGCTTAATTTTGACGTGAGCGAGCTGTGGGCTCGGTAACGTCGCGGTGGCACTGTGGAACCTGAACAGCCTGGGAAATAATCTCTTTGCCTCTCAAAAACTTTGCTTTGATATCAGTTTGGTTTCCTTCCGGATTGTAATAGCAAAAAAGACTGTGGGGAGATTTCTTTTCAGCTGGTGAGCAATCCCACAATCGCCAACAAGATGAGCTGCTGACGCAGGGTCCAATTCCCCAGGCCCCTCTCTTACATATTATTGTATCCAGGCTCATAATCTGATTTTATGCGTGTAACCCTGTCCACCCCTCTGACGGGAAATGCAGAGAGATAGCCTTTAAATTGCACTCGCATTAAAGTGTGCGTGAGACCAGGCAAGGTGGGATCAGCCCCCGGTCTTTTGTTGGCGATGATGCTCCAGCTGAGCTGTCCTCAGGGTGGAACAGGGGGACACGCTCAGTGGCAAAGAGCCTTCCTTCACCCTATGTGAAAACAACACATGGTTTGGTGCAGTTTAGAAACAGGCTGGTCAGGTTTGGCTACCAGTTGACCTTTGCATTCTTTAAGCTTTTTTTTTCCACCGAGATATCAAAGTGATATTACTGATCTCTGCATACTTAAACACAAACTACATGAAACACCTCCTTTATGTCTTCCACTGGCAACTAAATGCTCTCAGAAGGAGTACATGAGAAAAAAAAATAAAAATTATGTAGGTTAAAATATAATTAGTAGTTATATTTATCACCAGGCTAATTGTGAGTGGAAGGAAACGAGGTGCCAGACTGCAGGCAGACATGGCCACTTTCTGGGAGGCCCAAAGCAGGTCCCAATCTGTTGCTCCAGACTGTTTTGCCACTGAGCACCACAGCAAGATGTGAAAAAAGACACACAGTTAAGCAATTGGAATCTGAAAAAAATTGTTGAAAGGGTACACAGTTTCTTGCCACACAATTGTTCCTGAAAAAAAAAAATCAATGGGATTTTTTACTCCCACTCCTTCGGTCTCTGTTGAAAAACTCAGCCGACGTATGTTAAAACGAAACCAAAAAAAAAATTTTTGCCCAAGTTTTCTATCAGATATTCATTAACAAATGTATAAATCTGCTTTAAAACTGATTGTTTCAGTTTTAGAAACCAAAATCTTTTTTTCTGTACATCAGGAAGCATTTTTGGGTTGTTTTTTCCACTGAACTGTGTTTGCATCCTCTTTGCTGAAAGCCAAAACTTTGCAATGAGAAGCAAGTTTAGTTGCAAATATATTGGTTACCTCTAGTAAATCTGTTGTCTCATACCAGGGTTTGGCCTGTGGGGAGCCAGGAGTGTTTGATACAACTACCTAAGCAAGTAAAAGGTAGTATTGGAAAAAGCAATGTATTTAGAGGACTGAAAACCAAAGTCCCAGGTACTAAACTTTTCAACATTTTCTTTTTAATTTTTTTTTTTAATGTTACATGTTTTAGGAAGAAGTAACAGGATCCCAAGAGTTAGCCTGCAGAAAGCCTCAGCCTGGCAGCAGGTGGGGAGGAAAAACTGGGGTTTGGGGCACACAATGTTTCCAGGGCCAGGATGAGGAAAAGAAAACACTGTTTTTCCCTCATCAGTGCAAGACATTTGATCTGAAAACCACTGAAGTACAAAGAAACTTGCAGCTCCCCTTTCTCTTGGCTTACTTTTCAGGTGAAACTATACTTTCCCTGAGTGTCATGAATGCTGCACTGCAAAAACCTATTAATAAATAATAGCTTAAGTATGTATACAAGATCATTATTTAATCCTTCAGTAATCTTTTGTCATGCATAATTTATTAAATGTTTTATTTATTGCTCATATTTATTAAAAATTGATTCTATTTCTTCTACCTAATGTCAATTTCCAGATGCAATAAATTATTAATATTTAATAAATTAAAAGATGGAAGCAAAGAAATATAAAATAAGAAGTGCTCACCCCATGTCTTTCCTGTTCTGCACGGACATGTCTCACTACATGTTAAGCGATCCCATACTTTCTGCACAGGCTGGGGCTGCACTTTAATTTACAATTTGGAGAGTACTGACAATAGAAAGTATGAATTTCCAGAGTTGAACTTCATCATCCTCTTTCCCCAGGAAGCCTGTGGTGTTGGCTTCAAGCTGAGGAGAGGTTCTGAAACTGAGCACTCATCTTGGAGCCATCAGACTCTGCTTTCAAGATGTTTTCTACCACCCCAAAGAGTTAGAAACAACAGATAAAAAATAAACACAGAATAAATGATATGGCTCTGGGATTGAAAGCTTCAAAAATCCCTGAAGATATGTTGCAACACGCTATAAAATGATTCAAGACATTGGTTCAGAATTCTTCCCAGCATCCACACATGGAGCAATAACAGCCTTAGACTTGAACCCAGCACTATTGGGGGCTGGGGACACCCAGCAGGTCTCAAGGACCATCCTGTTTTGGGGCAGTCTCCCTTGCATAACTGTCTTAGATCCAGCTCAGACTCCTCTTTAGCTTTTACCTGTTCACCCAGCCATTAAACTGGGGGCACATCAGTCCTTGCTCTGTGCTCCGGGGTGACTCAGCTGGAGGGAGAAGCACCTGGTGCACCCTGTGCCTGGGGTAACCAAGAAGTCCAGCTGCAAGATTAGAAAAGTCTTCACCAGCTCTGAGGTCTCTGGACATGCCTGCAGTACAAAACAAAGCTAGAACGTTGACAAATTGGAAGCAATTAAAAACAAAAATCAAACAATAATGACTTGGGTGTCTGGAAGGAGTTGAGGGATTATTAAAGCAATTAAATCTGGATAACTTGGCTAAGAGATAACGGAAGAGAAGAGAAGCACTTCCATAAACTTGAAAGGCTTAATCCCCATCTGGGCAGTGAAGGCATGTGCAGAGGTTGAACCAGGTCAGAAATGATGCTGGGAGAGGTCGGCAGCATGAGCAAGGGGACTGTAAACCCCAGCCGAGGCTGCGAAACCCAAAACTCTCACACCAGAGAAAGTGAACTGGAGGTGAGACTATCTGGGCAGGGGGAATGGATGAAACGGCAGCTCTACCCTCCTCTGTAAAGCAGATGAACAAAACAGCAGGTCACATCTCAGGACAGGGTGCAAGGCAGGGAAGGAGAGAATCGTAACCAGCGAGTGCTGGCCCTCCTGTTACCACCCAGCTGGTGTTATTCACCTCACCGACCTGTTGTCATTTCAGCCCCAAGAGTTTAAACGATGTTGAAGTTGACAGTGGCTCTTTCCAAGTCTGATGCTTCCCCCCATCCCTATTATAGAATCATAGAATGATATGGGGTTGGAAGGGACCTCTGGAGATCATCTAGTTCAACCCCCCCACCAGAGCGGGTCTACCTAGAGCATGTTGCACAGGAACATGTCCAGGCGGGTTTTGAATGTCTCCAGAGAAGGAGACTCCACCACCTCTCTGGGCAGCCTGTTCCAGTGCTCTACC
>JAOQGH010000023.1:100298256-100323152 GCA_025769975.1 Gallinago jamesoni | reverse complement strand
ACAGTGTCAAATGCTTTGCATAAGTCCAGGTAGATGATATCTGTTGCTCTGCCCTTGTCTACCAAGTCTGTGGCAGTTTCATAAAAGGCCACCAAATTTGTCAGGCACGATTTGCCCTTGGTGAAGCCATGTTGGCTGTTTCCTCAGCGACTGAGCATTAAATCTTAACCAACATCCTGCTGAAACAATGGAAATACTTTTCAGCATTTTGTGCCCTTGCCGACCACTCTCCCTCTCTGCCCAGGACATCCAGCTGGCACAGCCAGGAGCACGCAGAAAATTCAGCTTTGTGGTTTGTGGGAGGTGGAGGAGTGGGGTCAGGATGGGACAGAGCATTTCAAAGTAGCTGCAGGCTGACACAGCCGTCCTCTCTGTGCACCTGCCGATACGTCCATGTATGTTCAGGATGTTTCCACTCTGAAGTGAAAGTCTGCTGAACGGGACCCATGCATTTCATCAGCCATCCCTACAGCCTCAAGGCTTTGCAGGCTGCATACCCCTAAATGACATTGAGATATTAGTAATTGTTTTGGAATATATGAAAAATATGTAACCCTCTTTTATGTGACTTTCTGGCAAAGAAGGCAGATCTCTGCTTCTTCCATATACTTCCATTTTGTATTGCTGCACAAGAGGGGATCCAGCCATTTGGAATTGGATATAACCAAATAAAATAACTAAGGCAGTAATCTTATTACTGAGGTACACTACTAACATTTCCCTTTCACCAGCAGTTCACATACACCTGGGGAATGATGCAGTTTTTTAGGTAATTTACTACTAACCAATAAAAATACCAAACCAGGAAGAATCAAGTCCACTCGAGCCAATTCATTCTCATATCTGGACAGAAAGCATTTGAGTAAAATGGAGAAAGCTGTCCTCAGCTTTTCAGAAAACTGGTTTGGAAGGGAATTCAGAGGACTGTCCAGCCTATCCCAAACCCCTAAGCTCTACCACTGGCCAAAGTTAGAAAAATTCCATGGTTAGAATCAAACTAAGTTTCATGCATCAACAAAATGGTCCAAACAACTGGGACTGACCAATATTTTATCTTACAATATTTTTTTTTTCTGATTGGAGGTTTTCGGCTGCCAGCGTGAGTGTAAATTCTCTTCACTTCAGGCAGGTAAATCTTTCCTTGCAACAGGGCCATGAAAAACAGGTCCACTGTGAGTCATTTTATCTCAGGCAAATTTTCATAATTGGACTGCATGGAACAGACTCCTCTTGTTATTGGTGTGATATCAGATAATAAAATAAATAATTTGCCACTTTTGTAAGCAGAAGGGAAGCAAAACAGATTTATAGCACTGGGATTTGGAAATGCTTGTTACTTGCTTGTTTTCCGTTTCGTGTCTTCTCCAGAGGTTAAACAAAAACATCACTAAGTATCTGTCTGCAAAGAGGTACAGGGGAAACAACAGTATGTATAAAATTGAGACTTCAGAGGGGAATTTCAATCAGCATATTATCAGGATATTCTGACAAAGTTTAAAATCTCCAGAGATACAAATAGTTACTAGAACTCACACAGCTGTTTGATGCTGATCTGTGATTGCTCTTACCAGACAAAAAGCAAGAAAGTGAAAAAAAAGGATGAACAATTTTAGAGGAAATTAAGGAACATGAAGAAAAGGAAGGAAAGAAGAGGAAGGTGTGACAAGTAGAGAAAAGCATAATAAGTGGGAACGGTGGGAAGCTAAAAGCAAATGCCTTAAAATGAGAAAGAAGGCATATACATTTCATGCTGAGAGAGATGAAACCTGAGAGCACATTACTGTAAATTCTCCATTTTGTGATGTCCTTTCTAAAATGGTGTGTCTTAGTCAAACACAGGTGTGATGTGGGTTCAGAATGGGAGTAATAGATTCAACTTTAGTACATGGTCAAAAGGGATATGGAAATAAAAGTAAGCAAATAAGCATAAGCTTGAACATACAGAGTCCCCTCCATCTGCAGAGCCTTAACAAAGCAGAGTCCCTCAAAGAAAAGGACAAAATGCAGAGGGAGAGGAAAGCAGAGCTGTCTGTAGAATAGATATAGGGTCAGTTGCAAGCACCTATGAAGGGGGCTGCCCCACCAAGCAGATGTCAAAACAGAGTGGAACCCAACCTTAGGCTTGGGGAGATCCATCTGCTCCCAGATGCGAGGCTATTGGGAGCACCCCAAGTGCTGCAAGGCACACAGCAACACCCAAGAAAGGCTCCTTGCAGAAAATAATGATGGTCACAAAGAGCCTGAAAGCAGGAATTCTTTCCAAGCTATGCTGTTACCAAGGGAAGCAACCTCCATGGCTGCCCAAGCCTTGCATTGGAGATCTGAGGCCACCCATAGCTCCACCTATTCCCCAGGGACTTGAACGTCTACATCGATGCACAGACCAACCCTGGGTGTCTTGGGGAGCTCTCTGCTCACTGCAAGCTCTGCTCTCTCTCCCCTCCTCCGGCATTTTCTGTGCTGCAAGGAGACCACACATCAGGGCAGAAGTTCAGGCCCTATTTTTTGTCACCACCTGGAGGATGTTGTTTCTTTCCCTGTGCTCTATAGGATGCATAGGCAAAATCATACCCCTTGCCCAGGTGTCAGTAGTTGGATGTTTAAGGTAGATGGTGCAATACCCCTCCGATTGTCACTTGCCTGCTCTGCTGCTCCCCCAATGGTCCACTCAAGACATATTAAAGTCACTAACTCAGTGGACTTGCTTTGTACAAATTCAATTTAGAAGTTTCTCATTAGTTCAGAGACATGAAATAGTGAACTGAAGGTTTCAAAACTGTTAAGTACGAATATGAGAAAGATACTTGCTTATGCCTCACTTGACTTCATCTTATCTCCCATGCTACTTGACACCTATTTTTGAGTAGTATATATTGGTATAGAATTAAATGGTAAAATCTAATGAAATGGGAAAATTTCTTCTTCCATGAAATCCTTGAGCACTGTGTAAACCATGGAGAGAACAAAAATACTGTATTGAATAGCCCCTAAATTAAACACACTGAAGAAAAGAAAAAATAAAGTCAAGACATCTTACTCAGGAAAAGCAATTTTAGAAAATCTTGGGGTTTAGAAAGTCCCCTAAAATGCATGTTATATTTTAGATATAAGGAAGAACTATTATCAAAGAAATCATCATTCAAACATATCTGAAATGTTACAAGCTCCAGGAGGAAATCAGAAAAGAGGAAAAAATCAGGAAAAACAGTTACTGAGGCTGAATTTTTAAAACACATGACAGTTTCAGCCTTTTCATTGAGTCTGGATTTAAGAACTTTAAACAAGAAATAAGAAAAAATACCAAGAGCACAATCTACTTGGAAGCTACACATAAAACAGAAACGTATTTGAAAAAGTTTGGCATTCAGAAGCATTAAAATTATTCAGTTACTGCCATCACTCACTGAGAAACATGACGTTCCATCACATGAGTCATCTCTGCAAGGAAATGGGCACAAAATGTACCGTGAAACACACTGAGAAGCCACAAATACAGGATCCAAAGTGAGAGGGAGAGTTTCTGATGTGTGACAACAGTGTGACAATGGCAAATACCAACTGCGATAGTGCCTTTAACTTGGTACGTGGTAAGGGCCACAGTGAGGAGATGCTGCTGACACGTCTCCATAGGACACCCATTCCAGGTGGGAAGGAGGAGACATAGGGACACTGTTGTCAGCATCTCTTGGATAAATGCACTCTGTAAACCCAATTGCAGTAGCAGGACCCTTATATTGTAGCTTAACTTATTTGAAAAAAAGGTCTCGTTCTGGTGCCCACCAGCTCATGGCAGAGAAGGGCACTTATGTACCTCATTTAGGGGCATTTTAGATCCCCCTACAAAGATGTAACTGTCTGCAGAGGGTGTTGGGCGAGGGCATACCAAGACCTCAACATCAACGTAAAGGCAAGTCGACTGTCTGGATAAAATTGTTGCTGGACACATTGGTACCTGGAGACCAGGCAAGGCAGCTCACACCAATGTCGTGGTTTCTTCACAGAGGTGTTCCCCAGTCTGTCTGTCCAGGTCTGCATAAATCATCCCTCTGCTCAGGTGGGTGTAAATCTATCTTTTCCACCTGGTGTGGAGCCCCCAACCCTCCTGGCATGCTGTCCACTGCACATAAGGATCTTCTAGCCTCACTCATTGCCAGGCTGGGAACATGAAACTTCTCCATCTGAAGCTCTTGTTTCTGGACCTCACCAGAAGCAGCACACTCAAAACTGCACCTACTGATCCCAATTGACAGCTGATCCTCATTTGGTGGCCCTTTTTTCCTGGTATGTCTCAACTAATGCCCTTAACCCTTCATAGCCCAGGGTCCCCAAACACAGAACTCCTCTAGGAGAACAACAGGCCAAAGACTTCCTACAGCACTAAGTACACCCAGCTTACCCCATGTAATCTTCCATCGCTGGTGCAGCTGCATCCACTGAGGTGTGGTTACATGGCACTATTCATTGCAATTCATGACCCCTTCCTGTCACTGTGCATCACATGCCCTTTGTTGCAGACAGCTGTTATTTATTCTAAGACTGTCTTGAAGTCTTCCTCAGAAAAATCCTCCACAATTTCAAAAGCTGTGATTTTCTTTATACCTTTTTTTTTTTTTCATAATCAGACTGGGAAATTGGTGGGGATTTTTTTTTCCCCTCCACTTTTAGAAGCCATGATCGTGTTTGGCTTGCAAACAAAGCAGTTGAATAATCTTACAGTTAACCTCTTCCCTTAAGGGAACATTTTTCACTTGTTCACTTTAAGGACTTTGCAATGAAAGTCCTTGATTAGATAAAGAACATGTGTTAATTAGTATTTAATTATGAACTTCCTCTGCTGATCTTTCCTTTGGAAGTATTAAAAAACTTAGCTAACCTCTTACCAACTTTGTGGTCATTTGAAAAAATTGGCCTGCTTCATAATGACACAGGGAAGAGCACTGCAAAACTTGATTGTAAACCTTATCCAGAGACAATACAGCCCCTGCGAAAGTAGCATCTGTATGAAAAGCATCCAGGCAAAAGCAGGTTGGTTTGGTTTGGCATCTTCAGTTTAAACAGGTCTTAAACAGACAATTTGTACAAGAGTCTAGAAAACAGCAAAATTGGAGGAAAGGAACAAGCTCCGGCTGAACAGCTCATTACGGTGGAAAACGATCACATTCAGTCCTGCAGGTGGAAGTTTACCTCCATCACCCCACAACAAAACCCCCAATTAGTACAAGTGACATACTACCTGTGATCATTGTGGCTTTTGATCCCCCAGCATGAAAGAACCATATACATTTACAAAAGAAAGTCAAGAAGTAGCCAATAAGGGGGTTTGCCTCAAATTTACCAATCAAATGCCCAAAGGCATGGATGTGAGAGAAGAGGCCACTTGCCTTGTCAGAGGAAGGGAGCAGCCAGCCTAGCCACAGAAACGGCTTGAAGAAGCATGGAGAGGTAAACCATATCCAGCTCTCTCGTGTCCTGGGCAAGTTCTCTCAAAAGCCAGACATGGTTCGGCAGGGGGTGTATTTACATGTCCCTTCCTCTGATCTCCCAACAGCTGATCATGGGGGAAAGTTATGGATTTCCTAACTACAAAGGACACATCTGGAATTTGATTCCTTGTGGGTAACAACAGTGAGATCAAGAGCTGAGCTCTTTTTTGAGTCATTCATCAGCTCAGATGAGAGTTGTCACAGAGTCTGTGCTCCTTATCAATTCTCCAACTATAGCAGTAGAGATATGTCAGACCCACTATTTTCATTAATTAAAACTTTCTGCATAATTTGACAAACTGCAAGAAAGTTCTAGATATAACTGAACATTAATTAATCTTCTTGCATTCTTGTAAACCTCCAGTGCAAAGTAGGATATACTGGAAAACACAAAAGGAGAATGATTGTCTTTCGTTCAAGATACCCACTGAGACCCTGCCTCTGTCTTTCCCTGAGCTCAAACCCAGGCCACTTCCTGGTCTCTGAAGCACCAGAGACCTCTAAAGCTTCTATCTGGAGCATCAGCTATACATCCTCCAATTTTAGATCAAAACTATTAGCTGGAGCATAGTCAGGGAACAAAGTAAGCCTTTAAGATAGATCCAGGTCCTCATCATTTTTAGATATCCTACTAGTGGATGAGGGGCATGTGGGTTTATGGCCTTTTGGGGGAAAAAGGGTGGAGCATTGAAATCCAGGAGGTCCTGTGTCTCATGAGGAGGAAGGTAGCAGCAAGCTGGCATTGCCAGATGTGAAGCTGTGGGAACATGTCTCCTGATGGCATCCCACATGGGAGCCACCGACCCTCCCTGAGGCTGTCCCCAGCACAAATCAGGGTCTGCTCAGACCTGCTGGTTGATCTGTTCTTAGGCATTCTCCCCATCCCATTTTGGTCAAATTACTCTGTGTTAGACCAAACAGCCTAAATAGTGAGACCTGGGATTCAATAGCCCAAGCTCCAACAGAGAGGAAAACTGTAGGGCAGCTCAGGCTCCTATGGTCCAAGTCTGCACATGCCTGCTTCTCCCTTTGCCCTGTAGAGTCTGAGGTGGCTGCACTCCTGAGATGGACAGCTTAGGAGGAGGTGAACAAGATGAAGGTGAGCATAAGAATTTGCCAGGTTATTAGGTTCAGCTACACACATATCCAAACCCATTTTGGAGGGACTGGAAACACAGAAGAGGAAATTGGTTGCAAGCAGCTGGCCAGGGTAACTTCTTCAACTGGAACAGCCTCCAGGAAAGGGGATGAGTAAACCATCCTCAACAAGCGTCTGAAAGAGAAGCAGCTATTGGAGACATCCCACTTGAGCAGAGAGAGGGGCCCTGCAATGGAGTCTGGAGATAAAGGAGAGGAATGTGAGCAGCTCCGGTGCACCAGCAGTCCATGGGGAATCTTTCCAAGGCCACATAGTAGATGGGCACTCAAGAGCCACATGGGGCACCTGTGAGCCTAGACCCTAAGTACTTGTACTTCACTGGTGTCCCAGGCTGAGTTAGCCCATTTGTTCTGCAAGCAGCTGGTGGGTGAGGTGCTAAGAGATGCTAGGCACCCATTGCAGTCAGTGGATATAGAGCGTGTGTGGTCAATAGAGCCCTGAGAATCACACAGCCCATCCCAGGGTAGACACATGTTTTATCAACCGAATTGCAGCCTTAAGTCCACCACAGGCTTCGCTCTTTCCGTTAGAACCACTAAATCATAAAACACCCCAACCTGGAGGGACCTACTCTGGCTTCCTGCTCAGAGCAGGGACAGCTATAACAAGTTGATAGTCGAGGGTCTCGTCAGTTGACTGTTGAAGTTGAGGATCTGCAGCCTCTGCAGGCAGCTACTTTCTATTATGGTACCTTAGACATGTAAGCATTGGTGTCTGGTGCCAATGAGGTGGCAGATCTGACTTAGGACCTGTGGAAGACCAATGCCCAACTGGACAGGCAGCTGGAGGCCAGCCAGAATATCCCAGGGCATCTTAGCTACCAGTATGTTCAGGTGGCTGAATAAAACTACGGGTGTCCAAACATAGATCCAATCTCTCATATGGTGAGAAATGGTATTAGAAACTGGCACCATAGTGGGGTTAAACAATTCCACCAAGACTGGTCTTCCTCATGTCCTCCTGAACCTGCCAGACTCTCTTTGTGGAGCTCTGCTGAGTTCAGTGTTTGGATTTTCCAAATAAGGCTCTGTGAACCCAGCGTAACTGTGACTCTTGCAAGATAATCAGATTCCAGCAATTAAAAAAAAAAGTAAAATAATTATGGGCTTACAAAAATCAAGATACGTTCTCTACTTCATTCTTTAGCTACCTGCTCATTGTCCCAGACTAGACAAGGATTAAAGACTGTAAAACACAAACAACCCTGAAATCCCATGACATGGACAGCTAAGGAGCTGTGCTGCTTCCCCTGCCTTGTGGCTCGAGAACTCTTCACCATCATCTTATGCACTTCCACCAAACATTGTTTTTCTAGGAAGGAGCACTTTCAGACCTCAATGGGAGTGGAACTAACTGCATTTCAAAATGGTTCACAAGACCATGTCAAAAGCTTTGCTGGTGACCTAAGACCAGTTCTGTACTCCTGTAGAGAAATATATAACTGCGGTGAAATTCGCACATGGTGATTTAGGCCAGTATGAGAGAAAGCCTATTCTTGGCCATCAATATGGGACAATCAGCTAAAATCAGTGGGAATTGTGCTTGAGTACTGCAGTGCGGGGATGAAAAATTACAGGCATGGTAGAAATCTATAATGTATTTACCATGAGGAAGCTGAAGGCACAACTCCAATCCTACTCACCATTCTTTTTTATAAAAGTGCATCTGTATTTGCTTTTCATAAACCTGTTATGCAAAGAGTACTAAGATCTTTGAGTCATGTGAGGAGAGTCCAACTCCTCTAGGACCTCTGGCAACTCAGATACTTTGCATAACTTTTAACACAAATGCATAACTAAAGAGGGAAAGGAATACCAGGTGTTAATGGGTGTAACTCCATTAATTTCAATAAATTACAGTGCTAACTCCAGGCCTCAACTGAACCCACTATATTTTTCAGTGGATTAGGTGCAGAAAATAAACAAGCCTTTTTGTACAGCTTTCAGGAAGATAAAGTATCCAGGTTCTGGCTTTCCAGAGCTATTTGCTCCCAGACAAAAGAGAGTAAAAATGAGACATTTCAGTCTAAGAAAGCAGCAGCAAACTGAAAAGGGAGTTCAGAATGGAAACACTTGGAAAATCTTCTTTGTCCAACAACTCATGCTCTAGGTATAATATTCTGGCCCTGAAACTAAAGCTGAAGGAGATTTTATTACAAATGCAGCTGCATTTATAATTAGACAGTGAAAAGTAGTAGGAAAAAATAGCATAGGAACAATTTTGTATGGGGACTGCGTGACCTAATAGCTGCTTTTCAACTCTAATATCAGTGATTTTGTGCTCTAGTTTCCTTCATCAACTGACTGGGGACTGTTTTTCAAGTCATTAGGAAGCTAGAAACATACCAATTTTATTGCAGAATCACAGAGAAATGGCACAGATAAGAAAAAAGATGGAGGTTTTACTCTTACCTAAGCTGGTTGTGCACTATTTAAACCTGATTGATGCAGTGGCCATGTCTGGTTTGCTACTGCTAGCCGGGGGAGAGGAATCAGACCCCGTATGACATTTCCAGAGAGCAAGTTACAGACGAAACTTGTAGAAGTGGCAGCTCTTTGTGTTTCCATAGCAACCCAAGCTGCAGTTATCAGTAATTAAAATTAACTCCATAGTTTTATTAGAATGCTAGGAGTTGCCTTCTCAGATGATGGAGACAAAGCAGAAGCCACCATATCTGCAGGAATAATAGACTTCTGTATGCAGCTCAGTCACTCCTACAGCAGCGTTCAGCTCCATTGCATCCTAGCCCTTCGCCATTTGCAGCACCATTTCGGCATCAACTTGGCCAGCAGTGGGAAATGTCGTCTAGATTTTAACCCAACTCCCACAGCAAGCCCAGAGCTTTACAGAGCTTACAGGAGTGCTGACACGTGGTTCTCCTGCCTGGGCTGTCCCAGAGAAGTCCTCCTCTCTCCACAGCCTGCTGCCTGCTGCAGGTGAGAAGGGTGAGAGAACCTTTCTCCAGGTCAGGTTCACCTAGAGCCCATCGGCCACTGAGGTAAGGGCTGGTGAGAAGGTGCATCCTCTGAGTCCCTGGACAGAAAAAGCCATTAAGATGTTCTTGCTAGGCTCTGACATGACTTGAGGGTGGGTCCTTTCATTCCCAGTGAGCTGGGACCCCTGAGTTGCAATCCCCAAAACAATCATCTCTACCGCAGATCACATAGCGTGGGGAGGGAGGGGGTCCAGACTGCAGCAAGTGGTGCTGGTGTTGGAGGAGGGGAAAATCACAGCCCTTCAACCCTCCCCAGCCATAACCTCCTACAGAAAGGTCCCTGGCAAGGTGCTTATCATAAGGAATACATCTACATCTTAAGCAAAGAGAACAGGGGAGAAAGTCCAGCACTAAGCCCCTGACCAACCAGTGATGCTTCAGCCAGATAATTTCTGGCTCTGTCCTGGACCTTCCCCACCAGCTGTCTGCAAAACAGACTTTGGGCACGCATGCTGAGATGGTTCGTGGCAGGACTTTTCCCTAATGTGACTGTTAGACTGATTCGAGTAGACTGCACAGTGTTTGGCTCCCTCCACCCCACAAATTCTCCAGCACTTTCCCCGGGCGACTTTGCAACCTCACATGCCCTCATGCTAAATATCAGCAAAACACTCCAGCAGGATCATGTGAAAAAACCACTGCTGTGGTGGGCTGCAGCACTTTACTCATTTTCCTTTAGACAAGTGGAACTGGAAAAACACAGTAAAAATAACAAGCATGTTTTTATGGCCAACCTCCCCCTCGTGGGGCCCAGTGGAGAGCCAGGGCCAAGTGCTGTTTAGTGTAGATGCAGTCAGTCTTCTCCGGAGGGAGCAGAACGGACATGAACCAGTCTGTGCTCCTTGGCCTCCCACCCGAAAATCAGCCCTTGGCTCTCTTATGTAGTAGGGATGTACCCATAGAGAGTACCCAAAACCAGTCCTGCCTCCAAAAAACTCCTTAACTCAATAGAAAAGTAAATTATTTTGCTATTTGGAGACAGATTATATTTTCCAACTGGCTAAGCATAAATTGAAATTCATCTCTTAGGACTATAGCCTACCAGCAGGTAGCATGTCCAGCAAAACATTCTCATTAGTTCATCTTAAAGTTGTTAGGAAAGCCAAAACAAAGGGTTATATTAATAAAAAAATATTTTTCTAACATCTACTCTGGAATGACACCTGGTAACAGCAAAAGAAGCACTTGCATTTCATTGTAGTAAATCAAATAAGGTGGGAAATTGTAACATCAGTGATTTATATCTTTGGATTGAATGAGAATACAAAAATACATACATATACACCTGTATCATAAGTTCAGTAATAACATCAAAACTATATGCAGAGAGGTATATACTGTTGTTTGGTAGTAAAAGTAATATCCATAATTAGCATGATGCCTCTTACCAAAAGCATCATCGACAACTGCAACCAAGTCTTGAGAGGGCTTCTGTGGAAACGATTCACTTCAACAAAAAAGGCTCAACTGGAAATGTCTGGTTTTTAAATCTTTTTTAAACACAGTTTGAAGCAAAATTTTGTTGCTTTTTACATTTGAAAATCATCTAACTTTTTCTGTTTGGGCATTTCCTCTTATTTAGACAACAAATACCTGGGAATTTTTGCTTTTCCTAATTTTCACCCCTTAAAACACCAAGAATTGCTCACGGAGCAGCCCCGAAGCAGCCCGGAGCTGTGACTCAGTAACCCATCCCGCAGACTGAGCAGCCCCCTCACACTCTGAGCGTTGTTCACCACTTCCAGCTCTGGTTTCATGCTGAAACAAAACTCTGCTGCAGGCGCAAACCACATTTTCCAGGAATGTCTGTACAAGCGGCGCTACACCGTGATGAGTGTTCAGGGCATGTGAACAAGAAGGCTCCCAATCCTTTGGAAGCAAAGTCATGGTTAAAAGTCTCTGCCATCGTTTCTCACAGCTTGTTACACAATGCTATCAATAGTCAAAATCCTGCTGGCAGCCAGGATATTTTTCAAAATGAGGTTGTATTGCTCGGGCGCTGTGCCGGGGTTGTATTGCTGTGCTGCCGCGTCTGACTGCTTCCTTTCCTTCCCACTTGAAACTTGATAAGATCACGCTGGGAAATGGAGCATAAAATGGATAAACAGTGGTGCTACTTGGTGAGAAATGCACACAGGAATAGAGGAAATCCTACATTTCCTTATGAAGATAACTTTTCCAGTAAGACTTTAGGCAAACAAGCAGGTCCTAGTCACAAGGAGAGCCTGACGTGAGCCAGACATGAGACCCTATGCTTGTATGAGTTGTAAAGGGGCATTTTAGCCTCTATTTAAGAGGTGTCTCCCAAGATCCAGAGCAGAAATCCACATTCAGACTTTGGGTGCAAAGGGCTTAATGCTGATGAGCATTGATCTCCAACTGCGACCCACTGGTGCAGGCTGCCCAGGGACCTTACTGGCCCATTCACCACAAACAAGCCATGCCTCTGGTGGGGAGCACATCTTCAGTGATACCCTCCCCCACATTGCTAAACATGCCACACATGGGTAGGAATGACCTCTGCCACCTCCAACAACAGGGTGGCACTGCTGCTTGTGCCCCTCAAGCAATGCAGAGCGTGTACAGGGGCAGGAATCTGTGCACACACAGCACCACCTCGAAGCCCACCCTGTGAGCAAGATTTCCACATGGGGAAGGAAGGTATATGCAGGTAAGAAGGATGTGTCAACTCCCCTGTCCCAGCCCACCTGGACAAAGGGTCATTAGGACAGCTTGCAGTTTTAAAATCAAGTCCATGCCCAAGTGCTTGGTTAGAAGCCCTCATCGTGTGAGCAGCAGCGTAGCTTTCCCAAAGCAATCTGTCTGGAAAGATGCCCAGCTCTCCGCGAATGGGATCTGAACTGTTTTTAAGGGACTTACTCCAGGGACTTTTCACACCTATCGCATCAATCCTGCCATTTCACTGGTTCTTTGCTTGTTATTATTATGATCGTTCACTCTTCATAAGACGCACAGCCTCCCGAGTTGCTGAAAGACAAAGCCACAACAGGGAGTGAAAGGCACATCTGACGTAGGCTGCCCTCAAGGACTTTCTCCTTTCCAGGAAGATCCCAGGAGCAGGGGGGTGCCAGTGGGGACTGGGAACTGTGCATGGCCAGGATGGAACTGGCCAAATGCAGACATTGTTTCCTGCAATAGGCACCACAAACTTGACTAAGAGTCAAGGGAGAGAAACGCATCTCAACTCAAGCACACACTGAAGGGGCTTTGAGCGAATCAATCTGTAAAGTCAGGATCAGCACTGAGAGAGAAATCCAGGTCTTCACTTAACTGCCTGGTGCAGTGGGGCACAAGGATATGTGAACTGAGCACCTGAAGTTAGGCAAGACCAAGCTCATCTCATGCAGTCTTGGGTTTAATATTACAGATTGCACCAAAACAGGGTGCAATTCAGATTCAAACATCTTCATGCAGGTACCCACATGCCCAATACACTTTTATTTCACCTTCTATTTCTGAGCTGGGAGAGCTACAAATTACGGAGCCAGGTATTACCCTGCTGGTTTTCAGATAAACCAGATAAACTTTAAGCCAGAAAAGCATCCTTCCCAGTGTTTGGAAAGCAGCCGGCTCTGCACAGCATGATGGAGGTAGGAAGGAGAGGGGAACCCCAACTCTCAACACCATCACTCGGAGAGCCCCGTGCTGTAAATCCTTCTCCTCCTGCACTCCACAGCAGTGAGCACCAGCGGTGCTGCTGGAGGCAGCCAAGCGTGCCCAAACTCTGGCAATGCAACCGTGCTGCCTGGCAGACGTGGAGAGGGAGTTAACAGCAAGAAAAATTTAAAGGTATGGCTTCAAAACCTCAGCATCTGTTCTGAAAGGGTTAAACCTGTTCTCTGTGTCTCTCTGACCTGTCAATAGTGATAAAATTGCCTCCTGTCCTCACGCATTTTCTATATACCGCTACACAGTGGGATTCCAACATGCAGACGCGGCTTCTCTAGGGTTTTATATGTTTTGTCATGGTTGGCTGCATTTTTCAGAGCTCTTCCTTTTACCTTCATTAAACTTGAATAAAAAAGGTTCTATTAAAAAATGCAAAGAACTCATTTTTCAAAATCCACCCTCGCCTTCAATTTTGCAAGGTTAAAGAACGGTTTCTTTCATTTGGTTTAATCCCAACTGCAAAGGAAAGGAAGAAACCCTGTTTCAGACTAACCAAGAACACAAATGCCTCAGGACCGTGCAGAATCAGCCCAACAGAACCGCCTGCCCAATTGGCCAAGCTGGACTCTCCATGATTAGAGGTCATGGTCTCCGAGGAAGACATGTTCTCAACAGAGCCATTCAGAACAAGAGCCAAACTCCCCTGCTCCAGCACATCTTCTGCAGAGCCCATTCTTCCCCTCACCGGCATTAGGTGCCTGGGGTTAAACCCTTAAATCAGCTGTATAAATATCCTCTCACACGTGATAAACTTTTTCCCAGATGTGACCAACTCTTAAAAGAGCATTTGGCCAGATTGTCGGGAATTGTGGCCAGAGCAATCAGATAACTTCCAACCAGACAAGGTGGAAATCTTGGGTTAGGTTTGGTTTCACAACTAAACATCCATTTTCAACGTGGACCATGTCTCTCAGGCTTCTAAGTCACTCGGGCTATTTTTAAAATCTTACCAACGAGTAAAATCTCCGTGTTTTAAAGAGCTCCGTTCATGCTCGGTTGGACATGGACTGTTGCAAATTGTCAGCGCCCTGCTCACGTCAGTGGGGCAGGCAATGACATCGGACTTGGACAGCCAGCCAAGAGGTGCACAAAAGCCCAGGCTTTCTTGAGGCTTTGAAACACTTGTATGGGTCCCTGAAATGACAGCCTGGGTTTTTGGGGAAGGTTTCTGAGCAGCACAGACAAACAGACAGCAGAGGGGACTCTGCCAGGAGACTGTAACGTCTCTAAAAGTTGAAAAGGCCATTGTCAATAAGCTTGGGGTATGTACATGAACTTACTGCTTTATAAAAAAACCTCTTTTACACCAGGCTTATTAATCCCTGTTGCTGCACATGAAAATATGAGTGTAAGATGTCAAACTAGTCAACAGAATGTTTTTAAACTCACGGTAACAGCCACCAGAATAGCTGTTTTGTCTATTATTTTACTTCAAGCAGAGAAAAGCGTAACAGCATTCCTGTCTTGGCATATCATGTAACACAGCAATAGCCTTCAACAGCTTTTAAGCATTTTTTTGGTGTGAAGCATTCAAAGTAAAGTGATCAAAGAGCAGGAAATATATGACACCTGCTCATTCCCTATAGCTGATGGAAACTGGGGGTTGGTTTGTGTTGTCATTGGCTTCTGCTTGTTTCCTGCTCCAGCACAGAAAAACAAGTTTTTATGACTGCTTAGGAAGAGAAATCAATTCAAATGCTTCAGACCTAAAATCAAATCTGCAGCTGACCCTCCCTGAATTAAAGTGAATATCCCTCATTACCAGAAACATCAGATAATGCTCTAAAAAATGTCTGTCATTTAAACCATGTTCTCTTTGTCTGAGCGCTCTGCATATACTTTAATTATCACGGCAGAATTGTACAGCCAGCATCTTCTGTTAAGTTGACTTTTTTAAGGCAGAGAAACGGAGGCAGGAAAGCAAAACAGCTACACACAAGCCTGTAGGGGTGGTTGAGCCCAGCCTTATCCCACCCATATCAGAGCACTAGTTGTCTTCTCTAACAAGTGGAGGGAAACCGAGACCTCCATAGCACAATTCAACTCTCCCAAGACACAGGTCACCTTGGGAAGTGCCCATCTCTTTCCATCACCACACACACAGCCAGAGGCAGGTGAGGTCCTTCACTGATGGCCGTTGTTAAAGCATTTGAACCTGGGGAATTATGGCAGAGCTGAACACAGCCTGAAGTGGCTTTTAAAATGCCACATTATTTGGCTGGACTGTTCACTTCCCTTTTCTGTGACCATTACCAGAAGCCAGTATTAAAATATTCTATTCCAAATGGCAGGGGCTTGTTATTTGGAGGTTTTCATTCATCTCACAGCAACTCTAACTGTCCTGCAGACCTTGATGAGCCCAAGCGGGTATGCTTTCAGCAGGTCAGGCCACCTGGTCCCCTCAACGACCTTTCCTTTGTGCATACAAGATTGCTCTTGCTAATGGTAATGAGCACGGAAGCTTCTCTTCTTCTTGTGGTGTCAGGGAATAATTCCCTTTAGCTTCCTTACGAAAGCTGAATTCTGAGTAATATTTGTTAAGCATTTTCTTAGACTCTGTCTGATTAAGTGCCCTGTCAAACAATCTTTTTAAATCAAAAAGATGAATGGTAAACTTCTCCTGAGCACCCAACTCACCATAGTACATTTAATGGGCTCCTACTGCGAGTTGCACACTGCAAATAAATTTCCAAAAATAAGGGGGGAAAAGGAAGGAAAAAAAGAGGTTTTCTTATACATGAGCAATGGAAGTTATAAAATTTCTCCCTGTTTGAAGGAAAATTAGACCTTAGATCTTCCAGCTGCCGCTAATTCACTTGTAACAAAGCATGATCAATTATTGCTATAAACAAAGCACATTTTAAAACAATTGTAGCTGAGGCAATAAAACCACCCGTTAGCACAGACACGTTGGACAGGCTCCAGTCAGTCTCATTTAGGTGAGTAATTTAGGCAAAGCTCCACTGCAATTTCGGGCATCTGGCCCAGGAGGGGAGGGGGAAGAAGACAGTTCAGGCAGGCAGATACACCCCTCTGGAGTCTTCTTCTGGAGCCAGCAGAGCAGGGCGGGTGCCACTGAAGAAGACCCAGTCCTGCCACACCACAGCCCAGCAGGTTGAGAGACCACCCGGGAGATGGCCACAACCAGGAGGGTGGGCAGCATGCAGCCTCAACAGGACCCAGCTTCCCCAGGGCAGAGGCAGGGAGCTGGGACCACCTTCCTTCCCAGAGCCTGCACAGGGGAGGTCTCTAAGGGCAGCTGACTGACCCTGCACACTTCACATGGCCATAGTGTGTCCCACCACCAGATTCTCATGGTGGTTCCTCTGGCACAGCTTCATCTTAGGACAGCTAGCACTTTGTCAGCACCCAGGCATGGCTTGGGGCTGGCATGAGCCAGGGTGGGGTACAGCCACCGTGTTTTGGAGAGTAAGGGAATAGAGCTGTATGGACGCAAGCTGTGCTGTGCCAGTTGTGCTCAACACAAAAGAATGGTCCCTGGCCCGTTTATTTGTTTGGTCAAATCTAGCCACAACCAAAGTGGGGTATAACAGCCCACCTCCCATCCTCCTAGGAGGGTGCCTAACCCTTGAGGACTGAGCTGTCTTCTAATCTCACCTGGACTAGTGAGGTGGCTACAAAGTGGCTCAGTTTTGGCAGGAGCAGTGGCAAGTGCAATCTCCCAGGGTACTCCATGACCAAGCAGTTAGGACAATTAAAAAGTATTGATGTAGGTACAATGTTATATAACTTTGCCACAAGTGAAGTCCCTGGAGGAATGCCTCCATCACCACCCTAAATCCAACAAGCTCATTTAACTATTTAGTCTTCTCTGGGGTCAGTTCAGCTGGCTCTTTGCCCAACCCAGGACCACAAAAGCCTTTGAGGCGACCTGCTCCTGAGAACAGGCACACTTATACACACCTGAGCACCTAATGTTATAGTTACCCAAGGAGCTAGGCTGAGGACAGAGATGTGTCCAGGAAGCCCTGGAAAGCAGAGGGACAGGTTTGTCTGAAGCTTGGATTTGGTTCAGAGTGGTGGGAACCCCGCCAAGATGACAGAAGGAGTTCTTTCTTGGATGGTACTCAAAATACAGTTAAAGACAGATATTATTAAATGCAGAGCAGTTGTCTAAGTCTGTGGTACTGACCAGCAATAGGTGGCAATGAGAAGGTGTAAGAAATACAGGACGAATGCACTGTTCTCACCCCTCCAGCTCCTCCAGGAATCAGCAGTGTGGAGACTTTGTGGCTTTGGGGATAAACCTGACTTTTGTGCTTGATTGGCAAAACTGAATGAATCTTCCAGCTTCTCTGTGCGTTTTACTACTACAACATTTTTTTACAACTTCCATGATTTAATCATGTGCATGTATGAAAAGTTCTTCCTTTTTCTTGTCCAAATTTTCTACTAATAAACCCTTATATCCTAGTGATACCTGCATTATAAAAAAAAAAGTGAATAAGTACCCTTTATTCACTTCCTCTGCCAATCTGACATCATCACTCAGTCATCTCTTCTTGGTGTTGAAATTTTACTATATTAAGTACTTCCTGCTATAGAAACTGTTTGACATTTCTGGTTAATACCTTTCTCTGCAACTTTTTATGTTCTACTGTATCTTTGTTCAAAATGGAGTGACCAGGATGTACACAGTATCCCATGGATTTATAATGTGGAATGATGCTTTTGGCTGTTGTCTTTTCCTTTCTTATTGTGTAAACTATAAAACCCAACATATTAAAGAAAGTCTGAATACAGCCGAGTTCTCAAATTAGTTGAAAATGGGACTCATCCTCTGAGTAGTAACTGAGGGCCATTGTGTAGGGGTACATTTTTCCATTGGCAAAACGTAGAGACCAGTTTTGAAAGCTCGACTCAAAAAAATCATCGGTATGACAAATCAAATACATCTTTGAGATGGATTTTTGAGAAGGATCCTTTATCAGGAATTCCTGCAGGTAATTTACCAAAAAAGAAGCCATATCACTTTCGAGAAGATGAGTTTGTTTAACATCAGGACTTACTCCCTAAAAATAAATACCTTCTTGTTTCACGGATCTCCTTCCTGGACGCGTTCCAGACTGCAGCTGCTGACTGCAAAGGCAAAGATAAATGTTGACTGTTTGGCTGGGTACTCCTGCGGGTCCAGGACATATGGCACTCATCTCTGCTGTGGGCTGATGCTCAGTCCCAGCCCAGCGTGAGGTCTGGCCTCTCCAGTGTACCCTGCAGATCCAAGTTAGTTGGCAGATTTCCTGAGCTGTGTGTAGAGGAGAGGCTGCAGAGCTCAAACTTGGTCAGTGAGGAGCTGCAGTCACAGAAGTGAAACCCACCGCAGCTTTGCTGAATTTTTCCTGGTTTTGGTTCAGTGTGGACACTGCACCCCAGCCATGTATATCCTCCATACACGCTCACAGCATGGGCAAAAAGCATGCAGGACATGGGGTTTATTACATTCAAACCTGGAAGTAGTCCCCAACTTCATCTACCAGCATGACCACAGTGAGCAGAAACTTCTCCAGCTTCACACAAAGCTTGTTCAACAGAACAGAAGGTCTCTTTTGCGTTTGAACAACTCATGCTTGTAACTGACTCACAAAACTGACAACTAAAGCCTAAACCATTGTGCTTGTGGAGACCTGCCACAGGGGGTCACCTGCACCCACACCAACTGGGGTCTGTTATCCCTGGCACCAAACAGAAACTGGCTCCCAAAACAAGCGAGGTTCAGTTTGCAGGGCTGGCAGATAGAGGGAGGTAAAGGAGAAATCCCTGTCCTTATCAATCAGCATACATGATCAAAGACCTTCTGAAACCCCTTAAGCACCGAGTATCACAGCAGTCTTTTCTGTTGGCAGACCTCCCCTTATAAACACAATTTATTTCTCTCATAGTTAGGTGTTGCATAAATGCCAATTACATTGACCTAAACTTACTTGCCACCCTGCTTCTGCGCACTATCCACCAGTGAGCTTCAGACACAGGTTTAGATCCATCTTTTAGTTTGTACTCTTCAGCTCTGCCATTTCACAAATAGCAGCAGTATTGCAGGTCCTGCTACAGCAGGTCAAAGTTTTGGGATGCTGTTTTTTGCTATCCAGGCTAAGTTTTGAAAAATTATACTTGGAGAACAGGAAGTATCTGATTTGTGAAAGTCAAATTAATCTAGGACCCTCTACCCTAACTGTCAGCCTCCTTTAGGGAAAAAAATAGGATAAATCAACGGAACCTTTTAGTTCAAATGCCATTTACTAAAATGCAACATTCACATTGTCTGCAAATAGCAACCAGCTGAAACTTGTTGGAAGATTAAGTTTCAATTACAGCTGACATTTCCAAAACACCGTGTGATAGAAAAGCCATTCACAACCCCAAACCCAGACAGTCATCTCACATCTCCTGTTTCTGGGTATCATCTGTTCAAAGGGTCATCGCCGGCAAAAGTCACTGAAGAGATACAGTTGCTGACATTTATGTGCTCCGGCAATCATGGGACTCATCAGCACCAGAATCAAATAAGGAGAGCAATCACCCAGCACTCTCAGCAACTTGCAGAATGCTCTGGTGTTAAGCACACATCAACACTAGTGTGATTTCAAGGGAGATATTTGTATTGTATTCAAGGGAGATTTCAAGGCAAGAGAGCTATATTTATGTTCTTACCCATTACTTACTGTAGAAGAAATGGGGAGAGAAAAGAGGTCACCAACAGGTACTGGTGGTTTAGGAAAGAAACATCTGCCTTGATGTTTGAGTGTTGTTTTCTTGTGTCTCACAGATGTCCTACGAGTCTTGAGCAAGCTGTTTACCTCAAGTTTAACAAAGTACTACAGGAAGGCTTAGACAGGGATGGGTGGCCCTGGTTCTTGTTCTTCAGGGCTTCCCAGGTTCCTGCAAGCAGGATCCACCAGTGACCTACATGGTTATGGAGAGCATCCTCCCAGGGTAGCAACTTCTTAGGGATCTTTGAGGCTACTTGCCAGTGAAATACCTGCAAGTCTCAGCAACTCAAGGAAAAAATTAATTTAAAAAAAATAAAAAGGGGTGGGGCATGGGCTGTGCACCAAAAATTGGGAGATCAGGCTGGTAAATTGAGAGGCCAGCAAGTCTCCAGTCATGTCCTGAGCTTGGACAGGCTGTCTGAACATCATCCTGAATTCCCCTGCTGTCTCCCTGGAGAGTCTGGGGAGAAATACCTGTGCGGGTGTCTGAGCTGGCTAGGGGATAACATATTTGGATATGCCTTTACTGACTGCAATGCAGGTGGGCCTTTGAGTTGTGCCATTGTGCCCGGGATTGTCTATTGTTATAGCCAATATAACAAGTATCCTCTGTCCCTAGGGCTGCTAGATGCTATCAAAATGTCCATTTGAAATAACTCTGGTTATCAGAACATGGTATTCCTGAAGGTGTATACTGAGTATTTCTTGTGTGGCTGGCAAAGCCCTTTGGGAAATGGGACCCTTCCAAGGAATGGAGTCCTTCTTCCTTGTGAATGTAGTCATGAGAGTGACAAAAATGTTATCTAAAACTGCCTGTAGTGGAGCTGTTTTGTGCTATCCAGAGTATAACTAAAAATAAAGGAAAAGAATAATAAAGCAAGCTACAGGAGGAAGAGTTGATGCCAGGAATTTTCTTGTAATATGCCCTCAAGTGGACTAAGCAACTTCTAATTCCACTGATTAAAATGGTTTGAGGGACAAGCTGTAGGGCCAGGTAAAAGGCTGTTCTTAGTCTGACTTACTTGAAGATTCACAGCACACATCTGTGTTACAGCTGTAACAGAATGTTTATCTTCATCTATGTGACAGGAGAATTATAAAATCAATTGAAAAAAAACCCACATACATGTGTAATGCCCATCTCCCCTTTGCCTTGAAGAATGATAAATATTATGAAACTCCAAAGCATTACTCATACTTTTAGCTCAACCGTCTCTTGACAAGCAGAAATTTTACAAAACTACCCCAATATTGGAACAGCAACTGAACTCCATCATTATGGGAACAGATTTTATCTGGGGAGAGGTATTCTCAGAGGACTGATCTCTCTCATTTAAGGCTATTCTGTATTATTAATGTTATTCAGGCCATCACTACAATGGTCTGACCCCTGTGTCCAACACAGCTACTTAGGCATCTCATCTTTCAAATACCTGACCATGCTTGGCATTATTAAGATTCATTTCCCAGCTATATGAAGTCCCTCAAACCACCTTAAAGCGTATGCATTGCATTAATCGTTGCACTGATTAGTATTTCCTACCACTTTCTTTCTCTCCCTGATTTCCTCCCCGATAGCATTTAACGCTATTCAGATTACTTTGTTTGTAAATGTTAAGTGCTGATAATGTACACAGCAGGGCTATTCCTACCAGCTCCTTTCTCCGAGACAGAGACTGATCTACAACCACAGCTGACATCTCCCTCCCTGACACTGCCTTTGTGATCACAGCAAAGTGCATTTCATCCCAGGATGCTTTTAAAACAAGGCTCCTGACCCAAACGCCATCAGAGTGGTCAGGCAGCTTAGCACGCTGTGAACAGCAAGACCCAGGAGCCCCTTTACATCCTCACCCGACATCAGGATGAAATACAGATGGGCTCTGAATCACCCTCCCACGACCAGGCTTCAATAGGAGGAAAATCAGATTGCACGGATGTGTTTCAGCCTGATAGAAATGATCGAGAGATCAGGACCTCAGAGCTTGCCATGGCCTGGGCTGGTTTATATTCTGCTCACAGTTGTTGCTTTCAATGAACTTTGGACACAGCGCTACTACTAACTTGCATCTGTGAGTCCTTGGTGCACTGGCTCCGAAGGAGAAGGCAGGCAGTGGGGTAGGTAATGGAGATATTTAATATTTAATGCCCGTGTATGACAGATCAAAGTCAACAGACAGAATCAACTCCCGTTTGTGTTCTATTCTCATGGAGGGTCTTGAAAAGCTGAAGTGATCCTGCTGGGGCTCTGGTCTGGGCTCCGATGGGCTTCAGTTAGATAAGATGTGAGGCTTAAGGCCACGAAACTACCCTGTTTACTTGTGCTGTTTTTCCTTCTGTAAAACCTCCACAGTGCTTCCTTTAAAAAATATTTAAGAATACCATTCTTAAATGAATATAAACAAAATATAAACAAAATATACCTCATTATGGGAAAGGAAGCTGATTTACTGGAATATCTATGATTAGTGGTAGCTTGGGCCTTTTCCTTTGACGATTTGAGTGTGAATACATGGAACACTTGTTTGTTTGTTTATTTCTTTATAATCGATCATTAGCAACTATTTGGAAACAAAACGGTACAGCATTTCCTACCTTAGGCTGACCCTTTTTTGATACCGAAAGCATAGTCCAGCGCTTTCCACTAATACAATAATTACTTTTATTGTAGAGCTATATGCAGCTTGTTGTGACACCATTAGGAAAAGAGCTCACCAAAGAACATGATGCAGTGGTTGCCAAGGGACAAGAGATGTGCAACCTCAACCAAGGTGCTCAGCTTTCCTCCAATTAGGAGCCAAATGGGTGTATTTACAATACACAGCAAAAGAAATGAGTTTCAAATACAGCCCACAGCTAACTGAATAATGTTGAAAAAGACTGCTAGACACTGTATTCATATGCTTCAAAGAGCAGGAATCCATTTCAATAGCTGAATGTCAAGAAGTACATCTATTCTTCCAGTCATATTTTTAGCTATTTTTTAAAAACACTTCTGCTAACAAAAGGCTCATTTTTAGTACGATCCTTACAAATGTTCTAAAACCTCTTACCTGTCTTCTTGACCCATGAAACCAACATTTTCCAAACTATTCAAAATGGAGTCATCATTAATTTATACACCAACTCCATTTCTATGTTTCTGAACTCTTCTAACCAGTATCTCACATCTCTCCTTCCCTACTTTGACTTAAATCAAGAAAAATAGACAATTTATTTCCAACTGGAGGAATTCAGTGGATTACCAGGAAAATAAATGTACATGATTTCACCGGACCCTTCTATTAAAGCCTGCAGCCCTTTCTCCAGAGATGTCAGGATACATACCAAACAAATGATATCAGCTAAAAAAATCTTTATCAGCGTGCTCAGATTTACTAGTCTGGCCTCCTCACTGCAGCAAACACAGTAATAGATTAAATGTCAGGAAGAAGTTCATCCTTATTGTTTCCCCCCTCAGATCAGAAAACCGAGCATTGCAGGCTTATAAATTTGTCATTAGCCATAGCTAAAGGTGAGCCGTGTGAGTTCCTCGCTGGCACTGCCTGCCTGCACGGTAAATGAGCAGAAGGGTCTGTGGATGGCATACAGCTCACAAGCAAGGGGCATTTCTGTAACGAGTCTCTGTCAGACACACACAGCGTTATATAAATACAAGTAGTTCAGATACCTCACTCTCCTGCTTTGCGCATCCAGCAGAGGCTGTGAGGATCTATAATTTATTGTCTGCCCATCTGTGGCACCGAGGAGCTTTGCTTATCACCCAGGAGGGCGCTGCGCCTTCATTCCTTCTGCCCCACAGTCCTCTACCTTGTGATTCGCTTCAGTATTTCTGGGTTAACTTTGTTCTTGTTTCTATGCCTGTTCTTGTTTCTATGCCTATGACATAAGGCTCCTAGCATCCTACTCCCCTACACAATGCAACGCCCCAGGGCTGAACCTCAGTGGGTGAGACCACCATCTCTCAAGCATGGCAACATCTCCAGCTTAGGAGAAGCAGGCATAGCCTGGCTCTCCACCATACTCTCTCCCTAACCAGGGCCTGCCCACCTCAGCAGCTGAAAAGGTGTTCAAAAGCCCAAATAGACCCTAGTATGCTGCAAGGCCATATTCCCAGTGTGCCTGTCTCTAGGCAGTGTGTAGAAACACCAGGGGGGCCATGCTGGGTAGGTCAAATAATGCCAGTAGTACATGCTGTTTAGGGAGAGCATGGAAATCCGGCCATTTACTCTGATGAATTCTCTTTGTACTACTCCCAGTATCCACAAATGTTGTATTAGGGATTTTAAACAGTAAAGCCTTACCCTACTGAATGTCCTCTATTGGCTGATGGAGCTGGTGAATGGTAGTTCTCTCCTCACTTTAACCGCTGCCTTCATCACTCCCCAGCACTAACTCTTCTCCATCCTGGAAAGTGACCACTAACCCCCGTCCTGTCCTTTCCACTTGTTAACCAGCTTTCAGTCTGTAACAGGACTTTCTTCCAGTCCTGTGGCAACTTACTTCCTTCAGCAACATTTGGTGTACATCAAAGAAGCCACCCAACTAAGTCCCCTACATCCCCTGGATCCCCTCTACCCACATGCTTTCTGACATTATTCCAAATCTGCAGCAGGATGTTGGGGCAGGATTCTCCTCCCAGAAAGCATGACAACTCCTTCCCAGATTCAAAGGATTGCTCAGTAAACTTATTCTTTATTACAAAGGATTTAACTGAATTTCAGTGAATTTTTAGAGTTGGAAGGGACCATAAAGATAATCTATTCCAACTCCCCTGCTGAAGCAGGATTGCCCAGAGCATGTTAGAGCATGTTACTCAGGACTGCATCCAGGCGGGTCTT
>JAOQGH010000023.1:100241441-100294558 GCA_025769975.1 Gallinago jamesoni | reverse complement strand
TAATGTGGTTGGACTCGATGATCTCAAAGGTCCCTTCCAACCACTAAGATTCTGTGATTCTGTGATTCTGTGACCTGCTGGGGTTTGACCCCCGCCATGCAGCCACTCTCTCCCAAAAAAAAAAGGAGAAGAGGGAGGAAAGGAGGGGAGAAAAAGTCATGGGTTGAGATAAAGAAAGTTTAGTAGAACGATATGAGAAAAGGCAAAATAACACTAATAATAACACTAATAATAACAACAATAACAGTAACGACATGGGTCACACTCACCGCCCAGTGAATTGGCAAGTGGCACTTGGCAAGTGCCCAAGCAGTGGCAGTGGATTCCCACCCCCTGGCAAGCCCCTATTTACATCCCGAACATGAGCTATGGTATGGAATATTTCATGGGCCATTCCATCCTTCTGTCTGTTCTTCTATGGGAAGCTGGAAAACGCAGTCCTTGAATAATGTAAACATCGCTTAGCAACGGCTGAACCCAATGGGTGTTATTGACATTCCTTCACAGCAATCGCTAGAAAGACTTGAACCAGGACAGGACCTCAGTTTTTCCTTTCCTACAATTCTTCCTCCATCTCTCCAGTCCTGGCTGTCATCTCTCCATGGGATCTGCTCACGAGAGACACCAGAAACCTCCAACTTAAGAGCCAGCAAAGAGTTTCCCTGTTCTCGTGAGGGAGCTCCCTTGATGTTCCTGCGGGACATCAGTCTTCTCTCCCTGCTGGGGAGAAGGCAAAGGGGACATCAGCGGTGACAGTGTGCAGGGACGTTTCTCTCCACAAGTCTAAGCTGAGTTTCATTCTGTGATTCTCTCATCTGCCAGAAAACCCTGAGCCAATGAATTGACAGTTCAGCGATGCATCATATGAAACTGTATTTCCATGTGCTCTTTTGTCAGCCAGCTCTGTTCATCTCCCCATTCTTCTTCACCATCCTCCTCCACCCCCATCTCCTCTGTCCAGACTGGGGGGCCCATACCAATTCAGTGCCTCCCTGTGTGGAAGCTGTAACCTTTTGTGGGTAGAGAAGCGAGAACTGGGCATTGTTTTCAAGAGGAAGGCCCACCATGGATTTATGGAGCAGCCTAATAAATGTTTGCAGTTTTATTCCCTGTTCCTTTGCTGACATTTGATTGCTTTCACATTGCTAAGCACTGAACTGTTATTTGCAGGGAATAATGGTGAGGAATCCAAGATCTCTTCCCCGAGTGGTAACAGCCAACTCTGAACCCATCATTGCTTATATCTAGAGCTGGGGTAGGTTTTCCGAGTGCATTACTTTGTGTCTAACACCACCAGATCTCCTCTGCCATGTCATTGCCAGTCATTCAGACTGATGACATACTTCTGTGGTTCTTTACCACCGGATTTTATTTTCAGGACTTGAAATTACTTTGTCTGATGACTAATTTTGTTTGCTCCTTCAGGTGGGTTTTGAATGTAGTAAGCAGCTCAGACTCCATCGGAAGCTTCCCACCCCCTGTTCCCTGTGTCTGAACTGTTTTTTTAGCCTGCAGTGATGCTGATAACTGCAAGATCAATACCTGATACCAATGAACATCTGAGCATGGAGGTACACTGGTGCTGTGGAGGCAGCCCCGGGGCGGTGCCTGCTGGAGCTCACCTCTTTGGCAACTGCAAAAGGAGTTCATGCTGGCAAGCTCAGATTTGGGGATCCCCCCGTTAGCTATCTAAAATGGGTTGGAAATTCCAGATTTCTGATGTTTGTGTGTTAATTCCTGGTTTATTGAAGCCCCTGCCAGTTTGCCTGGTGCATGCTGAGGAGCACGTAGCTGAGATTCTTTTGGGCGGATTCCATCTGGTCCTTGTAAATTGTTATTATTAGTCTATCAGTTCTTCAGAAAAACTTTTAATCTGCTGCTTGGGTTTGAGAGTCTTTCCAATGATTAAGCAATTGGAGCATCTGTCATATGAGGAGAGGCTGAGGGAGCTGTGGCAAAAAAAAAGCAATGGCTCAGGGGGTTTATCAGTGTGTTTAAATGCCTCATGGCAGGGGGAATACAGAAGATGCAGCCAGTTCATAGTGGTGCCCAGTGAAAGAGCAAGAGGTAATGGGCAGAAAATAAAACACAGGTTTCCCTCAAGTGTAATTGTTTTATTTTATGTTATGTTATTTTATTTTTCTATTCTATTCTATTCTATTCTATTCTATTCTATTCTATTCTATTCTATTCTATTCTATTCTTTACTGTGAGAGTGGTTGAACACTGGCACAGGTTGCCCAGATGGATTGTGGAGGCTTCATCCTTGGAGATCTCAAAAACACTCAGCTGTATACAGTTAGCAGCCTGCTCTAATTAGCAGACCCCGCTTTGGGCAGGAGGATGGGATGGATGATTTCCAGAGGGGTTTCCAGGCTCAGTGTCTGATTGATCCCTCTGCCCCAGTGAGACCCTCCCCAAGCTCTGCTGTGAATATTCCTGCAAACAGGAGCTGGTTTGTGGTGGTCTCGCCTTTCTCAGGCACTCCCTGCACACCTTGATCATCCTGTGGTTTTAAGGGCTGTCTGAAAGGTTTCTGGCTTCTGGAAAAGGCTTTATTAGTAGGTTTTTATGGTTTTCAGAATATTGCTGCTTAAAACCTTTTTTGGCCTTACCTTGACTGGATTTTGGGCTGTTTTCTGGTTTTCTCATTTGGACACAATTCCCACTTTATGAAGAATGTCATTTTACTCCTAATAGTCTCCATTACTCTGCTATTTAACCACAAGAGCTCCTTTCTGGTCCTTTTTATAGGTGATATATATTTATTCTAAGCCTCTAATTTGGTTCCTATATGTAATTTTCTTGCCACCTCCAAGCAGTTTTTGGCGGCTGCATTTAATTTAAGTTTAGCAAGTTACTTGTCCTGCCTTTGGATGGAATAAATCACCTTCCAGAGTGCCTGTTAACACAGTCAGCTTGGATTACACACCTAAACTCTAGAATGAGGGTAGTTCTAGCCCATGAATCCCTGCTGTGTGTGACCTGGCCCGTTCCTAATATATATCTATAAAAAACCCTTTTTTCTTGCCTGAAAGATATATCACTGTTTAGGGCTCTAGTTGAAAAACTGAGGTATGTCTTCATCCATTTCACCGTATCTGCATAATACTGCTTAATTTTCTGACATATTTTTGAGTTAGTTGCATGAATAAATAAATAACTTATGTTGAAGGTCTTTGTAAAACCACCTGCTTAATTTTTTTTTTTCCCTGGTAAGTGGCACTGAGGGTCCTCACTGTTATTCTGTATGAAAATGAAGAAACATTCTCATTTGAGCTTGGTAGATCTGGGGAAATAACTCTGCTTTATCAGCCGTACACTACTGTAACGAGAAGGAGAGTTATCATCACTGAGAACCCAGACAACCCAGTAGCGCCTTCATTGCTGGTGATTTATATTGATTAGTTTGAGTTTAAAAGTGTACTTGATGTGACAGAGTATTTGGGACTGTGGGGACAAGGACTATGGGGGTAAGCACCAACTTCTGGATGGTAGCCACCAATGGCCCTGGTGGGCGCCATTCATTGGTGTGATGGATTCGGTGCCTGCTCAGCATGGGTGTAAATGGGGGGGGATTGATGAAGCCTTGTCCCCTTTGTCCCTGCTAGAACATCCACCTGGTAGCCAAGTGGCTGAGCTCTCTGGAGATGAAGCTGGAGCAGCACAGTGAAGGCAGCCACCAGGATTTCCGAGTCTTCATCAGCGCGGAGCCAGCCCCCTCTCCTGATAGCCACATCATTCCCCAGGGCATCCTGGAGAACTCCATCAAAATCACCAATGAGGCCCCCACAGGGATGCATGCCAACCTGCACAAGGCCCTTGACAACTTCAACCAGGTAGGAGGGCAGTGACTCATCACTAGATGGTGAGTGCACTGGCCACTAGGTGGGCTGGGAGCCACTGGAGCCCCACGTGGGGTGTGATGTGTGGGGGCATTGCTGCTCCTGGGCCTGGGAGTCCCTTGGCATCGGGTAGGCTCTGGATTCCAACAACCCTCACTCGCTTCTCCAGGAGCTGGGCACAGATCTCTTGATTCTATGATTCTGTTTTCTTCACCAAAAAGGTTGTCAAGCCTTGGAATAGGCTGCTTGGGGAAGTGATGGCGTCACCATCCCTGGAGGGATTTAAAAGCTGGGCAGATGTGGTGCTGAGGGACATGGGTCAGTGGTGGCTTTATCAGTGTTAGGTTAATGGTCCACAATCTTAAAGATCTCTCCAGCCAAGACCATTGTATGATTCTATAATTCTTTCCAAGCACTGATTTTCCCAAGAGGACTCAGATAATCCTGAACGGCCTGTTTCTTGCAGAAGGTCACAGGATACCAGACTTCTGCCCACGTTAATCATTTTCTCACCAAGGTATGACCTTTAGAATGGCTGTTCTGTTACAGAATCAAACCTGTGAATGCAGTATTTGGGAGACTTCTGTCATGTTTCAACTTGATTTCTGTGTCTGTGTCACTCCTTTTTGAGCTGGTGAGTGACGTAGTACATCTAACACCCAAAGACGTGGAGAAAGGAGCAGGTTAAACCTTCCTTTTTCACCCTGCTGTTTAACTGAGGTCAGAGGTTGAGAACTGCTGATAGGGTCACATCCAACGTCACTCCCCAGAGCAGTGTAGGGGGACTTGGTGCTTTGTGCCCAAAGGCCATTTGGCTCAGAATCTTGCTGACATCTAAGTGCTGTAATTGAGAGCTGCAGCCTCCCTGCGGGAAGGACTTAGAATCATAGAATCATTCAGGTTGGAAAAGACCCTTGGGATCATCGAGTCCAACCATCTACCCCACTCCACAAAGTTCTCCCCTACACCATATCCCCCAACACCACATCTAAACGACTCTTAAACACATTCAGGGATGGTGACTCAACCACCTCCCTGGGCAGCCTATTCCAGTGTCTGACCACTCTTTCTGTGAAAAAGTTCTTCCTAATGTCCAGTCTAAACCTATCCTGTTGCAGCTTGAAGCCATTCCCTCTTGTTCTATTGCTAATTACCTGTGAGAAGAGACCATCACCAACCTCTCTACAGTGTCCTTTGACCGTGACACTGTTTGATGGCCATGGAACACATGAAGGCCACATAGTGCCAATAGCAGCCGAAGCCACCACCAGCTGCCCTGAATCCAACTAGACCAAGGACACGTTTAGCCCAACATACAGCCAAGGTACCAGGCAGCAGCGAGCCTGGGAACCCAGCCTGTGTGTGCCTGCTGCCAGACCTGCTCTTTACTCTTCTGCAGGACCACAGCCACGGGACACAGACCGGTGCTCCTCAAGGCGGGATTTCACCTTCACTGACTGCCTGAATTACATCCAGACCTATTAAATTCAAATTATTGTCCTTAACACTGCAGCAGAGTGAAACGATGCAGGCAGTACTACAGGGCGAGACTAACAGCGTCAGACCTCCCAGTCTCCAGCGGGATTTATTATGGCCATTTACTCGGGTCTCTTTGAGCCCAGCTCTAATTCACTCCTCTCTGCAGCTAAACAAACCGCACTCCCCCAGCACACGCAGAAAGACATTTTCACAAGCAGCAAGTACCGCAAAAGCCAGGCCATCCCAGCAGTAGCAGCAGCAAGGGATTATGTAGCTATACAGGCAACGGTGTAACAGAAATTTAATTCTGCTGTTCTAAGGATTTGCAAAGATCATTTGTCCGTGGAGGGAAATAATGTCAGAGAGGAAAAGCATGAGCAACTGAGGGCGATGGCTTATGCACGTCCCTCCCGTTTGCTCTGACAGATGTGACTTGGAAGTTCCACACAGCTCTCCCCGTGCCACGGCTTCCTCCCGACGCCCAGCAGTGCCGGGCAGGTAAGCAAACAGAGGAAATAGTGACAAGATGGAAAAGTAAATGAAGGAGAGAGGATCCCACGTTATGTAACGCTGCATTTAGAGGATTAATTGGGACAGGCTGATAAGGATGAATTGGATGTGTGAGAGCTACAGTTGTTTTAATTGAGCAGCTTTTCTCCAGGGAAGAGAGCTAAGTTTAAACCATCTGTCCAATTTCAGTGTCATTTGCCAAGGAAATGATTAAATATTTTAAGATTAAATCAAAACTCTGGGAATCAAGGCAGAAGCCTAGAAATAAATGATTTGGGGGTTTGCCTTACATGCAGTAATTTGAAGTTGGAGGTTGGTGAATTTTAAATACCATTTCTCCCTCCTGTATGCACCTACACACATGCACGCTTGTCCACAGCAGCCAAGTGAAACACTGGGACACCAGGCATTTTGCAGCTTTTGAGTGAGCCAAAGGCCAGAGTGCAGCAAGGGACCAGACAAAACCCCAGGGACAAAGGCTGGGACAGCATCTGCCATGCAGGGACAACCCAAAAAGTTACCTGGGGTGAGGGATCCTCTCACGGGTGCTTCAACGACAGCCTCAGCAGGAGAGTGAACGTGGCTGCACACACCCCATAAATTCATTTTCTAGGAGGATAAGAGCATTTCTGAAGTCTAATAAAGTATCTGAGTTATAGCTACTAATCACAAAGCTAATTTGTGGAAAAAACCAAGATTTGCTGCCCCAAGGCGATTGAGGAAATAAGGAATTTCAAATGATGGCTCACCCATGAAACAACTCTTTCACTGCCCCCATATATTCTACTTACCCTATGGTGTCCATCCACCCCTTGTATCAAGCTGTGAGGTTTTGACTGAGACAAGGGGGAGGTGAGGGCAGAGCAGAAAAGACCTACTGTGCCTTCAAGTCCCCTAGCATCTGCTGGGGCAAGCAAGGTGGCCAGAGTTCACGCTTCCCTGCCTGTTCAGGGCATAGTAGAAAGATTTTCCCTTTGCCACCTTACATCCAAAAAACATCCATCAGTTGGGACTGGAAGGAGGCTGGTTGAAAGGATTGCCTGCTCAGAGTGGAGAAAGATTTGTCTGGAAAGTCACTTAGCTACCCTGACAAATGCAGCACATTTCATTTAAACACAGCAGTCATATTGTGCCCATCTCTGAATGATGCCGGTGAGAGCTTGGTTACTATTCAATTTCAAATCAAGAAGCCTAAATTTTAGATGTCTACATTTATGCTGAGTGCCCATCATAGTCAGTGGATTTTTAGGGTCATTTTGGTTCTCTAATCAGAGGTTCTGAGTACCAGTTGAGGGACCTCAGGGCATTTGCAGAGGGCTAGTGTGTACAACACCATGTGTGCAGAGACCTGTGTTCTTCTAGAGATCCATGCGACCTCCTAGGACCTCTGAAATGGTGAAAGACACCTGTGTTTAGGACACTTCATCCCACCCCTAGCCAGTGTAGTCTATGTGGCCTAAGGAGGGATTCAGCTGAACAGCCAGCTTTAGAGCGAGCAACACCATTCTCCAGGCTCCATCGATCTGATCTCCCTTGTCTACAATGTGAGTTTACATACCAAGTGTACATGTTGGCAACTAAATTTAGGGGTCTTACTCTTGACCTGAATCCCACACCTTATACCTATTTTCTAGAGATCCTCCTTTTCATTTTCAAAATACCTGTGGTATGACCCAAAAATCTCTCTGAGCCCTCTGGTCCTAGATGCCCTAACAACAGCCATGAGGAAAGACACTATATGCTTGGCTTTGATGTTCTGGCCAGTTTTAGAGAAGGGAAAGGTGCAGGCACTTCTTCACGACTGCACAGACTTCCCTGCTACAACTCTGAGCGCTGGAGCAGGGCTCAGGACATGATGTAGGCAGTGTCCCAGTGCCAAACACTATTGCTGGCAGAAGGACACCAGCCCACTGTGTCAGTAGTAGTTCATCCTACTCCTGAACCACTCCATCTTCAATAAGTAAAGCTCTGTGCTCTCGCTGGTCACACCAGGGTAGACATTATTGCTAACAGAGACTTTATTCGTACCTCGGTCACCCTTAGGACACTCTCACCGTGGGTACAGAAAGGCATTATGGTTGCACTGCAATTAAATCAGGGGCCACGTGATGGCAGAGATTTTTCCATAGAACCACAAGTTGCAGCTCCAAGTTCTGAAGGGAGAATCCCTGCTTTTATTTCTTGTTATTATTGAGGATGTTTCTACCCTTTCTGCCTATGGAAGAAACCTGGACAACATGAGCAGAGCAAAACAAGTCAATGAGCCCTAGGTGAGCATCATTATTATCTTCCCCTAAAATCTGATGGCTTTTAACTCAAATTCATAATGGTAGGGCAGTCAACTCCTTAACCTCATTGGTTACAGATTTTTTTAACTTGTGTTTTAACTTCCCTCAACAACAGGTTGCATTTCATAATGTCCTGTTAATTACTTCCATCAGCTTCCCTTTCACCCTTATTAAATATTGATTTGCTTATGGAAGTTTTCACACCATCTCTTAATCAAAACTGCTTTATTACCAACCATAACTTTTATAGATGAGCAGAGTACTGTTATTTCTTGACAACCCAAATTATTTTTTCATGTTATTATTTTTGTTTCCTTGATAAACAGCCATTTTCCAAGTATCCAAAATATGCAACCACTTGTTGGACTTCCCTCCTGGTTGCATAAAATGTGTCTATAACTGGGGCATCCAGGCAAAGACTCACTATCTGTTCAGAGGTGAGTTTCACTACCCTTAAAACAACTCCACTATTGACCTTCTCCGTAGAACAAGTGAAAGGCTGACTGTCCCCTATGGAAGGTGTATTCTTAAATTCTTATAAAAGTGTACTGTAAAATTTTATAACATACTGTAATTTTCAGGACTGCCAAGGTTATTTTATTACTAGCAGCTCTTGAGCATCTAGACTGGAATGGTGAGGCATGAGAGAGTACAGCCAAGATAACTGAATTCTTAGCATAACCAATTCGGTGAAGAAAATGTATTTGCAAAAAAAAAAATTGCAAATATAGGAATTCTTAATGTGAGAGCATCTAATATTTCTCTTATTCTTATTAAAAAAAAAAAAAGTAGGTATTATTCTGTATGCTGGAAAACATTTTTTGTGATAGCTAAGTCCTTTAACCGTTGAATTTTTCTTCACTTCTGACAATATTATTTATTTCTAGCCTGGACTTTCAATTTAATGAAGGAAACAAAGGCTGTATTTCTTCCTGGTAAATTTAAAATAAATGAGAAATGTTCTGATGAAAACAATCTTCATAGAATTATAGATCATATTTTCTTCTTCCATTACAAAATGTGTTGAAAAATACAGTCTAAAATAACCCAGGCACAACCAGTCTGTGTGTCTATTTTAAAACAGGATTATTGGATATTTTTTCCTCTCTGCTGGGTTATACTTTCAACTCAACACAGTAGCTTGTGGAGGCTAAGATTAAATTTTTGCTAGAGCTAATTCAGGGAAAAACTATAGAAAGAGGAAGAAAGATATAATCCAACTGGATTTTGCACTTCTTTTTTTCCCAGCAATTTCTATTTTATCTTTGGAGAACTTTGTTGTAGGAATGACAGAATGACATAAAATGGAATGACAGAAAAAATGACAGAAACTCTATGTCTGCGGGGAGAACTGCTGGGCACCGAGAGAGCACAGAAGTGAAAACACAAACCCTGGCGCAGTAAGTGAGGACCATGAAGGTTTCTGCAAGGTTTCCATCAGAGCGTGAGACGGGAGCACATCTTTGGTGGTGCAGTCTAAAGGGAACGGGCACCTCTTCCCAGTGCTTCCTCATTAGCCACAACCTTTGGTTTTTTTGTACCAGTCCTGCTTAAATAATTACAGCCTGTCCCAGACTGGACCATTACTGATGCCAGACTGGGGTAGGAGGATGCAGGAAGGCTACAAGCAAGGGAAAATAAAAGGGAACTGAGAGTACAGGACACACATCACAAAACCACCTTGCCTACCACAAAAAAAACCAAAAGTTCTGTTTTACATAGTTGGCTTGATTGATTGTTTTAATTCACTTTTCCAGCTCCAACTGCAAATAGCTTCAGGGCACAGTTGGTGGAAAATTTCTCAACCCTGCCAGGCAACCCTGGGACGTGGTGCTGGGCAGTCTCACAAAGAAAACGGGCTGTAACTGGGGTTTGACAATACACCACACATTAGCTGCTACATGAGGGGCTGCCAGGAAAAATCCAAGGATTCTTCTATTTCCCCATGGTAGAAGAGACATTGCTGTCCCACAGAAGTGAGACTGGAAAGAATGGGATCAGGGACTCATCACAACAACAGCCCTGCACTATAAGCTAAGTTCACTAGTCCCACAGCTCAAGGCTTTTATTGAAATAGCTTTTTTGGGTGACCATCAGCACAAAGAAGGGGAAGGAGTAACATTATCTCTTAGCAGCTCAACCAGAGAGCAGATTCCCTGGCTCCTGCTGCAACAGCTGGATACCACATGGCTGGAAGGACCTTCTGTGTGTCTGTGGGCTGTCTACCACCAGCATCCCCAAAAGGGGTTTGGCCATGGAGTTCTGGGTACAGCTTTCTCTGAACTCCATGTCCTTGAACTAACCAAAGGAGTTGGTTAGTCCAACAAAGAGCCCATGTGTGTCCTACAACATCCTCTCATTGCTTGTCAGGTTATACCATACAAGACCACAGATGAATCCAGTCCTGCCATGGAAGGACCACAGGGAGCACAGGCCACCTAACTAAAGGCTGCTTTCACTTGCTAAAGTAGGTTAAGCATCTCTTCTCCCAAGGCGAGAGGGGATTCATGACTATGAAATCTGTAGTGTTGCTGGTGCTACTGTCCCTTGTCACATGCATGTGTGTGTCAAACAGGCAGAACTCCTCAGATCTTGTTCTTCTGTAGTGCAAATGTGTGGTTTTGCAGTTTGTGCAGACCGTCATAGAGCTGCAGGCTAAGCAACTGAAGGCAACTTAAACTGAGGAGCTCCGACACCGTGCTGCAGAGGCATCTGCACCAGATGAGACACACCTCGTTGGACTCTGCAAGCTCACACCTCTCCTGGCACAAACCTGCGGGGATCTCGCTGACGCTCACCGAAATACCTGCCCACATCTCCCCTGCTGGTACATGCCTCTGCATCACTGAGCCTAGATGACTTTTGACCTGAGAATGCTGTCCTCTACCCATTTCTATAAGTACCCGCACACTTCAGCAGCTTTCAGGCAGGACATGTACTCTGACAGACTTTTAAGTCACGACGGAAAATCATTAAAAACTTTGCTAACCTGAGAAGCATCAGAGATACAGGGAAGGGAAATGAATTTTAGTACAGAGACGTTCTGTGCAACTTCAAGACAAAAACTGGATGGGGAAATACAGAAGACTGAAAAAGACACACAGCCAATGCAAGAGTCTTGAAAGAAAAGCGGAAATGGAGGCAAAAACTTAGCATGAGTTGGGGAAGTTGTAAGTCTGGAAATTAGCAATTGTGGCTGAATCTCAACACTAACAGGCACTTCTACTGGAAAAACTGAGACAGAAATAAGTATCGTAACTTAATTTCAGTGCCCCAGAAAGCCAGTAGCAGAATCAGGACTAAATCTCCCTAGTCCCAATCCACTGGCTTTCACTGTGAGCCTGCTACATTTGAAAGGTGAACCCTAACTCCTTATTCTCCTGCCCAAAACAGAGAGGGGTAAGACTGCCTTCATTGAAATCAAGGAATATTATATAACTAACTTTGTTAAGGACCCAACTCCATCCCCAACACCTGCCTTGATGGCAATAGGTCCCCACTTGATCAGCTCATTAAATCAAATCCTTGGCCCTGAGCTGAACATGTCATCAGAGGAGGACCCTCAAAATCCATGTGGTGGAAGAACTGATGCCTGCTGCCTCCCTCATGTAGTTAACACATCTGCTGTGGGGGATGTTTGAAAGGAAGAAGGTCATCCTCCTCCAGAAAAGAAGTGGTATGAATGAGGCACCTTGCTAAAGGTACAAAATGCACCCAAGGTTCTACCACAGTGGCAGCCTCATCCATGTCTTCCAAAGACCTGCAAATGAAATGGCTTTCAAAGGGATCTGAAAATGATCCCCTCTTCCCCCAGTATTAGGGAGGAACATTGCAGCTGAGAACAAGCTTTAACAATACTACCTTAAATAAAAGAGATCAGGCAAATGAAAATGATAATGAAAAAATAATCAGCACATAATGCTCCCTTTTATGTACTATTTTTTGAGTAAAGTTTTATGTGATGGCTTTGAAACTAAATCTAGAGTGTGTCTCTCATGCATCAGACAAACTAACTATAAGATACCAAGACACTTGAAAGTCAGAAATGTAGGTGATGTTGATAACATCTTCATATAGTGCAATAATAACATTCAGTCACTCAAGGTCTTTCATTTTTGGAACTGCCCCATATGAGCATGACATTCATTAGTTCAAACCTGTATCGTGCTACAGCGGTTTGAAAAAAAAAATGTCACTAGGAAGAGTATTAAAAATTGCATGAAGGAGTCTTTCCCTTGGGCATTTCTTTTCAAGGTCAGAAAGCCTTGCTCTTGTTTTTTCTGCTGACATGAAAACATTTGGAGAGATGACATGACATGGAGACCCACACCTAATCCAGCTCTTTAATTTTGAAAAAACCTTCATCTTCACACAGCGTTTCAGATGTGACTTTGATCTCCATGAAATTAAAAAAAAATACGTGCCATGTTCCCTGACATGTCTGCTGTAGGATGTACACATAGAAAACCACAGGGGGATCAGCAGAGCCTCATGAATAAAAAAACAACCTGCTCCAAACCCTCTTTCACCCAAACCAGAAGAAAACATTTATGACAGTTGAAAGGCATGATGGGGGCTGTGTCTCAGTTTTTCTTTTATGGTCCTCTTTGCTTGCAGCAAAGCAAAGTTCACTTGGTCTATGGTGAGGGACCCTCCCTCCCTCAGAGGCTGCCGGGCAGGAGCAGATCCCAGGGAACATGCACTGCCAGGAGCAGGTGCTCCCCTCTGCACCCCAAATCCCCAGCCCCTGCTTCCCCCATCAACCTAGCACCCACATTTCATGGCATCCATTCCTGAAGATCCTTGGCAACATCAAGAGGAGAAACACACTCATTTGGGTTCCTCTGTTGGATAAAGCCTGGACATTCACATGTGCTACCAAACTTTCAAAAGCCAAGACTTTCAAAATTCTGTGAAAATAGTTTATCAACTTGTGCAGGGGTTTAATCAGCATTAAAAACAGAGCTTGTCAATATTCTGTGACTTTCCCTTCCTCTCATCTCCAGCCTTTCTTGCAGCAATAAAGGGACTTTTTTTAAGTTCAGACATACTTTTTCATAAACAGTTCTATTTTCTAGTGAATAAGTTTATCAAAATCACACAGTAAACAGGAATAACATTTTTAAAGTATCCATATGATTTAGGTACTTAAGTCCTCTTTTGTCATAATGATGAAGACCCTGCTCTGCCAATTCAGTAAACCTGGCTTTGTTAGACTGGAGTTGGGTACCACCTGCCCCAACCACACTCAGTTCAGACCAAGAAGGGTGTTGGTCTGAAGGCAGCATAAAAGCGTGAAGCTGGTGTAGCCTCTGTGCTCTGGTTAGTGTGAGAGTGTGACTGTGGTCCCGCTGTGCTCTGCCGGGTGACCTGCAGTGTCCAGTGCCCTCTCCCCTCTGCTGTCCCCAGCTTCTCCTGTTTGCAGGGTGATGTTCCCTTGGGTTGTGCAGATGCAAGTCTTCATAGGGCTATGATAGAGTCAGGATCATGGAAATGATCTAGGCTTTGTGAAAGAGAAAAGCTGAGGTTCCCCAAGAAAAAAAAAAAAAAGAAAAAAAAGAGATATATTTATTCTGGCTTATTAGAGCTGATGGCATAGCCCTACAAATAGCAAGAGCAGCAAGGAGAGAGAAGGAAGTGACAGCAGTGTTTTCTAGGGGAAAAAGAAAAGAAAAAAAAGTTGTACATGGCAATCAACCTGAGCTCACTGAAAATCAGGAGGACCTAGGCTCCTCTCTAAGACTTCCGGCACCTCCATCAGGTGCACAGCCCTTGTTGCTGCCTGTGCCCAGAGCTCCAGCCCCACTACCCCTCCAAGAGAGGACCAGCTCTGCCCCCAGTGCAGGCAGCCGGAGCTCAGCACACACTGCCACTGGCGTTTGGACTTATGTAGGGAAGAAAGAAAAAAACACCACAGAGCAAAGCCCCAAAGTGTTTTGTTTCTGTGTTCTGGCAGGATTCCCTCACGGCTCAGCAATGTGCAAGCTCAAACTGAAGCTTTCTGCAGTGTTGGGAAATTCATAACCACACACTCGTGCATGGACTCTGGTGTCTAACAGAGCTGAGCTCCCAACGCAGTCTTACCCTTGTGGGAGCGTCCCAGAGAGACTCTCCCACAACCACATCTTTGAGACCACCACCCCTCTGTAAAATTTTGCTGTGACTGGCCTTTGCATGCATGGAGAGCTTCTTCTCTTCAAGCAGGAAGACAGATGCCCCCATACAGGCTGCAACTCTGAGCATCGTTGCTGTAGGAAGTCAGCATAAAGTCTTGTGTAGAACAGTCCAGCTTCTGCACATACGGTCACAGACAGCACAGCAGGCAGCTGGGCAGCCAGCATCAGCCCAGGGAGCTCATCCCCATCTTTCCATAAGTTGGAAAGTTTCCTTGGCCAAATCAGAGCTGCATCCAGGCTCAGTGGTCCCCAAGGATCATGAGCAAGACCAAAAGGAGCTTCTTCTAAAGTGAGAGTAATTGCCATGGCCAGATAAACTGATGGACATGAAGAAAGGTCCCAAGGTGCTGCACACAAACCACGTGGGGCCTGGGCAGCCCAGAGCCCATGTGGGCTCAGACAAGTCCCCACACATGCTGCACATGAAGAGAAAGGACACGCAGGGGTGGCAGATGACGAGCAGCCTGACAGCACACGATGCCATACCCCAGGATAGCTTGGCACTGCTCAGACTCAACTGTTTTGCTGAGCCCAGTCCAGCTAATCCATTTGCTCCCATGCTAATGCTCGGTTTTTTGCTCTCTAATTTTACAAGAGGTTTCTAACACAGATAGCCTCTGCACTGTGTATATGCAAGGCTTCAGGGTTGACCTTTAAAGCTAATGGCTCTGTCTACATTTGAGATATTTGCACTTGTACACATAAAGCCAGCCCTTGGGCTGATAAGCCCGGCAAGCAGAATTGCTGGCGCTCCTGGCAGGCCAACCAGGGCTCCAGCCATACGTCTGCAGTGGGTCTGCCGTGCCCATGGATCCAAGGAAGCTGCCCTGTCCTGGGATCAGGATGCTGCTCACAGTTTGGTAGAGCAAGATGCTGCTGATAGTTTTTGGGCAGCAGCAGCTTTCCAGCTACAGCAGCAACATCTAGAAGGCAAAAGGCCCACAGGATGAGTACTGGCTCAGTGCTCACAGCTGGTTTCATCTCCTTCCTCATGGCACCCAGGCAAGATGCTGAAGTAAACAGCTCAGCTGCCCACATGATGCTTTCCTGTCCAGAATATATTTCACCAACGCAAAGCCACCTTGGGATAAGGTACCATAACACTGAGGTTAGTGTCATTGACACTACCAGCCTAATCTCCAGTGGCAGTTCATCACCTGTTGTGTTTTCTTATCCCAGAGTTGGGAAGCACTCTGAGCACTGTCTGCCGAACACAAGAACTGATGCTCCATTTCCTTTCATCACAGAAAAAAACACTCAAGAGAGGAAAATAACATTAAATGACTCTCCTTGTCCACAGTCAGCCTGGCTTCTGAGCATGGTGCTCAGCATCAAGTTATGTTCATGCACCTTGCAGAATGTCACAGTCTCACAAAAGCCAATGTCTTAAGAATTCTTCATATTTTTATAATCTTACTCGTAAGATATATGAGTGCTAATACCCTCTGCTAGACCAACATAACCTTGGCTGTTAGGTAACTACATAGCTGAAGGTAAATGGGAACTTTCATTACCTGAAAGGAGGGTCACCAGTGTTCCTGAGGCAGAAAAGTTTACTTCAAAGTCCTGAAGTGACAAAAGCAGAATTTTGGCCTTACATATTTTTCACCAGACATTCGTGCAGTTGTAAGTCTTCATATTGCATAAACCTGAGTTAGAGACAGACACGGAACAGAAAGAATTTTAAATCTGCACCGGAATAGAAGCATGGTCAAAGGAGAAAAAAAAAAAAAGAAAAAAGGCATTTTCTGACATGAAGAGCTAGGAATCCTGAAAGCCATTTTCAAGTAATTTCATGGAAATTTTTGTTGCCTCTAGTGAAGTATTCGCAGACAGTGCAACCTGGAATGGCTAGTATGCACTTGTCCATGATCTGCATCTAAGAAGTTGCCTATAATTAGTTAATGAATAGACAGCAGTTAGGAGTTCTTATTTTAGTACCAACACATGCCAACAACTGGAAAGAAAGAATAGCAAAAAAAAAGCCAGGAGAGGACTGAACAAAACAAAATAATTAAAAGAAATAAAAAGGATGTTCTGCTGCATTTCCAGCAGCTATAGAAAGTGATTCACCCCCCCACATCTCTAACACCGGGTTAGTCTCCAGGCAGTGGCAGTCATACCATGGTGCAGCATAGAAACGTAGATGTGGCTGCGACCCAGAGATCAGCTAGTCTGTCTCTCTCTCCCTTCTTAAGGCAGGCTCAGGTCATCTCCAGCAGGTCCTGACCCATCTCTAAGCTGTGCAAAAGCAATGTTGCTAGTAGAGGTTCTCCAGAGCTGGGGCCATGCCTTCAAGCATTGGTTCCTGTGCCAGACTAGGACATCCTCCAAGAGTAAAGAACTGCACTGGCAGTCCTGTTGAGGTGTACGGGACAGCTGTGAAGAAACGGCTTTGTGGCTCAAAACCAATGGAAGGCTTTGTGCTTGCAAGGACTTTATGCACCCGGCAGGGAACAAGTACCCAGCAGAGTCAGTCATGGTGAAGCCCCTACAAACACACAAGGCAGGTCGGAAACACGGAACCATAATAGCACAGCTTTGGCTCCTCAAAGAGCTTGGCAAACATCACCCACCTTCAGCTTCACAAACACGGGCAAGCCCTTGACTGGGTGTCCAGAGCAACTGTCCCCTGTGCAAATGAAAGCAGAGCGCGGCACTGTGACTTTGCAACTTTTCACTTAGCAGGCGGGCAATTATTCCTCTTGTTTAATTGTATCTGATAAGTGACACACACAGGCCCCATGTGGTTTAAATTTTGACGTATCATTTTATTTATCGTAGCAGCTTCTACAGTTCTACAAATGGATGACACACAATCCGTTATCATTTTGGAAGCATTATTATTCAGGCAAACATGTCCCAGAACCTTGCACTTTTTAAAATTCCTCTTTTTTTTCCACATTCCTTTTACATTCAGATTGCAAATTCCCTATCTCGCCAATGAGATTTCCTCCTCCTCACCAACCCAAAATAAATTAGAGAACAAGCTGCTATCTCTAAAAGCTTTATAAATAAAACATGCAGCACACACACACACAAAAGCTACAATTTTAGAGTGTTTTCGTATCCTGGATGGATTTAGAGATGTCATTGCAAACGCACAGATGCTGCCAGTCACAGGAGCTTAACAAGTGCTATGCAGTTTGACATCCCATTAGATTGTGGCCCTTTGTGGCAGTTGAGGCTTCCCAGGGCAGAAAGTAACACAACAACTGCTTCTGCCAAGGAGAGAAAAGAATGGTAACCACACCGGTATATTCATCGAAGGGCAGAACTAAAATTACTCTTTCTTGACTCAACCAAATAAAAATTATGACAGTTCAAAAGAATGTTAAAAGTTTTCTGAAAGTGGATAAATCACATCATTCAAAGTAGTTAGTGGAAATATTTGCTTTTTTCTTTACTTCACAATGGAAATATTTTTCCTTTAAAAAACCCACAGTTTGAGGTTTTATTTTATTTTATTTTCCAACAGAAACATGCAAAATATGAAAAGAGGAAAAGAAAAAAAAAATAAAAAGAAAGTAGCTCCAGAGCTAATAAAGCCTGCTTTTTCTACAAAATTGTGCTGATTGTTAAGTCAATTAACACAAAGCTGCTGTTCAGGCATCGCCCATCTGTTGGAGATGCTGCAGGGGATGGCTGCTGGTGGTGGCCTGGAAGAGGGATGGGCTGCAGCAAGGTTTCCTTCCCGCAGCTTCTAACACAGCCCAAACACCGACTCAAAGCTTTCTGTGGCTTCCAGCCCTCCACACAGAGACTTAAAAAGGCAGAAAAGATGAAGGAAAGGAAAGAAAATTGGAGCAGGAGAAAAAGACTCTGATCCAAACTAAATGGCCTGAAACTTTTCAGGTCAACCCATATTTTGAAAAATAAGAATTTCTTGATATAAGAATGGAAAATAAGAATTGGGAAAATAAGAATTGAAAAAATAAAAATTGAATAAGATTTCATCCATAAAAAGCAGCCACATATCCCCCTACAGCACCAGAACCCACCGGAGGTGAAGAGGAGGTGGCCAGCTCGCCCCCTCCTGCCCAGGGATCACAGGGACCAGCCAGAGGATGCTCTATCCAATCCCAGCACAGGACAGGATGGAAAGTGTGTGGTTCCTCTAACTGACCTCTGGGAAGGGAGGTCCCCTGTATCAAGCCTCAAGCAGGGGGGTCTGGGGCTGCAAAAACCTCTGTCTGTCCATCTAGCTCACAATATAAGTGTCCAAATAATCACCTTGCTTTTTTAAGGGCTTAAAAGTGTCCCAAGGGATCAAAGAGTCAGATTCAATATCCAAAACAGGTTCTGCACACCTGTGGCCATCACAAAAGCTGCTGTCCTGAGCCAGGTCGAAGATATAGTTAGCTTCAAGTGCCACAGAATGGTTAGAGTTGGAACAGACCTTAAAATCACTTAGTTCCAACTCAGCTGCCGTGAGCAGGGACAACTTCCATTACACCAGGTTGCTCAAAGGACATGGAGGCCACTAAAAAGCTGATACAGAAAGAGAGCCTTGCTGGAGTTTTTAAAAGGGGTGATGTGTTTTAAACATTTTTGAGGTCAGGTTCTCCTTCCAGGACTCAAGTGGCTCTGCACCTACAGAAAACTCTATGAGACTTCCACCTAACCAGGTGGCACAGCTTAGTGCCTTAACCTGCCTCCCAGCAGTGAAGCAACCACAGAAACCCTGCATGTCTCTGCCTGCCCCAGAGGTTGTCTGAGCCCCCCTCCCAGCAGTTTGCCAAGGGTGGATGGGTTGGGAGGCTGTCTGGAAAGCCCCAGCCCTGGGGCACCTGGCCTCACCAGCACTTCCTATGAAACAGCACACACACAAACTTCATATCATCTTTGTCTGCCCCGAAACACCATGTGGGTGTCTAGGTTTTTGGACAATGCTAAGCTCCTGGCCCCAGTGAAGGTCCACAGCAATCAGAGCTAACAAACACCTCCTTCCACTCCTTTAGAGTCATTAACCTCTGTTTTCACTGCATTTCTCCTGTTCCTGGTGTAGGAGGAAGAGTAAAGGACACTGAGCTGATGCAGGGGCTCATCCTGCACCTCCAATGCCATAACATGAGCTGAGCCCATGCCCGAGCTCCCAACAGCACACAGTGTGGCACCACTACCAAGACCTCCAACCCAGGCAAGCCCCAGCATCCACCCAGGGCAGCCACAGGGAAGTGGGAGGCTCAGAGCAAGGGAGCAGCCAGATGAGGTCCATATGGGACAGAGCGCTCCTGCTGTTGCTCTTGCTGGTTTCAGGACCTGCCTCTCACCACTTCCCCAAAGCCAGTTTTTCCTACCTGCTGTTCACTGCTGCTCAGCAGAGTGTCATGGGCCCAGCTCAGCCAGTTCACGGCAAGTCAAGCAGGGGAGGCAGCCACCAGCGGGCAGAGAGGAACAGCACCAAGGCTTAAAGCCAGAGTCCAAGGGAAGTTGGCAACAAGCAAGGGACAAAGGAGAAAAACAAGCTGCCATCTCAAATGTGATTTCAGCCATTCAAAGGAGTCATTTTAGTCAATCCAGTGGTTAACGAGTTAGTGGCACCGGCCCAAGGTCTAATCACAAATGGGTGAGAGCATTTCTCCAATGCAATCATTTATTTCCCCATTTCCAGTCCTCCATTTCAACTCGAAGAGCAGCACAAAAAAGGAGAGAGAAATCAGCTTTCCATCTTTATCAGAGAAACTACTTGTAGGAAACCACAGATGCCAATCATACCTCCTCTCCACCCTTGTCTTTCTTCCTCCCAGCCCCAGTCCCTCATCTGCTGCAGCTGACAGCCCTTTAAGTGGAGAGAAATATTTGTAATAGGCATTGCTGAATGTTACAGAAACACTGAAGAGCAACTGGAGATCAATTAAACAGCCTTGTCCCTAAGCAGCAGCACGTTGAAATGCAGGAAAGAGGAGTGATAGCCAGCAATGGGTCAATGCAATGAACCGGCTTCATTAAAATTGATCTACACGTAAAAATAAATCCTGCTGAAGTACAGCCAGGGTTTCATCTTATTTGCATGTGATCTTCAGCATCTGCTGGTGGTAACAAGATGACTAGATGAAGGCAACAGGAAAACATGATATTAATTATGTAAACTCCTCAGTTCTAGGTTCCTAAAGTACATCAAAATCTTTACACCTTCAGAGTTCAGGAGAATTCAAAGTCAGCTTTTTGGCTCATATTCCTCCCTCCCTTTCAGAGGGCAGGAGACAGCAACTGAAGCAGTACACTGTGATCAGTCCCTCTGGTCCTCTGAGCATGCTGCCCTAGAGGGGTCATCCTTCTCTTTGAAATCATCTTCAGCTATCTCTCTGCCATCAGACATAATTGAGTTTATTAAAAGACATAACAGAGGGAGACTGAAATGGCCATAAGACAGGAAGAAGGCATAGAGGAGCCCAGATATTAATCTTAGCTTTGACAGGTCTGTGGGGACATCTCTAGGTGGGACTCTGAAGTAGACAAAGCAGCAGATGGTGATGGCAGCAGATGAGAAACTTTACCTCATCACTGCTGTTCTCCACATTTGGAGGAGGCATTTGGTGAGCACCCATCCCAGCCACCCTCGATGTTATTTCTACATGTCCTCCCAGGTATTTCCATCAGACCTGAAGGTTGAACATCCGTCAAGTATTTTGTATATTTTGCTGAGACTGGGGCAGCTGCTTTCAAAAGTAAACAGGACTGAGACTGTATCTTTTGTCAAAACCATCTCATTGATGCTCATTGTTACAGCCATCCCAATTTACTGATCTTCACTCCACTAGAGGTACCCTAAGAAGGGCTGGGACCAGAAACAGGACTACATCTGTAATGAGGTGAGACAACACTCTATATCTGAGATGATATTTTTTTTTACCCTGGGGAATAGTTTGAATCCAGGACAGAATTTCACAGACTTATTTTCACACATAACCTTTTCCAGTTTCCACGAGAAAGAGTTCTCTTTCATGCTGCCTTTTATTTTTATTTTTTTTTTAATGAGGTGAAACAGAATAAATCTGAGTGATTGGGACATATGACATGACAAGAAAATAAAGAACATTTCAGATGAGCATTTTTCATTTATACTACTCTATCTTATTACACTGTTGTAAAACTGCTGACCTTATTGAGAATATCAGTTTAACAGCCCACTTCAGAAAGATCTACATATGCACCTGAGTGTCAAACTGCGTGCTTGAAAGACATGTTAAATCAAATAAAGATGGATGGCTTGCTGTTTCTATCCTACCAGTCAAGCACTGCTTACTTCAGCATCTACATGAAATATAGAAGACCTACAATGGTATATCTCACAGCCTCTGTATCTCTCCAAAGCACACGTCTCATGACACACACAGCCATCTTTTTATTCTTTGCTTACACAGCATCTAGCACAACGATGCTTTAGCTTATGACAGAGCTCCAAGGCATTGTCACAAGGAAAAAAGACACGCAGTAATAGCCATACAAATGTTTTTTAACACATATCAAAACTTTACTAACATCCATAAGTTGATTCTTAGAAATCTTGGAATTTCTTTTCAGTGCAAAGACTGCGGCAATACGACTTGTGCATCATCTACTGCAAGCCAGAAGCAAACCTGGTCTTGAACTCAAATCAGACCCATTGCTTGGCCTAGGAATCAAGGTTGAAAGAGGATCCAGGACCTAAGAGATGGAAGCTCTGAACTAGGTACCTATCAAGGACAATCTGGATTTATTGTCCATAGTGTGCCCAGTCACAGCCCATTTAGAGGGTGTACATGTGGGAACTCCTATAAATCCCTTCCTACCTGGTACCACCAATTCCATGGGAGTGAAAGGAGCCTAAGGACACTCCACTCTTCCTCTTCTGTGCACCCCTGGTGAACCAGGAGCAATGGCATGAAGCAGGCTTTATGAGGACAGACATTTTACTGCCTCAGTAATCAAAAGATTGTCTAAACCTCAGCTCAAAACTTCCTTCTGAAACCTAGCCACACCCAGTGAGGAGGGATCATCACCATTTCTGGTTCTCCTTCTCAACATCCTAAACAACAGAAATGAACTCAGGGCAAAATAAAAAAAGGGTTGCCCTGTTTGAGGTTGTCTTCCTAGATCTCTCATGACTAATGATTTAGTTTCCTGATTACAGGAGGAAAGAAGATATTTTTTACAGCGTACTCTGTTAGTAGCTGAATCAGTCACTGAAAAGGTCCTCAAAAAATCATCTAAGTAACCCCACCAAGACAGAGAAGCAAAGGATCCTAGCCTGTCCCTGGCATGTGTTCACACAGCTTGTTCTTGAAAACACTGGTGATGACTGTTTATAAACTTTCTAGATGATCTATCAGTGCCTTCCTCCCTTTCTAGTTAAAATGCCTTTCCTTCACCATTGTAAAAATTACCACCACCCACATTGAGGTGCTCACTGACAACACCTGAAGCAACTGCTAAGGGAAGCAGTAGTTTCGCCATGACCTTCTGACTACTGTCTTGCCCTCATTCACTCCAGAAGTTTTCTGAATGCCTTACTATGGCAGCCTCATTCTCCATCTGGCACTTACCCAATGGATCCTTTCTTCCAACACGTTATACCAAAAGCATAAATTATTTGTCTTCATTTTTTTTAAGCGCTTCTTCTCCTGTCCTGCTTCTACCCTACTGCCTCTTAGACATGGACAGAGTTCCCAGTAAAACTTTCGAGACCTTAAATTACCCTCTCCTTGAAAGTGTCTTGTGTCCCAGGGCAGAGGGATTGTCCTGGCAGGGATCTGGCAGCTGGTGTTAATTCAATAACATCACTCTTGCCTTCCACCCTTCTTTTGTTACACCCACCTGCCACATCCCATCTTAAAGCAGACATTAGAGTCATGATCCAATTGCTGTGCTAAATGAACCTCCTCCAGGTCTCAGCGATGGTCTGTGTGTGCACTCCAAGCCTCTGGCACAAATGGGGCAATTAGACTTCATGTGCCCCTCTAAATTAAGCTGAATTACTCCATGTTTGCCATGGCTAAAAGCAAATACATGAGCAGCCACCAGAGGAAAAGGAGCAAAGACTTGTTATGTAAGTCACTTGAGCCTGAGACCTTGATCATGGACAAAAGAGGTCACAAGCTCTTTCTCCCTTGTTCATGTAGCACCTCACAAATGGGGTCCAGCTCCCTCAAAGCAACTGCAATTAAACAGAACTCTTAGAAGGAGCAGATTTCCTCTGACAAAATATTTCTGTGTTCCTCTATATTAACTTCTTATCCGTGAATAAATGCAGAAGGCTTATCTCTGCTACTCTCTGTTTGCTTTAATAACTAGCACGAAGCCTGTACTTATTACCCAAATCCCGGTTTTAAATCTCACTCCTAGATAAAGCAGTAATAGATAAAGACACAGCTGCTCTGCTCACATAACCCCATAGCTCTTCTTCCTTTCACAAGATAAAAACCCACCTACCTCTGCCATGCCCCGATGGACCTGCTGCCATCGTGCCATCTAACCTTGTTGCCAGAAACGTCCTGGGTTGTCCCAAGTTTCCATCCTTCCTGGGAAACAAACGCAAAGATCGCAGTGACTTTCCAAAGCAGATGCTCATAGGGCAGGTCTGCATTTACTCAAAGAGGGGAAAAGACTGCAGCTCATCCCCCCAAAAATGGCAAAGCAGCTCCTGGATTCTCACTGAGAGAGACACTCAGGAGTGACAGAAAGCAGTCTCAGAGAGGGTATGTGAGGATCTCATCAAGAGAAGTGCTCAGGTTTGCATATGTTCTGAATGTTTCAAGTAGACTAAGAGTCTGGTAATCTCAGCAGAATAAGCTCAAGACTGGCCTTCGCTGGGAAACTACTTGGCTGAGGGCGCGATGCTCTCCCAGCGATGCTCCTGTGCTTCCTTCCAAGCGCTGGAAAAGCAGCACTACCTATAATCAAAAGAGGCATTTTGCTCAAGGAAAGACATAGGAAAGTTGTTGAGGTGAGGAAGGGAAGCTTAGAAAGTGAAAAATACATAAAAAGGGAGAGAAGCAGGGAGGTTTTCAACAGGCAGAGCCTTAAATGGCTTTTAAAGCAATTCAAAATTATCCTCTCCTGGCTCTAATGGCCCTGGCAGCAGAGATTGCAGTTCCCAGCTGCTCCCCAGATAACTTCCACTTCCTCAGTGAGCAGAGCAGCCCAAGGAAGAGCAAAATCTGCTTCAGGCATCAACTACCTGGCTATGTCAAATCAGGGGACCTCAGCAGGAATACTCAGCCACGTGAGCAGCAGAGATGTCCCCAGCCCTCATCCACCCGCAGCCACGGACTGCTGCAGCAGCAGCGCTGGTGGGTGCGCTGGTCCACCACCATGGCTGCCCCAGGGAGAGCATCTCACCATGTCCCCAAAGCCTCTGGGTCTGGCCAGAGCCACCTCCGGTGAACATCACCCCCCACCCAGGCCTGTCCCTTACCCTCTCTGAAGATGAACTGCTCCCTCCAATCCACCAGCATAAGAGCTCATGGAATCAGTGCCTAAACCTGGTTTAGTCAAGTGATATTGATTAGCTTTAAAAAGTAAAAAAACCCAAACCTTTTCTAGTTTGGTTCGAGTTTGTTTTCTTTTTTTTTTGTAATCCAGTTCATTTTGACCACCCAAAGCTGCTGGACAATCATGCATGCAAAGAGAAGGGCAGGTCTGGGACAGCTGGGAACTTCTGGGAGGAGACCAGGGATGCAAAAGGACCCCAATGGCAGCTGGAAGCATGTCAGCCCCCACCGAACAAGGCCTGGGGCCACGGGGGTCTCAGATGCAACACACCAAAGCAGTTGTGTTGGAAGCTGTTAATTAAACACAGTTTATTTTGGCTTTTGTTGATTTACGCTAAAACAGATTTAAAGCCAGACTGGATTGAAGCAGTGGGATTGCACTTCACGAGAGCTGTGCCATCCCTGTCGCCGTGTTTAATTACAAGCAACACCAAAGCAGCTCTTTTCCCCTGTCAGTTTTCTCATCGGTGCTACTTTGGGTAAGAATATTTAATGAAAAACAGCTGCATTATGAGAAAGAGCTTTTGTGGAGATTCTCAGAACAAATGCTTGGATGTTTCTAGAATCCCAGTTTGGTACCAATTAAAAAAAGTGGGCAGTGTGACCTAGAGACTGCAAGAAATGATACCGCCTACTGTGACATCCTGGGCAGCAGCTCCATGTGCTAAAATTAGAGGAGGAATCTCCTCTAATCTCCTAAAATTAGAGGAGAGGAGATTAGAGGAATCTTCATTTTTAAATATGCCGGACTATCATCTCTTAAGTAAATCCTCAGATGTTTCAACCTAGTTCATACTATATTAGGAAAAACTAACAATTTTTGCGTAGGTGCTTCTGACAGAGCCTGGCACGTGCTGAATTTCCCAGTTAAGGTGTTTTGTTGAATAAGTGATGAAAATAATTTTTCAGAAGTCAAACCCTGGAACCTGCAACTTGAAAACTTTTACTGAAATGAGGTCACTCTCTCTATGGACAGAAACTCACAGTCTGCATTCTCATACTAGCCACTGTCCATTTGGTGCCAAAAACACAACAGGCACTGTCTGAGACAACAAAAAGACTATCTCTCCCCTAAGGAAACCTAAAACCCACCAGATGACGTGTTCTGGAGGCTTTTTGGGTGTTCAGCTTTGTGCATTAGTAAAGTCACTACAGTTCACAGAAATAAACTGGAGTATTTGAAAGAGAGAAGAAGTCAAAGCTTTGATTTCTTGGATAATTTTGCATTGGCCCAGATTAAATCTTCAGATCAGGAGTGGTCGTATAGCAAATCCCTGCAGGCTGCGGAGGCATCCAGCTTCTGCTCCAGGCTCCCGTGATCCTGCAGAAGAGCTACCAGCTGCCTTCAGCAGAGCACGTCCATGGACATTACACTTCACATCTAAGGCGTAATACTCTTTAGATTTTAACTGAGAACTAGTTCTTTTTTAGCTTGATCTAGAAACCACATGCAAAGGACAAAATTGCTGCAGAATTGAGATGATAATGACATTTAGTTTCACCATTGCTTTCATCCCTATTGAACCCAGCCAGACTTGGCCATGGCAGACATAAACCCAGGGAGTTCATTTATTCAGCTGACATCCCCTTACCCATGAGCTTTCCTCTCACGCTGCAGAGTCCTTTGCAAAGGGCATCACTTCAGCGCACACGCTTTCACATCCTTGTGACAATCCATGGACAGCTACACAAGAAGACACAGGGACAATTTATAGGTCTAATCCTACCAGATGACTGATTGTTGTGTTGTAAGCGAAATTCAATTAGGAGAGCTTGCAAGATCAGCCTCAGTGCTTGTTAGCATCCGGCACAGGGCAGCTATGTTTTGGCTGCCTATTGACAATTGCTGCATCCAGCCATCTGGGTGGATGCTGTACAGCTCAGGAATGGGGGAGGTTTCCAAATAAAATCAGCCTGAGGGGGCTTGATCCACAAGATGATTACCAGATTCCCAGTTTGCCAACAAAACTTCAGCATTACCCTTATAAGAAATGTTTCATACACGACATTTTGTTTGCCTGCCTTTAACAATAAACAACTTCACCATCAATTTTTGCAGCTCTCACAGCTGTAGACTCTGCAGATCAGGATCTGGCTTCTATGATTATGTCTAAGCTCCTGATACGAAGCAATTGGTCTGGGGGAAGCCTCAGAAGTACCCCACGAGTCACCAAAAAAAACTCATGGACTCATGCATATCCCTGGTCCTCTGCTCCCCAATCCATCAACTCTTACCCCAAAAGTTCTTTGCTTTACAAGGGAGAGGGGTCTAATAATTGAAGGTTCTTCCAGAAGGGGATTTATTAGAAGTGTCTAAGAGAGGTGGATGAACCTGAAGGTATGTTACTTGTTGTGACTCCCCGCTGTCTGCAACAAGTGTTTAAACTAAGCCTAATTTTTAGATTGATCAGAGTTGGGTAATTTTCTTCCAACTAACTAGGACCTGTCACAATTCTTACGTGACTTAACGTCATATAAGCCCCAGGAGAGTCTGGGGATGGACCTAACTCAGAGGGGAACACTTTGGTCAGTGAAACATCAGAGTCCAGGACAAGAATTCTAAATTTTTCCTGTCTGAGCTCCAACAGGCAGTTTCCGGGCTGGGAGTAATCCCGGGAGCAGTGACCTGTTATGTCCAGACCTGATCCGAACAAGAGTATTCAGCACTGAGTTTAATATATATAGTCCTTTCTTACACCAACTTCCGACCAGTCACATGGAGGGTTCTATCAAAGACACTAAGATCTGACAGCTCAGATGCACAAGTTAGCAGTAAATCTTGGTGCTGCATTGCCAGATAACTTCAAAACATAAATAATTACTGAAATAGTCCCCTCTCAGTTTGTGACTATTGTGAAGGGACTGATGCCTTACAGGGAGAGGAGCAAAAAGTATAAGGCAGAAAAACTGAAGCATTGTGGCTAGAAACTTCCTGGAGTCTTCTCCAGGCTCAGGTTTTGCTGCTCCCAGCCCTTGTTTTCTCTGCGTGCAGGAGTCAGCAAATGAAGAGTTAAGCCATTATAAAAATCCGCATCATGTCAGAAGCGTTCAGTGCTCTGAGGGTGATGCATTCAGCACAGCCTGACAGCCAGCGCTGAGTGATGGCAGCGACGTCCAGTGGGAGCAGAGCTGGACGCAGCGTAAGATACCGAGGCACCACCAAGATGAGAGCCTCAGCCCTGGCCACTTTGGAGTCCTGCATTTCAGTCAGCAAAGGGAAAGCTTCCTTGGCACTTGCAAGAGATAACCAGAGCAGGAGAAGTAATCAGATTAAACAGGCACTCTCCGACCTCTGCAACTAATACATTATAGCTGCACTTCGGACTGATGCTGCGTGGGTACTTTGCTTAGAAAATGAAAGGATTTGCATGTTTACAGAGTCTTGTAGCTTCCAAATAGTTAAACGACCATCGCTTTTCATCTTCTGCAAGGGGGAATTGAGGAATGATTCCCAGTCACAAAGGGGCTGGACAAGCAATGACGCACACACAAGTCCCAGCTCCATGTCCACAGGAGAAAGTTTATCCTCCCCTGGGCTTCTGACATGCCTAACAAAACCAAATAAACATCAGCTGCTCACAATTGTCTACACGTAACGGAGTTATTTACTGACTAAACTGCTCCATGAACAATATTCCAGCACTTGCTTCTCTCCTTCTGCTTCACTGTTTTATCCAATGTGATGAACAGGTGAGGCTCCTTCCTCATTTTTTTTGTTCATTTCCTTCTTATAATTAACCATATCAGCTTCTTCAGCAGCCTGAGAAACACATCATTCCCTGTTGAAACTGTCAGTACATTCAACAACAAAAAAATCACCAAATCCTGCTGGAATTGCACCAGCTCTGGAGAGGTAACGTGGATAAAACATCTTTCTCCAACACCCTCTGTTACGACTTAACTTTTGGGGAGTGGTCAAAGATATGAGGTGAAAATATACAGCATCTTTTTCACCTTCCATCCATCTAAAAAATGAAAAGAAAGAATGCAATCAGCAAACACAGAGAACTTCTCAGTGGGTCAATAGCTGGTAAAACAATCTGCAGAGAATTCCTGACCTCTATTGTCTGACCTCTGAAATGATGCACGACCCTAAGATCTGCCATTTGACCAGAGCACGTCCACCCCCAAAAAAAACCCATCACTAGCAGTTGCAACCAGAATTGGGTTTGAACTCAAAGGCAAGGAACTAGACTTTATTGATCTTCTTATCTGGAATTCAATGACTCAGTAGGTAGCCCAGAGACCTGAAATTATGGCCTGACTATAAAATTCTCCTCTTCTACTATTTCCAGGCAGTGTCCCTTGCAAAAAGCCAACCTACTACTTTTAATTTGGTGTCTGGCTCTACAGACACCAAGCTTTAGAAAGCTTCACATGAATGATTAACTGGTAAATATACAATTAAAACTGAATCGTTACTGTTTCAGTTACTGGAAAAAAACTGTGTTTGTTAAAATTTTATTTTTTCACTCGTGCTCATTAATGGTACCTAAATGTCAAGCAAAAAGCATCTTTGTGTGTGTGTTCATCTCACTGTCCAAATTTATTCCCTGAGCAAAGGTCAGGAATCTGCTGAATTAGAAATGCAATTCCTTAGAGCAACTTAGTATAACTTGGTGAAAGCTGCACTCAATTTGTTCAGCCCAGCATCCTGGAAGTTCTCACAGAAAAATATTGTGCCAGAAGTATTAGGTGTAAATTGCATTATAAATTCATTTATAATTAAAACTGCCATTTCTGTGCCTCCTGCCAGATCCCACTCCTGCTGAATAGACACATTACTAACCCTTGCTGTTTCTGCATGGGTTTTACTCTTCATAACAGTTGAATCTCTCCTCACCCCTGGGAAATGAACGTGCTTGAGAAACCGAGGCAGGAGTTAAACAGCATTTCCAGAACCCTGAAATGATCAGTGTGGGAGCTTAGGAGGTGCCACCTCTCCATCCACCACATCTCCTCCCTTCCCTGAGGCTGCACTAAGCACACTGGCCTCAAAAGCAGAGGTGGGGTGTCTCTGCAGGCTGCAGTGCTGCTCGGAAGACTCTGCCTGTCTCACTCCAGTGATGACAGAGGGGACACCAAGGATTTGATTCCCTCTGCTAAATGCCCAGAGACACTGAAGAAGGAGGACACCCAACTTCTTGCACTGCTCAGTGCCCATCTCTTCACATGCTTCTGCTCTCCCCTGCTGCAAGAGGCATTCATACCTGCCTTATTTTCTTCCCTGGGACAATGAGGCCCCAGCCAACATGGTTTCATCTCCAAACCAGCCGCCTTGGTAGCCCTTCAGCTACCCCTTCACCTTGCTGGCAGTGGTACCACAGCCCCTTGGCAAGCCCGTACACTACACAGGGTGGATGCTGGCATACAGGATGTGCAGCCTGTTGGTCCGTACCCTTCTCTGCCGCCACCTGCTTACATGGCAAATAGCTCATTATGGGCTGTAGCAGCCTAAATCATTGCTTCAGCACATATAAATCACTTGAATAAAAAACCCAACAAACTAAAGAGCATCCACTAAGGGAGAAAAGCAGGAAAGTACAGCACATGTTATAAACCACTGTGTCACTGGGAAGACACCTCTGATGTTGGACTCAGCTCCATAGTGAAACAGGCATTTATCACCACATGAATCCAAACACAGACCCAGGAGTTTGCAGAGCCAACACTTCTCCCTCTCACATGCTACACAGCCTAAGGTTTATCCATCTACGCTGAGCATCCCTTTATTTATCTCCCTCGCTGCAGCAGAATTCGTGGCGCATCCTCCACAGGACTGTGCTGGTCCCAGTATCGGTACATCACAGTAGCGCCTCACCTGGGATCCTGCCAGGCCGGGACACAGGTATAAGCTTTCCTCGTGAGTTTTCAGTTTAAAACAAGGTTATGGTACCCTTGGCTAAAAGGGCAATAGAAGTGCAACTTAATTACCCAGTATTATAACGCAGCTATTCTGAGAGGCTGCAGAAGGAAATTGGCACCGTTCTGATGGAATATTCCATGTGGTTAACAGCAATTTCATGCAGCCTCAGAGAAGACAGGCAGTTACCTTGATCTGCTGAAAGGTAAGAGTGACACACAAAGTGTTATTCTTTCCTTACATAAAATAAAGCCATATATTTTGAGGCTATATAGCTCATATTTTTAGATTAGAGGAAAGCAAAGCAAGAAAAAAGACTAAAGTTAAGCTGAAAACAAATTGGATACAATTCAAAAGGACAGTGGAAAAATACAGGATGAGAAGGAGATGGTAAAGCAACAAGTTAATAGAAAAGGATCAGGGCATCACCATGAATCACAAGTCAGCAGTTCCCTGCGAGCACTGTGTACATCCATGCCATGGAGAATGAACACACATCGTACAACACCTGGCAGGGCTGGGGGTAAAGACCACCCAAGAATCAACGGCTCCAGGATCTCATCAGGAGAACCAAGAGCCTTGGGCATGTGTTTCAGATGGATACCAACTGCAGGGACACCCCAGGAGACCAACAGGCGTGATCAGTGACCATGAAAATAATGGCCTTAGAGGAAAGGTTGGATTAGCTGGTGGTTAGGCAGGTAAGAGGGGGAGAATCCCACAGAGAGACTTGATAATTCCCTTTAAAGATGCAAAAAGTCGTCACTAAGTATAAAATAGTAGTTGTCTCTGACAGGTTTAAATCAGAAGGACGCTTAAAGTACACAAGAGGAAGATAACTTAAGCAACATTCATTAATTTAAACAGTGAAGGAGAGCAAAAAAATACAACCAGAGGTTGCAAAACAGTCACTGCTATTTTATTTGAAATGCCTACCATGGGCCTAAGCAAAAAATGCCTAACCTCTGCCTGTAAAATTTGTTAATCTGCATATGCTGTCTATACAACACAATTCCTTTCCTGCTGAGGAAAGTTGCACCAAAGCAGAAAATGCAATTCTAAAAGTTTTCAGGACAGATATATCCAGAAAGGTGTTTTATAACTTATACTATGAAACCCAGGGCTGTGCTAAAGTGAATGATACAGGTGCGCTGTCTCCAAAGAGACCAAGAACCAGAAAGCCTACCAGTTTCTTCAGCACCTCAGCAGTAGCTTATGCCTGGAATTCAATCAAAAAATTATGGTTTAGTACAGAGAAAATATGCTTTGCTGGGCTTTTTCTTTACAATCGGTCATTTGATCTCCCCTTGCCAGTAATGAAAATTGCTTGCATGCTTAACCTCTTCCCTTGATGAGCTTAGCTCCAAAAAGGAGAGCAGGAGGTAGGTGTGGTGGATGACACCCCGGTGACTGTGGAGCCCTGGGAGCACGTCTGTCTGTGAGAGGTTCTGCCGCAGCAGTGAAAGACCCAATTATGCTCGTCATTTTTTAATTAGGAAATGGTGTGTGATTTACCAGCCTTAGTGTAATGTGGTATTTTAACAGCCAGGAGTGACATTTCAGAACAGCATTAGAGTAACTTTTTCTTCCCCTCCCCCTCCCCTTCCCACCAAGTCATTCAAGCAAGTCATTCAGACAAAGAGCAAAAGTCCTTTGTCTGGGTTTTAATCCAAGCCAGCAGAGTCATGTATATGTTCTTTTTATTCTTTTCTTATCTTTTTTTCCCCTCTTTTTATTTAATAAGGATACAGTTTCTTCCCTGCAGCCAGCAGTGACAACTGTGAGTGTACCTGTCTGAATCCCAGCATACATAATCAGGATCTGAGTTTCTCTTGAAATAAAGGAAGTTCACAAAGCCTGGAAGAGGAGAATTATGTATGCCAGCCATGTTAGAGACCTTGTCTCTCACCTGCGTGAAGGGCAATGGCTGCCATGGACCCAGCATCACCCACCAGCAGCATGATCCTGCAGCCCCCTCCTCAGCCACATCCACTGCTCACTGCTGGTCAGGGCCATGCCCACCATGTGAGGTCCCAGAGCGATGGGGAGGCAAGGATGGTACTGACATACAGTGTATGAGCCAAAAACCTCTCAGAGAAATCGTGTGCAAGGAGCTCACTCTCATCACACGAAGCTTGATGTGTCTGAAGAGGAGGAAGCTTTGTCCATATCTCCTGCTGCTGCAGAACCCACAGCACTTCAGCTGCACAGCTTACAGGCAAACATCCGACCACGTGGCATGTCCCCTGAGCAGAGCTGCAACAAGGAGAGGCATGCTGTCCCCCAGATCTGGTAATGCTTTTAAATTAAGTCATCAACAACCATGGAAAGGCCAAGAAGAAGATCGTGGCTTCTTAAGAAACTCAGTCTCCTGGTACCCAGCCAGGTTATTGGGGATCACAGCCCCCGTGGCGCACACATCCCAGTGGCAGCTCAGAGAACTGTTGCAGTGCCCGCTCATCACTGGTGGGTACTCTGAAAGCAACCCAGAGCGTGCAAAACTACAGCTCTGAAGTGGCAACTGGCCTTTTGGGACACAGCTGGGGCCTGCAACTTCATATTGAGCTGTTACTACAAAAGTAAATCCCTCCCCCCAAGCAGACGAGTCCTAAGAGTCTCCAGGAGAAACACAGCTGCTCACTGGTACACACGGGCATACAGAGGATGGTGAGAAAGGGTGATAGAAGGCACTAAAACCACAGGTGGAAACTTTCCTGGCAAGAGCAGCACAGTCTCAAAAAAAGAGGACTGAAAGATTAATGCTACCCTTGCCTGCTGGGGGAGTACGGGAGGAGAAAGGCTGGCATAGAGTGTTTCGGAGGAGAAAGGCTGGCATACGGTGTTTTGCACTCAGAGGCATGAGGCTTGAGATGGATAGTGGAGGTGTTTCTCCACCAGCAAAGTTGTAAGTGGATGTGAGCAGACCAGGAATCAGAAGAGCCATTTTAGCTGCACCATCCCATCGTGCATGAGGACTCACGTGTCTGAATAGGCTAGCAGGAGCGGGGCACCAGTTTCAGCTGGAAGGCAATCGCTTCCTCCAGCACACCACCTCCGTTGAAGAGGTAAGTATGAACCTAAGAGCGAAGACACAAACCATGCTACTGGGATCCTTGATCAAGTGCAACCCAAGGAACCCCCTGGATCATCAGAAAGCCTCAGTGAATTTAACAAGCCCTGGAGCATTGCACGGGGAAGTAAGTGAGCGTCCAAAGGGAAAATGCCCAACAATCTACCTACTGGAATGGAAAGCAATCATGAAAAGGTAGCTGCTAAAATTCAAATTGCATTGCTAGAAGCAGCACTTCAACAAAATCATTATATTTATATACTTAAATATAAAAACATTTCTTACTGTTAAGGCTTTACCAGACAACTTGTACTTGAAATAACTGCTAAACCTTACACATTCAAATGCAATTTTTTTTTCTGTCTTCTATCTATTCTTCCATAATGACCAAAACATTAAGGTTTTCCTACCTTGGGGTTTGACCTTATCTTGAAAAAGATTACTTAGATAATCTGAATTAAAAAATACTGCCTGTAGACTGCAAGCACTTAAATATCATTAAATGATGATATAGCATTAAATTATGCCATCCTTGGAACCTGCAGTTCCCGGCTTCAGATACAGAATCCAAGCCCCTGTAATTTAAATCTTGCCTCTCCTTAAACTGAATAAAACATAACCTGTGTTTGTTTATATTATGCATATTTCATTCACTATAGCTCTTCCATGCAAGTCTCAAAGGCAAACTCCGTAAAATACAGAGGACAATCATGAGATATTTGTCTTCCAGACTTGCCTTTTAATTAATTTCACTGTTAATCTCATTACTAAAACACCCCAGAACAACTCAGTCTTTTCAGTAATTCTTCATTTTTGTTTGGTTTTATCCATTACTCCACCTAATTCCTGGTGCTTCTGTTCATTTCAATAACCACAACAGAATTGGTGCCATCCTGTAATTAATTCAGCTTTTGTTTGCTCTCCCCCTGCGGGATCAGCTGGGCTTTGCAAGGGAGTCACCTGCTGGACGAGGAGGCAGGAGGAGCAGCGAGACTCGGCTACAAGAGAGCCAGGAAGAACTGCTGTCGTACAAAATATTAGGTATGTCCTACCTGAGTGTGGCTTTCCAAGCAGCGCTATAATGAAGCACGGACTGACCGCAGGTGGAAGGCTCTGAGTAAGACAGGGGCTGGGCGAGAGGACACACACCTTAAATATTCCCACCTTTCCCAGGCGGAGGTGAGGGAAGAGAGTATCTTCTACAGCAGTAGCTGGAAGCTTTATTGGGAACACAAGAGAGTCTGGTCCAATTCCTTCAGCTGCCTCAGGGACTCGAGCTGGCATCTGAATTTAGTCGCTTAAATTAACCCCAGGCTCCAGAGTCCCTCAGGGCTGGGATAACTCAGTCACTTCCCTGATCTGCTCACCCGTTTCTCAGGTGGGAACGGGTGACCCCCACCCCAGGATCTTAACTCACCAGGAGCAGATGGCTTCCCTCACCCTAAAAAACTTCTGCTTCCAGGTAACCAAGCCACAAAATACACAAGAAAGCCAAAAAGCAGGGATGAGAGGGGCCATCACCAGGGATGAGAAAGGGCACCACCTCTCGAAGGCCATGCTGCTGGGTTGCTGAAAGCTAAGAGGAAACAAGTTTGACAGGCAGAGGACAAAACCCCTGGGGAGCACATCACCTGCATCCCATGATGGAAGGTGGCAGGGGGAGAAGGAAGGGGACACCTCTTGTGGGGACCGGCAGAGCCGGGTACCAGCTGCTCACTGCTGCTGCAACCAGCCTGGCAAACCTAGAGGAAGTCTGGCTGGAAGAAAAGATGGATATCCTGGGATTTTAGGCTCAGTCTGAGGACCAGCTCCTGCAGAGGTTGGCCTCTGGATGCTTTGTAGCAGAGAGGGTAAAAGATGGGTGGTGGGGAATGATTTCCAGCCCCTTTTGCTGATTACAAACAGCTTATTCAGCAGACTGAACCAAGCAGGAGGGCATTTCCCTATACCAGGGCACTCTGGTGTTGCCAAGCAGCTACAGCAGAGCACAGCCAGGCCATTAATGTACGAGGGAAGCATGTTAATTTTGCGAGACAGAAAAGATGTGCTTGATTGGTTTTCTAACTCGTACCCTAAGGAAGGCTATGCATCACCATTCTGTTTCTTCACAGACCTAATCATCTGCTTCATCTCTTCACCCTGCAAAACCTTGTTGTGAGGAACAGCCTGGTAATAAATTTGCTGCATCTTACATTTTAGATCCTCAGCATTGTCAGCAAATCACTTCTCCCTCCACACACCAGGCTGCCCAGAAGGTTTCCCAAGCAGCCCAGGCTCCACCTGCAACATCCTTGGAAGATGCTGTCCCCCAGTCCCGGACAAGCCTGGGCATCTCTGCAAACATGGAGCTTGCTAATGAATGGTCCCCAGTTGTCTCAGGTCTAACTCTGGAGTGAGGTGCAGCAGAAAGGAAGCCCAGTTTCAGAAGAGGGTGCATCTCTGAGCAGCAGAAGGGATCAAAGGGACAGTCTTTGTCCTTGTCACTGGTCCCATGGGTGGAAGGGAAAAAAAAAATATCAAAAGTTTCAGAGTTTCTTTCCTCCAAGGACCTGTCAAATACATTTAGCAGCCAAGGAACAGAGGGAATTTTCCCTTTGAGACCTTGTCACAGAAGTGAGTGAAAAATAAAAAAAAAAAAAAACAGCAGCAAAAGCAGAGAATGATAGACAATACAACACTTTTAATGCAGGATAGCGCAGAAAACACTTTTTTCTGCAAGCAACAGGGCACTGTTAGACTGCAGAAATGTTTATATGAAGATTCTGTTTAGAATATTCACATAAAAGGCTAATAATGATCACAAAATACATAAATGTTTATGTATGCTAGTAAAACCAAAAAAGCTAACATGTAAATTATGTCCATCCATAATACCTACTACTTCCATCTGATTTTATTACACGCTCCTCACATCCATGACACGCTTATGAAGAGCCATTCAACAAGTTAATCTTTGACACAGATTAAGCATGACCTAAATTTTGCCTCTCTCATGTGCTCTTGCAGGAGAAAGGTTTTGTTCAGAGAGCTATAGCTCCTATAGGTCCTCTCTGTGCCCGAAGGAGCCGCTGCACAGCCAGCCTGCACGAAGGCAGACACAGCCTGAGGGTCTGCTCCGTCTGAGCTCAGGGCTGCCTGCACCCACCTGGGCAGAGATGCTCCAGCACCACTTTTCTTCTCCTCTTTCAGCCACATTTTGCAGACTCAAGTATCAAATGGAAAAAATAAAATAAAATAAAATAAAAAATCAAGGTGAATCCCACACCACTTGCAGTCTTCATTTCAGCTGCTTGACACCATGTCAAGCAGAACATCAGGGCAAGGTGGGAGGGAAGAAGCGCAGGGGAGAGACAGAAGGAAAACAAGAGAAAATAAAAAACACAAAACAAGAAGCGTAACGGATGAGATCAGCAACAAAAGAGACAAATTCAGGAGACAGGCACTCATGAACTTGACAGGTGAAGTGATGCAAGGAGCCCGTATATGACCGTGGGTTTCAGTAGATATTATGATGCTCTCGCTCCTATCCAAATGGCTGTTGCATGAATGCATTCTCTCTGCCTCTCCCTTTACTTTTGCTGAAGCCAGGCTGTGGCAGCTCCCAGCCCAGGACAACAGGCAGCTTTTCAAAACCCAGAGGTAGCTCATGAATCTATGGAGAGCAGCTCTGACAGATGGAGAGGGATGGATTTGGCTGGAGGGGCTTGCAGCGTGCCCGCCTGCCATGCACAGAATTAGTGTAAGCCACCCCCCTTGGGTTCACCACTCTTTAGCAATCACATAACCCCGGGGATTAAGCAGCGAACAGAGAGCCCGCTCAGAAAAGGGCTGGAAAAGGTTGTGGGGCACAAAAGAGGGAACCGGAAGAGGACAGGCTGGACTCCAGCATGATGCAAGGGACCATCAGCTGGGCAGCACTGAGAATCCCATTTACAGAGCCCACAAGCTTCAGAGGCATGCGGGAGACTATGTGATTCCAGCTCTGTAAAGCAGGAATATCATCTGACCAGATGTACATGCCAAAGCAGGAGCTAATCACCAAGATCACCTGGGCCATCCATGGAAAGTAATGAGCACTTGCCAGGCACCTTCCACCCCCCTGGAAGCTGGTGTCCGACACCAGGCAGATAAGTTGCCCCTTTCTCTTCATCAACTCTAATGGGAGCCTGGGGTTACCAGCCCAGATACAAATTTCTCTGCCATGGGCATGGAAATTTAGACGAAATTAATCCCAGGACAAGTGACACATGGCACTTGCTTGACACGCTGCCACATGCCTGCTCCATGCCAGCAGCTCTTTGCCCAAGATGAATAAATATCCCTTTGACAGTCCAATATTTTAAAATCTGCATGTTCTGTACCACATCAATGAAGACTGAGGGCAGTGGCTTTGTGTGATAATTAACAACTGTTTGGGGAAATTGTTCATTAAGTTTTAAGGGCAGCATTATTTGTCATATACTTGTTCCAATTAAGATCAACACCAAGGAAATGTGGCTGCCTTGTGGGAAATTACTCTTACAGAGAGTACAGGAAGCCTCTTGAAAAGTGAAGACTTAGAGACAAGTACCTGATTTTGAGAAAAGCTTTAGAAGATGCTGGAGGGCTGGGGAGGAGAGGGGGGAGCATTTATGGGCTTCCAGGGAAGAAAAACAACCCACCCTTTCAGGAACCTGTACCCAAAGTATCCTCCAGAGATGCTGTACGCATACTGAAACCCCAGCCAAGGACACACCATCCTTCAGTGCTGACCTGCTGCTTCCACACTTCAAGCCCCGTTCCAAGGCGCCGGCACCACAAGCAAAGCTAAGGAGAGAACCAGGCGCTCGCAGCCTTCAGCTCCGTGGAGCCAGCCACAGCCCCGCAGTGCAAGAGGAGGCTAATAATAGCCTTTGGACACATGGGTCTGGGGAACACAAATGACATGGTGGTGATTCAGTTTAATTATAGACTTCCTGTTAGAAATATCAAGGTTCCTCTGATGGCACTGGCAATTGTTCTTCTGACTCATCCAGCTGTTGCTGTAACTAGGCAAAACAAAACCTTTGATCCTTAAGGAATAAATAATTAAAGAAACCATTATTTTGAAAGAGTACCTGGCATTTCACAGTTACTGGAACAGCATCCAAATGAACAGCGACATGCAGAGAGAAATACGGCGTTCTGCTGAGGGACGGTGGCTTTCATTACAACCTCCACTCCCTCAAAGACAGTGATAAAACATCCATCCCTCATGTGGAAAGAGCAGATTAACTCCCCTATACGTGCTTCCAGCAAGGATGTCCTACATGGCCAGGTGGATCACTGCCAGTCAAGCGTGAATCAGAAGTCCATCCCCTGCAGGGCACTCTTTCAGGGCCAGGACTCCAGAAAGCCTTGCTCGTTTGACACAGGGGCTTGAATTTTCCTGCAAGTTAGTACTGTCTTGAAGCATAGATCCTGAGGCCCAGACCTCAGGAGCAAAGGAGCTCCAGAAGTCACTGCTAAGGTTGCAAGATGTCCCACAAAGCCTGCTATTTACCTTCCCATGTCCCAGACCACTGCTGTCCTAGCTCCCCCACCTATTTGGGAAGAGCCTCCTGCAGACGGGTGGGACGATCTCCAGTCCCCTATACTGGTGACCTGCACATGCAGAGCAGCCCATGTAACATGCCTGGCCAGGTGGGACATGCATCTGAAGATGGAGCTCCACAGACCTTCAGGCCAGCACATGGGACCGCCCGCTGGTGCACACCCCTGCATCTCTTAAAACTGCATCCCATGCCCATCCAGGCAGATGACCTCAAGCCTTAATTGCCTGAACTTCACACACCATTTGCTTGGCTCCTGGATCTGAGGAACTAAAGTTTTCATCCCCAGGAGAAAAATTTCAGGGTGCTACACCGCTTTCCAGCCCAAAGCCTGACCTTTCCCTGTGAGAACAGGGCCCTTGTCCACAGGCCCAGAGGGAGAAGATACTTACAGCAAACTCAGTAAACAGACAGACAGGAGGACAGATCAGCTCTCACTAACTCACAGCAAAATGATGCTGAGCCTCTCCTCTGCCTCAGCAGAACCTCCAGCACAAAGTGAGAAGCAGCCTCCTTACCACAAGGATCTCAGGGCTCCCAAAGCAAAAAAAAAAGCTTTTTTTTCTTTTTTAAGAAAAAAATTAAAAAATGCTGTTTTTAACTCACCTCTCAGGAGGTCTCAAGCAGGATTTGCAAAGCCTCAGGACCAAGTGGGCTCCCGCAGCACATAACAGAGCATCACCCCGAGCTCCCAGGAAACATTAAGGCAGCAGTTAGTTAATTAGAGTAGGGTTTGCAGGAGCCTCACAGCCTGCTCTCACCCTCATTACAGACAATACTGAGTTGTGCCATTCACTTCAGCAAGGGCAGGATCAAGTCATTTGTGGTTCACAGTAGCCCACTTGTTCCTCTTGATGAGTCTCTTGTCTCTCTTTGGCACAAACAACTTGAAAAGCCCGTGAACCTACTTCCCAAATTCTACTCAAAGGTGAGACAACTTTTCCAATCTTCCTTCAGCAAACTCTAAGATGAAGCATGGGGCATAACAGCCCCCATAATAAGACCCTTACTTTTATGACTTCAAGGTCTTTTTTTTTTTTCCATTGCCCTGTCTTCTATGTTGTTTAAGAGCTTGATTTTGGGAGGCACAAAAGGCCTGATTTGCAAAGATGCTGTGATTGAACTGGGAGCCGGGGTGGGGGGGGAGAGACAGATGTACAGCTCTTCTGAAAAATCACATCTCACACTGTGAAAACCAAAGACCGAAAAATTACCAGTGAGAGCTCTATTTTTAGCAATTCTGTGTCACAATATTCCCCATTCCCAAGCAAAGTTTCCAGCAAATATTTAGAATGAGACGCACAACCCCATGCTTTGTCAACAAAGCCCAGTGGTTACCTGGGGCGGCTGTAGGCACAGCACCTGCAGCACGGCTCACTGTACTGCTTCAGACTGTTCCCATGGCGCTTTTAAGTCGGATTTTGCCCGTTTGCATGACAGACCTTGCATGATAGATGCAAGACAGACCTTTTGTGGTTTTAATATGTGAGGAGGAGGTTGCAGCCGACCCCAAATAAAATGATTTAAAGGGCTCACCGAAGGCAGGGGAAACTCTGAGTTCTCACAGCCGGGCATTGATAGCAGCTCTGAACCACACTTGCTGGCTGCTGGAGAGCTTTTCCTGGATGGGTGTAGGTACAAGCAGGTGCTGCTGTGCCCAGGGGTGGTGGGGCTGCAGAAGGAAGAGCTGAGGTCGGGCACCTCGCTGCAGCCAAGCGGCTCCATCCCTTGCCAACAGCCACATCTCCAGCATCACCCTGTGCCAGCACCTGTACGAACACAGGCTTGGTCCTCCAAGCCACCTGGGTAACCGCGTCGTAGGGAACCCCCTGCAGTTGTTCAGAAGACATGACATCTCAGTTTATAGCATGGTACATTTTAAATGAACTACCAGCACAGCAATACATGGTTTTCTCAGCAAGAAAACCCTTCAGGTGAAGCGACTGGAAACAAGAACCACCTTTCACCTGGGTTAAATCTCAGCTTGTGCTTTGTTCAGCAGCACAGGGAAGGCATGCACTAGTGTTCAGACCAACTAAACCCACCTTTGACACCTCATCCTCAATTCACTCTGTGATTGCACCTGATATAAATTATTCCTGGACTGACACTATCCTGAGCTGAGAACCAACCCCAATTAGAGGATTTGCAGGATAAAATGAAGAACTCTTCTCTGCTCTCTCCTCATCGCACCCTCCCAACCACCCCATTAAATCCACCTTTCTGCTTGGATTGCTTTTATCTGCTGAAGGCTGGAAGGAGAGACATGACCCTGATTCCTGAGAGAAGAAATCAAGATTAACGGACACTAGGATCTCTCCCTGCTGAGGGTGCTTGTGGCTGCATCCTGTCCTTCTCTACAGCAACAGCGATAATGTTTGTTCGCTACAGCGCCGGCATCCCGAAAAGGAGCTCATCGCAGTCCAGAAAGGACCCCCCAAGCAGTGGGTGCAAGAGAGGACTAACAGAGTTCTGACATTCCTAAAACACATGGCACGTGTACTAGAAAACCATCCCCATCCTCAGCTGTCATGTTGCCTGGTGAATTAAGCACATATGATGCACTTCCATGTGGTCCCATGTCTGGGAGGTGACATGAAAAGCATCATCTAGGTTGGAAGGGACCTTCAAGATCATGGAGTCCAACCATCAACCTAACTCTGAGAAAACAAAACAAAAAACAAACAAACAAAAATAATTAAAAAAATCACTATACCATGTCCTCCAGCACCATGTCAACTCATCTTTTGAACACCTCCAGGGATGGTGCCTCAACTACTCCCCTGGGCAGCCTATTCCAATGCTTGATAACCCTTTCAGTGTAAAAATTTTTCCTGATATCCAATCTGAACCTCCCCTGGTGCAACTTGAGTCTGTTTCCTCTTGTTCTGTCACCTGTGGCTTGGGAGAAGAGACCGACCCCCCACCTCTCTGCACCTTCCTTTCAGGGAGTTGGAGAGAGCGATGAGGTCTCCCCTCAGCCTCCTTTCCCCTAGGCTGAACAACCCCAGCTCCCTCAGCCTCTCCTCATAAGACTTGTTCTCCAGACCCCTCACTATCTCCGTTGCCCTTCTCTGGACCCGCTCCAGCACCTCAATGTCTTTTTTGTGGTGAGGGGCCCAGAACTGAACGCAGTACTTGAGGTGGGGCCATGCTGCAGAACAGGCAGCTCCCCCCAGAAAACCCGTCAGCCTGGAACGTGGAAGGAGACAGGCTGCTACAAAATCTCACGGAGGGCAGGACCTCTCGCCCTGCACTCAGTAAGCAAACGAATACCGACCACACTTACATTGCCATAGGGAGGGAGAGCCCCAGCATCCCAGCTGTGCCCCCAGATGTGACAGTCACCTAGCACTTCATGAAGAGCCTGTCACCTGAACTGCTGGAGCAGCTGTTGCTTTCTTTACCAAGGAGCCCCCCTGGTGACAGCCAGGTGTAGTGTGTGCAGTAAGGTAGCACGCCATCCGGCACAAATTACTCCAAAATAAGCTTCTGGATTAACTGCTGTGGCAAGGCCCTAACTCGAGGAGAAATGAGGTTTGAGCTGAGAGAAGCCATGTGCCTACAGGCAAGAGGAGGGGATGGAGCACCCAGCTGCCTGCAGATCTCCTCCAGAACCAGATGTGCCACCCCCCAAGGGGCACAGCAGCACCCTTGTTGCATGATGATCATTTTTGGAAAGCCCATTCCTAAATGGCTCCTTCAGGCAAAATGACTCCATCAGGAACAATTTTCCCTAAGCCACATAAAATTCACACTTCCCCCCCCGGGGAGCCTGAAGAGCGACACTTGAGTGTATATGCATATTTAAATGAGTCTCAATCTGGTTTTGCGTGTGTTATTTGGGGATATAAGTGGTGAAATCGCATCTGCTTCTTGAGTATCTACACAGCAATATTTAACATTTTATTTGAAACATTTTTGCTTTAATTAATTTAAATGCAACCCAGCCATTCTACTATTTCATATATAATCCTGGGGATTTAGTAGTGGGAAATGCAATATCTCAGCTAAATAATGGAAAGGTAGCAAGATTAAGAAATTATCATAAAATTAGCTTACTTAGCATAGTAAATAGCTTTTCAATTTGACAAGGGATAACCATTTTATGGAAACATGTATTAAAAAATAATCCTGTTAAGTTACCCAATGTTTGTCAGTGTTAATTCACACATGGAAATAAACCCAGATCAGAGTAACTTTTCCAAAGTCTGTATATCTGCACATATTTACAGTGTTATTAAGAGCAACTGTAATAGTTATATCAATAGAATGAGACAATTTTCAGAAGCAGTAATTGAAACAGCAAAGTCATTACGAAGCCTTCAATAAAGCTACAGGCTGTTCTGCTCAAAGTTATTACAGAATCCAATATACAATTAATATTTCTATTCCTTTTACGAGCGCCTTACATTTCGCCCCTCCTTCTAGTTGAGATTGCATTTAAGTGGCATCGCAGAAATTTACAGCTGGGACAGCTGGCCCAGCTAATAATTCTGTGCTATGAAAAAGCTCATTTCTGGTAAGCTCCATGCCTCTCGCATTCATCCAACGACTACTTGTTGCTCCACAGCTTCCCTGCCAACTCACTGCTGTCTGCTCAACATTACCTTCTAAAGCAGGGAAATGTAGGGGTTTGGGGCTTTATTTCGCGGGGTCGTGTTAAGAACACTCTGAAAAAAAATTCAAAGTGATAAATCAGTCAATTCAATACCAAGGAGAGACAGAGGTATATGGAAATCCAGCTGTCAGCATGTTCTCTGCCATGTTCGGAACTGAGGTTAAACTAAAGCAGGTGGCAACTCAAGACTCCTGTTTATTTTTGTCCCGAGTTGGGAAAACACACCCTCCACTGGGAGGGTGGAGATTTGTTCTGCAGCACTGACACTAACACACTTACTGAAAGCTCCTGGATCACATCAAAACAAAAGCGTTACCTAAAAAAGTGCAAAGGGAGTGAGAAGGTCACCACAAGAAACACTGCTGAAGCCACATGCTTCATCTCAATTTTGAATCACATCAGGATTTTGCTGGTTGAATATTTCAGAGATAAATTTTGACAAAATATTTTCATTTTAATGAGGCAGCATCTTCTGAAGGGAAGCAGGACAGCTTTGGCCAGCACTGGCCACAAGGCCCATGCACTGCAGTCCCTGGCAGTAGAGCCATGCATGAGGCTGCAGAAGGATGCTAAACACCAGCAAAGCAGGGCTTGGTGTTTGCTGCTACCTGGCCAAGGTCCACATGAGCTTGCAACTGCCTCTGAGCTAGGTCACTGGGGTAACACCTTGGAGACCATCAAGGAGCTGGCTTATTATGAGCCAGCAGTGTGCCCAGGTGGCCAAAAAGGCCAACAGCATCCTGGCCTTTATCAGGAACAGTATGGTGAGTAGGACCAGGGAAGTGATTGTCCCCCTGTACTTGGCAGTGGTGAGGCCCCACCTCGAGTACTGTGTCCAGTTCTGGGCCCCTCACTACAGGAGAGACATTGAGGTGCTGGAGCAGGACCAGAGAAGGGCAAGGAAGGCGGTGAGGGGTCTGGAGAACAAGTCTTATAAGGAGAGCTGGGGTTGTTCAGTCTGGGGAAGAGGAGACTGAGGGAAGACCTTATTGGTCTCTACAAATACCTGAAAGAAGGGTGTAGCCTGGGGGGGGGGGGGCGTGTCGGTCTCTTCTCCCAAGGAACAGGCAATAGGACAAGAGGAAACAGACTCAAGTTGCATCAGGGGAGGTTTGGATTGGATACTAGGAAAAAAATCTCTTCACTGAAAGCAGCATTGTCAAGCATTGGGAAGAGGCTGTCCAGGCTGAATCATCCCTCGAGGTATTTAAAAGACATGTAAATGCTTAGGGACATGATTGAGTGGTAGATTTGGCTGCGCTAAGTTAGAGGTTGGACTTGATGATCTTAAAGGTCTCTCCTGGTTCCCCAGACTCCCCTCTGAAGCATATTCCAAAGGGTCAGTTAAATTTTTTTACTGAAACTTATTTTTCAGAGCTTATCTTTCGGAAAGAAATGAAAGATTGTTATCTCCTCAACACTAAAGAGGATCAAGCATCAAAACAACTGGCATCTCAGTCAAATTGGAAAGTAATCCAGTTGCACTAAGCATTTTACCAAGACTTGGATGTGATTTATGCAAACCAAGGGTTAGCAGCAAGGCATTTAAATCAATGTGAGAACTGAGAATTAAAATCGGTGGCACCAGAGGCATAGCTTTTCTCCAGACTACACATCAAAAACTGACTTGCTTTACAGCAAGTAGGTAAACTTACAGCAAGGAACAACCTACAGCAAGTAGGCATTTGGACTCCAGTGGCACGAGGATAAGATTAATACTAGCCACAGCAAGTCTCTTTCTCCTGTTGAGTCACTTCTAATTTCTATCTAATCTCTCTAATGTGTCCATTTCCACCGTATCTATTACCCTACAAGAGCACCGCTTGGCCAATAGGGACCTTCTTCCTACCTGCCATTACCAGTGGTCACTTGGCCATCACACATCCCTTCCAAACAGCCCTTCTGTATTATGTTGAAAACACAGTTTCAGTTCATATCTCCCACAATTAAGGATAACAAATTAAAGCTTTCTCCCCTAATCATTCCCTTCTATTGATCCTTGGCACATACTAAGAACCAGGTGGGAAGAGATAACTAGAATAGAGCTAGGCCCCACTTGGATTAGAGTCTTGTATACCTTAATGTAGAAAAAGGATAAATCACAGATTTTAATATAAATTGAATGCTTCCAAGTCATACTTGGGCCCAGAACAATCTCAGTACATTATTGCTGTCTCATTTATGCTCTGAACAGTCCTACACCAGGAGTTCTGGTGGTTTGCATCAGATTTTTTTTGATCAAAGCTTTGCTAAAGGAAGCCAAATGGCAGCAGCACAAAGACCAATTTGCTGAGAACAAAATGCTGATACTTAGCCAGAAACCTGCTTAACTTTTAAGTTACAGTGCTTCAAAACCGTCTGGCTATCCAATTTAACATATCCCTACTCCAGTCCTTAATACATTCTTCCCAGACTGCTGCAGTCACCAACCCGCTCCCAACATCAGTGGTGCAGGGGCATGAGAGAGCTATCTCTGAACTGTCTCCTGTCTTCTACTTGGAATACCAGACTTAACATTTTTAGCAGAAGAAAACTCCAGCATTTTTTTTTCTTTGAAGGAAATGCTTTAAGTTCTGTGAAGTTTATTTTCAATATCAACCACACTTGAAGAGAGAACTGCAGGACAACCCTGCTCAGGAGTTAGATTAGATCATGGAATAAACTCCTCATACGCCAATGCAGCAGGTAACTTCAGTGTATCCTGTTGCCCCCTAATTTCACAGTAGATTCCTCCACATGCCCTCAAAGTTATTAAACCTACCCATTCCTGACACAAAGAACACAGCACCAGTCTGCATTAGCTGGATTTACCCTGGAACACCAGAAAGCCACAGCTCAGCATAACCAGGTCACTTGACATCTACCAGTCACATGACTTCAGCAGCTATTTCCTGCAGAACTCGCCTTTCCTTAGAAAATCTGCAATTCAGAAGGAAATTAACACACAGCTTTGCCTGTTGAAGCACCAAAGCCAGTACAACGCTGAGTCCAAACAGCTCTTTATTTCTGTTACATGAAATACTGTTCCAGATATTAAAAATCGATTAAGTCCAGAAGCCAGCTACATGTAGTTTTTCAGTACCCAGAATATCCAACTTCACCTTCCACAGTTTCTTCCTGTTTTTCCATAAGATTTTAAAATCTAGTTTGATTTGCAGCACCCTTTTTTAAGTTATATACCCAGAAAGAAGCACAAGTCATTGAAAGTTCAGTTTCAAAGTCTAATTAGACTTGCATTTTACCATTGTTGAGTGTTACAAAACATTTCTTTACTAACATTAAAGTGCCAGGTTTGTATACAAACTATTAAAATAATAAAAAAAGGTAAACTTATAACCTGCTAAAAAAGCAGTGAGGTCTTGTAGTTGCCTCCAGAGTTTTCTGCAGAGTATTCAGCAAACTCATGAGTTTCACAACTGTTCCTCTGTTTGTGGGGAGAACAGCAGAAGTTAGTGGTCGCTGCCCATAACCTCCCATTTTGCTGAAGGAAAATGCCCTTTCACAAAACAGAGTAGCACATGTTGTCAGAGACACATCTAAACACTCTAATGAATTAATACCATTGGCAAAGTCTAATAAAAAGGGAGTTTACTGCTGGAGCTACACTAGCCTCCTAAAATGTACCAAAATCACCATACTTTTCAAGAGGGGGATTTTAGCACAGAAATCAAGTCACACTGTGACTCAGTGTATTTAATGTTTCCCTGTCGAGACAGGAGCACACACATTAGCTCATATTGTCTCAGTTCATTTAAAATTCCGCATCCAGAGTGAAAGAGTTGTCTGCAGGCTTCGACATGACTCCCATCCTCTGGTATTCACCTACTCGCTTCTCAAAGAAATTGGTCTTGCCTTCCAGAGAGATGTTCTCCATGAAGTCAAAAGGATTCTCCACTCTGTATATCTGAAATGCAAAGGTGATTCTACAGTCACTACAGGTGACTTATTCACATCTTGAATAAGTGACAGCATTAGAGATCAGCTGGAAGGAGTCTGAAATATCAACAGGCTATGTACTAAGTAAAAATCTCTGCCCCAAACCTTCTCTACTGAGTTTGTTCCTGTCTTTTAGCTGCAGTAGATGGAACCACAACAACTCTTATAGTTGCTCTGTAGTTGCTTACAAATCATCCTGTTGCTCATCCTTCTGTGGGTGTCCGAATAGGAAAGCTAAATGGTTCCACAAGTTACACCAATATTGCTGCAGCCATTTATGATTGGGGTTTCTGGAAGAAATTACACTTAATACTGTCTTTTCCCATGAAAGGTTTGGGTGTATTAGAGCCTTACCTTTTTAAATCCCAGTTCTAACATGAGCCGGTCTGCTACAAACTCTATGTACTGTTTCATTAAAGTGCAGTTCATGCCAATCAGATTCACAGGCAGCGCCTCTGTCAAGAATTCCTGCAGGTAACAGAAGCACTTTATGTACAGAAACTGCTCTGTACCCACCTGGGTTAATTTTATACCCACCAGCTCCCCAGTTTTCCTGCTTAATTGCAATCAAGTTCTTAAACAAGCAGCAGACAATTACCTGTTCTATGAGAACAGCGTTCATGATGATTTCCTTTACTCTTTCCTCTGAGGGCTTGTGTACCAAGTGCTTGAACATGAGGCAGGCAAAATCACAGTGCAAGCCCTGGAAAGAAGCCGCAGAAAAATTATTTCGGGAACACTGATTTAAAAGAGCTACTCGAATCAGCAGCAGAGAACCAATACCCCGACACCTAGACCCCGTCTCTGCACTTGCCAGGTCAGTGTTACCTGCTGACAACTTTCTGCCTCACCAGGAGGCGGCACAAGGAAGTTCAAGCCAATACCAGCTGCTCTCGCTCCCAATGGCAAGGTGTGCTGAGTGCAAGAGTTAACTCCCTTACACTGCCTTAAAGGAAGTAAAATGCTAAGTTCATTCATTCTCTGCTGCAAGATCCACAGTGACACATGTTTACACACTTCAGTGAGCTTTATACACTGCCTGTTTCTAAACATGCTCCTGTTTTAAAATATAGGCTCCAACTGAATATCATTACTTTGAGCTACTATGACATATTACCATCTTTACTGCCAGAATTTGATTCATACCTCGTCTCTGCTGATTAGTTCGTTAGAAAAAGTGAGCCCAGGCATTAATCCTCTTTTCTTCAGCCAAAAAATTGATGCAAAAGAGCCAGAAAAGAAAATTCCTTCCACCGCTGCAAAAGCTACTACACGTTCTCCTGTTAAGACAAGATTGATGGTCAGATTGCACAGAAGACTCAACAGGATTAATACCCCGAAGTTGTGAATAGACCAACGCACTGCATCCTCCAAGGAGAATGAAGAAGTTTCTGCTCGAGTGTGCTATGGCCTGTCCTTAAAATCTATTATAGTAAAGGCTTCTAGTCAGCAAGCAAAACTTTCAAACATGAGAAGTAAAGTCTAATTAGAGTAGCTACTAAGCAGCTGAAGCCAAGGTTTCTTCCCCCAGGTTAACTATAAATACCATCCTTTTTCAAAGATTACACACTGACAGCAATCATTTTAGCAGCTGATTTTAGTCAGTGTCTGCTCATCTTTGGTTATGTAAAGAACCTTGGCCATGAAGAATGCTTTCATGCTAGTGAAATAATGATCTGTACCATCTCATCTCACCTTTGAGGCAAGACATCAAGAATCAGTAAGGCAGAGGAGCTACAGGCTCTGACTACAGATGCCTGCCGGAGACAGATGGCCAGTTCAGCTCCATGACAGCCATTTCCATGGGATCCTGTAGCCAGGCACACAAACATTGCCACACGAGCTACCACTATCCAACTGCCAGCAAATTTACAGACATTCCTGTCAGAGGCTCATTTGCAAGATGAAAATTTTCATTATCTCTGGAATTATACCAATATTTTATACTAGAGAGCATATATTCCCCCTGTGGTAGCGGTAATCCCCTGTGAAGTCCAGAGAAATGGTAGTTTCACTGAATTATTAGAGTTGGAAGGGACCGTAGAGATCATCTAGTCCAACTCCCCTGCTGAAGCAGGATTGCCCAGAGCATGTTACTCAGGACTGCATCCAGGCGGGTCTTGAAAATCTCCAAAGAAGGGGACTCCACAACCTCCCTGGGCAGCCTGTTCCAGGGCTCTGGCACCCTCACTGTGAAGAAGCTTTTTCTTTGAGTGGAACCTCCTCTGTTCCAACTTATGCCCGTTACCCCTCGTCTTCTCACTGGCAAGCACTGACAAGAGTCTGGCTCCCTCCTCCTTCAAACCACCCTTTAGATACTTATAGGCATTAAGAAGGTCTCCCCTCAGCCTTTTCTTCTCCAGACTAGAGTCCCAGCTCTCTAAGCCTTCCTTCATAAGTAGTTCCTCTGCCTTTTTTTAGGCAAGGGATATCACTTTGCTACTAGTAGCTGTACTCACCATATGTGGCTTTCTTGTCCCCAATCCAGCACATGGCCCAGTCAGCCTTCTTTTTAACACATGGCAATGTTTCAATAGCATTAAAAAGAAATTCCCTGAAAAGGATAAAACTTATTAGGATTGGACATAAGCACAACTACTGCCATAGATTGTCTTGTTCATTTGCAAGTGCTCTACACCTTCACTCCAATCATTAAGTCTCATTTCTCTCATTATTTTGCAGTCTAGCCCTATTTTTACTGATCAGCCATCTTCTCATCACCTACCCATCACACCAACACCAGTTCACATGATTTCCCATGACAATATCAAGAGGAGAACTATTTCACCAAGTGATGTGCTTGAACAAGGCTTTCAAAACTACAGATCAACCAGCCTCCGCTTCCCAGTGGCAGGATGCCAGAGCTCTCACATAAGCAGTTCTTCCTCAAACTTACTAAAACTCAGCATTTTAGAGTAGAAATGACATGGTCAGCCTTCCACAAAGTCACAGTAATTAAATCCATCTGGACTGCAAACAGCACTGCAATACCACATGACATTTTAACAGGGTGGTGGTCTGACAAGACACCAGAGTAACTCAGTCAGGACTCCTCAAAGTCCTGCAGTTAGTTTTACACCACCATTCTTGAATTGATTCATCTTGTTACAAACATGGTACCCTTTGTTTTTATTTTTAATTAAGACCAAAAGCCACTTATCAGCAAGTGTCACATGCTTTCTTCTCCCCAAGCAAAGTAGTCAAGTGAGGAAGGGCAGCACACGCTACGTAAAAGTTTATTTTTTAACTATGGCTGTGAACTAAACGCACTGGGTTTTAGAGATGACATTTTAATGAAAATGCTATCATTCTCAGAGAAACATTCCTACCTAGCTTTCTACTAGGTGCAGGGGACCTCCATATGAACACTTCCTGTCATTTAATATATTCCCCTTATTTGACTGCTCCACCTTTCACATAGTTTCATTCCTTTATTTCGGTGTTAAGTGGTTTCAGTTTCACTCCTAATCTAACTTCTTGCTCATACACTCTAGAGGAGAAATATATTCTGATATAAAGCTGCTCTTAAGCAGCAGTGGTATTTTATATAAATCTAGTTTAAACCTTAAAATTAAAGTCAGAGAGTGAGCGATATGCATCATTTAGATCTCCACACTTAAGAGTTTCAAACCTTTCATGATCAGGCAATACAAACCTCTCTTTAGAATCTTTGATGTAGGTGTCAATAAGAAGACTGTACATTTCTGAATGTATATTTTCCATGGCAATCTGGAAGCCATAGAAACAACGAGCTTCTGTGATTTGTACTTCCTGACTGAACCGCTCCACCTAGAGGAAATAAATGAGTTTTACAAAGGCATTTATAATGAAGTTGCAGATTGGAGGCAATGATACTGTCTACAACAGCTCTTGCTCAGCCCAAAGAATCCTCTTCCCATTAATTCCAGACATGTGGATTAACAACAGCAATGTAAAGAACAGCAGCCCCTTACAGCTCCAAGTCAAGAATTATTCTTAGGTCCCAAAAAAGATGAGAAAGCTTCTTAAGATTTACCTATCCCTCATTAGGGAGCAGACCACAGAGGGCAGAAGCAGAACAAGGGCTCTAAACCAGCCAAGTATCACCATGAGGCAACACTCAGTGCCCCAGGGGGCATGGGCAAACCTGGAGATTACAAATGCAGCCCCAATTTGCTAATTAACACAAGACAGCATTATATGTTGCAATACTGCAACATTATATAATCTAGCAAACAAGCCAGATCAGCCTGCAAGCATCTCAGATGTGCAGTCATCCGGTTATCTTCACAAAGCAGTGTTTTTGTCAGGACTGTTTCTACACACTTACCAAGTTTTCATTGACGATGCCATCGCTGGCAGCAAAGAAGGCAAGGACATGAGAAATGAAGTACTTCTCCTCAGGCTTCAGGGACTCCCAGTGCTGGAGGTCTTTGGAAAGGTCCACCTGAAACATTGTGAAAAGAATCATGGAGTGGCTTGGGTTGGAAGGGACCTCAAAAATCACCAAGTCCCAACCCCCCTGCCCTGGGCAGGGACACCTCCCATCAGACCAGGATGATCAAAGCCCCATCCAGCCTGGCCTTGAACCCCTCCAGGGATGGGGCAGCCACAGCTTCTCTGGGCAACCTGTTCCAGTGCCTCACCACCCTCACTGTAAACAATTTATTCTTGAAATCTAATCTAAACCTTCCTTCTTTCAGTTTAAAACTGTTACCCCTCATCCTGTCACTCCACTCCCTCACGAGGAGTCCCTCCCCATCTCTTCTGTAGCCCCCTTGAAGTAGTGGAAGGGGCTATAAGATCTCCCCGGAACCTTCTCTTCTCCAGGCTGAACAACCCCAGCTCTCTCAGTCTGTCCTCATAGCAGAGGTGCCCCAGCCCCCTGATCATCTTGGTGGCCCTCCTCTGGAGGATGAAGATCACCTGGTTCCACCCCCCCGCCATGCAGTAACTGTAAGAAGACAAGGGTTTGAGGTACGAGGCCCCCACCGCCCGCCCCCTCACCTCTTCCGCCGTCCAAAAGGAGGCCTCGGCCTTCTTGTACATCTGCCAGATGTCGTGGTACTCGATGGGGAAGATGACGAAGCGGCGGGGGTTCTCCCGCAGCAGCGGCTCCTCCTCCTGCCGCTCCGCGCCCCGCGGCCCCTGCAGCGGCGGGAGAGCGGCTGGGGCCGGGCTCGCCACAGAGGCGGGACCGGCGGAGGGGGTCTTTGGCGGGAAACCGGGGGGGGGGGGGGGGGGGTGGGGGGGGGGGGGGGGGGGCGCGGGCCCCCCCCCGGGGGGTCCGGGGCGGGGGGGGGCG
>JAOQGH010000023.1:100196472-100239623 GCA_025769975.1 Gallinago jamesoni | reverse complement strand
TTTTTGTGGTTGGACTCGATGATCTCTGAGGTCCCTTCCAACCACCACAATTCTGTGATTCTGTGATTCTGTATCAGAAGTGTCCAGCAGAGGCCATGGCTTGCAGCATGTATTGGCCCTGTGTGGGACATGGGACTGATAGAGGCACCCATCCAGGAGATGTTCCATGGGACTTTACACGCTAAATATACGTCCCAATACACAAATTTGAATATACATCTCCATCCCAGGAGAGCAAGCACCACAAAATCCCATCCTACTAGGCAGCCTGGACAGGAAAGGGGCTCCCAGGGGCAGGAATGCCAGGCAGCTCCTAAAAGTCTTGCCAGCTCCCACGTAGAGCTATTATCTACTATATCCTATTATCTCCTGCCACCTCTACAGCTGCTGGGGGGTTAGCAGAAAGTTACAGCAGCACCCTCCCCACTCCAGGCAAACCCATTCACCCTCCCACCTCAATAAGGGACCCCAAAGCCACCAGCCCACAAGCTCTGGGCTGCCGCCAAGGCCCAGCATGTGCAACGGCCGTGCTATCACTGCAGCTCAGACACTCTTCTCAGAAGCCCATGGCAGGGGACCAAAGCCTTGCCCTGGGGACGATGGCTGGGGAGAGCGCAGAGAGGGCTTGCGAGGAAGCACATCCCACCTCTGTGCCGTAGCTGCAGCAAGATGATGTTTGGGAATGAGTTTTTGGGAATGAGTATCCTATTACAGCACTTTAACCCAATCACTTTTGTTCCTGGAGGCAGGAACAAGGTCTACACACTGTGCACAGCACTTAGCCATGTATCTACCACTGGTGTCATGGAGGAAAGCAGGCGTGAGGAGCCTTCACCCCTTCACAGACATCCTCCTCCATGACACAACAGGATATCAACTGCACGCAACCTGGAGAAGGCTCCGGGGAGATCTTATAACAGCCTGCCAATATCTGAAGAGAGCCTACAGGAGAGCCAGAGAGGGACTCTGTGTCAGGAAGTGTAGTGACAGGACAAGGGGCAATGGTTTTAAATTGGAAGAGGGGAGATTTAAATTAGATATCATGAAGAAATTCTTTACAGTGAGGGTGGTGAGGCACTGGAACAGGTTGCCCAGAGAAGCTGTGGATGCCCCATCCTTGGAGGTGTTCAACACAAGGCTAGATGGGGCCTTGAGCAACCTGGTCTGGTGGGAGGTGTCCCTGCCCATGGCAGGGGGGTTGGGACTTGGTGATCTCTAAGGTCCCTTCCAACTCTAACCATTCTATGATTTTCGGACCAGCATTTTCAAGCCAGCTCCTTGGTCAGAACTGGGTTCAAGGCCTCAGGCTGCTTTGAGGTGCCAGAGCTCAGCATCAGACATCATCTGGATGTCATCAGCATTGGGATGTCATCTGTCATCATGCCCTCTCTTTGGGTCTGTGAAAGGACGCTCTGCTCTTCTGACTTCTGGCCTGAAGTGGAGTACTGTGTGTTTAAAAAAAACAAAAAACAAACAATCAACACCCCAAAACTCCAATTAGTTTCACACCTTCTTTGCTTACAGGGATTTAGGCAGTCAGAAAGTGGAAGTAAGAGCAGCCTGGGGCGAGGCAGGTGTGGGGTGTTGTGCAACCTTGCTGTCCACACAGGTCTCCCTCCAGACTGCCCGCCCCGGGGTCCCAGCCACAGGAGAGACCCCAACACCCACCTCCACCCAGGCCCTGGCATGTCTCATCATCTCAGGTGGAGCTCAGCAACAGCCACTGCCGTTGTGGTGTCAAGGCACAGCTTGCGGCCCCAAAGTTCACGTCCCCACCACACGTCTGCTTCATCATGATGGGTACTGCCTTGGCTCTCAGCTGACCTACCTGGTGGCACTGGGTAACGCTCAGGTCAGGGTCTTCCTTGCTCAGAGGACTGATTTTCTTCCATTTTAACACAGATTGCCTGCAGGACAGACAGACAGTGACTCCAGGTTGCTGGCTGCTTCCCACCACTGCAGTGACTGGTCTAACTGATGAAAACTGGAGAGGATAACTCCATGGCATGACTCGTCACTAGCGGAGGACACAGCATTTGCTGCTGATTTTCCCCTGATTTGAGGAAGGTGATTTGTTTGTATGGCCTCATCCAGCCGTATTCATCCATGCAAAATGCCAAATTCCTCATTCGTTGCTTGGTTGTGCAGGTAGATATCTGTATGAAGCATCTGCTGGAGGGTCCTTGCTTAGGCCTGAAAATCCCAAAGTGTGAGTTCCACATACAGCAAAAGGAAATCTAAATACTCTAAATATAAACTGAGGTGGGGTAGGTGAGCAGGAGGAGGCCATCAGCCAGTACCGCTAAGGCGACATGGCCAAGATTTCATGGTCACCACTTTCTCCAACAAGTTTGGACATAGCCCTCAGCATTTCCTCACATGCTTACCTAGCTGTGCTGAGGAGAAGGATGCTCCATATCTCCCCAGAACCAATCCAAGCCCTAAGGACTTTAATCAAAACTCCAATAGTTCGAACAAAAAAATTTACCCAAATAATTTGCCCCCTCAGTTTAGAGGTGGTTGCCCTCCACTCGCTGCAGGGTTTGTTACTTGAGGGAGGACTCTGCAAAAACTGAGCTGCAAGGCCCTGCCTGTTGGGACAAGGGATCTTAACAGACTGTTTCACTGAGAAATCGAGAGCAGAACAACAAAAATCATCATTAGCTTGATTCTAGCTAGATATTGCATGTCCCAGTGCAGCCCATTTATTTGTGGGGCTGAGAGCATCAGCAGCAGCAGCCTGCTTGCCTGATGACCAGCCTCTGGAGGTAATGAGCAGCTGTTGAAAAGCAAAGTCTTCCATTTTTTAAAACCATGTTTCTCACCTATTCAAGGTCCTTACCCACCATTTACAACTCTGGGGACAAAGTCTGCAGGTAACATATGACCATGTATGGGGTTATAATGGTGTAACTGGACATGTTGTTTCTTTGCTGTTTGCAAAGCTGGGCACAGTCCTGCGGACACAGTCCCACAAGTGCCAGGTAGAGGAACCAGCGTTAAAAGGCTTTCAAGAGCTGGAAAAATCAAGCTTTGCAACCAGCTTCACTTGCTGGTCATCGGTGGTCAGCAATATGCAAAAGTACCATTGGTTTTGGTGCCTTCATTGGGATCTATGAGCACATTGTGGAGCTAGAGTAGCAAGACCTGACACTGCATTCATACATGTCCTCTAGAAGGGTCTCACTCTTTCTTTCTGGTAGCACCGCCTTCTTGTTTCCTGCAGCAGCAGAAGGCAGTGACACCAGCGGAAGACTTTTGGCCCACCGTTGGCTTGCCTCAAGCAGGTTTTGATCTCAGCTCCTGTGCTCTGATCATGGAGACTGTGGCTGATCTCTTGCCCCTCATCGAAAATTACAGGTCATTCCTGCTCTCACAGCCTGTCAGTCACCAGGGAGGAGCAGTGAACTTTCCTCAGGGTTGCATTCCTCAGCACTTACTCATCCAAAAGTTGGAGGAAGGCAGCCCCAGGCCCCTGGTTTCTGGGCAGGCTCATGTTGCTTATGTTGAGCAGAGCTCCTTCACAGTAGCGTTTCTGATGCATCTCACTCATTGCTACTGCGCACACCAAGCAGTCTGGGCTACCCTTTCCCTCTTGCTCCAGAAAACAAGCTTGCCAGCTTAGCAATGCAGCCAGGACCCCCCACCTCCACCCCCCTACTTCTGAATGGTTTCATAGAAAACCAGCCTCAAACCATGAAAGTCAATAACCAAGGAGACAAAGGCAGAACTGCAAATCGTTTTTCTTAACCAGCTTAGTGGCAGGCAGCTTGGTTATCACCCAAACCATACCCATCTGCAGGGAAGTCCTGGCTCCTAGATAGCCCCCATCCCTGCTCTATCTGCTCCCAATGACCTTTTATTCCCCAGCAGAGATTTATTTTTTTCCCTGGAAAACACAAATTATCTTCAACAAAGTGGACACCTCCTACCACCAAACTTGCTGGCGTAAGCTGGCATCCCTACCCCAAGAAATCAGTTCATCGAGACTGGCCTGAAAGGACTGAGAAGGATCCTGCCTCTTGTCTTTGGGATAGTACAACATTTTGGTCCTGTTCTGCTCCAGATGCTCATGACATCTGCACTCTTCTGGCAGGGCAGAGAAAACAGGGAGATTTATTATCATTGCACATTTTTCTGGTGGGATCTGCTGGACACTTCCCTTCAGAGCATGAGAAGTATTTGTCAGGGTTCAATTGTAGTTATGCCAAAAAAAGGGGGGATTGGGAAAAGCAGGCTCCTGCCATGCCGTGTCCTGTTGCTCTGCCAGGGCAAATTTCATTGTCGGGTCTAGCAGTGACCACCACAGTGATAGGGACGAGATGCAAGGTTTACCTGGCCAGTCCCCTTGGGTCCAACCCTAGGACTTGTAACCAGGTAGAAAAAGAGATAAAATGGAAATTGGAAAGATAGAGGCAGGTACCCACAGCACTCACAGGACCATGAAAACAGAAAAAGTAGTTTTGTATTTCACTTGCATTCAAAGGAATAACCACAGGTGGATAAACTGATGCAGGTCTGATATTAAATGACATGGAGCCCTGTATGGGGATACAGGAGACAAAAAAAGATTGGCATCCATTATCCTTTCGGCAGTAGAGTCAGGCTCATCAAACAAAATCCTTTGCTTTATGAGAGAACATTTGATTTACTGCTTCACGACATTGAGAGGATTAAAACTGTTTAACTGACTGACTTTAGAAAGTCACTTTAGAGCCATATCATTACCAGCTCAGCATCCTGAGATCGTCTGCAAAGTTTTCACGTGGTAGATGTGGTGAGTGGCGATTAATGAGTGTAAAATCGACCTGTCTCACTCTCTCCTTGGTGTTAAATGAGACTAAATGCAAGACCATGCACTAGGCAAGAAAACTGAAGATCACACTTAGGAAATGCTGGACTTCCCCTGCAGAGAGGGACTCCTGGGTGCTGATACATAGCAGCTCCATCAGCAGCCTCCCAGGCTAACCCATGGTCAGGGGTCACACCAGGCCCTCTGCTCTGTAGGCAGAGGGATTGCAGCTGGAGGAAGCACTGCTTCCCTCCTACATTGTGTGGGAGAGCATCTGTGGGGCAGCCCCAGGGACGCTCAGTTCAAGATTCAACCACCCAAAGGCAGGTCTCTCTACCCATGGGTTGGGGTGTGTAGGCACTGAGGGTACTTGAGATATCCTAAAGCATCCTGCCTTCCCTCTCCGATCTCTAAAAGTCTTTCATACCTCCTGTGCCACCCCTGCCAGCCATACATTTGGTCCTCCTGGAGCCTCTCAAATGGCACCAATGTCTATATTTAGGCAACCAAGTCAAGCCACCTGATATCAGAGAGACAGACCCGCGTCTGGATATCTAAATGTTTTGTCATTATCTCAAACCAGATGCATTCACTGTGGCCAGTCCCAGCAGCAAAGGGTTGAAAGGGTGTTGACCACGTGGGAACAGTTCAGAAGACAGCCACAGGGTAGACTGGAGACATAAAAGCCTGTCCTTGGAGCAAGACACTGGAGAAAGCTGTTCTACCCAGGTGCTACTGAGAGAAAGCTGAGGAGCAACTAGATTAACATCCTGACCAAGCGCTGCTGGAATCAACCGATGGCCAAAAAAGAGGCATAGGATCTTACAGCTTTGAACACCAACCAGAACATGGGGTTCAGAAAGGAAATATTTCTCATCACTGGTAATTAGGCACTGAACCAACTTTCCCAGGGACACGGTAGATTCCTCAATTCCCAATCATGATTTCAAGACTTCACATGACAGTTTTAATTCAGTCACATTATGATTTGCTCAGCAGTTACTGGCAAGTTTTGCTGAGGGTAAAAGGATTAGGATGGTTTATTTAATTAGTCCTTTTGTATGGCATCCATCAAGATGCTCTTTCATTGCACAGCAAGCTCAAGGGCATGCCAGGAGCTTAGTTCTCCCCAGGTGTGCCTGTTGGCACACCCAACTTAAGAAAGGGGGGAAAATTTCTTCAAGATAAAGTTTTAACAATGAAAACATCAATAAATCAATCACTGACACTTTGTTTCAGCAGAACAAGCTCGTCGCATGTAATTTCAGCAAAAAGAAATAAAAATAAAACAGGTGACATCTCTTAGCCAACAGAGACTCAATGTACCTGCTTCACCACATATTGCCACATCTCCCGTTCAGGGGTTCAGTGACCTCTGGCATAATCAGCGAAGCCAAGACACAAATAATTCCTCTAAAGGCTACAATATTTCCCATACTCTTTTCCTTCCGAAACCCTCAAACAGATCCGCCCTCTCCTCCTTTCCCACACCAGTCCTTGGGGAAGAAGAGGGATTATTTTGTTTTGTTAACAGATACGTTTCTGGAGCTGAATTACTACTGGTGTTTCCTTCCTAGCGGGAGCTGGGAAGGCTTCCACTATGTAAGCATCCTAGATCAATTACAGATGGGTTCAGCAAGGCGTTATATGACCATTCTTTGCCTACACTGCCTTACAGAATTGCATCCACTCTATAGCTTTCTACAATAGTTGCCTTCCTTGTGGCTGTCCCTATCTCTTTTCCAATTTTTTTGGTATTTCTCAGTGTTAGTTTTAAGTTCCCATCTATTCCCTTTCCTCCGGTGCTGCCACATGAATTCCTCACAACAAAGCAATTTGCACCCTACTTCCCCTGGGATCCTGTCCCCTTCCCCACCTTGGCCCTGGGGTTCATATCTGAGCTGGTCCTGCTGAGAACAAGACTCCTTCAGTCTCTTCCAGCCTTATTCTCCATGATTTCCCCAAATCTGGAGCCCAGAGCTCCCATCCCATTGCAGATCCCAGCACAAAAGCAGATTTGAAAGGGGGCACTTGCCCAACACATCCCGTCCCTGGCTGTAGCGCTGACATCCCAGGTACACAGCCCTGATCATAAGACCTGATGTCTCCAGCTCCATGCCATAAGGACACAGGTACATGGCAGCCTGGGCTTGAAATGGTTTCCTAAGGTCACAATCAAAAAAAGGGATGAGACTGCTCCACAACTACTATCCTCTCCATCATGTCTTCTCTGCAGAGCTCAGAAATGTTCATCTGCAAAGCTAATGAGTGCAGGCACAGACCTCAGAGCAGGAAAGCTGCATGAGGGAGAGAAGAGAGAGTGCAGAGGACCTGTGCTGTTTGGACTTCATAATCTGTTCCAATAAAGCCATAATCCTTTTTGGCAATCTCTGGGCACTGTCTGGAGGGGAAGCAAGGTTTCACATGGGTTAGCGGACCAGATGCACATGAGGTGGGGAGCAGGAATAGAAGTGACCACAACACAGGGATCAGACACTTTGCCAGAGGGCAGCAAAGACAGGCAGCAATCACAGCCCCAGGTCTCAGCTCAAGGCTCTGAAGGGTCCAGGGTAATGACGAAGGGGATGCACAGGTGAAGGCATTTTGATCTTCCAGGTCCCAGATACCACGTGCAGTAACTGTTCTTTTAGCAAGAAAACAACCCAGAGATGTTTTTGCAGGTTCAGACCATCCATTTTTAAACTCAGCCACCTGGACACAGTATAAGAAAACAGAAATGAAAGAGCAGCAATAAGATAGAGGGCTGGAGCACCTCTCTTGTGACGACAGGCTGAGTTCAGCCTAGAGAGGAGAAGGTTTCGGGGAGACCTTATTGCGGCCTTTCAGTACTTAAAGGGGGCTTATGAGAAAGATGGAGAGAGGCTTTTTATGAGGGCCTGTAGTGACAGAACAAGAGCTAATGGTTTTAAACTGAAAAAGGGTAGGTCTAGATTGGACAAAAAGAAGAAATTCTTCACTGTGAAGGTGGTGAGACACTGGGACAGGTTGCCCAGAGAAGCTGTGGCTGCCCCATCCCTGGAGGTGTTCAAGGCCAGGCTGGATGGGGCTTTGATCATCCTGGTCTGGTGGGAGGTGTCCCTGCTCATGCCAAGGGGATTGGAACTAGGTGATCTTTAAGGTCATCTTCCAACCCAAACCATTCTGTGATTCTACATCCAAGACAAGTGTTCCCCAGGAGGTTTCCAGCACTCTCGCAAGGATGCATAGGTGGGAAGAGCACCGGAGCAGGGAGTTGCTGGGCAAGGACAGGAGAGGGAGCTCACAGGCCTCCAACTTCCTCCGCCATGGGGAAGATGCCCGGGGGAGGCTGTCACCCTTCACCCCTCCATGGCACCCAGTGTCTGGGGAACAGCTGCCCACGCAGAAGGGGATGAGTGGGTCATGGGTGACCTTGGGAGGAGATGGATAAACACCCCCTGCATCTCCCCATGTCACCCAGGAGAGGATGCTGCAGATCCCTCAGAATCCCCACAAACATCTGCAGCTCTAATGTCAGCATCAGGCTTGAATATCTTGGCTGGAGTGCTGCTGCCAAAGACACAGAGTCCCAAGAACCACAGATGACATTTCTGCTTATCACTCCAAGCCCCTCTTAGGCAGCGTTGTCCCAGAAAGCTCTCCAGAGCTCAGTGTCGGTGGCTTTGCAGGCTGCTTGCCTGCAAAATGTGGATGTGGATGAACACATGCAGACAGCTCCAGTGAAGATTTACACAGCCCGTGGCATGTTTTGTAAGGGCTGTGTCCAGTTACATAGCACAGAGAGCAAGGAAAACCAAATAATTAAAAATCCTTCATCTCCTAGAGACAAGAGAAAAAGGCATTTTGCCCCAGGTTATAAAAGCTCCTTTCCTCCTTCCCTCCCTGAAATTCATGTGCCCTGGTGCCTTTTTTTTAGAGATAATACTAAAATACTAAAATATTTAGTATTATCTATTTTAGAGATAAATACTAAAATACCAAAATAACCCAAGGACCTGCCAGCAGCTGCCCTGGTCCTGAGCAGAGCGCACTCTCCCCATCTGGTGCCGGCAATTACCAAAACACCGTGCGAAGGGAATACCCGAGGCGGAGATAAGCACTGGGTTAAATTCACACCCCCCTGCACTCAGGCTCTCCATGCCACCGTCTGCCCTTTCCCCAGCCGATGGGCCACGAGGGGTGCATGCTGCAGCCTTCCTAGCAGAGTTGAGTCGTCTTCAGCCACACCAGCTGTGTACAGGCACCACACAGCTGCTCCTGTTGCAGCCCTTCCCTCCCCTCTGGAACATCAGTATACTAACATTTATTTTAAAAAATGGTGGTTTGGAGTTTCTTCACAGGTAGCACCATTTTCAGCTACTGAGGGAGAAGGTAGTATTTCAGGTCACACTAAAACACCAAACAGAAGTCTCTGCTGATAACTCTGCCTTTTCCACCTCATGCAATATCAACCTGACTCTTTGTCTTCACAGAGGACCACTGCTAGGATTTTGTTCTTCTGGCCATGTTTTGAGTCCTTCCCTGCAGTCCTAACCCTAATTTTCCTCAATCAAATGATGGCCTGCAATACTGCAGACGGTTCTTGCCAGAACATCTAGGTGAGCATCCACCAGCAGGTTCTGGGAGAGTCTATGGGACAGGGTGACATGTGGGAGCAGGGCTGGGAATCAGTAGCTTCACCACCCACCCTGAGCCTGGTTACATCTCGTATATTCAAAGCCATTTGCTTGGCACACGTAGAGGACAAGGCGCTGGTCGTGCCCCATGTGTCCCTCTCGATACCCTGTAAATAATCTATAGCAATAAACCCAAAGCCCAGAGAAAGATGTTCCACAGGAAGAAAGCAGCAGGAATTAAGGCCATCACCAGTTTCCCAGGTCCCTGCCATCACAAGGAATCAACTAACCACCAAACAAATAAATGCATATTAACATAAGTGTTGAAATGCCAAGATAAATGGTCCTTGTGAGATGAGAGCAAAGAGCAGGCCCTTGTCTCACACAGTAGTCCTAGTGATTAGGGAAAATACACATTAACTTCTGGCTGAGCATTTCCTGCTCCCACCACTGCCGGGAGGAAAACGTGCCTTTTCCTGATGTGCTCATGCTGCTCTCATATGGGAGAACTAACTAAATACAGTGCCGGTCCAGTGTGTTCTTTCTTGCAGTGCTAGGGGGGAATCAGCTTGTCTCATCCAGATATTTGGCAACTTGGAGGTCTCCTCTCTGCTGCTGGAAGCAGAACTTGGGGTTGTGGCAGCAGCTCTGATGATGTACACCTGCATGGCAGTGTGCACCGGTGGGCTTCGGCACGGGGCTCACCTCACTTGGCAGGAGTCTGCTGCCAACTCCCCTCTCAGGCGCTATTTGTCAATTGGCTCAACATTCAACAAGATATCTTCAATTTGCATCACCCAAAAATGCATCAAGCCAGCACCTTCTCCAGTGCCTCACCAGGGCAAGTGACCAGGGGAAGTCAGGGATCATGAGGAACGTAGTCCATAACTTTGGAGGGCCCGCAACTACTTTATTTTTCAAGTCAGCCCAACTGGTTGCAGCCACAAATCATGCAAAGTTTTGTTTAATTGGGAAGAGGGCTGTATTGAGCTTGCCTGGCAAGCACAGGAGGAGCAACCACAGCTCAGGAGAAGTTTATTACCTCTCTCAGGGGTGCTGAGCTGGCCCTGCTCCCATTTACCGCAGAGAGAGGTGAACAGCCATCATCTGCTCCCCTGAGGCAGAACAGAAAAACAGCAAACCCAGACATATTTAGCAGCTGGGCATTTATGCAAGTATCTGACGATGTAAAGAGCAGTCACACCAAAACAAGCATTTGGGTGCCTGCCTTGACCATGGTCCAGGCCTCGAAGACCACAGTGCAGCCATTGACACCTCCCTCCACCAGCCCTAACTCAGCCTCCGCAGTCAGCTGGGGCTTTTGATCCTAATTTCATGGAGTGAGCCCAGATTTCAGCAGACGACTTGCAGTCCTCCTGCAAGCTACAGCTCGGCAAGTTGAGGTGACAGCTGGGAACAAAGCATCACTAACTTCCAGAGGCGATGAGGTGAATGTGGTCATCTCTAGAAAATGCTGCGAAGCGTTTTCGGGGCTCTTTGAAAAGCCTCCCACGACAGCAGAACCTCAAACAAGCAGGGGGGAAAAACCACCTTGGTGCAGCAGAGCATCTGAGGGCAGGAGAGCAAAGATACCTTTCCTATCAGGTACTCCTGAGATGGATTTTACTCTCTGTCCCTTTCTCCCTCCTTGAAGTGGCAGAAGTGCCATAAATCCACTAAGGACTGAGCTGCCACCATCGCTGCTACATGGGGGTGTTATATCCAGCCTAGTGGCAGTCTGGAGAACCAACATCTCCTGGCAGGTATCTCAGACCCTTATTCCTCATTAGACCTCCTGCAGGTTCACCTATGTGCATGCAGAGATGGGAGGGACATCACAACCCTGCAAAGGCCAGACAGTGCCGGTGCAAGCCTTCAGCCACATGCTGGCCTCCCTCCTTTGATTTCATGGAGATGGCATTGTTCAAACAAGGACCACAGGACTCAGCCAGAGCCTGCCTGCAATCACGGGAAAACCTTTCACAGCTGTTCTGAGATGTGGGTATATCACACACACACGGGTATTAATTACTCTAAGCCAGTTAAATTTAGGCAAGAGTCTAAAACCAGCCCACACCAAAACCCATGCTGGGAGCAGCCAGCGGGCTGCAGGCCTCTGAGATGCTTCTCAGGCAATTCCATGTCCCAAAGGAGATGGTTTCGCACCCAACAAAGAGAAGGTGGCCATCCACTCAGGGGCTCTGCCACAGCCCTCCAGCTGGCGAGGCTGGCAAGGGACCTTGCAAGCTGAAAGCCTGATCCTCCATCTCCTGCTGCTTCCCAGGCTGCAGCTGCAATGTCCTTGGGGGGGTTACAAGAAGCAGAGGGGGACACAGCCTTCAAAACCCGGTGGCCGCAGCCAAACCACCCAACAAAAGCAGTCACTGGTGGTGCTAACTCCCAGGGGACCAGAACCTGGTGGGGAGGCCCGAGCTGTGCAAAAGGAGATGCTGCTGAGCTGGACATCCCTCTCCATCCCTTCTTTTGGCCTCCTGGGTCTGATCCAGGCTCTGTGTCGGTGACTGCGCTGGGCAGCGGCCACCCTGGGTACCCCAGAGCATCAGTGACACCTCCTGGTTGTAAACACAGCGTTTCCCAGACACTCACCACTGTCACGGTCAGGCTTTCACCCTCCCTCGGTGCCTGGCGTGGCTGAGGCAGCAGCCAATTCCCACGTACGTCTGTTTGGAACTGTGTCGTGTCAGAGATGAAAGCTCTGGGGGCTGCACCCCTGGGGTCTACTCCCGGCTCCAAAAGGTAGCACGCTTTGGGTGTTCAGTGTTTGAGAGGCGCTCACAAAAATCACCATGTACTGAGGTGACAGAAAACAGTGACTTCTCTCACCAAATAGGGCAAACGTTTCCCTGTTCTATGTTATCTCCTTTCCACAGGCTTCCAGCGGTGACATTTTATGAGTATATTTTCAAATGGCTTCTTCTCACTGTTTGCTCAAGACGGTTCAATCTGTTATAACAGTGTGCAGACACTTATGGTTGATTTTCATTTAACATTTAACAAAAATAAAAAGACTCCCAACAGTTTGGGCTTAGACAGAAAAAAAACATAGTGAAGTTGGGGGTTTTTTGGACCTGAAGCCAGATTAGCCTTTGAGCAGTGAGCTACAAAAAACAAGTTTCTAATCCAGAAAAGCTCACTGGTCTCCATTAAGCATCAAATTACTGTGTTTTATTCACCAGGGGGAGGGTGGAGGTCTTCCACTTCTGATCCTTTCAAAATGATTATTACTCTATTTAAAACGCCCTCAAAAGTCTGCTTTTGAGTCAAATCTGTGTTAAAGAAGAGCTGGGGGAAAGCTTTGTCTGGTGAGCTAAGAGAAGCCTCATTTCAAACTTAACCTCTTTATGGAAAGTTCTTCTGGAACCAATGTAAAAACAAAGCTAAGAAAAAAAAATCCAAAAGCAAAACAAACTAGAAAGAGAAAGAAATCATATGCTGCTTCTTCCCAAAGCAGACCTCTGCTGTCAGAGTTACCCCCTTCATTGTGAACAGTTCTTCTTTATGATCCCCTTTGCTCAGTGTGTGCAGATCCCAAGCCTGCCTGCATTTATCAGCAGACTCGGGTATCTAAGGGTCAAAAAGCTCATTTATGATATCATGAAAATTGAGTACATTTACACTCAAAGAGAGCAAGAACTTTCTTACAGATGCCTGTACGCAATATTCAAAACTAACAGGAATAAACCATCATATAACTGTTTAAAAGGCTAGACTCTTCCTTTTGTTTTCCCATTTTTTAACAAAGCTAGATAAAAAGCAATAGAAATCACCACTAAGACACCTGTCAATACCATCCTGCATTTGTAGAACAATGTAGGTTCCCATGACATTGTTTCAGTATGATTATTTCGCCTTTATAAAAATTTACTGAATCCAACTTAAAAAGGGGCTTTTTTCCCCTGATGCCTGAAAATGTCAATTTAAGGAGACACCTGTAACAGCAGCACACTCTGAAAGTCATTGCATCATTCTTATAGCTAATAGAATCAAGGAAACTTTGGTACAATATTAAAGCAGTCAGCGTTAATGGGTTACAGGGTTTGTAAGCAATCCTGCTGCGGAGGCATCCAAAGCACTACAGGAATGCCCTGGTGTTCCCTGACACGAACCTGTGGTCTCGGTCTAGGACTTCTCCATCTCAGGAGGCTGTAGATGATTCAGATTATGGCCTCATTTGGTTTGCTCTTGCAATGGAGAGTTTAGAAACACTGCAGAAAGCAGCCAGAGGCTGTCTGAGGCTATAAGCATATCTCTTAGCTCAGGTGCCCAGCTGCCATGCTGGGGCAGGGCACACCATGATGGTCACACCACAGAGTAACCCAGGGATGAGAAAGCCACTATCAGATGGGTGGAGGAGGCGTTACCACTCGGACATGTAGGAATGGACGCAGGCAGGCAACAGGGCTTGGTGCTTAGCATATTCTGCCTGTACTTTGTGCAGCATGGTCCAGCACGAGCGCATCCCCCAGGCCCCAGCATCAGGGTGTGGACATTCCTCAGATCACTGTGACCAAGAGCTGCACGGCTCAAACCATGTCTTCAGTGGGCACAGCTCACCAAGCACGTACCTGAAAGAAAGAAGGAAAGATAAATTTGGTCACAGAGCAGCTCAACAGCAGATTGAAGAATAAAACCCGATCATCTCACCCCAAGGCCAGAGACCCACCACCAGTGGTTTTTGATGCGTGTTTTCCATAGACTCCAAAGCCTTTGTACTATTTCAAGAGGTCTTCAAAAGCCAACAGAACCTACTGCCACAACAGGCTGAAGCTCCCCCCTCTAAGTTAAAGATCTTTTGGGGCGGGACCCCTCAGATCAAAAGGGACCAGGAAGACCTGCTGCATCTGACCAAGCAGCTTCTGAGTCGCTGCCAACTGCTGAGCAAAGGCTTCTGCCGGTGCCGCCGACTGACTCAGCTGAAAGCAGCAGGGCATTGGACGGCACCTGGGTGAAACGCACCACCGTCAGCACACGGTGAGTCCACACACCAGGTTTTGTAGCACGCAATTTATTATTTCCATCCTTATTACACTGAGGTGTCAAGCGAGATCCTGAAGATGAAACAGCAATGGTTAGTGTGCTAATCGCTGTACTCGCTCTCATCTCCCCAGCGCCCAAACCACTCAGACTTGGAAAAAATCACAGCCCGCCTCGGCATTAGCACTTGGCAATTAAATCCTGACTTTTCCAACTCTTGCACGGAGCCCTGCGTGGCTAGAAATAGTGCAGCCCTGCCCGGCCTGCCCGCTTTTCTCACATTTTCACTCTTCCAGCAGGCTGAGACCACCTGATTTGCGAGGGCCAGTGGTTAATAAATCCTTGCCTTGCTCTATGGGAAGCCATATCATGACGGCACAAAAACCACCTCGGCACTGCTCGGTCACACACAGAAAGCTTCGCAGTTAAATCCATTAACCATGTGCGCTTAGAGAACACACAGTTACTCCGCAACTACACCTAAGTGAGAGACCCTGCAGAAACGCTGTGGACACTCGCTAACAACCACCGACCTGGAGCTCTGTCAAGTGAGAATTTGCTATCTAGTCATTAAGACACGTTGCCAGCCAAGGGAAGCGTAGGCAGCCTCTTCCACGGCCTTTATAACTGCGGTTGTAAGGAAAAAAACACTAAACTTCTAATTAAATAAGTCTTTGCTTACTTCAAACCCCAAACCTACCCACATTATCATGAGATTTAGCACTGTGTTCTTCTGGGGCTGTGGGAAGCCTTTCTACCAGCCAACGAACCATCTCTGCACTCCCTGTTTTGCCCTTTGCAGAGCAGAGGTGACCACATCCACCCCAACAGGGGCAGGGAAGCTTAATTAACTGACGGTTACACAACGCTTTCGCAGGGAAACCACGTGTTTACAGTTTCATCTTGTAGTAATTAGTGTCACACACTACAGGAATGTCTCCGGGATTTTAATACCCAATCTGTATAAGGGGCATTTCACAAAGCTCAGCAAAATAATCCTCGTTATTAGGCAAGCTATTATTCCCACATAAGTATGCTCTGCTCTTATAGATGCCCTGACATGTCTCAGAAGAAGCCAGTAGTAGGCAAAAGCTTGACTTGCTCATGACTCAGTGACAATAAATCAACTTGCTCTAACTAACTGTCTCTGATGTAGTGAGCTCTATTTACTCCACTATTAAAAGAAAAAAGAAAAAAAAAAGAAAAAAAAAAGGAAAAAATACATTTTGCCTTAGTTGAAAACAAGCCTGGTTCAGGTGACTAAAGCAGGAGCAGAGGAAAACACAAATGATTTGGTGCCTTCCAGGCTAAAACCAACACATTTTTCAGAACTGATTAAGAGAGACATCCAAAGCCATGTTGTTCATTGTGAGACCTGAGTTATAACTGCAATTCTTTTCCACTGCAATGCTTCCCTGACCCCAGGTCTCGGCATTGGTATCTCTTGGGGTCAAGGCAACTGATCAAAAGAGCAGATGTGACAACGAGCTTCCATATGGTCTGCTAATGAAGATCACTAAAGGCCCTCAGCAGACATATCTTTTGATATCTGCTGGGCAAAACCACACTTCCTTTTGTTCACTGTCAGATGTCATTTGAGTGCTAATTCCTACAAATACCTGAGGCACTTGACCTCCTCCTCCTGGGAACCTCTCCCTCTGTGTTGGAAACCCAGACTTGGCTGCAAGCGCTACTGAAGTGTTGCTGACATTTCATACCATCCTGAGCTGGCTAAACAGGGAGAAGAGCCCTAGAGGAAGAAAGGGAAGGATTTTTGCAGAGATGATGTCCAGATGGTACTGTACAGAGATTTTTGAAATCAAGGGTGTAGAGGGTCACTTAAGGTCACACCTGGCATCATGGTGATAAGGCCTATAGAAAAGCAGAGTAATGGTAGAAGAAAATTGCAAGTGAGATTAAAGGTAACGAGTATACAACGAGACAGATCCTTTAGTTTTGTTTGAGATGATTACTTCTCAAAGGACAACTTTGCTCCCTGGGGTCTGGTGGAGGCCAAGGGAAGGATGGAGCCACAGGGAGTGTGGGTACAGGGCTGGCCTGAGCCGAGCACCGTGGGGGAATGTGCAGATGGGAGGAGGGAGGGTGAGCTGAATGGGGGAATTCAGTGGAAACAATTCCCAGATTTTTCCCAAGTCCCAAGGGATGCACAGCAGTTTCTTCCTCCTCCCAGTGGCAAGGTCTTTGCCACCAAGACCCAACAGGTTTACGTCCTACAGCTGATGCAATACCACCCTGGCAAACCCAGTACAAGGTCACAGGAAAATTTAGGTGGGAAGAGCCTTGTGGTGGTTGCCTGCTCTAGGCCCACAGTTACCCCCATGCAGGAAATCAAGCTTTGGTGCTCTTGCCCTATTGCCTGTGCAGACAGGCTGCGACCACATTAACAACAATACACCATTGCCCCCCAAGGTGGAATTTGATTGCCCAAACATAGGCCGGTGTCAGTGCTCTACTCAGTCACAACATCCACAACCCTTCTCAGAGGAGCTTGGCAACAGGACAAGAGGCAACAGCCATACACTGGAATTGTTTTTTTACTGGGAAGGTGGTCAAGCACCAGAGCAAGTTTCCCCGAGAGGACGTGGAGTCATCAAAGAGGACATCTTTGGAGATACTCAAAACTGGACAAGTCCCCAGGCAGCCTGATCTAGCTACCCCTGCACTGAGCAGAGGGCTGGTCTAGAGACCCTTCCACACGGGACATCTCCGGGGCATCTAAAATGGCTCTGTGTTACTGGGTGGAGATTCAGCTGAACTGTAGTTTTGTGGAGTCTCTGCTCCTCCATGAGCTGGAAAAGCAAAATCTTCCTCACCAGCAGCACTGATTTGCCCATCTCTGATCCCAGTCAAGCTACTCTGTGTTCCCACATTTGCCTCTCAGAGAAGGTGCAGTCACTGAATTTACAAGAGCCGAAGCCTCAGATCTGTAACGCATATTTTGGGGGAGATCAAGGGAGCAATCCTGGCTCTCCACCTTCCCTTTGGTAACTTCCCAGCAGCACAGAGGTGAAGGCAATGCCAGCCGCTCTGCTCCCAAGCCTCAGGACTGCCTTCTGGAAGAGCACAGCTTGACATCATTAACTACTCGCTGAAAGGTATATTGTACATTAGCTACATGCTGTATGGGTTGACTTTCTTATAAAGAGAATGCTTTTGAAAACCTCCCTGCCATTAGTCTCTTCAAATGTGAAATACCAAAAATTGTACTAGTTCTTTCAACCAGAAGAATGCAAAGGCTTCCCCTCGAGGTAAAAGCACATGATTTTGCACTTTAAAGCCAGGATAGATGAAAGGAAGGTCTCTGCTACTGCCAGCACAAGCCATCCAACCAGGTTCTCACCACCCATTTCAGATAAAGCCCTGGGAAGTCCTGCCCTGCCTCTCCCTCAGGCCACCCGGCTTGGTGGTCCCCCCTCAGCTGCCGCCTCCTCCACCCCACGGAGAGCTGGGTGTGCTCCATCAGGGGCCAACTTCAGAGATCCCTGTTACAAACCTGCCTTGTCTCTGGGGCTCATTAGGAGACACGGGTTTGCCAGCGCCAGGATAGATCACCGTGAAGGGACCAGGCGGGATCCCCTTACAGCTACTCGGCAGGTTATTCCATGGCCAGAGCCATAAAACCTGACATTACCCAAGTGCACGCTTTTAACCCAGCTTCTCTGTGAGACATGGACTTGGCTCGAGCCCGAAGTGGGCAGAGGGCACAGAGGGACCCACCGCCTCATTTGCAGGGCTCCAGGCCACCCACAGGTGGAGGTGTAAAAGAAGAGACGTGCCTGGCCAGAGACATTTGCTTGGTAAGGGGCACCAACAGCAATCCTTCATGTGGTTCTGCCTGTTGCTCTCTGGACAGATGTCACCAGGCTGTGGCACCTCTGTGCTGAGCTCCTGCAGCCGGGTGCCTTCTCCCAGGCTGGGACAGGGCAAAAGCTGATGAAGAGTCAGATGCTGCCCAGGCAGCGAAGCGGCTTCTGCCATGGGAAGCCAGGCCCGGTGCCACCTGCCCGCTCATCTACACCCTGCCTGGTGTCACCCCCAGACTTGTGTGAGACTGTTGAGGTCTCAGCTCAGCAACCCTACTGAGCACATTTGACTCTGATGAAGTCTGGGACGTAGTGCCTTGCTTAGCTGAAATCCCATAGCCTGCTGGACATCGGGGATGACAGGCTTTCTGAGGTCAGCTAGTCTTCATAGACATCAACCTTGTCCACACTGAGGATGCGAAACAATCTCACAAAACTGGAACAAGAACAAAGTTTCTGCTGGTAAGGGAGGTTCATTTCTTGACAATTAGCTTCATACACCCACAAGATCTCTGCAGAGCTCCTCTGCTTCCCTACTTCCTTGTGTTTACCCAACAGAATTAGAAGCAGCCATCTCTAAAGGCCACCCACGAAGTCCTTCCTCAAGCACCAGGACAAAGAGAGGAGGACACAGCCAAGGAGCCGCAGCAGGAAGCCCAGTAGTACCCTGCAGAAGGACAGCCCACCTGGGATGGGGCAGGAGCATGAGGTCCAGGGGGCATCCCCAGTTTGGAGAGACAGCAGGGTCGGGAGTCATGGTGGGAAGGTCCAGGAGAAGCCAGGTTGAAACAAGGAAGCTGTGCCAAACTTGAAGGAGCAGAGCAGGTCTTGGGGGAATATTTATGCTACTGATGAGGCACGAACACCACACAGACAGCTTGAATCATGCCCCCACCTTGGCATCCATACTGTAGTCACTAACTTGAAGCTATAGTTTGAGCTGTAGGTCGCTGTTGGGAACACAGCACTACCAGCTGGACACCAACTCATCTGCATGGTGCTGTGCCTCACCTGCAGGACGCCCCAGAGCATCCCTCTCCCCTCCATGGGTGCCAGTGAGATTTTGGCCTTTTTCCTCATCTGGCCGTGGTTTGAGCCTCGCACAGGGACTTGACAGAAGGGGCTTGCCTTGTCAGCACGCAAGCTGCTCGTACGGGACATACGGTCATCCTCCAGCTGTGCCACAGCTGCCTCTGCGGCCGCAGGGGTGCTCGGGCAGGAGCCGGCTGCAGCTGCCTCTGGCGGAAACGCTCCCGGGGTGCAAGCCCTCCGCGCTCCCGAAGGAGAGACCACAGAGAGACAGGCTGGTGAGACAGGCAAAATATAACTCTTCACTGGGCTGGGTCTTTGTTCTCATGTTTTTGAACAAAGCAGAGCCCTTCCCTCAAAATGTGGGAAGCAGGGAGGAAAAAAAAGTGTTTACTGACAATGCTTAGGGTGCAGTAAAATCCAAGATGTGTTGAAAGGACAGCCCTAAAAAAAAAAAAAAAGATGCTTTTATATTTAAACATCTGTTCTCAGCAGTTTTTTTGTAATTAGATGAGTCAAACTCCAGCCCTGGGCCAGATGCCAGCTCCGCTAATTACACAGGGGCAACCTCCATCCCTCCTCTAGCTGTGGTTTCCCCACTGTGTCCTGGCACCTGTCCTGCTGTAGGATGGCTCTTCAGCAAGGGAACCACCTTTCCGGCTCACCTTGGAAGGGACACTTGGCACAGGACAACATCTTGAGCGGCAACAGAGATGGAGCAGGTTCAGGAACATTAATTCCTAACCACCACCTTCCCCCTCAGCCTCTTGGACCTTTCCTCTCTCTGTCTCACCGGCCTGTCTCTTGCAGTTATTGTTCTTTGGACAGCTTGTGGCAGCAAAGCTAATTCCCTCCTCCCACCCCCCGTTTGGGTCCCCTAGCAGACAACACTGGCTGTGGGCTCTGCTCTCAAGTCCAGCTTTTTCCACATGCTGTACTTCACACCACATCAGGTCAGGACGTGGCTCAGGCTCACAGGACATGAGGTCTCTGCATCAAAGCAAAGGCCTGAAGAACTGTCAGACTTAGAAATAAGTTTTGCAGGATTTTGGAGTCAGAACTGTAGAAAAACCAGGTGACGATGACAACAGGGAAAAGGTTTGGAAAGCCAGGTGATGGAGGCTGGCTGTGCTTTGAGCAATGTACACATTGTCTTTGCTACACACAAGTTAATGCTAGAAAGGCAGATTAATAAATAAACCTGTTCACTGAAGGGTAACATCAGTCCAGCAGTTTGCATGGGGAAAGACAAAGGTTTTCCTGCTTGCTCCATGGAGACCAAATCTTATTATCTGCTTTTAAAGCATGGCAAAAGCTGTTTTGAAATCGAAACAAACTTCTAATGGGCATGCACTGGACTTCTTCTAGGAACAAAATCTCCAAGCTCGCTCCAAACTTGCCTGCATGTCCTCATGTTGCCAGCCAGGAGTGTCCAGGTCCTGGCAGCAGTGGGCCAGTGTCTGTGCCGCGGTTGGGGACAGCTAAGATGTGACATCTCTCCATGCCACATGCCAGGGAAGTAGACACGCTGCAGGGGGACCTCAGGATGCCTGGAAAGCACAGGAGAAACTACTCTTTTAGTCAGTGAGCAAGAGGGAGAGATTCATTTTGACGTGATGTATTTTAACTTTGAATTTTAATCCTTTTTGTGGTTAATATAGATGACCACCAAAAAACCCCCATAACTTTCCAGAGCTCTTATGCCAAGAGAACATATTATCTCTATTGAAGACTTGCTGAAAATAAAGCAAGTATCAGGAAAAAAAGACAAAACCTAAACACATGTAGTGTGATATTTATTGTTCCAAAATCAGCTTCTTCAATGAACTAACTGCAAATAGCCTGGAAAATTGCTGGTGGGAACAAAAGCCTGAAAAAACAGAGCTCCCCAGGTTCTGTTTGGGTTATTGTATCAGAGGGAGCCTGTTATTTTACCCAGCAAGCAAACTCCTTGTGTGTCTGCTCTCTGTGTTCCCATAATAACTACTGGTAGTGCCACAGCTGCCCACCGTGCCTCGCTGGGGTGAACAGCAATACAGCTTGGCCACAACACCCCGTCCCAAATGATGGTGCTGGGACCCTCTCGGGGTGTTGCTCCTGCCAGGAGGTGCCTTGTCTGCAGGGCAGAGGGTGTGTTGGTGCCTGTCCTTCATCCTCACCATCCTCTCCTCGCACTAAAGCTGCTGAATGAGATGGATGGGCCATACTGGTCCTCACACTGGCTAAAGCCATGAAGATCCATTCTCTGGCCAGAGGTGTTGTTTCAGGAGTTGGAGCCAAAGAAGAAAGACCTGAAGAAGCAAAAAGCTCCAGCTCTGGATCACAGGGGAACAGCAAGCCCTTGGCTTCAATCAAGAGAAAGTCTGGGACTACAGGGTCTCAATTTGAGGCTGAGACAAGGTGTGGGATAAGGTTTGTCCAACCATTTCTGCAGTGGCCCCTGCAGGGGCTGGGGACAAGACAGGGGAAAAGAAACTTTTCTGGAGATGGCTGTAATTTTTCACGTGCCCTGTCCCTTCACAGATGAAAGACTGTCAGGAGAGAGAAAAGTGATGGTCCTACATGTAGTCTGGGGATAGGATGGGACATGGAATGAGACAGTCGGTCTGGTGTATTCTCATACTCAGGGAATGGGCAATCTGAAAATAAGATCTGAAAGTCACATTTTGCCCAGGCAGTTGCATGTCTCGACTCTGCTTTGGCCTTTGCTCTTGGGAGTCCAGTGAAATACCACAGAAGGACAAACCAGTGCTAATGGCTTCAAACGCTAACAGCAATCTAAAAATAATCCCATGTTCCTCAAATAAACGTGATAGTTTGGGCAAGACTAGGGTGTTAATATGTGTAAGTATAGATGTGTGGGGGTATGAATGCACTTATACATACCCATAATCAATTATTTTATTAGAAGGAATGATTGCCAAGTTGGAAAGGTGCTGTCTAACAGAGGTAGGAAGCCTTTCACATACAGCATGCATTCTTTTCTTTCCCAGAGCAGAGGCTGAGGGTGCTAGCACAGCAGGAGCCAGAAGAGGCCACCTACCATGCATCATCCTCCAGAAGAGCTCCCAGGCTCCCACAGGACTCAGGAGAAGCCGGGAGCCGGCACCATTGGCTCTCTCAATGCTGTGCTTCAGATGCAAAGGCTCCTGGCTCCTTGCCGGACCAGCTGGGCACCATCCCAAATTGACCCACATGCCACACTCGCACTTGCAATACACACTTCCAACCCTGGCTCTTGAAGATCAGTCAAAAGATTATCCACTGGCCCTACTGGGAAACAGTGTTAAAAGCCACCAGTCCATCATAAGGAGGAATTTGATAGCCAATTTTCACTGATTTTCCTGAGAAGTCATGTGCTCATCAGGCCGTTAGCTTTTGGAAAACCTTCTCTCTAATTCTCAGCAGTCCTGAAGTCTTTGTAGCAGGGAAATATCACTGAATGGCCTCAGAGTCCTTCAGCGTCACTGCCAAACCACAGCAGCATCTGGGGTCACCGCTGCTCAAACACTTTCCTGGCTCCAGCAGCTTCAAAACGCAGGGCGCTTGGCTCGTTTTGACAGCTGGTTTATGGAGCCAGCATCGCTTCCAAACAAATCTGAGGGACTGCCCTGGAATGAACTGTTTCCATGGGGGCAGCCAGGAAACTTTCCAGGAGGCTCCAGTTCTTCAGAGCCAGCCTGCAGGGACGGAGGAGGAGGAAGAGCTTGCTCGCTTCTTGTTGGGGACGCTTTCTGTTCCCGGTGCCTGCAGAGCCTTTCCCCTTGGGGAGGGATGTGCCACACATGGTGAACCTCAACCCACAGCCCCCCGGGAGCCCAAGCACTGCTCACACTGGGGGGAGCTCGGAAACGCCGCCTCTCACAGACAGAGCAAACGCGCCAGGAAATGGCAGCAGAGCCCCGTGTCCTGGCGAGCCCCGAGCCACAACCCCACCACAGCCCACGGGGGCTGACAACACCTCTGCTCCCACCCAGCCCAAAGCCCCAGCTGCCCCTGCTGCTTTCAGAGATGTTTACATCTTATCCGAAAAGCAATACGACTACAGGAACATTCTTTCCCGGGATGAAACGATGTAGGTTGGGTTAATGCAAGGAAGCAGCTTGAGTTAAAGCTTGGGACTGAACTCCCTCGGTGTAGTTAGCAGGACCAAGGTCAAAAGTCTTCTCCTGTCCCTCCCCTCTCCTCCAGCTGGAACAGCCCACCACGCATGAGATATGCCAGTGTCTGGAGGTACCCAGTGCCTGGGGAGAGACAAGGCTGCCTTTAACTCCTCAGTAAATATGACCACATGGCCACCAAGAGTGCCCCGGTCCTCCTGCCAAGAGGAAGGTCTTCATAAATCATGTGCTACCAGGTCAGAGCAGAGTTATGGCAGTTCTCACCTTGCATCCTTCAGCCATTTCATATGTTGAGCATTCTGTTTGGGGCTATTTAATTCCGCATGCAGTTCTGCCATCTCCTCTTCAATAACCAGGCCCCATCGTTTCTCCCTTCTCCAAGACCTGCCTGAGATCCAAAGCATCTTCTCTGTCACCTCCCCCACCCCAGACACAGGCCCTGTATGTGACACTGGAGCCCCACACTCCCAAGCTGGTCTCCTCTTCCTGCAGAACATCCTTCAGAGAATCATAGAATAGCTTGAGTTGGAAGGGACCTTTAAAGATCATCTAGTCCAACTCCTCCTGCAATGAGCAGGGACATCTTCAACTAGATCAGGTTGCTCAGAGCCTTGGCCAACCTGGCATTGGATGTTTTCAGGGATAGGGTGTCCACAACTTCTCTGGACCCTGTGCCAGTGTTTCACCACCCTCATCTTAAAAAAATTCTTCCTTATATCTAGTCTGACTCTACCATCTTTTAGTTTACAAACACTATCCCTTATCCTATCGCAAGAGATCATGCTAAAAAGTCTGTCCCCATCTTTCTTAGAAGCCCTCATTCTTATAAGCCCATCCTTCTGGCAATGATCTGACAACTCATTGCCTTCCCTCCTCTATCCCCTCCATTACAAATTCTTGGGCTTTAGCTTGGTGGCTTAGGAAGAAACAGCAGAATGAATGACTGGGAGACGCAATCTTTGCAATCATTGATGGCGAACAGCAAGAGGAGTCCCACCTCTGCCCCTCCTGCTTTTATCAGCCTCTGGTTTGGAAGGAGAGGAGCAGCAGCCCTGCGGGACCTGTTCTCCCTCCCGCTCACCCACATGCTACAGATGGGGCTGGCAATCAAACAGCCACTTTGCCCACCTGCTATTCCCCCCAGGGGGGAAATGACAGCCTTGTCTTTAACAAGTACTTTTTAATTTGAGCCATACCTCCCAGAATGTCCAACAATTGCACAAATACTTCATTCTCAAATACTTCATGCAAGGATAGACAGGGGCAGTAAATGATGGTTCAGGGATCTGCTCCACAGGCTCGACCCGCTGCCAGGAAACACAGAGTGATTCTGGCTGTGGGAACAGGCTGTGGAGGTGCCCAGCTGTCCCAGTTTGAAGTAAAACCAAACCAATTTTGTGTTCTGTAATTTTAAATTTTAGCTAGGCTTCCTCTAACCCTCTGAAATTAACAGCATATTGTGGAGAAAACTGCTCGTTCTCAAGATGATAAGGCCAATGTTTGTGCCACATGCCAAGGAATGGTATGCAGAGAGGCCCGTGGTTATACTTATTGTTACAACAACCAAGGTCAGCCAATTTTTGTTATTTGCCCTTAGAGGGTCGGAAATGGAAAAACGCAGAGGAGTCCCACCTGCGGGGAGGAACGGACAGAACAGGTGACCCAAACCTGACCAACTGGGGTATTCCATCCCATCTGCCCCATGCTCAGTATAAAAGCTGAGGGATCAAAGGGTTAACTCTCTCTTCCTGCAGTGGCCGACGTCCCAAAGAGGACTCTGTCTGTTTGTCTGCCTTTGATCCCAATCCATGTGTTCCTGACTCCAGAGCTGGAATCCAATTCCCATCCGTTGCTGAGTCCAGTCTGGACTTCCCCCCGTGCCTGCCAGTGACGGGACTCTCATCCTGGGAGCTTGATACGGTTTTGTATATTTTGTATCTATGTCATTATTTTCTTCTTTTCTATTTTAATATTAATTCTTCATTAAAGTAATTTAGTTCATTCTAAACTTCTGTATCTCCTCATCTCTTCCTCTCCTCTCTTTTGAGGGGGGTGGGGGGGGAAGCGCCACCTTTCGGTTTGGTTGCAGTGATTTCGGCTGAAACCACGACACCAGCTGTCCCATCCTTTGCATGGGGGCTTCCCTGAAATTCCTTTCCTTTTGCTAGCTAATCCCAGGGCAGAAAAGTTCTCTGGCCCAGGAACACTGTCATGACTGCCACTCAGTGCCAAAAACCTGCCCCAAATGACATCTTCTGGGTGGCATTAGTCTCCAAAGGTCTGCCAGACCCATCTGAGTGAGGTGTGCTTGGGGTTAGCCCGGGATTGCTGTTCCTGTGTTGCACGGTCCCTGAAGATGGCAATGACATCCCTCCAGCTACGGGAGATGTATGTGAGGAACGGGAGGCTGGGAAGGCCTGAGATAACCTGCTGGGTTTGAAAGTTTTTGAAATGATGGGCTGCTTTTGAAGGAATAGTCTGCCCAGGGAGGTGGTTGAGTCACCACCCTTGGATGTGTTTAAGAGTCATTTAGATGCGGTGTTGGGGGATATGGTGTAGGGGAGAACTTTGTAGAGTAGGGTAGATGGTTGGACTTGATGGTTCCAACGGTCTTTTCCAACCTAAAGGATTTTGTGATTCTATGATTAAGTGGAGGGAGGCAGCCTGGCTTAAAAAAAGCATAGTTAGAAACCTCCATGGGGGGGGAATCCCACCCCGGAAAAAATAAAACAAAATTTTAAATAAAAAGGGTTTCGGGAGAGCCAAGCTCCGGGAGCGGCCGAGGACCGCGCCCGCCTCCGCCCCGGCCGGGAGAGGCGGCGGGGCCCGGGAGCGCTGCCCGCCGCCCCCCCGCCCCCCCGCCGGCTCGGCCTCTGGGCCGCGGCACCGGCACCGGCGGCGGCCATGGGCAGCGGCAGCAGCCGGCGGCGGGGCGCGGCGGGGCCGGCGGGCAGAGGGGCGGCGGCGGAGAACCGGGGGCTGCCGCGGACGGCGCTGCCCGAGCGCGAGGAGGCGGCGGGGCTGCCCGTTCCGACCGGCAGCGGCATCATCATCCCCCCGTCCCGGGACGGCGGGGGCTGCGGGGAGGCGGCGGCGGGAGGCGGCGGGCCCCCGCCCGAGCTGGCGGTAAGTGCACGCCCTCGGACCCGGACGGGACCCTGCGACCGGCCGGACCCCCCCATCCCCCCCCCCCGGGACCCCCCGTCCCCTGGGGAGCCCTGCCGTAGCCGGGGTCCCTGCTGCGGCCATGGCCTCCTCCCAACCTCAAGGGCTTTACACTCGTTCTTATCTCTGCTGGCAAACCCCGCTCCATCCCTCTCTTTGCATTTTCTCTCGCTGGAGCGAGGGGAAAAAAAGAGAAGAGGGCCATCCCCTTCTCCAGGCTCCCTGTGCTTCCCAAAGTTTCTTTTCCTGCTGTGTGGAAATAGCCGGAGGTTATGAAGCACGGCTCGCACTTTTCCCTGCGTCGGGAACATAAACAGAAGCTTAAAAATGTGAGCATAACGCTGCCGTTTAATGTTTGCCAACCCACTGCATCTGCAGTCTCACTCTTCCTACAGAAGCCTTTCAGTCTATTTAACAAATCAAGGATTTGCCTCTGAGGGACCTGAGATTTATCTTCTTTTTGTTTGTTTGTTTTTTTTTTTTCCTCCAAAAGTAACAGCAGCACCTATATCATCTGGTGACGAGGCCAAAAGCCACCAGCTTCTGTCGCCTTAGCTCGGCTTTGGGAGTCGTGTGCTGTTTGTTACACGCCGCTCCGTGCAGATGCCCAGAATTCATCAGACTAAAGTAATACATTTTAAAATAGAAACTAATATTTAGGACCCAGGAACTTTCTGCCTTGCCTGCTTCAGTTGTTTTTGTTCTTTAGAAGCGTATTGTTTCCATTGCCAAACTGCATGTCCATGGGGTAAGGATAACTTTAGTACAAAATAATTCTGCCGCTAGGAAATTTGGCAGGGTTCAGTATGAGAAACTTTTTTTTTTTTTTTAAACAAGTTGTAATGAAAAGCCTCAAAGAAAGTAAGATTTGGAAACTGAAAAAAAAATTTAATAAATCGATCTTCTATTGCCATATTTTTTTCCTTGCCCTTTTCACTCCAAACCCCCTTGCAGTATGAAAGGGAGCTCAGTCCAGCACCACTTTCTGCCCCGAATGATTCTCATTTAGGAGCGGTCCTCCTGGCTTCCCCCATTTATCTCAACGTACAGGAATGGAGGCTGCTGTTGCCTGTTTTCCCTGTTCCTCCACATATGAGTATTGTGACTGGATCTTTCGAAATAATGATTATATTGGTCATGAATTTTTCTGTGCGTAAAGTGGTATTTTAGCTCTTTTCTGAAGTGATGTATGTTCTGGGAAAGGTAACAGAGCTGCCCCTCGCTACAAAAATGAGTAGAGTGAGAGCATACCACACCAGTAGGTACTGGTGAGCTAATGACAAGAGGCAGACCAGAAAGGATGAAGAATTTAAGATGTAGCCCCCGAGGTGGCGTAGGGCGTCGCTGTGCCCAGCTCCTTGCTGCAGACCTCCTCCTTTGGCAGAAATGATGGTGAGGAACCCCTTTCATCACTACAGCTGCCCTGGGTCATGGTCACACTCGGTGCAAACCCAGGGTGGGAGCACTGTCAAGCCGTGCAGCACAGAAATGTCCATTAGGGCCCTCAAAATTCAGCCTGAAGCAAGCATGTGGGGCCTCAGTCACCCAGTGTGGCCATGTGGGTGCAGCACGCAGCTATGCCGCCCAGGAGGTGACAGTGATGCCGAGCGTCTTGTGTGTCTCCTTGTCCACCTTTTGCTGGTGCCCCCTTGTTTGGGAAGGAAGTTCACATCTCAGCTTGCACTCAGGTTGCTTGAAATACAAGAAATACAGCAAAGAATTACCGGTGTTTTTCAAAGATATAAAAGACATACAAGAGAAGTCTTAGATGTTTTCAGGGCAAACTTGAAGCTCTTCTTGGTTGCGCTTCCTTTCCTTGAACCTGAGGTGGCCGTGGTCCTGTTGAGAGAAGGAGGGAGGAAACTGTTCGCAGCACCGAGTTATGCTTGTTTACGGGATGCAATTTAGTCTTTTAGGTCGTTGTGCAAACTGCAGTCCCACCCTTCCCAGGAGGCCATGGAGGAGGTTTCTGGAAAGCGATACCAGCTTTGTTGCATCACCACTTCCTTGCTAGAAACGTTGAGGGCAATTTCTCTCGGTCTTGCCAGCTTCTCAGCCAGTCATCTGTGATTTCTCTCTCGTTGTGGCGACTTCCTTCCTTTGCCCCGTTCAGCAGTGCAAGCTGGAGAACAGGAAAGGAAATTTCAGGGAAGAAAGGGTGGGGAAAGGTGAGGGAGGTGGAGGAAAGGCAATGAGGAGATATTACAGTAGAAAAGTCTGATGAGAAATAGCCTGTGGAGGAGCAGATTCTGGCCCACTGGAGGAGAGGAGAGGTTTGCCACCGGCCAGAAGAGAGTGGTTGCCTGCAAACAGGGCTCAGCTCTCTGCCGTCGTGGCTGGGTTTCTCCTGGGCGTGATGTGCCCCAGCATTGTGCTTCCCCCCCAAACTCTGGTGCACTTGGTCACCCAGCAGCAAGCCGGCAGTGCCGATGGGAGGTCAGGCCAGGTGTCAAGGGCTGGTGGAGAGAGAGGGACACGGCTGCATTTAAAGGCTTGAGCCACCTCTGTTGCCTTCAGATAGTGCCTGGGAGCGAGAAGGGGCACAGCACATCACAGCAACAGGCTGGGAACCAAATCCTGATGGGCTACCTGAACCCAGCTTGGAGAACACTCCAGTACCTCCTTATTAGCATCAAACATCCATTTTCAGGTTTGCTTTCTGCTCTCTTTGGTTGTACATGCTTTTTCCTCGTTTCTTGGCTCAACACAGAAAAGGTATTTGCGGTTTTGCAGATGCTGCTGCGGCAGTGAGCTGGGTGGCAGCTCTTGGTGGAAACCAAGGGAGAGGCTGCAGCCTCAGGCATTTCCCCGTTGGTTTCCTGAAATGGAAGAATTACACAGAGATGTTAGGGTCTTGCTTTTAGCAGCCTTTTCCATGGTGCCATCACTCCTCCTGAGTGTAGACAGGCTGTGATTGCAGTGAGCTCATCTCCCCGGCCGCAGCACAGGAATTATGCAGGTAGAGGGACTATCATGTACTGTCAAAACACTCAGGTCTTCAAAGCTTTGCTTGATATTTTTTTTTTTCAGCCAGATATAGATGCTGTTTCTGCAGATTGATGTGGTGCAGCGTCATCTCATGGCTGGCTGGTCCCAGCAGCAAACACGGAGGGGTCCTGTGGGGACATTTAATGTCCCGCCCCGTTAGTTTCTTACAGGAACTCAGATAGGTTTATTTTTCTACTCTTGATAAAATATGCTTCCCCCAAACAGAAATTTGATCTTTCTAATTCAGTGCTGTTAGCAATTTATTTCAGTGTTTTCTTCCTGGTTGTATTAATGGTCAAAAATGAATCAAGACATTCTCCTGCAGTGGTGCAGGAAGCCACGCTCCGCAGGCCACGGTGACTTCAGAAAAGTCACCAGCTGAACATCTGGGACTCCATGAACTCTGAACTCGGGCTAGGGAAGCAGTTAAGGGAAAATCCAAAGTCAGATTCTTGAATTCTGCAGCTAGTTTCCAGGTGTGGGTCTAGCAGTTACTGAGCAAAAGGTCCCCTTCTCACTTTATCTTCCTTGTCTTCTTAAAAGTGCTTGAAACCTCACCAGGGCTCAGCGAGCAGTGAGCTGTGCGGTCCCCTCAGCCAGTGTCACCCTCCCAGCACAGCTGTGTTGCAGCTGGATTTGGAAAACTGCTGACTATGTATTTTTCCCCCAACATCACTCAGCAGACCACGGGTTGCTTTTGCCCTGAAACCAATTCCTGACCTGAAAACAAAGCAGAGGCATGCGCAGAATAGCTGGGAGCTGGTGTTTTAGCTGGCAGGAGAGGAAAAGCGTGGGAACTCCCTGCATCCCTGCCCACTTCCCGTCCACCGCCTGTTCCTAATTCCTGCGCTGGCCAGAGGATGTTGCTGCAGACCAGGGCAAGGCTGGGAGTGCTTTGCCTGGAATGCAGCTGGGGTTACACGTCCCCTTTGGTGCCTGCTGACACAACTGGGGAGCTGGATTGGTGATTTTTTTTTCAGAGCGATAACCCTGGATGTGGGTTCACGAGAGGCTGTTTTTTGGCAGTGATGCCTGGCTTAGACACCCACGTCATCTTCTGGCGTCGCTGGAGGGTGCTGCCCTTCTGCTGTACCAGCCCAGCCATCTGCAGCTCTGCTGCAAACTGAATCTGACACACACTCTGGCTGACATCGTCCCCTCCTCCCAGGGGGGGATTTTCATTTCAGCTCAGACTGGTCCCCTGGTCCAGCTCACGGGTGTTTGAGAAGAGGGATTTGGGAGCAGCAGAGGCAGGGAAGGAGGAGGCACTAGCTTACATCCTGCAGAAAAGCCTAGCTATGAAACCACAGCCCAGTGGACCAGCACCAGCAGGGGACCACACTGCTCTCCTGTAGATGTTTTAGGTGGCTCAGTCACTCCCTAGGCTCCCCTGTACGTGATGGGACCACTCAGGGTCTGTATCTCTGCTGCATCTCAGGGCTATATCTGCACTGGTAAAGTAATACCATAGCAGCTGTCTGGCATCAGACCGTGATGGTCTGCCCTGCTGAGCTGGCATGGTTTTGGCCAGAACCAATTTGCAGTCTCCACAATAATTCTTGGGCGTGGTTCAGGGGCCAGCACGGGCACCGTCCCCGAGAGGCTGCTTGAGTTTTGTCACCCAGTTTTGGAGACGGTGTGATGTTAACAGTCCTGGCTGTAGTGGAGTGGTTTCAATGTGGCCTGGGGTCAGCTCAGAGCCCCTGGAGGCGCACGGCTCCGGGTCTCCCCATGGGTCCTGGGGGAAGATGTTCTCACCCATCTCACCCTCAGCCGCTGGAGCTGACAGAGAAAGAGGGAAGGGCTGGCAGGACCAGTGAGGAACACCAGCCACAGCTTGCAGCGGGTTGGGGGGGCAGTGGAAAGCTGCGCCCCGCAAGTGCTGGTTGATGGGTGCAGCAGAGAGATGTAGCTCCTGCTTCCAGCTCTCCACTCCACCTTGCTGCCAGGAGCCGCTGCTCTGAGATAAAGGATGGCTGAGCTGTGTGTGCAACGGCTGTCAAAACGCTGCATCTCCCATCTCGTTACGTTAAACCCAAGTCCATGCTGGGTGAGCTTAGCATCCATCACGTGGTGGAGGTGACGACGTCGGGGTTTGTAGCTCGGCAGAGATGCCTAGACTGGGCTCAGGGTGGAAAACAAGGAGACATGCTGCGGTCTGGATGAGTTATAAAAAGATGACTGCAAGCTGCAGAAAGGAGAAGCTGACTTCATTTATCTCTTAACAGGGCACAGGCCAACCAGGCCAGCAATTACCCACTTAGCTGCAGGATAGGAACCCGTAACATTAAGGTGTCGTGACGTGCGCATCATCTTAACCCACATAAAGGGCTGATACTAATTATCTGCTGAATTTGCAACATCTATATGACAGCAATCCTGTGAGGGCTAGGTGGGGTCGGTTTTTTTATGATGTCTCAGAGCCTGCGACAGCCCCTGCTCCACATCGTGCCCAGCGCCCGGTGTCACCCGGGCATTGCCAAGCCACACAGCCCTCGCCCGGGTGAACCGGGAGCAGCTTCCGAAGCACGGTGGCGCTGACAGCAGTGGGAAGGCAGAGGATGGAGGTGCCTTTTGTTTTTCCCTTCCCTCCCCCCGAGTTTTTCCTGAGGCATGGGATGAAGTGTCGGTAGAGATCTCCCTGCACCGATGCCCAGTGCTCTTGGGCAATAAGCACCGCTGCTGACAGATCCCTCGGAGAAGGTGGGAGCTGATTTTGCACAGAGAAGCAGATTTGCTAACCAGAGCCGCTCTGTCCTGATGACTAATTAATTCTGTCTTCCACCCACACAACACGTACAGCTCGTAATATGGAGGAGTCGGCCACGACGGAAGAAAAGAAGACGACCTACTGTACAATTCCGACCCCTCCCTCGACTGATCCAAAGCCATCCTGTGCCCAGCAGTGGTGGAAGCTGGGTGCTCGCTGTGGGAGGAGCAGCATCAAAGCACCCCTGGAGAACTGTATTCCCTGTACCGAGGGTGAATGGGGTGCTTTGCCTGCTGTAAGGAAACTGGGGTGGCAGCAGTAGCCTGGTGGGTGATGGTGAGACCGAGGGGCTGTATTGTGGGGTGTGCTCCCAGGAGGGGTCGGTCCTTAGTGCTCAGCACGGCACCCTCCTGGCACATCCAAAAGGATGCTAAATAACCAGGAGGGAACTTACAGCCCTCACCATCAGCTTTCTCACATAGCTATTGGGTCCAAGCAGAGATGAGGCTGTTTCTAGAACAGTCCAGGCTCTTCCAGAGAAAACAAAGCACTGCCAAAGAGCAGGGAATGCAAGCAGAGTGCCTTCTGACAGCTATCAAAAGATGTTACATATCTTTTGTGGACACTGAGTTTGTAATTTTAAGCAAGCAGCTAGGACGTGAAAGACCCTTCCCAGCTGCAGAAATGGAAGCTGCTTAGGGCTCACCTGGAAGAGGTGTTGATCTAATGCCATGAGAGAGGTGTCTTTGCCGCAGCCCCACCTCACCTGCTTAAGTATGGCAGCACAAAGCCCACCTAAGAAGCAGGGAAGAGCTCAACAGTTTGCTGCCAAGCATGTGTCTACCTGTCAGAGTCAAGACCACTGTGTTTAAACCTCGATTTCTGTCCATCTGGATGTGAGGCAGCTAAGGAAGGACTCTAGTGAAAACATCTCCTCTCAAATTAAAATCAGGTGCCGTGCACTAACAGCAGACACCCAGGTGGACACTTCTCTCCAGGGGAGGGCACGTGAAAGCCTGACCAATACCAACTGATGTAAATCAGCACAATACTGTGCACAAAGCCATCATCCCTGATCTGGCACTGCCTATAGAGGAGTAGCTCCCACACTGACCAACGCCGGTCCCAGGCACTGCTGGACCTCGAGGCAGCACAGAGTTGAGCTATTTCAGGAGGAGATACATGATCTTACTGAGGAATTGCTTGATCTCATCCAGCCCTGCAGAAACACTGCAGATCTATAAGCGATGGCTCTGAACTGCAAGCTTTTCCACAACTCCCCCTGGTTCCTTTGCTCCCCTTCTTGCACAGAAAAATCCGTTCCTCTTTTCCACACTGATGGAACTACTTTTCATTTCTATTTTCTGGAAGCCAAGTCCTCACTTCTGTTCTGTGTTTAACATCTGTTAGTGTTATCATGAAGCTCAGGGTATTTTGTATGAAAGAGGTTCACCAGCTTCAGGATTGCAGCTCAGAAAAAATAACGGCAAGCAAAAATGGGTCTGCTTTTGTGCCAAGCCACAGCTTTTGTCCCTGTCCCCCTCCCTTTCCTCTTAAGAGTACAGTGAACAAGTGGAAAAGATAAAAGTTATAGTCTTCTCAGTAGTGTCTGGCTGCAGGGCATTCATTTAATTACTGGTCCAGCTGGAAGCTCAGACAGACACAGGGCCCCATCAACTTTCCATTTTAAATGCCGTAAGGTTGGGCTTTGGTTGCCCTCCTTGTGTCCCACTGGAACCTGTGGGCTTCCAGCGTAGGAAGGGTGGGTATTTCACTCCAGATGGGTCCTTGCAGGGAAGCGGCTTTGTCAGGTGAAAATCATTGGATCCATGTTGCCGTAACTTCTTTCCTTAGCAAGTTTATTATACGCCCCCTTTATATACTGAAACATGCTTGCTGCTGTAACGTCTCCCCAGAGCCTTCTCTTCTCCAGGCTGAACAACCTCAGGTCTCTCAGCCTGTCCTTGTAGCGGGGGGGTGCTGCAGCACTGACCATTTCCATGGGCCTACCAACAGGTCCATGTCCTTCCTGTGCTGAGGGCTCCGGAGCTGGACACAGTGCTGCAGATGGGGTCTCACCAGAGCAGTGTGGAGGGGAAGGATCACCTCCCTTGGCTTTAAAGTGTTATAACTGAAATACGTGACCTTTCTTCTTTCCCAGGCTTTGTCAACCAGAAGCCCACCAGGCCCAGAGAACAACAATGCTGACCACTGGTGAGTACCCTCTGCTTCGATTATGTCTTCAGGGGGAAAAGCAGCTGGAACAAAGGGAGCATAAAGGGGAAAACTCTTACCGTATTCCTCCTGCTGTGCAAAAAAGAGGTGGGAATGGTGTCACATCTTTTATAGCCCTGAATATTCTATCCTCTACCTGTTTGCCAGTTAAAAAGAAATCCTGGAGCTGTGCTGCCTGGAAAGCACCAAGCTCCAGCTCAAGTACAGTATAGAGATTCCTTCCTGGTCATGAACAATGCAGAATTTGGTAGGACGTCTGTGTGACAGAGAGGCACCTTGAAGGAGCCTGTGAGAAGCTGGGGAGGATTGCTCCAGCGAGTAGCTCAGGCCCTGGTTTGCTCAGAGGCTGTGGGTTCATCTGTAGGCTCTGCAGCATGCGGAAAAGGAGGGTAATATTTCCTTGCTCCCCAGGAATCGTAAGAGAAAACCCATGAGGTGCTCCCATGCTACAGCAGTTAGAGACATGAGTATCCCTCAGGGACAGGGGAACCATGGGGACCTACTGATCCGGGTATCAAAAAAGAAATCTGAAAATGTCCTTCCACAAGCAAAATCAACCGAGCAGACGGTGTCTCCGCATCTCCCTGCACCCAGAGCAATGGGAGGAGTTTGATGCATGTGTTAAAGACCCAGGCTACATGAAAAGGCTTGAAAAAACCATCTTAAAGCACCATCTCCTCATGCTGAAGGGTGACTCTTTCCAACGTTGAGCTCTCTCTGACTGTCAAGCTCTGCTCCTGCGGTGCTCCAGAGCAGACTAATCTGCAGACCTCGGGCATTGGGCTGTGTGACCTCCTAACGCCGAGCTGCGTTGGTGGACCTGCCATGAGAGACCAGCCGCCCTCCTCCCCTCCCTCCCAGCTGGCAGGGAGCTGGCCCGGCCAGCCTGCTGGTCTCACCAGCGCTCTGAAAACACCAGCTTTCCCAACAACAAGGCTTGTACGGGCACTCGAGAGGACTGTGGGCTCTCCAGCATCCTCTGTGGACTTTGGGCTACGATGGCTACTGAGCAGTCTCCTCAGGGGGTGCACTCCCAGCCCTGCCGCCGTCCCCCACGGAGCTCGCCAGCCCCAGGCTCTTGCTGGCCCCTCACCCCCTGCCAGGGTTTTCCTTCTCCCTCCCTCTTGGACACACAAAGGGAAAAGCTGAGGCAGCAAAATCTGTTTTCTGATCTGGGATGATGGGGCAGGAGCTTATTTTCCTTTGCTCCGTACCCACTGCAGAGCCCCCTTGCGCAGCCCAGGCGTGAAGTGCCCTGTACCCCCTGTGATAAGCAGGGTTGCAGGTATTGCTGGCAAGAAACTGCATGCAAACATTTTATTTTAATTTTTTTAATGGTCCAGCATCCAGGAAAAACTGTACTCTGAAGAAATCAAATCCAGCACCCAGAAACAGGTGTTAATGTACGTAGGTATCATCTCATCCTTCACACTTCTGCAGCTAGAATTATTCCAGATGAACACTCACGTTACAAGCAGCAAAAATCAGCCTTGTCTCGATAGAGCTGCTGACTGACAAAATTTCCATAAAGCCAATTAAAGAAGAAATAAAAATCAGGTAGGGATTAAAAAAACTAGATATGGAGACTTAATGCTATCTGTCAAGACAGCAGTCACACGAGAGAGATGCTGTAGGTGTGCACCTCCTGTACTGCAAATATTCCTGTGTGATACCACAAAAGGATCTACACCAGATCCTAATAAATACCTTTGATGGGCGTGGGAACACAGAAGATGTATTCCTGATCGTGCTGTGTTCCCTCTCTTTCCCCCTACAGCTCTTTGGTGAGCTGGTCTCTAGCCTCTGGCCCTGCACGGGTGGGATGACACAGCCCAGAAACGCTGTAATGTTCATATAACCTCTGCCAAGGCTCGTGTCACCAGCAGAGCTACCAGGGCGTTGTTTTGACCCATTTTTTCAGCTGCAAGGTCTTGCAGAAGGCAAATCATTAACCCTGGACTTTCCCATCCTCAGCAAAACGATAACAAACAGTGGCCCAGATTCACCCCAACCCAATTTTCAGCCACATGACTCACATTTCTACCTAGGAGCTTGTCAGCCTAGCCACCCCTCAGGGGGATTGTCACCAGGGCCTGCAAGCAACCCCCTCCTCCCCCCTCCCCACCAGGCAGCTGCTGGACACTAGGGACATGGCACTGCCAGCCTTCCCCACACCACCCCCAACGTCTTGCTCAAAGGTGGGTTTTGCTTACTTCTGGTCTAATTTTGCCCTTTGCATTTCTGTCTCCTTATTTCATAGTTCATTATCTTTCCATTAAAAAAAAAAAAATTAAAATTCCTCCTTCCCTTAATAATCTTTAAACACAGAGAGGCTTTTTGCTGAAATGGAGCCCATTTTTTGCTTTCCTCTCTCCTAAATTTCTTCACTCTAGCCACTTAAATCCCTTTTATTTCTGCTTTCTAAACTCTCTTCAAGCTGTTAATAACTTTTAATAATGAGATACCCAGAAGTCTGCACAGGGATCTTGATGGAATTGCACGGCCTTTTTTTTTTTCTCTTTTCTGTCCTACCAAGTTGCAAATTCCCCTCTCATACACTGCTCAACAAGCTCTTTCCCTCTCAGCATCGCTCCTTTCCAGGTTCTTCCCTCCCTCATAATATCTGGGGTTTGAAAATTTGTCCCTTCTAACATACTGACCTGTTATTTTCTGGATTGGAAGGTCTAACAGCCCTCTCAGCTGGATGCAATGTGACCACAAGCCCTGTTCCACAGCCCTGGCTGCACATTGACGAGGGCGGCAAGGGGCCTCCTCTCCTGCTGGAGCAGCTGCAGGAGCACAGGAGCAGGTTCGTGGTATACCAGCTCCTGTCCTGCCCACATCCTGCACTCGGGATTTGCCTGCTGCAGCCTCTCACTTAATTCCAGGACCAGCAGAAACAGCTGCACCACCATGCCTTTGAGATCAAGGTTCAGGTGGGGAGGGTCTCAGGAGGTCTCCAGTCCAGCCTCCTGCTCCAAGCTGGATCAGCTGTGAGGTCCCAGCAGAGCTCTCCAGGCTTTGTCCCACCATGTCTCGAAAGCTTCTGAGAATGAAGTCTGTGCCACCACAGCCTGTTCCTCTGCTTGCTGTCCTCAGCGTGCAGAAGTTTCTCCTTTTATCCAGATTGAACCTCTCATTTTGTAACTTATTTCACATTTTCCCATATTAAATTATAGAGAACTTTGCCACAAAACCAGAGGGAAAGAACATGAGCATCAACTTGCTTTTCCTTTGCTCTTTAAATAAACCCAGCCCCCTCTATCCCTCTCAGTCCTGGGATGAACACGGTAAGTGGGGTTTGATTTTGGCTTTTTAAAAGTGCATCTATGTTTTAATGAGTTCTGGTTTTACCTGGAATTTTTCTCCTGTGCATGGAGGTCACCATGCAAGCCAAAGCATCAAAAATAATTAACAGTGGGAAATTATGTAAGGGCTAAGAGAAACAATGACCCTTCTGTGAGCCCGCAAGTACACTGCCAAGAGCGCTGCCTCCAATTCATCATGTAATACAAAATTAGTTTAAGGATTGTCACCGTGCAGAATTTAAATCAATAAATCATTTGCTTAAGTCAGATTTTTGCATTTCCTTTTCCCAGTTCTCACTTTATAGCTTCTGGTCTATGGTTCAAGCTCTTGGACTTTCAGCTTTCTCCCCAGCTCTCATCTCCTGCGGTGGGGCTCAGATGGTCTGCAGCCCCACAGGAGGAGGAAAACGAAGAAAAGGACTAAGCAGAAGAGCCCACTTTCCCAAACCTACTCGTTGCCAGTAGAACTTGCCATCAAGGACATGGTGCAGCGTAAACAAGTGTAGGACACCCCTCCCGACCCAGCTGCCACACCAGCTGGACATCGGGTGGCTCCAGGAAAAATATCAAACTATTTCTGACACAGAGTGGGGCACAGCACTAACACACTAACTGCTCTCTGGGTCAGAGCAGCTGGGCTGCTGACCTGGAGAGATAAGAACAGAGGGAGGGTGCCTCTGCTGCCCTTCGCTCAAGAAGCCAGGAGACTGGCTGCTGCCCGCTTGAGGAACATTGCAGATGCCCCTCACCCAAGGAGAGCAGTTTATGAAAGCACCTCCTCTATATGGCAAAGTTGCCGTAGAAGAAAAGCATTTTGGGGCTCTCTTCTTCCATTCTGATTCTACATTTAATTATCTGCATTGGGGCAGCTCCTGTGATTTCACCTAATAAATAGGTCCTCAGTTTTCTTACTAGAGGATGCTAAATCACCAAATTTATCCCAGCTGCAAGACAAAGGGTGAGATAGATCTCATCCTTAGAGAAATTGTAAGTCAATACCTGCTATACGACTCTGAGACAGATTTGGAGCCACACTATTGGATATAAAAGTCTCTCCTCTTTGGCAACCAACCAATTGCCATACAAAACCTTTTTTTTTTTTTGTGCTTCTTTGTTCTCCACCAATGGATGGTCATGAAGTAAGCCCACCAGTCTCAGTTGACGTGGCATGGCATCACACTTTACAGTTTGGGTTTACCAATTCAAGTCTCCACTTCGCTCTGCACCTCACCATGACCTCCATTTCATGGAGCCACGTGCCCCAGCTTCCAGAGATGACTATCCTGACTGCCCGGCTTGCTCACCTCCCAGTTCTCTACAAGGTCAAGGAGGAGTGCTCACAAGTCAGCTGCTGTCTCCTCTCTTGAGTCCTGGAGGGCAAGATCAAGTGAATTTATTTAGTAGTGTGAGCAACAGTGGTCAAAGCTTGCAGAAGACTTTTCACTGTTCTCCCTCAGGCAGGTCGGGACAGATTTCCCTTGTACCCGACATAAACCACCTCTGATAACCCCAAACAAAGCCATACCAGTTCCCTTTGAATCGTGCATCGATTCCCATTCATGGGAGAGTTGTGCTGAATAACGCGAAAATAAATAAAAGCCTATGAGCAGTTGGAGGTAGCTGTGTCTATATTTGTGTTGAAACTCAAGTCCTTTACTAACAAAAAAATCTCTTTCTGCATAAAATATTAGAACGAGCAACTAGCATAAAGGCTATACAGTCCTTTAGCTGGGCCTCAAAGCTTGCTCACCAAAAATTCTGGGAGTTTTTCTCTGTGAGGGTGGTGAGACACTGGAACAGGTTGCCCAGAGAAGTTGTGGCTGCTCCATCCCTGGAGGGGTTCAAGGCCAGGCTGGATGGGGCTTGGAGCAACCTGGTCTGGTGGGAGGTGTCCCTGCCCATGGCAGGGGGCTTGGAACTAGATCTTTAAGGTACCTTCCAACCCAAACCATTCTGTGATTCTGTGATCTGGAGCATTGTAAGGGCTGTACTGCAGTGAACTCATGGACTAAAATAGATGCCAAGTGATAGCAAATGTCAGCGAGCGATGTGCCTGTGGGTATGGGAACTAGATGTGACACAGTATCTGTGTCTCAGCAAGCCACATGCAGCTCGATCTTTCCATTCACAAAAAAAAAAAAAAAGGAAGGGACATGTGCCTTTCAGAGCTTGATTCTCTCATGACATTAATAATTCGTTCCCTTCCCTGGCAGGTGCCCACAAAGCAACAGCAAGAAGCCGTCGGGACAGTCCGCAATATCCTACGATTACTCGGAGGAGGAGCTCATGGCAAGCATCGAGCGGGAGTACTGCCGCTGAACACAGCCCCACGCCACCAAACCTTCGAGCACGTTCCTGGAAGCCCAGCTGGAGCAAAACTGCTGCCGACAAAACAACCCCTGCCACAGCAAGAGGGCATGGGAGAGGTGGGTGGCGAGGGGAGGTGGAGCGTGAGAGGCAGCGTGGCAGCTTGGGAAGCACAGGGGAGAAAGCCCCCCTGACCAACTCTGAGTGAGAGCATGAAGATCCACCAGATCCTCATGTTTTCTGATCGGTGCCACTGGAAGAGGGACCAATTCATCTTGTGAATCAATATTTGGAGCTCGTTTCTAAATGGTATTTACAAATTAAGAAATTCTAGAGTTGAAGTATCGTCCTAGAAGCGTTGGAGCATGGTGCTTTGAAGGAGGATCTTGTTTTGTCTTAGCAGAAGAAAAACGCAGCAATATCATTTGATTCAGATCTCACTTAAAGCAAGATCATTTGATAAAGATCTCACTGCATGAAATTTGTGTTCCTGAAACTTAAAGCAGGCCAAATTTACTCCTTGCACTGTGCAAGCCTCAGGTCCAGGTCTGAATTCAGCACTGTCTCTTTGAGTGTGGTCCCCAGTATGGGATGTAAGATGAAAAGAGGAGCGAGCCCACCACCCAGTACATCAGCAGTGTAACCCCAGAACTCACAGCCCACCACAGAGGTGAATGAGGCTCCCGGGACCCATCGGGGAGCACAGGATATGTACAATCACTTTGGGGTGGGACCCCAGCATCGGTGTCCTACCAGGGGCTCCTTGGCGTGGATCCTCCAACAAAAATCAAGGAGGCATGTCCCCGGTGCTGCCTTGCTGTGGCCAGCGATCATCCATTGTGAGGGGGACTTACGTGCTCTTTGTAGAGCAGCTGTTTGCAATTGGTTTTCAGAATTGCCACTCCTGGCCCTCCTCTGTATCTATTGTCCTCATTCAGTAACCCAGAAGAAAAATCACCGCATCTTACCACTTGCTGACTGCAAAATAAAACAGAAAGTCAACTCTCCAAAGGAAACCATATATTTTCAGTGCTCCCAGACAGGGAAACCTGGTAGTTTAGGGTTTCTGCTTTTATTTTACCTGCATCTTAATGTATTATGAGTAGCTGCTTATTATCAGAAGTAGAAAAATACCTTATTTCTGCCTTCAGCTGTAGCATAAAAGACATCAGATGAAATCTTCACAAAGCCTGCGTAAATGCAAGAGGAAACGGCAGGACACATCTCAAGATGCTGTATTTTAACTTCTTTGTAATTCCTGGTATCTGTGAATCAGAAATAAATGCATCTGTACTCTATGTAGCCCTCAGAAAAGGCATCAAATGTTGTTTGGAAAAAAAGCTCTCTAGCTTACATGGAAAATCATCTTACGGTGCCCGCAGAAACAAAGCAAAACACATCCTTGGAGGATGGCAGGAGGGGATGCAGTGAGGCAGACACTAGATTGCACCCATGGCACACCTACTCAGGCTCCAGTGGTCTTTCCTGCAGCAGCCTCCAGCAAGGGTGGCCATCGCACACTGCCCGAGGGCTCGGGAGCTGCCAGCAGCCGCAGAGGTGGGCAGCAGAAAGGGAGACAACCTCTTGCAAACCTACACAGGCTTGGAGGCAAGAGCTCCCAGCAGGCCAGCTTTGATAGGACGAGGGGCAACGGCTTTAATCTGAAAGAGGGTAGAGTCAGGTTGGACACAGGAAAGAAATTCTTTCTTGTGAGGGTGGTGAGACACTGGAACAGGTTGCCCAGAGAAGCTGTGGATGCCCCATCCCTGGAGGTGTTCAACATCAGGTTGAATGGAGCTTTGAACAACCTGATATAGTGGAAGATAGCCCTGCCCATAGCAGGGGAGGGTGGAACTAGGTCATCTCCAAAGTTCCTTCCAAGGCAAACCATTCTATGATTCTATGATACCTCAATGGCCCAGAAACAGCCAGAGTAGAGAGCAGATGTCCTTGCATAGCTTGGGGGAAGTCAGGTGGGCCCTCTGGAGCAAGCACTTTCCAATCTTCCTGAAAAATTCTAATTTTGAATTATAACACTTTATTTTTTGGCAGGACGAGTCATTCTTAGACCTGTTAATGCTGCTGAGCTGTGACAGGAACACAGTTTCTCTGCAGCATGTCAAGCATCAGCAGCCAGATCTCCCAGAGCTTGTATTAGTTTTCAGCAGCTCTCAAAGACCTACTGGGGTGAGCAGAACGTGCCTGTGGAGAGCAGAAAAAACATGGGAGACCTGCTGACTCCAGCACCATAGGCAACTGCAGTACTTTGTACGCTTGTTTTAATCACTGCAGTGTTTTAGATTTCCCTTCAATTTGGATTTCAGTCTTTCAATCGGGACCTTCCTTCCACCAAGGTCCCCAGAGTCCCTGGCCTGCGCAGGGAGATGCTTTGAGGAGCTCAGTGACAGCTCCCCCATCACAACGGCAGGATCCTTTTTGGGCAACTTCCAGTGACACAGTAAGCCAGAAGAAAAGCCACGTTGCTGTCAGGCCACGCTGCAACACAAGCAGACAGTGCACCACAGGAGCTGCCCCCATATCGGGCAGAGCCAGCAGCTCCATCTCGTAGTGTGGCACCAGCAGGGACCAGGTCTCTGCCACCCTGAAGGGACCCTCTTCCCACACCCTCCCACCTCTCACAGAGCTTCTCTCTCTGAGGCTGCATTTGGTGGCTGATCCAGGTAACAGCTCTACATCCCATTCCAGGCTCTTCTAAACAAAAGCCTAAGTTTTAACAATTTTGCAGAGAGTTGGCATTGTTCAGCCTAGAGAAGAGAAGGCTCCGGGGAGACCTTATAGCCCCTTCCAGTAGCTACAGGGGACCTACAGGAGAGATGGGGAGGGACTCTTTATCAGGGATTGCAGCAATAGGATGAGGGGTAACAGTATTAAACTGAAAGAGGGGAGATTTATGTTAGATATTGAGAAGAAATTCTTTACAGTGAGGCACTGGAACACGTTGCCCAGGGAAGCTGTGGATGCCTCATCCCTGAAGGTGTTCAAGGCCAGGCTGGATGGGGCTTTGAGCAACCTGGTCTGGTGGGAGGTGTCCCTGCCCAGG
>JAOQGH010000023.1:100181189-100196372 GCA_025769975.1 Gallinago jamesoni | reverse complement strand
CCTGCCCAGGGCAGGGGGGTTGGAACTCGATGATCTTTAAGGTCCCTTCCAACCCAAACCATTCTATGATTCTATGACTAATTAAAAATAAATAAATAAACTGAATATATTCATGATCTCTTTTGACTGGACACAACAAAAAATTTCCTTACAAAATTAGCTTATCAAATAGCAACGGGACAAATACGTTTCTGTACCTGGAATAAATGCACAATGGGTTTCACAGGTAACCTTTCCAGCATCATCGAGAGAAAGGGAGGAGCCACCGGAAGGTCCAGAAGGGAGTCATGCAGTTGGGACAGTCGCTGCACCAGGGAAGAGGTGGGAGAAAGAAGTTTTGGGGTGCAAGGAGAGGCCTCAAACTCTGCCATGGTCTTGCAGGTTTTCTCTGTGCTGTGCTCTGACCATAGAGCCAGACCAGCTCACAACCACCTCTTGTTCTCATACCATACAGGAGAGGGTGGTGGTACCCAGCCAGCTCCCCAGTCTGCCCAGGCATCCTCAAGGACTGTGCTCCTCCACCTGTGTCAAACCTGCACCCAGCAGCACGCGAAAAATAGTGGGGGGTGGCAGTGGGGCTGGTACCTGGGAAGGCACGATTGCACAGTTCAGCTGCCTGGTCCCGGTGTAACCCTCCTTTAGATCCATCCTGTGCTCAGGGAGAATAGGTTATTTGCAGGTAAATAATCGTATTGAAGAAGTACCTGAGGCCATGACTGATTTTAAGAGATACTCAAAAAAAAAAAAAAAGGACAATTGCCCTATGGAGGTCACTTTGCCACACCTCGGGCAGCAAATGCTGACATCCCACTGGCTGAATTATCGGAAAGTTTATTTTCTTTTCATTGTATTCCTGTATAATCATCATCAAATCACAACCACTTATAAAATAAAAAAATATTTGTCTTTCCAGTGCTTCCTGCCCCTAAAACAGTTCTGCTGGATTTAAGTAGTGTTCTGGAGAGTCTCTTATTCATCATTTAGAAACTACCCTTCTCTCTAGTAGGCACAGTGTAAGACAGGGTACCTGAGCGTGGCTTTTGAGCCCTTTGTAGATGCCTTTTCTTTCTGACAGTGCTGCAGTGGGTGCTGCTGCTTTTTGCAGAACTCTGCCTTTTCAGTAGCCCGGTAAGTGGTCAGAACTCCCTCCCAAAGAGCAACGAGGAGAACAGATCAATGATGGAGTAGTTTTAGGAAGAGAGTTCTCTTTTACCTGGTGTGTCGCCATCCAGTGAAATCTCTACTCGCTTCAGTAATTCAGTCGGGAGCTGTAGGTAGGCTTGAGGGGGAGAAACAAAGCTGTGACTTGATCCGTGCTTGGGTGAGATGGCTGGAAAGAATGAAGAAGAGCAGCCAGTCACCATAACACAGCTACCCAGGGTAGGTGGTCTTTATAGGCCACCTCTGCCTCTAGGACCCTGAACGCTGGCCCTTTTGCTCAGCATATGCAAGGATGGTCCCAAATGTGTATCTACCAGCATCCCATTGCCAAGATCTCCGAGAGCAGAGCAGCTAATAGTTCCCTGACACACGATGTTCAGTGCCCTGCTGTCATCTCGCCTTCACAATACTAGAGGAGAAAGGAGGGTGGCACCACTCCAGGGATGCTCTTCCCCAACCTCCTTCCTCAGAGGATCAAGTCCCAGCAAGCTTTCAGCTTCCTACATACACACGCACCCCCTGGGGAGCTGAAACAGAGCCACTGTCCCAGACGAGGTGCAACCCTGAGGTTGTGCCACATGAGCGTGGCAGAGCCCCCCACCGCACTTGGCAGGGGAGGTGGAGCATCCACAACAGGGTCGGGGTTTTCCACACACACTCTGGACACAGCAATTATCTGCACAGGGTGAAGTGGGTTTACCTGGACTCAAGAGGTGCTGCAAGGGAGAAAGTTAAACCTAAGGTATTCCCCCTATCTAGGAAAAGCTCCCCCAGGAAAGGGTATGGTCCAGCTTCCTGCAGCTTCCTGCCTGTGCAAGATGCGCCCATGGCCTCCTGCTCACATCAGCGTGCGAGTCTCACCCCATTTCCTCCTCCTACACTTGAGGACCAAGGCAGAAAACGAGGCAGGCTGCATTTGACAGCGGATGAAAGCGATCTGGAAAGAAAATGCCTGGGTGCTAACGTACCTGCTGCGAGGAAGGTAACCCCACCGACCGCATGGACTGCAAGCAGATGTGTCTGAGGCTTTGGGGCTTCCTCCTGATCCGTCTCCACGTTTCCTTAGTCTGTAGGTTGCCAGGTTCTGAGTCATGATTTACTCCTTCTGCATGCACGGGAGAAGTTTGCCTTTTCCTGGCCATAGCCCGCCTCAAGCTACAAGACCCAAACAGAAGGTAAACAGGCAGTTGGGCTTCCAGGTTAAACTTCTTCAAAACCGGTTAGAAGATTTATCCCAGCAGATGAACTCAGGTCAGATTCAGTCCCGAGGCAGGACTTAGCTCACAAGAGGTGACAGATGAAGTGCCACCTTCATCATTCCCAGGACGTTGAGCACATGCAGCTTTCACAGCTGGAAACAGCGAGTCAGCCTGAGCTGGAGCCTAGAGACAGAGGAGCACACCAAGCGTGGGACCACCCGGCAGCACAGCCCACCTCTGCCCACCCAGCCCCAGAACGGATCCACGCTCCCAGTACCCTAACTGCAAGCTGACCAGAGCTCACGGGTTTGTGAGCAGGACGAGGCAAGCCGCTGCCATGCTGAGGGTTTGGCTGTATAACCACAGTGGGGAAAGCAATGCTAGTCTAACGGCACAATTCAGCATTAAACCAAAGGACATCTTTGAGCACACATGCATTTTTTCTTTAGAAAATTCCTATTTTTCATGGATTTCAAATGGCTGCAAGATAAAGAGACTTCTCGCCACACGGTGCCGGTGTCAGCAGAGCAAAGCTCCCTCACGTGCAGGCCATCTTCTCTCCCAGCATGAGGCTGTCCCAATCTCTGGCCCCGTCAGGATGAGCACAGACTGCACCTCCTGGCTGCACACAGCAGCTCGGAGCTCAGCTTGGTTCTAAGGAAGAGAAGAAAGATGAGCACGGAACTGTGAAACCCACCGCTGTGCTTCATATAAGCGAAGTGATGGAGACAATACCAAAAAATTACATCTTGTTTAGGATATGACTGGATGCTTAGAAAAGTCTACCTTGAAAAACAGTAGCAGGAACAGAGAGGTAGGACAAGATGCCCTACCCCTTGGGACTCAAACCTGCAGAGCCCAGGGGCCAAAGAATTTGTGCTACTCTGGCAGAGCATCGTTCCCACAGTAAAGCCTTCCCTTCCAGTGGTTCTCCAGAGTGGGAAGCGGGACCAGCCACCGCATCTTCTCATCTTCCGCACAGTTCCAAAAACCACTGCTCTTCTGCAGACAAAGCCTTGAGTCACGGCTCTCCGAGGGCTGACTGCGGAGTCTGAGTCACCTTGCAGCAGAAGGCTGTGACAGAAAGCTGGTGGCACTCCACCCTCTCCTCCATTGAAAGGTGACCCTGCTAGAAATAAACATTGCTGCAGTTTGGAACTGGTCAGAAGGAAAGAAACAGCGGAGATACTTAAAAATGTAAAGCATTTGCTGCTCTTGTCACCCTGGCTGGACACCTCTTTCCCCGCTGAGAACTGGAGGTGACAGAGCGCAGGTATGCGGGAATGGGAAGAAGCAGGACTACCACAGCCATCTTCTGAGTCAAATTCTCATCTCTTCTTATTCCTACCATTCGTGCCATACACAGCTCGCAACACCAACAGAGCAGCCCTCACACCACCACCTTTTGCCAATAGCTTCTGGAGGCCATGCCAGAACAGTTACGAACCCCCAGACTCGTGTTTTCGGATGGCGTGCAAAAACCCCAAACCCTAGCACTGCTGTACACCTTCTACCAAACACACAAGCAAAAATGTAAAAATGTGTAAAATTGTAAATGGAAAAGCACTGGCCAATTCACAACCAGACCCAAAAAGTCCTGCCTTTGCAACTAGTGAGCCCCAAGGTCTTCCTAGATACATAACCTAATCCAGAGGGATTTACACAGTTCTGGAATGGACATGTACAAAACCTGAAAATTCACAATTTTTTGATGATTTAAAACCAGTCACATCACATACTTTTTATTTAAAACAAACAGGTACAAAAGTGTGATTCCATGTCTTTAGAATATAGGCTCAAAATAAAAGGGCTGAACAATATCGTTCAGGCAGTAAAGTGCAAAGAGAGCGGTGACCCCGGTCACGCTCACTCCATGAATAACCCTGACACAGCTGGAAGGAACAGGGAGAGCAGAGGCAGCCCAGGCCGCCCAGCTGTTCACGCACAGCCACAGCAGAAAGAGCCACAGGTCACGGACACGGGTGGCCAGAGGCCATCCACAGCTGGCAGGAGTGGGCTGCGAGGAACCAGCCCAAGGAAAGCTAAAGCCCACAAAGAGGGAGCCGTCACTTTTCCGCACGGTGACACGTTTTGAAACTCTGCATTCCCCAGTCCATCACTTCCCCTCTGTGACACAACAAACTATAACGCCACAATTTACTAAATCACGACACCAGCCTCCAAACTGTTTTGCTCAGGTGAACACCATTAAGTAGATGGTCTGTAAAAGAAAGAAAGTACTAAATTGGCTTCTGGACTGAGATGGGACACTCTTCCCCCAGTTAAGAGTGTGCTAAAATGGCATCCAAAAGTCAAACTTCTTGTTCAAAGGGACTTCCAAGGAAAAATTAAAAAAGAAAATAATTAAAAAAAAAAAAGCGCAGCAATATCTTTTTCTTCAGCACACAAATTTGGAAATCTGGGTATCGACAGAGAAGAGCAGCCCCACAAGCATCCACTGGGCGCAAAGAGGGGGAGCACAAAGTGAGGTACACACACACAGACACACACACACACTCCCCTGCGGGCAGCAGGGCTGCAGCCGGTGTCCAGCCAACAGGGTGCCAACACCTCACAGGTCAGGCACAAACACCTCAGCACGCCGAGCACAACACTCCGATTTAGTGCAGTTTGAAAACTTACTATCCTGAATTATAACTGCAGGCTTCAGTGTGAAAGTGATAACTTATTCTGCTTTCAATTGAAACGTGTCTCTGCCAATTCTAGGGGAGTGAGAGCTGAGATCAGCAAGTCTGCACCGACATAGACGAGAACTGTGCTTTGGCCACATCAAAGAGAAGCAAGACCAGGATTTCACAGCAACAAAGCAGGGCAACAGAGCGTATTCCTCTTATCCACATTTCGCACATTCAGGAAAAGAAGTCCTCCTCGGTGCTCAACTAAGTGGGAGTGACTGAAGGGAGAAGATTCCCGTATGAATAAACACTGCAGAAATACTTCATTCGGCAGGTGAGCTGTCTCCCAGCAACCACCACTGGGTGCCTGACAGCACAACAGCTGTACTGTCAGCTCCAGGGAGCTGTACTGTCAGCTCCTCGGCAACACGTACACAGCTCCCTCTGCACCACGGAGACCCAGCAGTCCCTCCATTGCTCACACCACGCCAGCACAGCACAGCTCTCCTGCAGCCACCGATGCCACTTCTTAGCCCCATTTACACTCGGTGTAAAAGAAAACCCATTCACCAGGGAGAATATCGCATTTAATAGAAAAGGGTGGTTTCATACAAAGTACTGTGGAGAAGTATAAGGCCACATGAAGAGCATCATCAAGTTGACACGGTGGCTATTTCTTAAGTCAAAACACAATTAGTACTTCCTCTGGTGCTTTGATACAGGTAAATGAAAGCCTTGAACAATTTCCTATAAGGTGCACAAGCATCCACAATACATAAAAAAAACCTCTTCATTTTCTATTTATCCTGTACTCAAAAAAAAATATAAACAGAGACCCAGCTAATTATTCATGGGTTGCCATTTTTGCATTTTTCTGTAGATTTTGATACGCTGGTTTAGTAGGACTGAAAACTAAAGCATAATTTTTAGTGTCAAAGCTTCTAAACAGTGTTTGTGCTTTTACCTCCATCAGAGAAGTCTGGCTCCCCCAAACTTTGCTCTGGTGGAGTGTGGACTCAGGAATGCCCAGTACATCAAACTTCTACCAAAAGTCACAATGGTTTCCACTTGCAAAGGGTATGAATTTATAAAATGTTATTAAGGATATTAAGGATTTCAACACTTCTTTTCTGAGAGAAATTAATTCTGGTTTGATTTGTTTTAAAAACAATGACACATTTAGATCTCAAACCTCCAGTGCTACCTGCATAAGGGAGGCGTAACAGCACCAGCCCATTGCAGGATCAGGATCTGCAAGTGTGAAAATCCCAACCACACTGACTTATCAAATATTATGTGTTTACAAAATGCTCTAATTGCAATACTATAGGTTTACTGAAAAGGAATTTCCAAAACTCTGGGTCTCGTACTGCACACCCTTACTAATGCAGGTTAAGTAATTTGCCTGCACATCAAGACCAAAATGAATAAATACAAAATATATTTGGTATAGAAAATACTAGTATAAAAATTAAAAATCACCCTGTTTTACTGTCCATCAAAATATTAACAGCAAGCATTACAAGTGACTTCTTTAACCTATTGCCAAAATAATTTCCAAAGAGTTCTGCTTTCCTGAAGTGCTGGTGATTGCATTTGCCCAAGGATTGAAAAAAAAAAAAATAGGGAAGGGATGAGGAAAGATATGACAGGTTTCTCAAATAGCATTATTAACAGAGGACCTAAAGGAAACTAAAGTACGCACGAACAAGGAGGAGGGGGGAAGCCATAGTCAGTTCTGTTACAACCATCAGAGCTCTTCCTGATTTTCAGAAAGTTCATAGAGGAGTTTCCTCTCACTAGCCCTGACAGACAGACGATGGCATGGGGATGAGCATACTCAGAGCGCTGCTGCTTTTCGGTTTCTCTGCTGTGGCAATTCTGTTGAGTTTGCCAACCTCTGTCTGCCAGCTGGGGATCTTCTTTGTGGTCATATGGCGGCGGGTGTGCTTTGTCAAGTGATCGCTGCGCATGAAGCGACGCTCACACACGGGACAAGCAAACTTCTTCTCTCCCGTGTGAGTTCTACGGTGGCGTGACAGTTCATCTGAGCGGGCAAACTTCTTGTCACAGCCTTCCCAGTTGCAGCTGAAAGGTTTTTCTCCTGCAGGGCATAAAAGAAGCTTGTTACTTTTGAGAAGCTGCAGTACAGTTTTAGCAAAGGACTAACTCAAATCCTGCCATGTGAAAACTGATCAACCCCACAGAACTGCTCATGTGCGCAGTCAACATTAGCTTAAGCTCAAGTTGTGTTCCAGGGAAAAATCACAGGTATGATTTCTCCTTATACCCTCATATCTCTTTAGATGTTATTTAATCAAGTCTATTTTTTTTTTCAATTATCCAAAACCCCAATTACCCAAGATCCTTCATCTTTTTCTTTAAAGTTGGGTTTAAAGCTACCTTATCCACTGACTGAACTAGAAGCAACCCTCTGCCCCCACCCCGGTGCGACCCCAGCTCTGACTCTGCTGCACGGCATCAGCAAATACAGCGGGCAAACAGGAAGCCTGGAGTCAAGCCTCAGAGCCCTGCTGCTCAGGGCTACCTGGCTGGGAAGGACCTGTCCTGCCATCCCCAGGCAGCTGGAGGTCCGACAGACAGCCCCAGGGAGTTCTGCATGCCCGGGAATGACAGCAATCAGGATGGCTGCCCACATCAGCTTCTGCTCACCCTGGGCAACTGCTTAACATCAGACCTATCCTAAACAACACAATCTACCACCAGCAAACCCCTTAAAGCCCAAGATAAACATCTACCACATGACCCAGATTTATGGTAACACTCCAGAGCAGAACAAAAGCATCCAGCAGAAAGGAAGCCCCACAGAAGCGTTGTTCTTATTTCAAATATTGAGTGTAGATTTCTACGTTTGGTGTACATGGTGTCACCTAGCTACTCAGCGCACAGGGAAAAGAAAGCTGAACTACTCTGCCCCCCAATCCTGTAACGTGGACTGGCCAGTGAGGGGTCCGTGTGCTTCACCTCCCATAGACATCCTAGTCTTAATCCCGATACAGGGGGACACACAGCTTCCTTATGGACTAGATGAGCTTAAAAGGTCCCTTCCAACCTATGTGATTCTGTGATCAGCAGCAGTACAGGCTCAAAGCAAGACACTTGCTACTTGTTATCATGTAGTGCTGGGTTAATTGAGCAGCCTGCAGCACTTAACTCTCAAGCCAGAAGTAGAAGCATCACTCTACCTCTGAGCTCTGGTTTACAAGGATTATCAGATTCATATAGGGGTTTAAGCTCTTTCTCCAAAGGAAATAAATGTAAAGACGAGCTGGCAAATTAATGCAAATCCTGCCACAAAAACCAGCATCCAATAAACCACAGTGTCTGTGGGGCAAGGGACAGTGGGGGAAAAAAGCCAAGGAAAACAAAAATTAGACAAACTTTTGAATGAGCTATTCTGTACCAATCTCCCACTATGCCTATCCCTCAACATCAAAAATACTCCCTAAGAACTCATCAGTTTTAATTTAACAGGATCTCGGAGCTAGAAAAAGGATAAGTAAACAACAAATATACTGACTCCACACTGACTGTATTTTATGGAGCCAATCAGCTCACATTAATTACAATTAATTTCATTTACCTTTAAAATTCCCTTTCTGTAACTGAACAAACAGCTATGTTCCTGTAGCAGCTCTACCTCCTAACACAGTAGCCCAAAATCTTAAGGCACTCCCATTTAACCTAAGCAAAACCTCAGGAAAAATGGGCAGTTTCTGACTTCACCTCTTTTCTTTTACATGCGTAACAGTTAAGAGCAACTACCTGTACTATGGTTTGCTTACACCAGACTTCTCCATGCCCCAGAAAAAGGGACTTGCACACTTCATTTCGATCTAGTCCAGATGGCAGGATTCCACTCAAACCTAAACACACACACACAGAGACAGCAAAGCTTCGGTCCTACTAAAGCATGTGAAATTCAACTAACACTATAGGGTCAGCTGAGGTCTCAGAACAAAGTCTGTCTTGTTTTGCTTGCCCACAGAGAATGAACATTCCTCCCTTCTCCAAGATGAGCAGAAGTTCCCTGGTCACCTGCCTCTTCCCTTTCCCACCCCCTTGCCCCCCCAAAAAATGTGCATTTTAGATCCCTAACACAAGCCAGTGCTGGAGCAATAAAGAACCTGCCCTGTGGTACACACCAGTGTGGGTGCGAAGGTGGGCTTTGAGGTGGGAACTTTTGAAATAGGTTTTCTTGCACCCAGGGAAGTTGCAAACGTAATTCCTCCGTCTAGAAAAGTCCATCTGGGGGGCACAGCTTTGCCCAGAAGCTATGAACACAGGAGCAGGAGCAAGGGGCAGTAACTTGGTGTTCCCAACAGTCATTACTGTTTGCGGGCACTGTGGTGTCTGTGTGACAGCAGTCTGTGGAAGAACCAGCATGACGGTCCCCTGAGGCACAGAAGGTCCCATGAGCACAGGCTGAGACAACGGGGCTGTCTGTGGTAAAATAGGTTTCATGGGAGTCGAGACCGTTGGAGCTGAAGGCTTGACATAGGCATTGATCATACTGCTTTGTCCATTTAAAGGGATCATTTGACAGAGAACCTGGGGACTTGAAACGGGGGCAGGTGTCACTGGGGTAGCTCTTTTTTGCAAGTCATTCTCACAATTCTTTGGTAAGTGGGTCTGTGGTGAAACAGGCCGGACTGGTATTTGTCCTTTATTGGTCACAATATCACTGGAGTCACGTGCATAAGGCTGATGTACTGGACAGGTTTTGTTAATTAAATCATCTGCAGCACATGTGTCCTGTGGCAGTCTGGAATGTCTTCGGTCATCTGCTCCACACCAGTCTCTGGAAGTGCTGTAGCCTGAAGTTACCTTTGTTTTCTCTTGAGCAGCAGGAATGTGATGGTAAGCAGAACTATCACCTGTGTGACGTATCACGCTTGTTGCCATGGCCCTGCAAGGCTGAGGGGCAAAGGATTCGGATGTCACCGGCTTCTGACTGCACTGTCGCTCCGTGTTGATAACAGATGGCTTGGTTATGGGAGAGGCACCGGTCGCTGACGTGACTGAGCAGGCAGTTGTATTTGCCATGACAGTCCTTGGTTTGGAGTAAGTGACTTGTGAGGAGAGGACCATAGCAGCTGATATCTCAACAAAGTCAGGGCTATGCGGAGGGGTCATGCACTGCAAAAAAGATAACACCGTTACACAGCCATGCAACTTCATCGCACAATTTTTCACCATCTTTACTGTGAAAAATAAAATTACACCCTCTTCCCATTATTTCAGAAGCTGCCTCTTGGGACAAAGTGATTAAAGCATGCATTGCTTCACCTGATAGCCATTCTCAATATGCTCAAAAGTATATTAATAAAAGGCAGGCAATGAGACAGATGTAAACCTGGATAAAACATTGCCTGTCCGCTCACTGTGCTACAAAAACTCTTTCCTTTCCCCTCAGCAATGAGTACAGCTGTAAGAGGCTATGAGCTCTCTGCTGTTCACAGAAAACAGACAGCAGACTACTGACACTGTACCATTTCAATTTCAAGCTTCCAGCAAGCCCTTCATCTTTTACCAATGGTCACCCCACCAGTTGGTGTCCACTTCTGAGATATATACAAATGGAAATGCTCTCTCCCTTCTTATTCATCCATTTCTCTCTATGCTGTCTTGCTGTCACCACCTCTCTTTCCTCCTTTACCATTGAATTCTCATGCCTATGTCCTGTGCTGCTCAAGAGACTGAGCATCAGGAGTATGAGAGAAGTCCGCCAACCAGCTGCCATACTATCTCAACATCTTTCCTCTATTATTTCCCTTTTTCCTGACATAACTGGACACTAGAAACCTACTGGTTGAAATGGGCCTTAACCATCTGAATCCTGAATGGCACCAAGCCCTTTTTTTAATACCTACTTTTGTTGCAACATGAACTGCAACACAAAAAAAAAAAGAAATGTGATTCAACCAATGTTAGTCAGCAGGAGTAGACCAATGCACTGGAGAAATAACAGACTACATGTACAAACACATAACACAGAAACTAATTAAACTGTCTATTTCATAATGTTAACCTGTACTTTCTCTTATAAGGACTAGAGTGAAGGCAAATGTTGTCAAGTGCTTGGCAAATGTTTTCATATAGTGACAATGCTTGCAGATAAGTTGGTTCTGAACCTCTGAGGCTCACTCTGCCATTCTGACTTACTCCAAGTGCTCCAAGAAACCTGCAATAGCCATCCAGACAGCATCCTCAGCTGTCAAGTTAAATAATCTGTCAGCAAGGGCTTTCACATCTAGATTTAACAAGGAATCAAACCCCTACATTTGCTGTTCAGAGACAGCAGAAAAAAACAAACTCAACATGCCCACTCGACTATTCTATGTACACACACAGCACTGGCTGTACTGCAGCTCTTCTGCACAGGGGCACAGGAGCAAGCTCTCTTTGCCAGCCAACTCACAACACTGCAGAGATGTAACACCCAGGTGTCAGGCATATTTATTTTGCATTCATGTTTTCCTTACCAGAGTAGATAAATAGTCCTTTGGTAATTCAGACGTAGCCTCAGTGTGCATTGTGAAATCACCAGAATCCGAGAAGGGCGTAAGTGGCCTTATCTTTAATATGTCACCTTTCTGCGATCTTTGACCCCAGGAGCTCATACAAACAAGCGCTTCAACAGCTTCGATGTCGTTCTGCTCCAAGGTGCTGCAGGTAGACCTTTCGCTGTCATGACGCTGCCTTTCGCGGATAGACTCATAGATGTCCACAATGTCAACCTAAACATAATCGGATTACTGGCCATTAGGACAAGTCAGAATACAAAGCCGACACCACCCACACACTGTCTGCTCATGATGAAGGTCAACTGAAACAGATCCCATGCCCGTGGCAAGGCTTTCACCAACCAGCTCAGCTCTCACCCTCCCCCACAGGCTCATCCTCCTACCCCCACTAGCCGTTAAAAAAAAAAAAGAAAAAAAAGAAAAGTAGTAAGATTTGGAGGAATGGAACAGATATGCGTGCAGCTCGCATTTCCAGAGTTACTTTCCTGGATTACACTGCTCTGAGTAAACACATCCCACGCTTGCATACAAGCAAAAAATCCTGACTTTCAACCTTGTTTACACACGGCTGTTTCCCAGACCCAAAAGACAACTGCTATTCAGCACTGATCTCATTCTGGTACATTCAGAAGACAAATTTCAGCTGACAGTAAGATGCTTCAAGGTATGATCACTGATGATCACTACCACACCTCACAAAAGCATTTTAATCTTATTTTTACCAATACAGAAGCCAGGGTGGGGGGAAGGAAGGAAAATAGTCTTCAAAGTGCAGTGGGAATTGTTTGCATTGTACTTTAGAAAGGCACAATACCACATGGGGGTTAGGTATCCCAAGAGGCACTACGAGTCACGTGAAGACAAATGGAATCGTATTGTTTTCAAATGCAAGCATCACAGAAAATTTGTGTGTATGTGTATGTGTGCAGAACACTTGACTTCTCCACAAAAGGATGCCTAAACTTCGTAAAGCACCCTCAGTGCTTGACAATGACTCCCAAAGCTATGCTGCGCTGCTGGTTTATTGCTCACATGCCCATTCGGTCTCAACCATGTGTTCAAACTCTTCCAGTCTTTAGGCACACCTACCAACTGTGGGGGCTGGGATTCAGAAGCACAGACCAAGATTCTTGAGTTTGATGCTGTTATAGAGCACGCTTAGATACTCCAGAAAAAGGGGTTTTAACTAAAAAAGCAACAAGCACCACCACACCGTTCAGATGGTCTAAAGCTCCAGAGGGAACTATAACTGTTGGATGACATCACCTACACACCTAAGTCAAGGAGTTTTGCTACTGAGCTTTGTCAGTTAACATAGAATGACCCTGGTGACACCGTGTCACAAAGATGCACAGCTGTGCGACGTTGCCTCAGCTACGAGAATGTGCATGGCAAACACGTTAAACATAACGGCTCCAAAACCACGGAATATTCATGGTTGGAAGGGACCTTTGAGATCATCGAGTCCAACCACTTGCACAAATGCCAGCACTTGCACTCCGAGAGGACTTTCGCCTAAGACAAGAGGCACCATGCACGGAGATGTGAAGACATGGGGGCAAGAAGGGGTTAAAGCACTCTAAAGCTATTAACCACTCTGGGAGAGACTTCCAAGAATTTCCCCCCAAAAAAGGACGAGAAGGGAAAGGAGGGCAGAAAGCGATGACGCCACATGATTCTTTTTTCCAACCCAACGTTTCAGGAGAGCAGTTTTCCCCAGAATGAAACGTGACAAAATATTCCCCGCTTCGACAAGAAAGAAAAAAAAAAAAAAACCAACCCAAACCAAAAAATACCCCAAAACCTTTAAAAAGCCCCTTTTTAAGGCGAGGGCGGCAGCCCAGGCTCTGCGGCTGCCAGGGAAGGGCTAACGGCGCCGTGTCCTCACATCACCCCGTACGTGCGCGGCCCGGGACGCTGCGCCCCCCCCCTTCCCCCCCGGGGCCGCGCCACCCCCGCGCCTCACGGCGGGTGCCCCCGGGCGGGCGGCGCCGCGGAGGGGCGGATGGCGGGAAGAAGGGAAGGAGGAGGAGGAGGAGGAGGAGGAAGGCAGCTCCCGCTCTGCCGCCGCCGCCGCCCCCACAGGGCGGCCACGGGAATGCCACCCCCCCTCAGGTGACCGGGGCAACACTCTCCCCTGAGGGAATAGCACCGACCGGGTAACGGTCACAACAGACCACCCCCCGGGCGAGCAACGGTCCCAACCGACCCACCCCCACCTCCAGGGCGAGCAACGGCACCGACCGACTGCCCCCTCCCACTGTATGAGCAACGGTCCCGACCGACCACTCCCCTCAGGGCGGGTAACGGCACCCATCGGCCACCTTTCCCCCCGGGCGCGTACCGGCACCGACCGACCACCCCCCACACCCCTCAGGACGGGTAACGGCACCCACCGACCACCCCCCCAGGGCGGGTAACGGTGCCGAGGGGCCGCTGCCTCCGCTGAGGCGACACCGGTCCCCGCGCCCCCGCCCGCCGTCGAGCACGTGCCCGAGCCGGGTTGCTGGCGCCGGCTGACCCGGCTCGGGGGAGCTGGGGGGGGAGCCCGCCGCCCCCGTCCCGCTGCTTACCGCGGACGCATCTCCCATCTCTGAGGAAGGCGAGCTGTGCATGGTGGGGGCTCCGGCGAGCAGCGGCGGTGTGGCCGGCGAGCAGCCGCAGCAGCACCTCACGCACCAAGGAGCAGCCGGCGGCACCGCCTCCCCCCCTTCCCTCCCGCCCCGCCCGCCGGAGCCGCACTCCAGGGCGCTCCCTGCGCCAGACAGCGCGGGCGGGGCGGGAGGCGGGAGGGGGGCCCGGCTTCTGACCAATCACCGCCCGCCGCCGCCCTCTCCCGCCCAATCAACGACGGCGGCTGGGCGTGATCGCGGCGTGCCGCGGGGCTGCCGGACGGGAAGGGCGGCGCGTGGGCGCGGCGGGCGGGAAGGGAGGGGGGGCGGGGCCGGGGGAGCGCGCGCTGGAAACTGGGGGAAAGGTCGACGGGGCGGGGGAGGAGGGGGCGGGGCGGCGGCCGGGAATGCCCGCGCGCGAGGGGGGGGGTGTGGCGGGGCGGGGCTCGCGGGGGTGCGGCTCCCCTCCCCCCGCCATACCCCGCGCGCGGTGCGTGCCGCGCAGCACGCAGGCACCCGTTCCCCCCCCCCCCCTGCCGCCTGGGTCCGGTGCAGAATCTCCCAATTACAGACATAAAACGCAGCCAAAAATTAGCTTTTTTTTTTTTTTGTCTTCCCCCTCCCCTGCGGGATTATCCCTCTTTGTCCCCGCCGGTCCCGCGCGGGGCGCGACACCCTCCCGGGCCGGGCGGGGGACACGGAGGGACCATCCCCACCCTCTTCGCATCCCCCCCGCGTTGAACCGAATCTCTTTGTTTCCGTATAGAATGGTTCGGGTTGGAAGGGACCTTAGAGACCACCGAGTCCCAACCCCCTGCCCTGGGCAGGGACACCTCCCACCAGACCAGGCTGCTCAAAGCCCCATCCAGCCCGGCCTTGAACCCCTCCAGGGAGGGGACAGTCACAGCTTCTCTGGGCAACCTGTTCCAGTGCCTCACCGCCCTCACAGGAAAGAATTTCTTCCTGACATCTAATCTAAATCTCCCCTCTTTCAGTTTAAAACCGTTACCCCTCATCCTATCACTCC
>JAOQGH010000023.1:100124393-100172540 GCA_025769975.1 Gallinago jamesoni | reverse complement strand
TACAGTGAGGGTGGTGAGGCACTGGAACAGGTTGCCCAGAGAAGCTGTGGATGCCCCATCCCTGGAGGGGTTCAAGGACAGGCTGGATGGGGCTTTGAGCAACCTGGTCTGGTGGGAGGTGTCCCTGCCCAAGGCAAGGGGGCTGGGACTAGATCTTTAAGGTCCCTTCCTAATCTAACCATTCTGTGATTCTATGAAACCAAATAATCTAAAATAATAAACCACCCAGCCAGAGGATTATGTAAACTCCATACTCTTTCAAAGCCTTGAGGAAAAGCTCCTGCAGTTAATTTGTGTAGACAAAAGATCCTTGAAATAGCTGTAGAATTCAGTTTTCCCATTAAAAAAAAAAAAAAATCAGATCTTCAAATCTTAACTAGAAGTTTGTGATATCAGAGCCCCGAGTCACACTCCAGGGAAGCAGCAGGGATCTCCCTGTAGGGCTGCCGGGCTTGGGAGTTCAAAGCCCCACTTTTGGGAATCATCCACTTTTCCCCCACTGATGCTCTGCCGCAGGTAAGAGCTGCTTGTCTTTAACTTCGCTAGATGACCAGAAATGGGCCGACAGGTTATCAGGAAGAAGGGGAAGGACGGCGTAGGCACACACATGGACACTGCATAAAGGCTTCTGCAGATGAAGCTACCACACAGCCAGAGGCAACAGCAGTGCTGCCGATGCTGGGGGGGGGTGTGAAGGGAGGTCCGTCACCACACTGATGGGATGCGCAGCCTGTACCAGAACTAGAAATAAGTAAATATTTACCTGCCTTTTTCTAGCCCCCAAAATCTGCCTCCCACGCTGCTCCCCAGTGAGCCTCAGACACGCTGGTGCAAGCCCAGCCCTTGGGAAGGTGCCGGCACCGAAGCTGCCCCAGGGGCAAGCACTGCAGGGACCAGGGAGGCAGCGAAGGCAGGAGCTGGTCGAGACATTTTCTAACGGTGAAGAGGAGGTGGCGAAAACCCCCCCAGACACCAGAGCAACGGGGACACACAAGGTGGCCATGGCCACGATGCTTCTGTTCATCAGCAGGGACCTCCAGCAGAGACCATCAGGCATCACCCACCCACTATGGACCCGTGCTCACTGATGGCTTTTGGTTGTGTTTTGCTGCCAAAAGAAAGCATCCTTCTCAAACTACACTGCTTCCCACGCTCAGAAATGGATGGGATGGGTTGAAATCAAGTAGGGAATCAGAACGGGACCAATCGTTTCTTACGTGGGAGCAGCAGCAAGGCCAATGCACTGGGATTGTTTTCTTTGAGAAACTAAACGGCCATTGAAACTAAATGATTTCATTTCATAGATCTCCTGTCCAAGGCAAAATAGAGGAGGAAGGGCAGATGCGATTACTAGATGAAAGACTCACAGTTAGAAATGAACATATAAAATTTAATAGCTTGGCTTAAAATACATTTTTTCAATTAAAAAACAGCAGGCAAAACCAAAAAAATCAGTTTCATAAAACATACATGACATTGCTGCTACTGCTATAAGACCCGTGTCCCAGAATATCTTATAGTGGAAAACAATCGTCAGATTTAGTTCACATACTTCATTAAGTAAAAAGGAGTAACATTCTTGTCAATCCTACCTCTAATAGAGACTCTAAATCTACTTCCCTGACCCTAGACTGAGTTTCTGTAATAAAACTTCCATTTTCAATAAAAATGTGTAAATATATATACGTATTCTATATATCAGATTTAGAAAAAAAAATTCCCTTGCCATAGTAACATTATTCCCTGTGACTGGTGAGGGGAAGCCCAAGCAGCAGGTTGGTCAGCTGGCTACTAGTCCCATGGCTGCTCTGCAGGCGCTGGATTCCGCTATGGGGTGGCACGCGTTGGCCATGCTGCGAGCCAGCCTCTCCCTCCTTTGGCTCCAAGCCCACGGGCTCTGCCCACGTGCCCGCAGCCACGGATGCGTCCACACGGAATTTGCTCGACTCCAGCTGCAGAGCGAAGGGGGGACCACGTGGTGCCCAGAGTGCTGGCAAATCCCTGTGGGGCCTGTCAACGGAGGAGGAGGAGGGAGGGGGGAACGGAGCGGTCTATGAATCAGCTCAGGATTGGTCCAGACGCAGATCCCAAAATACTATATTTCATGTAAATTATTAACAAAAAATATTGTGGGGAGGGACTTCAAGTGATCACCTAGTCTCAGCACCAAGGGAGAATCAAATAAACCTGTGACAGTCCAGAGGTACATCCACCCAACCTGGCTCTAGAGATCTTCAATGCCAAACTCTGCCGCTTCCCTGGGCAACCTGCTCTTCTCACTTGGGAAAACCACATCTAACCTGAATTTCTTCAATTTACACCCACTACTTCCCATTGTGCTTGTGATGGACCAGGAAAACAAGTGCTAGGAGGCTGCTCCCCTCAACCTTCTTTTCTGAAGATGGCTCTTCACCTGGAAACTCATCCAACCCTTGGATGAGCAGGCCATGAGCTCTGCCTGGAGGATCGGGTGGTCTGGTCTCTCTGTGACACCAGACAGGACCAGGCTGTGCTGGAAGGGCCGGGCTCGACACAGGGCAAAGCGCTCCAGTGGAGGCCTTGGCCATGCCAAGTAGAGCAAAAGGCGGGTCTCTAATTTCGTGCAGGTCATCCTCCTGTTTATCAACTCAACACGGCATTTGCCTCCCTCTCCCAAACCGCTGAGCAACATTCAGTTACGACCCGTTAACCTTTCAGTCAAATCGTTAATCATTAAGTAGAATCACACCCTACTTTTCCAGACTATTTCTCCAGCCTATCCAGATTGACCTTCACGTCCCTGGTGACGCACCTGTGGCTCTTCCCAGCTTTGTGCTGTCTGAAAGTGTTATAAACATCTCTTTCATTATCCAGATCCCTGACAAAAGCACTGAGTGACACTGGACCTGGTACTCACGCTCTTCTGTTCACCCTCTAATGCAGGTTTTTGCCTTAGCGACAAGTGCTGTGTCTCTCAGTTGCCACTAACTAAAGGGTGCCTTTCCTTCATAAGCACATGCATGTGATGAGGAAATACTGTACGATCCACTGCAGAGCAGTATTTTCTGGAGGTGCTGGGGTGCTCCCACCTGGGGGTAGGCTCAGGACACTTGCTACCAGCTGCCCCTCTGGTCTCTCCTGGCGATGGGGGTCAGTGCCTGGCGATGCACACACACCAGGAACCTGAACCTGACTGCAGCCCTTATTCCCCGCTGAGCCAGGACACTGCCCTCTTCTCTCAAAAGCCTCGCCTGTGCCCTTCCAGCTGTTGACATCCTATAACCTTGCAAGCTGTCTCTGACCCACCAGCTCATTCAGCCTGAGCTGCTGTGGTGGGCAGCGTTCAGCTGAGCATTAAGTACAGTGCTACAAAAAAAAAAAATAAAAATCCACCTTCCAGGAGACCTTTTTCCTGACCCCCAAGAAGTGAGATTTCAAGGAAACTGCATCTGCTCGGCTCCTCTTGGGACCCAGCTCTCAGACTTGGCCCAAATTACCTCCCAGGGCAGCAGCACGCAGCCATCTCAGGGCTCAAACTGGCAGTTCATCAGGGAAGCCGGGGCTGCCATCGCCTTGCTGTGCAGGAGGGTTTAGGAGGGAGCCAGCATCTCTTTTTTCTTCCATGTAGGAAGATCCATGTTAAACAAGCAGGTCTCTTGTGCCTTCTGTGAACGTACAAATGTGTGCTCACCTTTGGTGCATGTTAAGGGTTTGTCCGTTTTTAAATAGTTACGTTAAATATCTGTTTTTTTCTGTATATGGCATCCTTTTAGATGGGCTTCATTGCATATATTCACGGTATATACAGAACACCATATTTTATATATATTATATATCACTTGTATGTACACATTTACAAACCTTCAAAAATATATTGCACTTATATACAATATAGCTTCATCTGATGAGAGTTCACACAGTTACTAAGGCGAGTTCTTCATAAGCAAGGCAGTTTTACATTCCCCCCAAATGACACAAGTGATTTCAACAGTCTGCCCCTGTTCAAGAGTAAACATTATAAAAGACTTTTCTCCAACCCGCACGCCATTCCTACTAGTATCAATTAGTAGTTTTGCAGCTCTACCTAGCAGAAAACAGTCCAATAAAAATTGTATTAGCTGATAACGGGCTCAAACATGGATACTGAATAGATAAATAAGATATCACACCACTCTAAAAGGCCACCTTCCAGGGGTTTCCCCCCCCCCCTCCCATATCTACTAATGTTTTATACACGCTCTCTATTTAATCACTGATCTTTGCTCGCTCATTTCAAGTGCAAATAAGGTCACGAGCATTACAATGTTCTTTGGAAAGAACAGAAACACAAAGGTATTAAGCCAAAACACTGCTCTGCTCCCCAGAACAAGTCAACACCTGGCTTTCTTCTGGAGAAGGTGATTAGTGTTTTGCCCAACATCCTAAATTATGGGAAAATGTTCACTGGAGACCTTTGTTTAAAATCCACAGAGGATCCATGATCTTAGATCTCAGTGAGAGTGAGCTTGTAAGATCCTCCAACTTCTTCAATCTGCAACTGGAAGGTATCTTCATTAGAATAATGTTTCACAATGTTATCATCCATGTTGACCAGAATTCTGGAAAAATAAAATAAGTCAGGGAAATGTTACTCTACTACGTGCCAAAGACAGCAAAGGTGCCCTTAAATCTCAGGAAGTCTGGCCTGTCCAGAGGTAACACAAGATCCCTGCTCACCTGTCCCTGACCCATGGCTTCCTATGGCAGGTTTGGGTGAGGACAGCTAGATCTGCTATCAGGGATTGCAGCCATGCTTCTAGGATCTGAATGAAAGGGGGAACTGGCTCCTGGAGCAGAGAGGGAGGGAGATCTCAGACATGGCAGAAATCCTTCAGAAGCTGCGGACCCTTTGGAGCCTTCAGGCTCTGAACTGTTTTTAGTTTGGCAGCTAAAAACAATCAGCACAAAATCCTATGCCTGACTGTTTCTTGCATTTGCATGGGAGTGCGCACACACACACACAGGAGTCCTTAGCAGTGGTTTAACTACCATCAATTCAAACCTTTTGTAGTTATTCTGGTGGGTTAACTCTGCTATGAAAGCACAAGCCTTGAAACTAGATTCCAAGGGTGATTAAAGGATGTATTTTTCCAGACAGAGGGACTTTGAGGAAGGGACTAAGACACTGAAGTGACTTTAGAGGGGAAAAAAAAAAAAAGAAAAAAATTACTGAAGTAAGACAGTAAGACTACGTATTTCTATAGGGCCATTCTGGTCTTCTGCTTTATCAATGACACTGGAATAGGACTAGTATGTTGCATCCACACACACATCTTGGGGCCACGCGTTTTGGGACCAGTCTTTTTTCAGTGGTGCCCAGTGACAGGACAAGAGGACATGGGCACAAACTTGAACTTAAGAAGTTCCACCTAAATGTGAGGAAGGACTTCTCTACTTTGAGGGTGGCAGAGCACTGGAACAGACTGTCCAGAGAGGTGGTAGAGTCTCCATCCCTGGAGACATTCAAAACCTGCTTGGACATGTTCCTGTGCAACCTGCTCTAGGTGGGCCTGTTTTGGCAGGGGGGTTGGACTAGATGATCTCTAGAGGTCCCTTCCAACCTTGTATCATTCTGTGATCTGCAAATGGCATTTGCATTGTGCAGAGCATGGAGGAATTACAAGGCAGATTTACCTACAAGTTTGAAAAAAGGAGTTCACATTCTCAGAGAGTTGCATACTCACCCTTTTTTACATTTTTTGAAGATTTTTCCTATTTTATCGAAAGGAACGTCATACTTGTCAGATATCTAGAACAAAAAAAGGAAAAAAAAAAGCATTTGTGAAGCAAGGACGCTGCTGGCACCGCCCTCCACTGACTACTGAAAGGAACAATAAAAGCTCTGCAATCAAAACCACCACTCTGCCCCATAAAGGCAATATTAAATCCTGAACTCCAGCATAAGCCTAGAGATGAGAACCCCACCTCTGCAGTCTGCCAACTTCTGTGCAAAAAATTCACTCACGTTCTAAACTCGGCCACTGGGTTTTTCATACAGCACCCTCCCGCTCCCACAACGAAAAGCCCACACAGAAAAAAAACCCCACCCCACATCCTGGTTCTCTTGGCTCTCTTGTCTCTTAGCATATAGAAAACCATTTCTAAGTTCAGTGTCACAAGGATCAGGTGAAAACTAGTCCTCACAGTGTCTGGTGCAGAAAGAAAGTAACAACAGAGCAAAGACCTCTGCTGCTAAGGACAGGAGTGGATCAGAAATGTCCCCCTTACCCAGGAGGATGGCCTCAGTGTGAAACCACAGCCACTAGCCATGGCACTTTCCAGCGTAAAAACCTCAAGAAAATCAGGTCAGTAACCGAAGACTGGTTTTACATTGGTAAATTGCTCTTATCACACCAACAGCAAGCACCAAACCGATATGCCATTGCAGGAAGCAAATACACAGGGGGTTTCCTCCAAGCTACAATTGCAAGTTCGTGCTTCCTTGCTTTATGCAGTGAGACAACAAAGGCCCAGCTTCACTTAGGGGCCACGGGGTAGGAGAGGACTTCACAGCCTTCACTCTCCCTCCCCATTAGCCCCTTTCTCCAGGCTGCCTGCGCTGGCAAAGCCCCACAGCCAGGAAGAGAGAGATTCAGGTCACAGAACCGTCTCTGGGTCCCAAAACTTACAGCAGGAGCTGGCTGCGCAGCCCCAAGCCTCTCTCCTCTGAGCATCGACAAGGCATTAGTCACAGAAAGAGGCAGCCAGAAACACCAGTTTTGAGCTCATGCCAAACATTACACCATTCCTCGGAGTTAAGCTCTATACTTCCTTTGCAGCACTGCAGCAGCAGGGGTAGTGGAAGGCTATTTTGGAAGTCAAGCACCAGAGAGCAATTTCACGCACGTGTGCACAGATATATAAAAGCCTTCAAGCACACAGAAGCTGGAACTTGGACCTCTTCATAAGCAGGTTATGAAAGGGGAGGGGAGGTCCCCAAACCAAGCTGAATGCATTCTGGAAACCACTCCGTCTTCTAATTAAAACACCCTCTCCGACACGAGGGACATCCACAGTGAGAGTCTGTTGACCGTTGTTTGATGCAGCAAGGAAGAGACCTACACAGCTGCTTCTGCAGCTTGGCCAAAGCAGAGCCTGCGTAAGAGGCGAGCCTAGGAGATGCTCTCTTCGGCTGTGCCTATCATTTCGGGATCATCTCAGGCATCCAGTCATCCACCTTGACGCACCTGGACTTTCAGGAAGGCTGAGAAACACCTCCTTACACTGGGACCCCACACAGATGTGGGGTAAGACACTTAGAAGTCCCTGCAGTCCCTTAATAATGAATTAAAACATTATTTACATTAATTTCCAGAGTATTGAAAGAAAACTGGCCTTATGCTTCTTATCCAGAAGAGCAGGAATATGTGGACACAAGCTGCAACTGAGAGTCTAGCTCCTGTGATTGGTGTCTAAGGACTGGGTAGCAAGGGACTGCACTCAATTCTTCTCAAACTTATGGCAGGGACTATTAATCAGCTGCATCACTTACCGCTTCCATTAACCCTTTCAGAGACGGCGTCTTTAACATCAGTGCATCAAAGACTTCCTCTGACTCTTTTCGGACATACAGCAACACTGAAAAGCAAATTGGAGAAAGGAATTTACCACTCCTCAAAAACAATGTGTATATGATAATGGCTAGGTACAGAATAATATACATTGAAGATCTCATGAGGAGATATACATACAATATTCATACATATTCAATATACATTGAAAACTGCATCACAATCATGCTAGGTGCATCCAAATTTTGAGCTAGGTTAGCTCAAAATATGCTTTTTGCACTCAGAAATATTGTGTGCTAAAACATTTTTATTGTCAAAATACTTCTAAGTTTTTCACTATTTGCTATTTTCTCTATTACTTGAAAGAAAAAGGTTATATTTGAAACAGAAAGGTGAAAGCCAAAACACACAGCTTTGAGACTCTGGGGTAGCTGTATTTCACAGGTCATGTGCCACAAGACTTTTGCACAGTAAAATGATTTGACACATGCTACCACAGCAGGTGAACCCATCCTGGCCACCTCCTAATTTTTAAATAATTTATTTGTACAGTCTTCTGCTCCTCCTATGCTGCCTTATTTCTCTTCCTACCCCTTGTCACGTTCCATTAATACTCATAGCACCCCAGCTGACATACAATGCAGACTTAGTCTCCTGCTAGGAGGGGAATGAAAGAACAAGAAACTCATTTAGGTAAGCAACCCTAGTTTTCTCATGTTAGCAGAGTCATTGTGTATAACACCAGCCTCATCAAAACTGTATTAAGGCTGAGGAATAAGCCACAAGAGCAAGAAAGCTTAGCACTTAACAGCTTTGCTGTCTTTAATCCATCTTCTAATGACTAGGTATTGCAGGCTGTTTACAAGGGTTTGTCAGCCACAGCTTTGACACATCTGCAGAGCCATTACTGACATATCTAATTGAACAAAGTGAACTCAGAACAGGACAGCACCTTGATGGGTTTCCTCTGTTAAAAGCAGGCTTAAAAAAGAAGGACTGTAGATTTTAAAAATGAAGGCAGTACACCCACTCCCAGTTACAGCACAGGTCAGACGATACACCAGTCAAAGGAGAGAGAATCCCATGGGTCTCATTTTATGGCATAAAGCAACAATAAAACCCAAGAAGTCTAATTTCCTTTTATAAAATGCATCCTTCCTTACTAGTTTATCCGGACTACAGAAGTGTAACCCCATTAAAGTCAGACTTGCCAGACTTAACCTTCGCCGCATCTGAAGTTTAATCCTTTAAGCTTCGTCATGGTCCTTCCACACACAACTGTCATCAGGCAGGTAACCCACTACACCATCTCCATAGGCACCATCTCCTTCCACAGCATCATAGCAACATCCAATCCCACATCAAATTGCAAAGGTGGACAAGTGAAAAATAAGCTGAATATTCTCTCAGTTTGGCTCTCAGTGGTGAACAGCCCATTTTCTAGCACCATGAAAGATGCAAGAGTTTTATACCCAGAACCAGTTCTTGGCATTCATTGCTTAGAGTCCTGGAGAAGATTTCCAAAGTATTTTGTAGTGGATTACGTGATGAATTCTCTCCCCCAAGGAGAGATTGGTAACTAGCAAGGAGATTGGTAAACTGCTCATCTCCTCTATGTCTCTTTCCTTACAGATTCGGAGCAAATTATTGCCCGAGTTGGCAGAAAAACCCAGAAATTCTGACATTGTGAAATATTTGCAAAGCTGAACTACATCCTAATATACAATCAAAGCCAGAAAGATTAGGCTAAAGTAGTCTCCAAAATAAATTAAAAAAAAACCCTTTAACTTCAGATGCATCTCTGTATCATGATAGAGAAATAATCCAATAATTAGGTCTCTGAAAGAAGAAAATAATACCTCTTTTTGGTTCTTCTATTCTGGCCATCTTATTTGGAGTAGCAATAAAGTCTTCTTCCCCAATATAGGCTCCTCTCTTCAGATTGGAGCTGTCATTGACAGGGCAAGAAGTTAGCAGCAGTACAATTTCAGGGACTCACCCCCTGTCTGAGGGGAAGGCTTCAGTAGGCTGAAGTAGCACAGCTCTTACCTTTCACCCTCCAGTTCTTCCGAAGCAACAGGAAGGACCTTTTAAAACAAAGGGGAGATTTTCTTGACATTCCCAGAAAAACACATGCTGAATTAGCTAGCTAGTGAGGACCTTATGTGGCACTCAGTCCTCGGAAAATGCTACAAAGGGCTCTGAAGGCTACAAAACAAAGTTGCATAAGGACAGACCCATTAGCTGGCGTAATGCAGTCTGGTCAGCAACGCTCTCCCCATCCCTCTAAGTGCTACCTGTTAATAGCAACTTAGCAATAGCTTTGTTTGTGTTAAAAGAGTCACTGGCATGGAACAACAGTCCTGCTGCACACGGCATCAGCAGAGGCTCCACAGCATCAAGTCGAAGGAGAGGGAACCCCTGAGCCCGTGTGGCAGGAGCAACAGGCCGATGGCTCACCCGCCCAACTCACTTGTAAGCACATCAGTACAGGACACGGGGGAAATCCGGGCTGTCAAGCAGGGAGCCAGCCATGACTACTCTACTGGAATGCTTTGGTCCAAGTGATAAACATTGGCCTCCATTTTAATACACAAACAGTACTCGTGGTTTTATCCTGAGTTAGAATTAATTTCCTCTTATTATCTTTTAACCTTGTATCAAACAACACTTTGGCCCAATCTTCCAAAAGCCACTAAGCATCATCTTTACCTCTTTTCATAAACAGAAATTAAAGGATCTGAAATGAGAGAGGCAGGAACAGAAAGCTAGTTAGCTCTTGTATATCTGGACTGGCATAGAATTTTCTAACAGAGCTCAGCACTACAGCATTCGTAGGAAAATGTGGAAAAGTCAGCATTACGGATGTAGTTTATTCCCCATTCCTGTCAGGAGTTTAGGCAATGCTCTTAAAAAGTAAGGTTAGATTCTGCTAGAGCATGCCAGGACTCCCAGCACAGAAAGTTCAAGGTTTTGAAACTTGGTTGCACTCTTAATTTTTTTCCCTTCCAGTTTCCTGTCAGCTGGGGCTTTCCAGGAACACCGAGGCAGGGCACTCTGGCAGCAGATCACAGAGCTGACACACTTGCCAGTTCCACAGAGTGGCTTTTCACTCCGCAGCAGCAGGCTGGAGGAGCCCCAGGCCTACAGCAGCGCACCAGGAACCCAGTGGATTTTACAAGAGAAAACCAGCCTGCAGTTCATTCAATGAACTCTTGTCTGGGAATGCTTTGGAAACACTATTGCAAGTTCATGGAAAAAGGAGTTCATAGGCAAATGATTTATTCACAAAACATCCCCAGTTAACCCCAGCCAACATTCCCATTGACTAGGAGTAATGTCACTTGCTCATGTGAGGTTCAGCCTGGATTTGTTTACAGCACCAGTGCTGAGAGTCTGGTGTTTCATAACTATGTACATACACACAGCATCCCAGGCTTTTTGCAAATACATCCCATAGCCCTCCTCATCCCCACACCCACAAGCTTTACTTACGTGACCCCCACGCTGAAGATTTGCAAAGTGAACATCAGGAATGAAAAGGACTGGCTGAGTGTCCAGATCCATGAAGGGCTTAAAGATGGTGATGTCAGTACGTTTGTGTGAGGGAAGCATTGGCACCTTGACATCAGAAACTGCAGAGACACCAAAAGATTGGAATAGAGGACAGTGAAGACACCGATGGGGTTGTGGCTTTCCAACATGATTTAAGAGGCACGCATCCTGTTTAACAAGGATACTTGGCAGTCAGAATCAAAGGGAGAAGCTCCTGTGGTAGAGGAGTTTGAAGCTGGGTTGTCTATCCCTCAGATGAGGGCCTGGACCTGAGAGAAACAGCTCTTTTCACAGAGGAGTAAGCTTTTGCTCCATCTCTCCAAGTGAGCTGCTTGACTCTCTTCAGATATTAAACCGGGCCAGAGAACGGTCTGACCCGTCACCCCAACAGAGAAACACAGGTTTCCCATGTACCAAGCACCACAGAAGCACTATCACACTTCAGAGATGGTAAAAATACTATCTCTTGCAAGATGTGACATTTGGAGTTAATTTTCAATTTTTATATTTTTTGTTCATCCTGGTCGCCTCAAGCTGCCAGACCCCAGTCCATCCCCAGCAGGACCAGCACTGTCTCCCACAGCGCACTTTGGTTCTCACAATGCACCAGCTGATGTGACACAAGCCACCAACTGCACAGACTTCACCAGCAAAGACCCGTTTGGGAGAGAACGAGGCAGGAGGTGCCTTGAAACTGCACTTCAGACATGTTTATGTCAAACTAAGCCCAGCTGAAGACTTCTACTCCTTTTACCAAGTGGAAACATTTTGATTTTGGGTCAAACCAATCTCAAGCAGAACACTACACATCTCGTGATCCCAGTAGAAAATATACTTTTTTCCTTGCAAAACTGATTTTTTTTTTTTTAAAGATTGCTCAATCCCTGTAGAAAACAATTTTGTCCAGCAGTCACAAGCTATCTCTGCTGAGTCCATGCACACATGGCATTTGTGATCCTAAGGGTGGTTAAAATAGCTTATGGCTTAAAGCAATCAAAAACTTCCAACACAGGAGGAAAACAGCAATGGATTGTACTTTCCAGGAAAATAAAGGTCCCATCAGGCTAAACCCTAGCATAGAAAATTCACACTGGAAAGCAGCTCTTGTAACATCATAAGATCATAGAAATCTGTATTAAAACTGTCTGCATTTCACAGCCATTATGCAAAGGGCTGCGTGCGGTAATCTCTTGGGAGTCGTTGGGGCTACTACATTTGTGAAATGCTAACAGTGTGCTAAACCTACCTTTCACACCACGTACTTTGGGAAAAAAGCCCAGAAACCCAGCCCTTTCTTTAACTGTCCTTGAGCAAACGGGTTCCCTCTTGGCATAATCTTCTTCTGAAGCTGCTCCAGCAGCCTGTACCTGCTGCGTCAGGAAAATCCTGCCCAGCAAGCCATGAGGTGCCTGCTTGTTGAACCAGTTGGACTGTTAAAATCACGGCTCTGGCAAGCACACAGAGCAGTGCCAGGGAAAGCACACACCTGCCCCATCCAAAGGAAGAACAGGAAGATACATTTCCCTCTAAGCAGCTCTGCTGGTGAATAACTAGTCAGCCAAGCACAGGATCTGTTGCAGTCACCTCCAGCAGTTAAATGAAAGATGCTCAGCTGGAAGAAGCTCTACAGCCTTTACATACTACAAGTGCTGAGGCCTTCACGTAGAATCACAGAATGGTTAGAGTTGGAAAGGAGCTTAAAGATCATTAAGTTCCACCCCCCCGCCATAGGCAGGGACACCTTCCACTAGAGCAGGTTGCTCAAAGCCCCATCTAGCCTGGTCTTGAACACCTCCAGGGATGGGGCATCCACAGCTGCTCTGGGCAGAGAAGTTTAATCTTCTATTGAAATTATTTACTAAGGATCGCTTTGCTCTAGGAGTGAGCGTAAGACTGGGAGGCTGAAGGCTCGGTCCCAAGGTTGTTACCACCACCTTGCTGCACAGTTACAAGCACGTTTTTAACGCAAGTTAAAACTGGGTTTAGGATCAACCAGGAAACGCTTGGAACAGCTCCAGCACTTGCTGCCACACATTGCTGCAAGGACTCCAGCAGTGCCTAAAAATCACACCCTGTCATTTCAACTGCTAAAGAACATATCTGATTGAAAACATAACAGCATCCTGTCTTGGACATGAAGAACTAGGTAGGAGTGAAATCTTAAGTGGCTCAGTATGTTGCAAAACACAATGAATGGTTCCATAAGCAACTGCTAAAACAAACACTATTCCATAGGGGATAAAAATTTACTTAGAGTTCTACCGCACAAGATGCTTGTAATCAAAACAAAATCTAGTATTTAAAATACCAATGGAATAATTTCTACTTACAGGCATTCAACTGAGAGCTGGGATCAGTGCACTTGCCTTTTCTTTTGCTTTGCTTTCGCTCTTCATCCCTGATCTTCCTCTCTGCTCCCTGTCAGACAAGAGATTAAGGGGCAGGGGGGAGAGAAAGAGTGTCTTTTTAGTTTTTTGGGTTTTTTTCCAGCTCCAGAGCCAGGAATGCTGATTCTTCCAGAGCCATGTTTGTGGAGGTCAGCTCCACAGTACGCAAACTGCAGGTTTGCCAGAGCGTGCCAACTTGGAGACCTGCCCTATGTTTACTTTCAAGTCCTGTCATCTAGTGAAATCCAATAACCACATCCAGGATGCAAACACTCGCTTTTCTTTCCAGTCAGATGGGGATATGATGACAAAAGACACCCACAGCTCTAACAACTGCATGAAATGTGAGATAAAATAAACCTGAAGCGCTTAAAACAATTAAAAACTTGAAAGTTCCCTCAGTATAAGAGTTCACAAGATCATCATTCAATCCTGATCTATAAAAAAAAAGATAAAATCAAGCCACACTTGGATCACCAAGTTCAAGATACTTTCCAGCATGTTTGCACATGGAGCCAGCAGCAGTTATACCAACCTTCACTGATCTCAAGCTGAATACAGGAGGAATCATAAAGTAGTCATTACTACTCTTTTTATTGGGGTCTGACTATGTGGGAATCCACAGACACCTAGCCAGGTTCTTGCCATGGTTCCCAGCCCTCCAAGCCAAGCAGTGGTGAGGAGAGAACTATTTTTTCTGCATGGTGCAGGCAGCTATGACAGAGAAAGAAGGAATAAGGTTTATACTGGAATCATGTTCATCCCTCCAGCTCTGCCCAGTCCTCCCACGTGACTGTGGGTTAAGGCAGGGATGTCATGTTGCCGGCTGCATAAGGTTGTAAGCCCACAGTAGATCCCCAACACTCAATCCTGATGCTACCACCATATCGCTGCCCAAACTGGTATACACAAGTTCTACCTGTCTTCCAACATCCTCCTGCAAAGCAAGGCAAGAGGTTAACAGTTATCTGGCCAAAGGAAGCCATTATTCCTCCTTCACACCCCTGAAAAACTGCCAAAACACACCCACATCCTTGGACAGTGCTGGAGGAAGACTAGACAAAAAGCATGTGGCAATAGGGTGGGAAACGGTGCTTAAGGCAACAGCCCTCCTAATTCCCCAGTAAAACAATACCCTATAGGTGACCGGATGCCTACGCCTGCTAGGAAGCAGTGGGCACGCTTGCACTAGCAATAAAAAGGAAAATTAGCCTAAATATTTGACGTGCATTGACATATGTCACCTTTTCTCCCACCCACCAGCAGGGACACAAGCAGTTTCAGGCAGCTGCTTTAGAAAGAGAAAAAAATTACTAATGAAGACACAGTCCTTACCTTGACAGCAGAAACATCAGATTCAGCCCCAGCCCCATTTTTTTTATCTTCCACATGGAAATAATAAAGTTCTGCTACTCAAACATTGTGCTACAGAACAGCACCTGACTCCTCGTGGAGAACGTGATACAGAATGTGGACACACATTTTGAGGAAACCTCTGCCCTCCTGTAACTACAGCCAGAGTTCTGCTTGAAAGTCAACTTGTTCCAGGCTAGAGGGGCACAGGTAAACACATCTCAAATTCCACACAAAAAGAGAAAGCTGTGTCTTGATGACAACCTTTTCCACCTTGCCAGTGGAGCTCAGCAACAGCCAGGATCAGATACTTTTGAAGAAAAAACACTGGCAATCCTGTATTCTGCAGTTATGCATTAAATAAGCTTGTAAGAAAGAGGTTTCATTGACTTTATCACCCAGAGAACAGCCTCCAGTCCAAAAAGCAAGATTTCACACATTTGCCTGTGTGTTAAAGGCTGCAGGGTTGGGGTTTTTTTGTTGTTGTTGTTCTTTCCCTCAAAGTCTCTAGTTGTGTAACAGACTCTTGGATTGAGAAAGGAAAGTGGCATCTTTGGGGGGAGCTGCCATCCCTCCCTTCTGCAGAGAAACGTGATGTATTTGATAGAACAACAGAGATGCAGGGAGAGGATACGACATCAAGCTATGACATGCTGGGACCTGGACCCTTCACAGTACTTCAGGATTCCCCGCTTCCACATGTAGGCTGTGTCAGCCAGACCTGCTCCAAAGCTGGAGGGCTGCTCCCCGGCCCCCCTCCACACGCTCTCATACACTGGCTACAGCTCTGGCACACAGCCCACGAACCATTCAAGTTCTTCCTCTGCCCTGTGGCCCCAGAAGCCGAGCTGCCAGAGTACACTGGTGGACAAAAAATTGGACACAAGCCAGTAATATGTGCTTGCAGCCCAGAAAGCCAACTGTGTTCATCAAAAGAAGCCCAGCCAGCAGGTCTAGGGAGGTGACTCTGCCCATCTGCTCTGCTCTCCCGAGACCTCACCTGGAGTACAGCATCCAGATCTGGGGTTTCTGTCACAGAAAAGACATGGACCTGTTGGATTAGATCCAGAGGAGGGCCACTAAAACGGTCAGAGGGTTGCAATACCTCTCTCCTGTAAAGAGAGGCTAAGAGACTTGTGGTTGTTCAGCCTACAGAAGAGAAGGCTCCATGAAGACTTTATTGCAGCTTTTCAATGTACAAAGATGGCTTATGAAAAAGATGAAGAGAGGCTTTTTACCAGGGCCTGTAATAACAGGGGCAACAGTTTTAAAATGAAAGAGGATAGGTTTAGATTAGATGCAAGGAAGAATTTTTTTACAATGATAGTGGTGAGACACTGGAACAGACTGCCCAGAGAAGTTGTGGATGCCCCATCCCTGTAAATGTTCAAGGTCAGGTTGGATGGGGCTTTGAGCAACCTGGTCTAGTGGAAGATGTCCATGCCCACAGCAGAAGCATTGGACCTGATGATTTTTAAAGGTCCCTTCCCACCTGTATTCTGTGATTACGCAAAGGAACAATCTCCATGTTGCTGCCCATCTCCATCAATGCTGCCTTACGCCATCTCTCCTTCTAACAGCATCTCATTCACCTATTCCTACCATCCTATAAAAACCATTCCACAGCACTGCCCGTCACTACAAGAGTAACAGCAGGTCCCAGAGGACAACACTAGCTATAGTCTGTTAAATCCTATATTTAGCCTTCTCTGTGCGGGTGCTCTGCTGAGGCGCCATTTACAGCAGAGGAGGTCACCTATCTCTGGGATAGCTCACATTCCCCCCCGCATGGCCCAAATATTGCTGGGCCATCCCTGAACGAAGTTTCTGCTGTAACATGACACAGGATGACACCATTATGCTCATCCTGCTTTACTCAGGTCTTGAAACCACACAACAGTAGATGAAAACCAAACATCCTGGGCACCTGTGGACCCCCTCCCACAGAGAGAAAAAAGGGGAAGACAGAAAAACATAAAAAAACTTAGTCTCAAAAACCAGAAACAAGTATCAGCAGCTTTCTCTTCCACCCAAGTGTGGGAATTCTCCTCCTCCACTCCTTTCCCATGCAAAGGACACCGGACAACATTAACTAAACTGTTTGACCTTCTGTAGGATATCTATTGATTTATACACACAGAAAATGAGACAGCAGAGGGTTGCCATGCCAGTTTCTGGGTTCAAAGTCAGTTCAGGCGTGCAATGGAAGCACAGCCTTAGCAGACGAAGGAATAGAGGGGACCTACACAGTGCTGTCCCTGTTAGGTGGCCACAGCATCATCATTTTTTGTGCTGTTTTTTCCCAACAGACCTCCACAGGACAGACTTTTGGCCCTCCACAAAGAAAACGTGGGTCACAGCACTTCTACAGTAAGAGTGGCCACAGGAGGACAAACACATTAAGGACTGCAATATGTGTGGATGCTATAGTAACGACATTCCTGTAAGCATTCAAGACCAGCTGACTGATTAGCCAAGATTCAAAGCAGCACCAATTTTTTTGCCCTTTTTCTGAAACACCAATGCTATTACAGGAGCCTGCAGAAGGTAGCCAGGGCTGGGGTCTACGAGTCAGTACCTGCAGCTGTAAGGAGGACAAAAGTCTGCTCACACTACCACTCACAGCACCTCAAACAAGCCTTTGAGTACAGGGTTTGATTCAATGCGGTGACAAACTTTCTTCAGCTTGTCAGCCTCCATCCCCAGCTCTCATTGCCAGACCTGGCCTGGAGCTGAAAGGCAGCAAACTTCAACACCATTTCTATAAATGCAAATTGCAGAATCATCAGGCATCAGCCTCACACTGGCTGCATGTTCACAGAACAAGCAGCAGTCAGATTAAATACTAAATCTTTATTCCTTCCTCCCTCCCTTTTAATTCAGGGCCAATTTGCAAAATACCTGGAGGAATAAAGCACTAGGTAAGGTCGAAATACCAAAGGAAAATAAAAGATACACTGGCATGACTGCACTAATAGATTTACTGAGATTTATGGTATAGACTCAAATGGTTTTCTTTAAGCTGTGTTGTCATGGCTTAGGCTGGGCACTAAATGAATGACAGAACTCCCCTTCCCCTTCTGGGATTACACATCTGCCCTTTTATTAACTGCTTTGTCTTATTAGCAGTGGCACAAGCTTCACAGTAATTTTAGCACAGTATCAGGAATTGACTGGACATCTTACGAATAAAAGATCCCCCCTTTCCCTGCAGCAAGTCTAAACTCAGAGGGATTGTAGAGAATACAGGTTGATAACACACAAGAGTCACAGATAATGGAAGAGTTTTAGATGACACACTTGCCTCAGTCTCATTTTAGAGGAGGAAAAGGGAGAAGAAAAAAAAAAAGGAGGAAAAAAAAAAGAGGCCTGAAGAATGCCCATGAGACCAAAGGCTTTGAGGCTTCCTGGCAAGCCTTTTAGATAGCTTTGGAGAGCATTTGTTAACTCCCTGGTAAATTCTTCACAGAAATCATCACAACAGGAGCCATCTCAGGAGGCACTTCAAGGAAGATGACTAAGTAGCAGGCAGCTACAGGCAGCTTCTCCCAGCCGTGCAAGAAAGCAGAGGGGCCTATTTAAAAGCATATAGACAGACAATAAAACACACAGTATGGGTCAACTGGATGCTACAGCTGAAGCAGACTGCAGAGGGCTCCATATATTTTTGGGAGGTAAGTGAAGCGACAGCACAGGAGATTAATATTTGTGGCATTGCCCTGAGGGATGACAACAAGGCAAGACCACACAGTATGTAACCAGTGCAAAGCTAGCACAGGAATTAAGAGCTGGCACCACGAGCCCATCTCAGACCTGCAGCTGCACAGAGAGGTATTTGAGATATCACTCATAAAGAGGCTGTGCTATGAAGATGGAGTCTGGATGCAAAGAATGAGAGGCCATAATCAAGTAGGATGTCCGCAAAATAAGAAGTCAGTGTGGGTCACAGCCATCAAAAGGAGGACTGGGGAAGTCCAGGCAGCATTTATCCCAGCATGGGAAGATCTTGGTCACTTGGGAACAGCAACATTGCACATTACTTGCTCTGGTCCTTCAAGAGACTGCTCAGGCAGGAACAGGTTACAAAGACTGGGAAATGTCCTTTCTTCACAAACTCAGTTAAGCTTTTACAACTGTTTTTAGCTGTACAGCTTCAGGTGAACAGTGGCTGTGGGAAAGGTGTTAATTCTCTGTGCTTAGGTAGAGCAGTCAAATTACAGCACCCATACAGCTTGTGAACAGGCTTTGTTATACTCCTGTATCTCACAGAGGCACAATGAAGACAGCAACGTTTTCTCTTCACAAGATGTGCAAGTTATTGCCTGTATTTTTTTGCCTATTTTTTCCTGTGGCTTTCTTTTTTTTTTTGTTGTTGGTTGGTTGTTTTTTAATAACAAATGCAGTAAGAACACAGGAAGGAATTTAAAAGGACCAGCACGACACAGCTTGGGCAAAAAGACAAGCCCTCACATGCTCCAATCAATTCCAATGATTCTGCAGGACTTTCCAGTGTCTGGAGTACCGACAGCCACTCTTCTGCCACAGACTGACCTTTCTTCAAAGTCAATGCTCAGGAATACTTCTCAGTGCTCTAGCATTTTTAGAGCAGCAAATTTATCTGAGGTCATCATAACATCTATGAGCCAAATAGAAGGGGTTCAAATTCTTTCCTTGCAAAGGCCAAACGTAGATGGGAGTTTTCAATGAGCCAAAATAGCAAGTGACAGAATTAGGAAAAAAAAAGCTGCTAAGCTGTGGAATAACCTTTCCCAAGGGTCATTGACACATTGGCCTAATCTTACCTTGTCACAGAAGACTTTAATCTGGCAGTAGGCTCTGTGGACAGGTTTGTTACTCCTGTTATTGTAGCTGTAGGTGTCAATCTGAAGATTCAGGGGTAGGCCTTTAACTCCCTTCTGAGAGGAGAAATCTGTGCTGAGGCAGTTCACGGAAATGAAAACCTGTAGAAGAGGAAAGCAGCACCCGTCAGTAGTGACACAGACTCCTGGCTGGCCACCAAGTGAGAGAATACTTGGTGAGTGCAGAGATCTAAACACTGGTCCTCACCACTGTAAGTAGGACTTCCTATGCTCTGAGAGATCAGGTAAAATCCACAAGATGCAGTATTACAGTCCTAATTCTTTATATAAGCCACTACAAGGGACAAAGCCACTTTATCCAGAGTGAATTTCAATGAACTCTCAAACTTCATGAAGACTTGACCCATCCTTCCCAGATATTTCTGCCCAAGAGATCTCCAATTTTTTGCAGTAGTAATCCTCCTGCACCTGATCCTCACTGCCCAGTGTTTTACTGTCTTTGTAAAAACACAACCATGTTTTGGAAAATTTACGTTACTTTAGGCAAGTTAAAACAAAGCCTTCCATGAGTTTTATGTAAGCTGCTGCAAGCACAGCTTATGCTTGAAATTACTTTGGGCGTTTGGTTTGGTTTTAGTTTTTGTTTGTTTTGTTGGGGGTTTTATTTGGTTTTTTAATGATATTAAAACATTTTAAAATAATATTTGGCAACAAGTTATCTTTAAACCCAGCAATAACACCGTTATTTCAGTGAGAGAGTTTCTGGGCTTTATACTTTAAAAGATGAACATCTTTTTGAATATTCCCCAGTAAGACATACAAGACCCTGTTAACGCTCACATCAAAAGGGAAAGAAATTATTCTAATTTAAAAATTGAATTATGGGGAAAATGGATTAAGAGAGATTTTCAACATATCTAATTTCATTTTCATAATTGCCTTAAAAAAACCCAACCAACCCCCAACAACAACCCACAACCAGAGAACAAGTCAAATGTTGCTTAACAGAAAGAAGAAATATCCTAAGTGGATACGAACAGATAGACCAGAGCTCTTTGTATCCAGAACGTGCACATGCTTGTTGCCAAGCCTTTCTCCAGACACAATCCTCATTACTAGCACGTCTAAGAAGAAGCTGCAGTGATTAATTACCAGGAATTTATGAGATACCAAGACCTGCAATGGCTCTTCTCCCCTCTGTGTCAAGAACAAAGGCTGGGAACCCACCGATTAAAAAAATAAAAATAAAAATAAAAAATCAAAGCCCTGGGAACCTGAGCATCTTGGCAGAGATTTTGCAGGAATACTGCCTCACCACCTGATCACTCACTCACTGGGCTACCACCATGAATCACCCGTCTGACAGGCTCTGCAGTGAGTGAGTGCCACCTCCCGGAGCCATCCCGCTGTTGCAAAGTCTCGAGGCAGGTTTTGAAAAGCTTAGGGGTTTGGGTTGGATTTGTGGTTTTGCAAAGTGCTTATCACGGGCTTCTTCGCACAGGTTCTGCAACATCCTTTACTAGTTTTAACAAAAGAGGGGAAATGGAAATCTAATAACTTTCACCAGATTAGGGATATAAGCTTTTTTTTTTTACCCATATGTAACAGTACTATAAAAAGCCAGGGAGGAAAAAAAAAAAAACCACAAAAAAACCCATAGATAAGCATCATCTTGTAATAACTTGTCTGAATGTTTGAGATTCACACGCAACTTCTTGCAGCCCCTGTGAGCACCAGTATCTCCGGAGCAGGGAGACACCAGCTCAGCAAACAGCCCCCATCCCCTCCCTCGTGCACACACACTGCCTTCACAGAGGTGCAACGTCCTCACTGAGTCCTGCTTGTGCAAAGGGACATGGAGACATGTGAAGCTACGTCCAACTCACGCCAGCGTGGCATGCCAGCAGAGACCCACTGCCAGCCCCCCCGACCTGTGCTGCTTGGTCCGTGGTGGCCCAAGACAGGACAACACACAGGGACAGCAGCACTGAAGGTGAGACCACACTCAATGCCCACTTGCCTCTAGTCTGTGTCTCAGCCCCCAAACTCCCATTGTTCCAAGACTGCTTTTTCTTTCTCAAAGTGCTAAAAACACCCCAAATTGCAGCCAGAAAAATTATTTTCAAACAAGCTCTTTTCAATCTTCCCCAGACTAACCCCAGTGATGGCTTTGCCAGCTTTCATCCACCCTGCTTCTCTTTTTGCTGCCTTCAGCTTTATGAGGGCATCCTGCTCGCAGCGCTGGCGCACCCCGGGGGAAAGCTTCAAGGAGTCTGAAGAGCTGCCTTCACCCACTTCGGAGCTAGGTAATCAGATGTATGCACAGCTTGAATAATTGTGTTCCCCGAGCAGGGGTTTTGTTGTTTTTTTTAACAAGAGCCGCAGCTCTGGTGTTTGCATATTTTTATATTTTAAATTTGAATTTAAAATTTCTTTACCCATACTGAATATTCACAGACAACTCTCATGCCTGTACAGAGAAATGAGCACATTCTACAAGAAAACATGCCCGAGCAGCCACATCAGCAGGTCCACCACAGCCTCAGCGTTTCTGTGAAACCCCTCCTTTGAGTTTCACACCACCAGACCCCACGAGCAGCATCAGCCACCAGTTCCCCAGCAAGCAGTGTCACTTTTTTTACTAGGTAATTCAGGTCTCTCATTTTGGTTTTCATGGCCCACCAGCCACGCAAAGCCCACGCAGCACACCAGGCTGAAGGTAGAAGCGTTGGTCTCAGGACGACACTACATGCTATGGCAGCAGAGCTGCATGGATACCCCATGGGAACCCGGGATTGCCTGTCAGATGACAAAGATTATCCTCCTACTTTAGAGTCTCCTCATTTGATTAGCTTTGACTTTAAACAGCTGACTTCATTTTCATGCCATTTAAGTCTTTGGGACTCTGGGCAGGAGATGACAACCAAAACCTGATCACGTCTCTGAAGCAACAGAGCGCCAGCCTGTCTTCTGTTCGTACAAAGCTCTTTCAGTTCAAAAGGATTGTCTACTCCTCCCTACCCAACCTGTAACTCCTATTTTTGAGCAACTTCAGGTTGCCTCTAGTTCCACAAAAATGGAGTTTTAGTTAACAGCTTTTCCAGTTTGGGCTAAAGCAGTTTCAAGCCAGGTGCTTTTTGTTCAGGAAGATTTGACTTGCTTGAAACGTAAGGCCAAGTGACTGCACCAGCTACATCCCCACCCCAAAGTTGCCAGAAGAAAGAAAAACGTAACCGCAGAAGTTGCTCTGCGTCTTCAGCCTGCTAAGCAAGATTCCTTTTCATGTGTCCAACCTATTTTTCTAAGGGCAGTTCCGCATTCTCAGCTATATTAAGATTTGTTGCTACTTTTAAAAAAACATTTTCATCTCACCTCCCAAGATTCAACATAAAGACAGCGCTTAAAAATAGAGTATTGTCAAGCCCAAGCACTTACAAACGTGAGTCAAGCCCTCAAAAGTTACACAGGTTTTCTTTAAAACGGAGATTTCTAAAAGGATTAGAAACCTGTTCTCAAGTCATTTCGCTTGCTCAGCAGTTAAGCCTTTAGTCTATGTTTGAATCCTATTTCCAGGCTTTTCTCTCCAACCAAAGCCAGGCTTTATTTTTCCATGGGTTTTTTGATTTTTTTCAGCCTTTTTAAATTATTATGAATGAAAGCTGAGATTCTCATCGAGACAAATGGCTTCACAACGGCGAGGTTTAAAGATAGAACACCGAACAGCATGAAACCTGTGAACTGGTACCATCTGTTCACCCCACATGCATCTGGTGACTGACACCCCAACATGCTACAAACGTGTTGTGGATGTCCCATCCCTGGAGGGGTTCAAGGTCAGGCTGGATGGGGCTTTGAGCAACCTGCTCTAGTGGGAGGTGTCCGGGCCCATGGCAGGGGGGTTGGAACTTGATGATCTTTAAGGTCCCTTCCAACTCCAACCATTCTATGATTCTATACTCTCCTCCTCCACCCAATGCCAGGCTGGGTTTCCTGCAGCCTGGGTGGCAGAGGAACTGCAGCACCAGCCGCGCACAACGAAAAGACCGAAGGCAGGAGGATTAAAGCAACTCCTCCGGGATCACGCTGGAAGTGTGAGCGTGGGAAGAAGCCAGACCTCCTGACTTCCCCAGCCTGCTTTAACCACCCGGCCATTCACACCCCTCCTCACCTAACTCGGGGAGAAACACACTGTGTGCCTGTGTTCCAATCTACGGGAAACAATCTTCCATTTTAATAATGCAGAAAAAAAAAAAAAGAAATTAATCCAGCAGCTCTGCTGTGTGCCCTCAAGGAAGGGCAGCAGAGACAGCCAAGTTCTTTCCACACAGCACCTTTTTCTAACAAGATCTGCCTTTCAAACAAACCAGGAAAAACAGGCATAATTAAAGGGCAATCAAAGCGCTGCAGGAACCTTGCTGTCAGCGAGATGAAAGATGCCTTTTTTAAATGAAGGCTTGCGTACCCAGATCTCCTCTCCTTGGTTTATCTTGGACGCCATGCTCTTTTGTCACACAAAAAGCACCAGCACTTTTTGATTAGTCCAAAGGCTACATATGCAGCAGCTTTAGATGAAATGTCACCTTGTAGAGCCTCTTCTGACTCACTGCAGAGTTGGAAAGGAACAATATGGAGGTACACTGCAACAATGTCTAGATTGCCATAGGTAAATGGCAAGCAACTCAGATGGGTATTAGCCCACTGCAAGCTCTGGCCAGTCCCCAGCACACACAGCTGTGGGAAAGACTAATGGCCATGTCACAGATCTCCCCGTTGTGCACAGCCTCGCACGTCCTTCTGGGTAAGACCCTACACAGAGACACTTGGGACTATTCCAGCCTGACCACCTTGCTCCGCATGGCTTTCACTTCTTTAGAAGACAGGTAAATTGAATTTACCTCCTCCTTTTTACTCCCCGTTATATTTTTGTACCCAGAGGATGAAGACATTACTCAATAATCCAAGTATTTTAGGTATTTTTTTTCTCTGTTGAGAATTCAGTAAAACTTTAGCTCTATTCTAGCACTACTGGGCAAAAGCCTCCCAATTTAATGTTATATTCAACTTAAAATTGTCAGGATGCTTTCAAGACCTTAGCATTCTCTACAGCTACCTGAAAGGAGGGTGTAGAGAGGGGGGTGTCAGTCTCTTCTCCCAGGTCACAGGCAACAACTCAAGAGGAGATGGCCTCAAGTTGTGCCAGGGGAGGTTCAGGTTGGATATTAGGAAACATTTCTTCACTGAAAGGGTTATCAAGCATCAGAATGGGCTGCCCAGGGAAGTGGTTGAGGCACCATCCCCAGAGATATTCAAAAGACAAGTTGACATGGTGCTCAGGAATATGGTTTAGTGATGGCTGGTTTTTTTTTTTTTATTGTGGTTTGTTTTTTGGTCGGGTTTTTTTTTTTGGAGGGGGGGAGTGGTGGTGTTGTAGGGTGGGGTGTTTTGGGGTTTTTTTGTTTGTTTGTTTTGTTTGTTTGTTTTTATTGTTGGACTAGATGATCTTAAAGGTCCCTTCCAACCTGGGTGATTCTATGACTTTGGATTACTGTTTTTGGACAGAATACAGAGTTTGGAGACAGGTTACACTGCGATGAGATTCTTTCCAGGGAACACACTTGAATACTGTTTCTCTTGACCTTGGCTAAATAATTTCCACGTCCTGCCCAAGACACAGTAGGCAAAGGGATTCCAGTGTATCCTGGGACCATTTCCCCAGCACAAAGGCAGCATGTCTCACCTGTGGACTGATGGCCACACATCCTACTCACAGACCAGTCCTGGCACAACGGGACCCACAGGTCCTACACTGCCTCTCGCTTTGCCTTCTCTCAGACCAGCAAGGCCACTCCTGTGGTCTTCAGCCGGCGAAGGCAGCAGACGCTGCACAGCTGACTTGATCTATTAGTTATTTTCACTTTTTGCAGGACAAGGGTTTCTGTGGACCTTTAACTGAACTGACCTGAACAGGAGCCTTTGAGACTACCACAGTAGATTAAAACAAAGAGGAACAAATAAGGTAAAGGACCCGTCAGACCTAAATAAAATGTCTTGGACATAGACTAGAAGACTCAAACCAACCTCCTCCTCTTCTGCCAACACAGACTTCCTTGGAGGACCAAGACATGCACCATCCAAGCCTAGGGACCAGGAAGCTACACAGCTATTGCCTGCTCCCCACCCTGGCTGCCAGCAGGAACCCTGGGAATCTCAACACAACACCCAGCACCCATCAGGTTGGTTGGTCTCCCACAGCTGCATGCACAATTCAGGGTTATGCAGCTACGTGGCCACAGCACTCCTTGCTGGCTTGAAAGAGCAGTCCTAGGCCCAAGTTCCACGAACAGCTCATTTATCAGCTTTCCACTAAAGAAAAAATTACCCAGAAACACTGACAATGGCTGAACGCATGTGGTTTCTTTAAAGGCTTGGACAAATATAAACAAAAAGGGTAAAATAAAGGGTCTTTTCTAAAGATTTACCCACATGGATGTGTACAAGATAGGCCTTAATGTACTTCACCTGTGCTGTGAGCTGGCTGGATGCAAACCCCATCCGGCCCAAAAGCCTTATCAGTTGGACCAGCGCAGGTCCAAGCCCTTTGAGAGGCCGAGCTGTCAGCCTGGGCACGGCGCTGTGCTAACCTAGCTACGTGACTTCCAGGGTTGGCACCGGGTCACGGGCAGGCAGCTTGGAGTGCAGGCAGGGCAAGCACAGGTCTGCCCGCACACATCCACGAAAGCATGTCCTAAGAAAGCAGCGCTGGGAAGAGTGATCTGTCTTTAAAAGAAGAAGGGAAAAAAAAAACAACAAAAAACCAACCACACCACACTTTGGTACAGATCACCTGAGAGGCAGGTAATCTTACTGCTCTCACATTCATTTCTTCACCTCCCACATGTGCCACAGGTTTTGCATCAGCAGGAGGCAAGCCAGGAAAGAGAGATAAAAAAAAATAAATTGGGCAATTCATGCACCTGTGGGCTCCCCAGCCACCTCCTGCCTTTGGGATCGGATGCTCCAAATAAGGCTTGTCTGGCAGATGTGCGATAGGGCTGCATCCACTCCAGCTCCACTCAGCCAGACCCAGCACTGTCCTGCTCACAGCCCCAGGAAGTTAGTTTGCATTCAAAACCTACCAAGGCCAATTTGGGTGACTGACACAAAACACATCGCGGGTCCCACACCACGCCAAGGAATGCCGAGTGGGAAATAGGACCCAGCCCCGGATGAGAGAACATCCTCCTAGCAAGTTCACTCCATCAACAAAATGAATGAATGGTAATGAAAGGAAAATACATATTCCTGCTCAAAGAGCAATGCTGATTCTTATTCCAACCTGTTCTGAGACAAGGAAATACAGGAACATCTCTGCTCGCAACACGTGGGAAATGCAGGGATAGAGGTTCCCAGTCCTACCAATCCTTCCTCCCACCCCACGTTCTGGTAAGATAAAGGTACAGGGCCAGGCGTCAGCTTTTGTTGGATTGGTAAGAAAAGAACTAAAACCAAAAGAAAGTAAAAGCAGCAGTTTGGCAAAAAAAAAAAAAATACAATATGCTAAAAAGAAAACAAAACAAAGAATCCCAAAACAAATAAAAAACAACCCACTCCACCAAATAACCTCAACAAAAAACACAAAAAAGCCAAAAAACCCCAACACAAAACTGAAAGAATTTCTGAAAATGTCTGAAAAAAAATTTTTGCCATCAGGTATGAAAGGAATGGAGAAAAGGAAAAAAAGTGACCTCCCAGTTTTCTCCAGCTTTAGAAAACACATTGTGAGCTCTGCAGTTGGTTGCATGACCAGAGAGATGGTAGAGTCTGGGACACCAGGTTCTGAAGAAAGACTGAGTTGAAACCTGCTTCTAATTTGCAAAGCGTAAAATCAAGGGCAACACATGTTTGTTTTTAAGAAAACCCAGGACAGAGTAGGGAGAGGTCTGTCTGTATTAAGAGGCAGGTAACCAATACTTGCTACAACTTTCCTATGTCCCTGCTCTAAAGACTATGTATTTGTGCCTCAAAGTACTTGTGGTCTGCAGCCTTGGCTTCAAACCAATCTCTTTCCTTTAAGTATGTTTGACTCATCACATTTCATAGTTTCATTTCCAACTGGCCAAACCTGTACCTCCTCAATGCTGCTGAAGGTGGCAACACCTTCTTTAATGAGGCATATGACTGCTGTTTCATTACAATGGCATCCATATAAACGCATACAATATTCATCAATCAGAAAAGTTTAAACTCTTCCTACAGTGAAGGAACACCAGCTGAGGATTATGCTAGAATAGACTCTTAAAATAAATCAGTGGTGTACACCCCAGTCTTACTTCAAGTTGATGCAAGAGATCCACCCTCTCCAAAAATTGAGCTCGTCTGAACAAATAATTCTGCCTGAAAACTGCAGTCAACACACATGAGGATCTGCCAGAAGACCACCCTTGTTGCCCAATCTGCTATTTCAAAAGGCCAACCCAAATTGGCTTCAAATTACTTTAATACAGGACTGTTCCACTTTTCTTGGGGAAAAAAAAAAGCAGCAATATTAATTACTCTGTTATTGAGGGTGTCATTCAAGAGCTATCACAGCACCTTCCCTTCAGTGGACAGACAGCAAAAAGCTCTACCACTATATCCTCCAGCTCTAAATGCCCCTGTTTCTACGTATATATCCACAAGCTCTAAATGCCCCTGTTTCTATGTATCCCTTTTTAGTAGAAAGACTTCTTTCACACAGCATCTGGCTTACAATGCCTTTTTTTATTTTTTTTATTTTTTTGAGGGAAGGAGTGGGAGGACAATGGAGCCCTTAATGTGCAGTGACATCATTTTTGGCTACAGTCCCACCATCTAGCCTAAAGCAAGCCAGACAGAAGACCTCACAGGGGCCCTTCTCTGGGAGCTGGTGGAAGCAACACTATGTTTCAGAAGGGACCCGCTGGCAAGCATGGAGGGGTGCCCCGACCAACAGCACCGCCCTTGCACTTTAGGACTACAAAAATGGGGCAAAAGAGGGTCTTGCAATCACCATGAAGACAACAACTTGCCCTGCTGAAACACAAGGCCACAACTCTCCTGCTCTACCAGGCAGGAGCTTAGACGGGATTTGAGCAAAGCAGGATCCAGCAAAGCCAGTTGACCCTGGAGAAACCGATCTGTCCAGATTGTTCAACTGCCACTGACCTGAGAGCAGGCCATGTCCCCAGGCCAGAGTTAAGGGATAGAGAATTTGCTTCACAGCCTAACGGGTAACACACCAGGTAACAGGACAACAGCCAACATTACAAATAGAGTAGCAGGAAACACTCAGAAGTAACGTGCATTTGACAGTGTACGTAGTGGCAATTTTCATTAAAAGACCAATGGGAATCAACCAAGAAAAGGAGAACTAGGCATGCTGTACAGACTTGGGTAGAGATGGTTCCCAGCCTCAAAAACTCATGACCTGAATCTACAAAAGCTTCTCCCAATTGACACATGGAGATCAAACACATAAAAAGGTCTACAAGGACAAGATTCTTCCTCCCTCCCTTCAAAATCACAGTTTTTAAAATGGCCATGCCTGCTCAGTCACAAGGAGGGCAGGCAGCTCCAGAGCAAGCTCCATCCCAGCTCTAGACATCCCATCCCTAATGAAGTCATAGAAGTGAAAGATGACGAGGTTCTGTTCAGACACCTAAAAGCTGTTTGCAGAAGAACCCCACCTTGACTGTCTGCCCAACACAGCAGACGTGCAGGACAGGGTGGGAAACTGTTTGAAGTCTCCACAAGCCTCAGGGTAACTCCAGCATTACCTGTTGCACGCAAGTGAGTATCAGCTACACATCTTTGTCAGACTCATCAGACCATGCTTCCACCCAACCAGGACAGCTTCTGACTAAGTAGGTGCACTGGCTTTCCTAAATATCCAATTCAACAACTCACCAGTTTACAACTAATTTCCCAGTTCACCATCTCCCTCTTGCTCCTCACAGAGCATGATTGCCTCTCATTCAATTCTTCCCCTCCTCTAATCTGTCAGGCAGTGGGGCCAGACCTCACCTCTAACACACCACTTCCCACTCCTCAGTGTCTCCTGTCAATCCTTCTACCCTGTCCTTGCTCTCCTTCCAGTCTCAGAAGCATCACTTCGGGACAGTCCATCTTTTCCTCCCCACCCTCAGCTCCCTTCACTGTCTCAGAGCAAGGAAGCTTTGGGTCCTGGCTCTGTTCCTGGGTTCAACACACTCAGAGAATACTTAACTGACTGCTTTTCCAGAGCATGGCCACTTCTAGCAGCTCCTGTGATGTCCCAAAGCAACAGAAGAGGGCAGAGAGGAGCTACCAGAAAGAAGCACGCAGCATTTGCTCCAAAACCCATGGACACTGTCTGGTCCCAGAGTGGGAAGCATCTGTCAGGCATGAAATACTCCTGGTTTCTACACAGATGCGCTCACAAACAGCACACCAACACAGCCAGCTGTGTGACACCTCCACTCGTGCAGAGCCAGACCTGCCTGCTACATCCATTGTCTAAAGCCCTAGAGTTGCCAGCAGGAAATAGCGGTTGCTGAGGGCATCTCAAACATCCTTTCCATTCCCCAACTCTGCAGCTGCAAAGTCCACAAGTTTTCCTTGCTACAGAGTGAGCACGTGACTTGTATCACCTGAAAAGAGTCTTTCTTCACCAGGGAGCTGTATTTTACAAAATCCTTAAAGCGGTCCAAGGGGCCTGCAAAGAAAACACTCTCTCAGGCAGGTGACACTCCTGCACAGACAAAGTAGCAGAGGTCCAATATCCCTGTACAGCCCCACAGCGAGAACTAGCACAAGAAGGGCAGGTCCCAGAGCTGCCAGCTTCTTGTGATAACACAGTATTTCTCCCTTAAATGCGACAGACAGAGCCTTGGGTGCCTAAATTAGTAATTACATGAGAAACCCCAGATGCAGAGCCTCATCACCTCCTATTTGACACCACTGCATAGGACCAAATCATTCCCACAGCAAACTGGAAGCAAGAGGGGAATGGGAGAAGCAGCAGCCCCAGAAGAGCCATTCGGTTCTAGTCCAGGTAACTCCAAGGCTCAGGAAGTAAGTTTCTAATAATCAAGGATTGCTAGCTGGTTAAACACATCATCTATACAACACTGCTGTTGTCATTAAATGTAAGACACTATCTATTACTGTGGAAGACTTTCTGCAGCATCAGAAACTCATCTCTCTTCATTGCCTGCTCTCTCCATATACTTTAAGGGGTGGGGGGGGACTGGGGGGGGAGAAAAATGAAAGAGAGCACGAGAGCATACAAGGTAAATGAACCATGCAATAAAAATTGTTGAAATTGGCTCAGGCATCTCCTGATAAGATCACAGGAGTTGAGAAAGAACTGCAGCTCCACTAGCGAGAAGTCAGACCACTGACAAAACATATCCACTCAGGTTTAAAAAAAAAACCACAGTGAAATAGACTCTTAAACACACAGAACGTTTGCTAAAAATGCCAGTTATTTGAACACTTAAGTTCAGAATACTTTTGTCTTTGTATGATTCTGATTCCAGGATCCAAGACTTGCACCCTCGGTATGAAAAGTCCTCTCAGCCTTTTAGCCTCCTCCCTGCCATGCCTCTCAGCTCAATTGAAACCAAATTTGGTGAAGAGGGAGACTAGGCACCCAACACCAGCCTCAAAAGTAATGTCACACATGCTGCAAGGCAGAACTTTCAGCAGCAGCACACAGCTCCTCACTGCTGCCTGCCAAATATGCCAAACTTCTCCCACAGAGCTGAAACCCAACAGCAGCCCCCACACAACCCCTCCCTCTCTCTTTTCTCCAAAGCTTTCGTGCTGCAAAGTTCATGGTAACAGTGAGCTCTGTGCAGTGGCACCATCCCTTGTCCCTCCTGCAGAGCGTAATGGCACACACGGCTCCAGAGAAGGACCTCTGCATTCTCTGTTGAGAGCTCTTATGTCCCCCAAGCTAAGGCCCTTCCTGGACATAGCACTCTGCAGCCACCACTAGTTTTCTCCATAATGCTGGTGACTGGCATGTGATGTACTATCAAAATATAAAGGGAACAGCCAGCCTCCAAAAACTAAAGGAAAACATTCCCAATTTTTAACAAAACCCCAGGAAGTAACAAAGCTCTCCAAAGAAAACTTCTGCACTTTGACTCCAGCAAATGCCTTCAGAACAGAGGCAACTTCAGTCTCTGACCTGCTGTCCTGGCACCCAGAAGGTGCACGGGCCTTTTTCAAAAGCTGGAGTGGCCTCAAACAACTACACTTGACTACTAGCTAGGGAAGCTGCCTGTACTTACACACCTACCATAGAGCCCGCAGTTCTGAAAAAAGATCAAGCCAGAGTTCACCAGGAGGCTACTCTAACTAGAAATAGGTCACCGGGTTTTAGGATCTGCGGTTTCAGCAGCACATGCTTTGGAGCTCAATGGCAGAAGTTACTCCCTCTTCTGCTAAAGGCAGCCTTATCTCCCTCAGAAGCTGTCCCTCACCTCCCGCAGGGATCTTCCACGAGGCTGCACTCCCTGCCAAGCCCAGCTATGCTCCATCACACCTCTCGTGCCACTTCATCTGCTCTGGAAATGCTCAGTGCTCCCTGCCAAGCCCAGCTATGCTCCATCACACCTCCTGTGCCACTTCCTCTGCTCTGGAAATGCTCAGTGCTCCCTGCCAAGCCCAGCTATGCTCCATCACACCTCCTGTGCCACTTCACCTGCTCTGGAAATGCTCAGTCCTTCCTTTTGTCTGTCAGATAGATGGTTCTGCCAAGAACCTTAAAGCAGTTGCAAAGTTCTCCTCAGTTGCACATTCAAACCCTATTAAGAAATAGCCAGAAGGTTTTGCCTAATGTAAGAGCGTAAACAAACTTGTTACATGCTAATCACCAGGTAGGCCACACACCCTTCTCCTCCCCCAATCCCTGAATCTGCTAAAAGGACAGGAAATATAATCATGGTCACATACCTTTGCTTCCTCATTGATGTCCCAAGTGAAGGATATGGCGTTGTATGCAATCTCCTCAATGTTACTGATGGTGTTGAAGCTCTCCTTGTAGTCAGCTGTTAGAAAGAAGGACGCATGAGGAAGAGTCGATACCATCTAGAGTCCTTAATCACACAAAGCAGCCAGAAACTGCAACTCCTCAGCAACCCCTTGGAGGCAAAGGAAGCTGAACTGTATTTTAAAATGGATCATTAAAAAGATTGGAAATGGTTCTGGTATAAAACCAACACAAAAAACACCCCACCCAACAAACAGGACTCAGCAGAAATTCCAAACTTAGAAACTCCAGTGACAAAAGCAGACATCGCAACTATCGCATGCCCTGTGCCATAGCCTGCTATCTGCAGGAAATTTTACCCCATACAGCAAGGGCATAAGCTCGCAATAAAACTCCTTCAATAACAAACAAAAATTTGCATGCGCGTCTGCTTCAAGTGCCAAGTGATTAATCCCTGCTTTTATTCACAGAAGGAAGGGATGAGGAGTACAACCCAGACTTCAGCCAGAGAAGGCTGGAAGCCAGCCAGCCCCAGCGTTGTCTGGAGGCAAGTGGAAATTTGCAGTGTTTTCTTTTTTCACATGTACCAAAGACCAGTTATGAGAGAAGCTGCGGGAAGGAGGATCATTAGTGTTGAGGTATTTCTACAAGGATCTTGTCCTTTGAAGAAACACAGTATTTAGGACAGCCAGAGTGTATAAGCTGTGATTTAGTTACAAGCACCAGAATATGTCAAAGCAACTGTAGTTTGAAGGTGGGCGTTAAGATCTTCCAATGCAAAACCAATTAAAATCCTCCAAAAATCAGCCTCTTTAAGGAGTTATAAAAACTACAGCATTAGCTCCAAGCAACTAAAAGTTCTCTCTAGGCGTTTCAGCAAAGCTGGGGACAGCAGAGAGCGTGATCCAAAGGTTCTTTAAAATAACAAAGCTTTAGCAGAAAGCCAAACCTTTCTAAGAAATTAGGTTTGGAGTTTGACATCAGCAATGACAGCGTTCCTTACCTATGTCAATGCACCTTTGTTTGGCTGTGTGCTGTCTTGAGTGCCAGTATTTCCAGTGCCTGAGCTGATCCTCCCTTGTTTTGTCTTCAGCAAACACAACCATGATGACACTCTGAAAGAACAGGGGAACAGGGGGAGGAGGTAAGATTTTATTTAAAAAAAAAAAACACAAAAAAAAAACCCAACCAAAATGCAAACATGTGAAAGAAAAGGCCAGAGAGTACATTTGTTTTGGAAGTTCTCATTGATATCAGGTTTTTTGCTTTAGGCTTTCCAGCCTGACACACCACAGTACACCTGGCACACCGCTGCCAAACAGGAATGCAGACAGCAGCCCTTTCTGGGTCATAAACAGAGATGAGCAGAACTGCTCTCCCAACTGGAGTTCGAGGATCTCATTCCAGGTGTTGCATCACCTTTACACAAGTGCTGACACCGCTTCTTAACAGACTGAGCCAGGGTGGGTTGGTCTGGAAGTAGGTGGACAGCAAAGGAACGAACATTGACGTAAGAGAGCGAGTAAGCTGGCCTTAGTGCTGATGCTCTGGTTTAGATTACTGCACTTTGCGAGAGTTTAAGGCTGATCTTGTACACACCCTCTTTCCCAAGAAACCACAAGAGCCACCACTCACTCGGACTTTACTGATGGGGTGATGGATTCCTTCGCTGCTGCTGACTTCTTTCAGCGTGATTGGGTAAAATTGACCTTTATTCAGGTAAGTCATCGTGCTGTCCCCAGGCTTCTGTCGGAGGGACTTGGAAGCTTCCAGAGTGTATTCAAAGTTATTCCTACAGAGCGAAGAGGGCAGTGATTGCTAAGGCATTTTCCTGGAAAGCCGATTAAATGTTCCACATTTAATTTGGAGAAATTCCAGAGTCGTTAGTTGACTCAGTAAGCCATCAACAGGCAAGGAAGTTGGAAAACAGGATGAGCCCCTTTTTCAACCATTTCCTTCATGAATGAACATTTAAGAGAAGTTCTTGGCAAGCTAAATCCCAAGACACATCATCAGGCAAGACTGGAAGCTCCCTATTCAGGCTGCTCTCATGGAATAGAAAAGTAGTATCTATTAGCAATTAAATTAAATTCACAAGCTAATAAGCCATTCAGCGGCCACGGTCTTCTCCTCTTCCCTCTTGGTCAACTTCAACTAACCAAACAACTAGTTTATTCCCCTCCTCAGAAGAGTTTCATGCTTCCTATTTCTGCTGTGGATTTTCAGCAGGGAGAGAACAAGGCAAGCCAGGGAGAGGGGCACAGCTGGAAGCCAACTCTAAGACCACTGCAGGGCTGACAGCACTGCATTTTCCCATGGGACAGGTAGTTGGTACAAGGAGAGCAATTGAAACTGGGTGGTATTTCCAACCCTGCAGGTAGTTTTCCTTGAAGCATTTTTCCTTAAAGATACAGGTAGGATTTTCAACTGTGAAATTCAAATGAGCAGACACTGTTGTGGTTTTGAGACCCACAGCCCCCCTGGTGCCCAACAGAGACTTGGCGCAGAAGTACCACTTGCTTGTGGAAATTCTAAGAGAACAGGAGGATACACGCAAACAGGGGTCTTAAAGCATTACCCAGAAATGCTGTCAAAAACATAATCTTCTGAATTCATGTTGGCCATCCGGAGATTCAGTTCAGTAGGAAAGAAAACCTGGGGTAGGCACAAAACAAAACACCACAACAATTAACACAGCAGCAACAAGAAAAGTCAAGATGAAACAGATACTTGTTACCACAGAACTTCTGGCAGGCAGACCGATCATCAGATAACAACTGATTTTTGGGCTGTACCAACAGGACACTTGAGCAAGGTTTTAATCCAAAACTTTTGGGTGTCAACGAAGTACATCATCTCACAAGGCTTCTGAGTCAGTTTAGGTGACATTTTAAAGCTTTCCCAAATCTCAAAGAAAGGGCATAGCTACACATGCCATTGAGGTCTGGCTTAAAAAAATCAAAACAGTTACGCTGTTGTCTTCAGCTGGTACCACAAAACAAAACCCATGGGTTTTCATCCAGGTTTAGGCTCCCACTCAAGGCCCCTAAATAAACCAACTGTTTTCCACTGACACACACCACACCTAGAAACTGGCAGTAAGGAAGCTCACAGACACACTCACTTCACTTTGGTACCTGCAAAGGCACCACGGAGTGCTGAACTCTTGCAAAACCTGGCCCGGTGCTGTGGATCAAGATAACTATTTCCACACTCCACAAGCCAAAGGCTCTGTCGCTATTAAGGTTAGTCATTTGATTTTGGTAAATCATTTCATGTTGTGAAGGTTTTATTTACGAAGTTATACTTATGCACTTTTCTGGGAAAGCCTTCTATTCCTAAATCACCGGACAGATTTCTGGCTCACGTAACAAGAACAACTAAAAATGAAATTGGACTCTTCATCCAGATCAAGACATGCACACACCGACCGCCTCTCGTGGTACCTCTTGCACACCCTCCTTGAAAGTCTCTGAGAAGGTGGAGTCTGGCGTTCGCCTCTGGGAGTTTTGAGGCTGGGTGTTGGAACTAAACTGGTCAGGATTGATGTTCCTGTCGAAGACCACCACCCGCTCCGGGGGCTCAGGGTGGTAGACGCTTGGTGGTATGCCCACTGCAAAGCCATGGGGCTGCGTCTCCGTTTTGATGGAATGCGTGGGCATCGTGGCAATTGAAACGGTGACTGTTGTGTCAGGGGTTGTAAGGTGGCCTCTCTTGTCCATGCCCATCTGGGGCGTGTGTGGAAGGACAATATTGAAAGGCACATTTTTCAGAACCTGGACTCTGTTTTCTCCAGCAGAAATGAGTGACTGTTCTGTCACATTTGGGATGCTGTTCCTTTAAAGGGCAAAGAAAAAAAATAATGCATAAGTTATACAGCTCATTTTCTCATTAAACAAGAGCTACAAATACTTCTCAGCCTTTTGGACAAGGACAGCTGATACCAACTCTCCTGCTTGTGCAAAACAGCTCAATCCTAACCTGAAAAGCTGAGAAACTCATTCAAAAAACCCTCACTCACTAACAACCCCACCTTGGAGGTGAATTACCCCGGAGCAAAGGGTGAGGGTTCGCAGCCCAGTTCCCCACTGCTTGGAAAACAGTGGTCCAAAACTAAGCGCTTTGATGCCCTTCCCACCAGGCATCTGTACACACAGGCTCCATGAAACTGCTCTTTGGCAGACAGAGGAAGACCAACAGCAAGGTTGCTGTTCCTCTGCCCTAGGATTGTATGCCGCCCGGGAATTACACCCCTCTTTCATGCACAAAACCCCGAGAAAATCCACACCGAGACTCCCAGGAGTGGTTTGCATAACTTCCCACTCTTCACCCCACCACAATCATTTCTGCCAGGACAACACCGAGTTCTGTGGCTGAGGTGACCTCATAGCCAGTAGCCACTAAGTCAGCCAGCCCTCCCTTTCTCTCTCCCCACAATGTGGTCCTGCCTTCTCCTTTGCACCAATTCTGATGCTAACCCATCCCCTTGGTGAGCCAGTTCGGCTTGTTCCACTGGCAGAAAACTAGCCACTGGTTTTTTTTGTCCTGCTAGGTTATGGGTCAGTGGAAGACCAGAGCTGGTCCAAGAGGAGCAGTGGTAACACATGGCTGGGAACCAGCCTGCCCTTCTCAACAACAAGTCGTTCAATAGGCTCAGCCAGACCACAAAACCTCACCTCAAGTCCTTCAAGTGTTCTAGTCTATCCAAAGGAAGAGGATGGTAGGAGGGAAAGCCTGGTTTGAATGAACCTCACATTTGTAATATTTACTTAATCAGTATCATCTTCTGCTTGGGAGGCACAAGAGGGGAAGGCAGGAAGAGGGCAGGCAGAAAGAAGTTCTAGAGGATACTAAAGAAGTCCACAAACAATACAAACTCAAAACTACGTCATAAGCACTTTAAAGTCCTTCCCTATCAGCCCATGCACAAAAAAGCAACGCTGCTGGTGCCCAAAAACAAAATCAGCAGTGAGCAACCAAGGCAACCACGTGCAAAATTAAAAGGGTCACCAGTCACCTCTACAGCCTTGGGGTGCCTGTGCTACCACACTGTGACTACTGTTAAAGAGAGCAGCTTTTGCTACACCAACTGCATGACACCAGCACATGGAAAGCAGATGGATGGTGACGAGCGGTTTGGGCCTCAGCTCTCCACATCATGGTCCAATCCCTGTCCTGTTCCTGGGGCAGCACAGGAATTTGGTGCACACAATAAAAGCAAACAATTTCTTTCCTCCCATGCAACACTGCGGTGCAGCAAGTTACTTTCCATCAGCAGCTTCAGTGGTCTAGGAGGGAAGGGAGATAAGCAGACACACAATAATAAAAAGTAATACCTTTTGCTATGATCTTGATCAGGATGTTCTACCTCTGGTTTAGCTGTAGAAGATCTCCTCTCCCTTGGAACCTGGGAAATGCAAGGCATACTATAATTGCATTCTTCCTCTCGTACAAAAAAAAAACCCCAATTATCTCCTCAAAACACAACTATTTAGTCAAATTAAGAAAGCACTGCTTTCTGATACCAGTGATTATTAGCATTACAGCCTCACCAATGCTCGCACAGCTTTGGGATGCTAGGCCTGCTCCAGGCCACATCCTGCAGATCCCTGCGTAGCTGACCCAGCCAGTTGTGCCAGTCCTGGCCTCCTGCGAGTGTCAGGAGGGGAAACCCAGTGCAGAAAATCGCCCACCCCTGGCTGGTGCACCAGCATCGAGGTGAGCAGGACCAGGAGGAGAATCCCCACGGCTTTTGCTGGTGGTACAGGTTTTCATCTCTGCAGGCTGGCAGAGTTCGGCTTGCTGGATGAGCTCAAGGCTCCACAGCCCCTGCTCAAAGAACACAGGCTCTCTAGGCTACTTCCTCAAAAACCACCTGAGGCTTTCCTTTCTCCTCAGGGACCAGGGAATTCGGGAAGGATCAGGTCCAGTAAGTGTAATGAGATGCTCCTGCTCACGTTTGTACGTGGTCATGTACCACACATAGGGCCAAACTCTATCAAATCTTTTATAAACAAAAGTGTTTAAAGACAGCTCCTCGTATTTTATGCCACGGACAGGATTTGCCCTGAAATCATCACACACCGCAACACCGACCACACAAACCACCCAGTCCACACGCAGAGGTACGCCATTTTCCTGGCTGTGCTGCAAGGCCAAGGCTTCCAGAAGGTGGTGAACTCTTTGACCTGCAGTGACTTGGTTCACCAGAGCACACACAGCCAGCACCCTAAACAGCTTTCACCACCGCTGGCACAAGCCCACAGTGCTCAGGTCCCCTGGACTGCACTGCAAGTCCACGCAAGCTCCTCAGCAAACACACAAACAGTGCCCAGGACTTCTGTCACCCTTCAACACGCCTCCTGAATGAGCAAACCAAACATTTTGCAGCGTAAGGAGGAGCAAACTCCCACCACTTTCCTTCCCTGAAGCCTGCTCAGACACTGCCCATGTTTGCCAGCTTGGGTGCAACGCAGGGAACCACTGCTTTATTGCTAACTTGAAGACTGATGGCATACCTGAATGAACAGCATACTTCTCTAAAGAGCCCACAAATAAATCCCAAGTCTTGGCCCTTCCACATAACCCGGAATCTCTAATGATAACAGAGTTCTTGGATTTGCCATGGTAACCAGGAAAAATTTAGAGAACTTGTAGCTGAAGACTGCTAGGAAGCCAAGCTAGCCACTGAAAAACAAGGGTCTTCCAAGCTGCCTTCCACTTGGCCTCCAGTCCCAAGACTCTTAAACTCTAGCTTTCTGGTCAAAAATTTCTTTCCTGTAAGGCCTTATTAACAACAGTTGAGCTATCAGGATAGCCCATTAGTCAAATGGAAGAAAACTTGAGTTGTTTGCTTTTGGGTTGTTTTTTTTTTTTTTTCTTAATACAAAAGTGATCTCATTGTCTGCCTTTGATATTGCAGAGGGGGTGTATTAGAAATAACTAGACATTGTCCCTCTAGCGTTACTTCATAGCAGCCCTCAATAAATCTTTCAAACTCCAACCATTTTGCTTCACACAAGTGTGGTGTACCTGTTCTTGCACTGATATTTCTGTACGCCCACTGATAACCAAACATAAGAGGGAACCCCTAATTAGACGTTAGCATACAGAAAAATCCCTTCTGCTTTGCCAAGTGTGAAAGATCAACATCAATGTTCTTTCTGCAATCTACAGGTTTAGAAATCAAAATTGATTTTGTGGATTAAAATCATTCTGGTGAAAGTGTTGAGTGTTTGGGTTTTTTGTGTTGTTTTTTTTTTTTTTCTTTTCCCCCAAGAGCATAGCAAGTTCAGGCACAAATCAGAAATCCTGTTTTCTCACAAAAGTAGCCAAATAACATCCACATCAGCGAGTTCGTGGCATTTTGTCACGTGTGTATGTGTGTAGTGCTAGTCTCCATATTAAGCATTACAAGAATATTTTGATATGTAAGACATGTTCAGCTCTTAAAAGGACAGGCAAGGATTTTGTATGCATAAGGCAGCCTCTCCTCGTGCTTGAAGTAGATGCCAAGGCTGGCAATTGCACTCACTACTGTTAAAAAACACCAGCCAAAATATCAGGCACGCGAGCCAAGTCAGTCTCCTGGCCTCCCTGCAGGCTCAGCACAGAAAAAATAGGTATCTCCAAGTGGCGAGCAAGGCCACCATAATGATGGCCTGGAATTGTCAGTCTGCACTGACTTGGACATGACTGGAGGTAAGTACCCTGCCTTAGATTTCTGGTATTTAGGAAAGAAAGCTCAGTAAAAGGTATCCCACACAAACCGGAAGGTTATCTGCTTGACTGTGTCCAATTCACCTGTGAGTATCTAGGAAGGTGCCTGTCTCCGAGAAGACAGTGAACACTGAGGAACGCAACCACACTTGCAAGGATTAACAGATTACAGCAGATGAAGCCCATTGAAGGTCAGAGGGATGCAGGCTCCTTCAGGTGGACAATTCTACCCCCCACACCACCAAAAAATCTGCAATTATAGCTTAGTATCAGCTGAGATTAAGTTAGCACATCAAAGCCCCAGCGGGAGTCATTGATCCCACCAGAACTGGGATCACATGAACCAAAGGAGAGAATTTTCTTTCCCCATGCATATTTACATTCAGATACAGACACACACTCCCAAAGTTTCATTCTTCATGATTATTTCTGTAATACATTGCCTCCTGCAGAACCTGGAGTCAACAGGCAAAGTACAACCGAAGCTTTTGACCCATCACCCAATTTTCAGAAAAAGGGATATGGTTTTGTTTGGGTCGTGTCCGTCCCCCCCCCCCCCCCCATTTAAAACTCACATAGTTTAAAGCCCTTGTGATCTATTCATAGCTTCTGTAAAATCCTCTAGCAAATGACACCTTTTCCACATGTGGCATGAGAGCTCAGCTGGCCACCAGAGCACACCCACAACAATTTACCTTGTAGTAATCATACAGCAGTCCAAGGGCAGCTGCGCTGTCTTCATCACCATTGATGCTCATCATAGCTTTGGTAGCTGCTGTAAGGGGATTTTCAAGAAAAGTCTTCCAGGCCTCATCTTCGCTGGTGTAAGGACGCCTCTGAGAGTAGAGAGAGTCATTCTGAAGAACCAACACAGGTCTTTTACTTGAATCATGAAAAAAGAAGAAAGAAAAAAGCCACCTGTTAGAACACACAAAAAACATTCCTAAAATTCTCCTAAATTAGCTGCCCCAGTTTCACAGAGTTCATACTCTGAGTCAGTGCACTGCAAGGATTAGTCAACACAAGAAGCCCAGAAACCTAATTCTGATCTCTCTCACTCTCGATGTAAATCAGGATTAATTTGACCAAACTCAGCTGGATTACACAAGCCTATGGAAAAATCGCAAAGCCGTTTAAGAGCACAACTGACCTGCTCATGCTCTGAATCCAAACCAGAAAGAAAGAGTTACAAGCTCTTACCTTAGTCTACCCCCCACAAAACCTCTAGCACATCCTAGGTAACGCTACCGAGTCGCAACCCACTTCAGTTCCCAAGTGAGACTACAAAATGCAAATTAATGAAATATCTCTTTCCCACTAAGCTTTTAGAAGGTGCCTTCGTGCCCAAACCATATCTGAAAACATCACCGAGAAGCTGCCAACTAGTTACAGACTACACAGGGAAATTGATCAGAGGGACCTCAAATCAATTTGGCAGCGATTTTTTCTGACAAGGGAAGCCAAAAGACTTACTGCTTGGTCACTGCTGGAATAACTTGTGTCACTAGTCTGAGAAACCCTCAACTGAGGAAAAAAAACACACATACACACCCCAAACTGAAGGTTTTTCCTTGAAATTATAGTATACAAAAAAATATATACATATTCACTCTGAACATTTTGAGATTGCTGAGAAAAAGCAAGCTCCAAGATTACTTGAACCTCCTGCCCATGTGAAAGCGGGACATCTATAGAAAATGCTGTCCTACCACCATTTAATATATTTTGGTTCTATGAGTAAAATATATGCTTCATCTTTCAAGCCAGTTCAAGTGAACATTGTTTAAATATGACTTTTAAACCAGCTCAGTTTTCTTTCCAGTACAAACATAACATTGGTTTATTGCAGATTGGTGGGGAGAGAAGAGAGGGTTTTTTACTTTCTTAAATATCCCAAACTTGGCATTTTTTAATTAATTTGTAATAGTTTAAAATAAATAAATAATTCTTTTAAAAGCTCCAAACCCCCCAAAAACAGGTCCCTACCACCATCACACCCCTTCCCCAGCAGATAACATTCTTTTCATCTATTTACCCAGATGCATTCAGAGATTGAAATATACTACAAATACGAAAAGTTGTGAAATATAAAGTTGTGAAATACTCTAATCGCTATAATCAGCTTAGCAGTATCCTACATTTATCACCACCTTCTACCAAAAAGATTTGCAAAATTATGCATTCAATCCTTTATCAGTTACACAAGGAGTCTAGCTGAGCTTCAATGGGACAGCTTGGCTGAGTTGAAGTCACTTAAAATGAGTGGGAGTTTCCAGGACTTACAAGAGTGCTTTGTGGCTATAAATCAATATTATATAGCTGGAAAAAAGCAAACAACAACAGAAAAAGACAAGCTCCTGCACCAAGCCCTTTCTTTAGGTCTTCGTGTGTATTTGTGTACACGCTGATGCAGATACCTTCAGTATGGAGGACATCCACCTCCTATCAAAGGCTGCAGTGGAAGACAAAGTGGGATTTTTCTTTAGGGAGCTCCTATTCTTATACAACGCGACAAAAGAAACCTTGACTATCTATAGCTGAAGCTTAAATCCTCCAGTTGAAGACACTCCTAATGAAAAAGGCAACTGAAGTAACCTGGGTGCAGTTCACTTGATACAACCCCACCAAGCTACAGGGCTAAGTCAGCTTTGCTGGGACTCACAAGACCACTAAGCTGATTCCCTCCACAAACACAAAGCTCACATGGAAACAGAGAGCCGAGGGAGGTCTAAAAAGACTGAGAACTAAAGCAGTCACTTAACCAGAAATGTAGCAAACGCAAAACCTACATTTTTTTTTTTGTGCGATTTCTTTGCCATCGCAACACCTAAACATACTGCACATAGCCTACCCCTCCAAAAGCTGCGCAGAAAGGATTATCTGCAGAATTACCAAGAGAAGCACAGGGTTTGGCAGTAACTCAATCCCTTAACAGAACCACAGCTTCTTTCAGGAAAATAAGAACGTATTAATAAGAGAAGACAAACATTTTTTTTTCTCCAGTTTTCAGTTTCAAGATTACTGGTAGATGGATCTACTACACAAAGTAATAGATGCGTCCAGCAAAGGCTGGAGATTAGTTTCCTGGTGCAATTTTAATAATTTTTGAATTACATTTTCTAGGTGACTGAAGCAGAGGAACAGTACCAAAAGCAGACACACTCTCTTTGCCTGCGAGGATCCTGCAGCCCACAACATTCCGCGTGTGGATCATGGAAACTACTCCCACTTACTTCACCCATCCAAAAGCCTCCCTTTTGTCTCCCCTCACCACGCCAACTTAACTTGCGATGTCAGGAGATGCCCAGCCGCAGTGTGCTCCATCCCTCTTTTTGGGGGCAGAGCACACCTTCAGCGTGAAGGCAGCAGAGAGACCTCTATCTCTGGCTTCCACCTGCCAGAAGAGCGAAGTGCAGGTACCCAAATTGCTATGGCCTCATCTTTGAGGTGTCATGGGAGGCAGAAAGCACGTATGAAAAAAGCCTAATCACAGGGTGAAACCAATTAGCCAACTGCTGCGTTAGAATCCTCCTTCTTGAAAGCAGCGCATTAAAAAAAAAAAAAAAAAAGTAAAAAAAGGCGTGCTTTCCCTAGGAAATAAGTTCGAGTCACCAATCGTTTGAAACACAGTAATTTTATGGCCGGTTCTTCAAATCACCTCAGAGTGACCCCGTTTCCTATTCACTCGGGGTGCCCAGGGCCGCCGTCCCCAGCGGGACGCGGGGACAAGCGCAGAGCGAAGCCCAAGCCCTTGAAGGCAGCGAGGGATCCGCCTGGAGAAGCCACCCCGGCGCCCCACACCGCCAAGTTACAGGAAACAGGAGGTTTTATTCAGTTTCAGCTCCTTTAAACACCCGGTTTCGCGCAGTACGACGCAGCTGCAGCCCAGCTCGCCGGGAGCCCCCCTCGGTCGGGGGAGGGGGGGGCTGCCGACCCCCTTACCTGCCGAAATCCACCTTGCCGGAGGGGTGCGCCTCGTAGAAGTCCATGGGGCCCTCTGCCGCCGCCGGGCAGCGGCGCGGGGCTCCGGCGGGGCGGGGAGGAGGGGGACGGGACGGGACAGCCCGCCGCTGCGGCTCCGCCCGCCTCCCTCAGCCCCCGGCGGAAGGGCAGCCCGGCGCTGCGGCGGCGGCGCCCGCTCCTCCCGACGGCGCGGCCCGCTCGCCCGCCCGCCGGCCCGCATTTAAGGCGCGGTGGGGCGGGGGGACGGACGGCGGGCTTGACCCACGCCTCGCCGCCGGTGTCGGGTTTCAAAGTACGGCCCTACCTCGCCGCTCGCCCCGCAAGGGGCGGGGTGGCCGCCGGGGTCGCCCCGCTGGGACCCCCTGGGGCTTATACACACACACACACACACCCCCTCCACCCCGTACCCTCCCCATCATTGCGCACCGCCCCCCGCCCCAGCCTCCGGTTACTCCTCTAAGAAGACAGAGGGGGAGAGCGGCTTCCCGCCCCCCACCCTGGCCCAGCCCCCCACAGGAGAGCGGGCCTAGGGCGAGCGAGCCCCTCTCTCCNNNNCCGCCGAGCCGCTACGGAACCCCCGCCCGCCCCCGCCCCCCCCCCCCCCCCCGGAGGGGCAGCCAGCACCGGTCGGACCGGCCCCAGTTCTTTACCCCCCCCTCCCAGCTCACTCACTTGTCGTAGTCTTGTGTCATGTCTGGCGGGAGGCGGCGGGCGGCAGAACTGGCCCGGCGGGTCGGGAATGGCGAGGCGGGGGCGAGCGGAGCGAGGAGCGCGCAGCCCGCCGCACCGACGAGTTTTGTCGGCTTTTCTCGCCCGCTCAGGTGGCTGCCGCCGCCGCCGCAGGTGGACGGGCGCCGCGCGCCGCCCGCCATTGGCTGCCGCGGATGGCGGGGCGGAGCCGTCGCGCCCCCATTGGGCGGCAGGGCGGGGCGGGGCCGGCCGCGCGTGCGGGGCTCCTAAGGGGACGGGGCTGGGGGGGGGGTGTCAGCGAAGCCCGGGTAGCCCTGAGGGTGCCGGTGGGGCCTGGGCTGAACCGAACCAGGCAGCGGGCGATACGAGCCGCCACACCCACTTCGTTACAACGCGAGGGAACGGCGCAAACAAGGGACAAGTGAAACTTCGCGTGGAAGGTGCTCCCCCCAGGGCGATGGGGGACCGCCCTGAGGCCCAGCGGCCCTCCCCCTCCAGCGGCGCACTTCGCTGTCAAAGGCCGCTTTCCCGAGGGAAAAATTCCCTTTTCCCCCCGTTTTCATCTCTCTCCCTGTACGAACACCGTCCGCGGGGGTTAAAGGCGCTGGCACCGGAGTTGCTAGCGCTCTTTCCCCGGCGGCGGTGGGCGAGGGCTCGGCGGGCGGCCCGTCCCGCTCCCCGCTGAGGCCCGGGGCTGCGCCAGAGGGGGAATCACCTCACGGCACCCCGGCCCGGAGCCAGGGCTCACGGCAGGGGACGCGGGAAGCACCCTGGGATCTTTTTCTGCACAAAAGATAAACAGGGGTTACCCATCTCCCATCCCATATAACCTTCTTTCTTTTTCCTGTGCTAAACTCATTTTTAGGTAAGTCTAAAAATGAGGCGTGTTAATTTCCGCGAGCGCTGGGCTGACTGCCAAAGCACAGTGGATCCTAGCGTTGTTCCATGCCTCAGATGAACCTGGGTTTGGAGAGAAAGGGAGGTTTAGGATGGAGTTACTGCTGGAAATGCATCTAAATCCTCTGGTTTAAGAATAGCAGCAGCATTACAAATACATCGGATATATCCAAAGTGGTGTGCATGAATTTAAGTCAGAAAGATCTTAAGCTTCTCCTTGAGAAATAATGGTGGGAGGTTGCTTGTTTAAGTAACAAGTTGAATCAAACCCATACAGCAACAATGCTATCTATCATATGTCAAGATGCTTCAGATAGCTACTGTAATTTAAAAGTAAGCACACTAATAAGAGGTCTCTCCTTCTGGGTCAAAATATCTTCCCTATTTGTACAGGATATACTCCAATGCAAAACTATAGAAGGACAATTCAAGCAGCCAACCGAAGGAAATCTGAAACTAAAGGGAACAAACTTTCACTAAGGGTCTAATCCTGGAAGTTGCTTAATATCCTCTGACTGGATTACAACTAGCGTTCTAGCAACAAAATGCTTTGTTTGGATCTGCAAACATTGCCATTAGGATGGCAAAATATAAATATCACTACTGAGGTAGAATCTTGCTCTACAGAGTGAAACGAACGGATGTAAGTTGTTCTTTATGACATGCAATAAAAGGAATTCTATATTTTTAACCCATTTGGAAAATCTAATTCAAGATTACATAGAAGAAAATTTATCTGCTCTGAATGAAAAAAATACTGTCATCCAATTAAGATGTCAGATAGTTACATTTTTTCCAAACTAGTATAACTCGATTTGTTTCCGATTCAAATTACAGTTGCAAGTATTGGAAAGGACTGCTAACTTTCTCAGGCGTTATTCTCTCCTCACGCTCCTCGCTTCTGTTTGTAGAATTCTGGGATGTGCAGACACAATAACTGCTTTCTGGCTCACATGCATACTTTTCATTAACAATAAAATATAATACTACCCTGTAGCTGTAAGTGACCCAGATGCAGTACGTGCTGAAGCTCAGTCACGTTTACATTGCGCCCGAATTGCTGAAATCTTAGTAATGTGCCACGCTCGGTATTTCTGCTTCAGCTAGAATTTACCAGGATTCTATCCCAAATAAACCAAAGCTATTGTCTTTGCAAAAGGGACATTTTTTCTTAACAGCCTGATCTGATGATGAAAACTTAGCTATCGACATGGCAATCACTTCCACATTCAGGAGACAATGATATAAACACCGTATTGTGACACCGCTGACTAACCTCCCAGTCACAATCTAGGCTCTGTAACACCACTTGTAGGTGTATTTCTGTGATGTCACTGACCGGGTTGCGTCATCGCTGAATAAAATCAGGCAAGAAGCAAAAGGGATTTAGGAGAGCTTTGGCTCGGGCATGCAGCCATGCCCATGATGCGGCAGCGCTCTGGCAGGACTCCCCTTGCCCTGCGCTGACATTCGCTCCAGCTTCTTCCCTCGCGCAGCCCGCTCACCTTGATCTCACTGCTCTCCTCCACCTCTCATGCCCTTCCCTTCACCTTTCCCTCTGCCTCCGTCCTGCCTTCAGCTTCCTCCTCCCCTTCTTCATGGATTTGTTACCTTTTAAATGAATCCCACCGGAAACGTGCGAGGAATCCCATCAAACTCACGTGCCATTTGCAACCACCTGGCCAAGCACTGCCTCAATGCGCTCGCACCTCTTCCTAGTCTGTCTTTTGACAGCACTATGTAGAGAAACCGGGAATTATTCTGGACAAGAATAAGCTACTGTTATGACTTACCTAACAAATAAGATTTGAAAATCTCGTACCTGATAATTATCATCCACACGCACTGGCCATTCACACCCATGTAATATACAAACAAGTTGCATCAAGTTTGTAACAGTACTTTAGATTTCACAAAATGCAGCAGGGAGTCAAAACAAGACACTTTCTACTTAATCTGAACCCCGAAGATGTGAGGGCCAGGCTGCAGAGCTGGATGTAAAGAGCAGCGGAATCTTCTGTACTCCTCTTCGTTGCACAGCACACCAGGCAAGCTTCTTTCTTCTGCGACAGGCCTGCGGTTACTGACAACAGAGCTGGAAAAGAAAGCCTGAAGCTGATCACTGACCCCCGCAGCATTAGCTGAAGGTATCCAAGGGCTGAAAAAAAGAAAAAGAAAAAGAAAAAGAAAAAGAAAAAGAAAAAGAAAAAGAAAAAGAAAAAGAAAAAGAAAAAGAA
>JAOQGH010000023.1:100098545-100124063 GCA_025769975.1 Gallinago jamesoni | reverse complement strand
GAAAAAGAAAAAGAAAAAGAAAAAGAAAAAGAAAAAGAAAAAGAAAAAGAAAAAGAAAAAGAAAAAGAAAAAGCCCATGCAGAGGTTCATGAACTCACTAGGAAGTGAGGTGAAAGCAGACACGGTGGAAAGAGAGACAAGTGACAGTGGAAAAGGAAGCTGGAAATGCCCTGTAGAAAACAGAAGATGGAAAAAGCTGGGGGGAAAAAAGGGTAAAGAAATAAATGAAAGCACAATGTGTGAAATATAGAAATATAAGAAAATAAAGGAACCAGCTTGCTTCTTCACTTCAAGCATATCCCTATATGCGATTCTGCAAGCATTCCTTAAAGATTCCCCCTTTAATTCTGTATTTAGCCCTAAAGATAACGCAGACACTGTTGAGAGCGTACAGACTGTTCAGGGGCAGGAGGTGCAGCCCCACCAGCCTGACAGAGGATGCTCTGAAACCACTACAATGCAAATGCAGCAATTTTGCAGTAGCCTATATATTAAAAAAAAAATAAGTCAGCCTGAAGCCTAGAATTTTATCAACGACAAAATGTTTAGCGCGCTGACCAGTCGCCCTGAACGTTTCTCCTCTCTGCTCGATATTGCGCTTGCTCTGACTCTGACTTCTGGGCGCGCAGGTCCTGCCGCGCGGGCGGGCAGCGGTGCAGCAAGGGAACAGCGTGTGCAGCTCTCCTGGCTGCAGACTGTTCTCTGCCTAATCCGCTTTGCTCCGCAGCAGGGAAACCACCCAGCTGCCCAGCAGGGAGTTACGGACGCCATGGATCTCAGCTCGCCGAACAAAAGCATTTTGTCACAACCTGGTATCGATGCAGCACAACTTACTGTGCACGTGAGCTCCGGCACCGGGTGGATTCCTTTTCATCCCGGCATCACAGCAAGTGGCAGGCGGTGGTGACGGGGAACCCTGCTGCTCCACGGTCTAAGTCCTGCTCAGAAGCACAGGAAACAGCCCGCCTGCAGACGCCAAGCCTGCCTAGCTTGTGAGGAGCTGATGGCTCACCAGGAACTCGCTACCTCTGCAGTCTGATACCCTGACCTTGGGAGCTGGGGCACTTGGATAGTTTTAGGAGACTCTTCTGTGGGCCTGTAGAGGTGGCATCTTCACCCCTGACTCACAGAAGCCTCTACTCAGCCTCAGGCAGCCCTATCAGAGGCATGCAGTGCTCGATCAGCCAGCCGTTGCAGGTGTCCTCCATGAACAGGCAGCACAGAAGCACCCCAGGACCCGGATCAAGTTTTCAGGTTGCAACACAGACACTAAACACACTCAGGAGTGTTCTCAGGAGGCAACGGCAGGATCTGCAGCTGACAAGCAAAGCCACTGCTAGGATAACAGGGAGCAGACACACAATACTTCTACAATACAGACCAGCAATGTGAGATCACTGGAGGAATGCACTTCTATTTTCTTTTAAAACTACCTGATGTACTGCTGGAGGCAGAGTGTAGATGCTGAGGATGGGCAGGAGTGTTCTGGCTCTCAAAATGCTGCCATTAGCAGTTGTACAAGGGCAGCTACAACCTCACATGAGGGCATAAGCATTCATCATCTCCTGTTCTGCCAATCCTTACTCTCTTGTTCACCGTTTCGGCACCATCCTAGCACAAGCAGCAGTGAGGAAAGCTCTTTGATGTATGTCTGTTTCCCCATCTTGGCATCCCCTTTATGTTCTCCCTCATTTAACCTGGCCAGGAACAAAAGAGCTTCATGTGTGAGGAGGAACAACGTAACTGCAGAGGAGACATTGGAAAGCAAGTATTCTGCATTCAGTGCAAGGACAAAAGCAGCAAGAGGTGTTGATTTGGTAAACCCCCACACCAACACACTCAGCCAGGAAATATGTGTGACCACATGTGCTGGGAAGCCTATTTCATTTTGGATCAAAATAGGAGATTCATTAATTGAAGTTATCCTGATTCTTCTCTGTTTGTGAAGCAGCATAAAACTTATTTAACCTGACATGGGGAAGAGACAGCTGAACCAGGGAGCAAACACTTCCAAACTTTACCACTTCCAAAAGCCCTGTGGCTCCTGGTTGGTTTGCTCTCAGCCCTGCAAAAGCACCCTCTTAACAACTTTCCATAAATACCCTGAAATCATCTTTTCAGGACCATTAGCAAAAGTCTTGTTTGTCCATAAAGGGAGAAAAGTCATTTTGAGGAAAGGACTTTTGAGCTCCCCAAGAAGTTATGAGAAAGCGAGTTATACGTTGTGTTGCCTGCAACATTGCACGAAGCTCTCTCAAATCTTCCAAACATCATTGTTTTCAGGGAACATGCTAAGAACGCGTTAGGAAAGATATAATTGCAGTGAAGCCCATACAACACGCTATGGCAAATAAATTAGACTAATATTGCGTACAGGCACTGGGCTTTGCCAGCTCTCCTGTTGTTAAATCAGGTTCAGGGCCCTCGCTCTGCATAAGAGGTTAAGGAGAAAGTCAAACACCTCTCCTTCATGTCTGGAAAATGGTAAAAACTTTAAAAAGAATAATGTATTTGACTAAGTTGACACTGAAAATGCAGACACACTGAGGTAGTGAAAGACTGTAAGGTAAAATTCCAATTTTGCTGAAGGCTGTATCTTTCAAAAGAAAATGAGACATCTCTCTTATTTCTCCACTGAAACAACAGAAAGGCTGCATTATTTAGGGGAATTCATAAAGCAAGGTTACTTTTGCACTTTTAAAGATAGAAAAAAATAGTATGTTAAAATATAACAATCTAGGAAAAGGCCTAAATTCACTTTAAAAGGCACATCGAAGTCTCAGAATAACTGATATGCTATTGCCTAAGTTAATAATTATTTATTCTAAATCTTAACGTATAACGTTTTAAAAGTTTAATCAAAAAACCCACTTGCCTTTATCTATATACTTTAGAACTCTCTTCAACTTTTGGAGTAAGAAACAAAACAAACTGGGTTGTCTCTACTTAAAATTTCCACAGGAAGAAGTAGCTATCAGAAAGTTGAGCTTTCCCTAGACAATTTTCCGCAAACAGTTAGAGAAAGGAGCTGTAACTTAAAAGTCAACAGAAGAGGTGGCTGGACCTGCGGGGCTGCGGCAGACACCCTGCCCTTCAGCTCTCCGCCGGTGGCTGCCTGTTCCACCAGCATGGCTCCACCTCAGGGTTATATTAACTGGACTCAAAGTAGTTGTCCCAAGAGAGCTCAACTACACTTCACTGAAGATAAGGCGCTCTTGTGGCTTGTCAGCTTCTTAAACATCATTACTCCAACATAAGTGTTGATTGATTAAACTGGATAGAACTAACATTAAATATTTCAGGGGCACACCCTTTACTTTTACATCTGACTCTTAACCTATGTGTCCAGAAGGCACATGGCTCTTGATGATTAACTGCAAGCTTTATTCCAGTTTATTAAAGTACAGCTTTAATTTATTCTAACATCTAAGGGAGCTTTGTTACGTTTGTAACAATGTAACAATGAGCACAGTATTTTTAATTTATGAAGCTCAGATTTTACTACTACAGTAGTTTTAAAAGGAAGGTGTACCTATAATTAAGTGCATAAGGCTTTCAAATAAAGACTTCTGAATTAAATAAATCCTTTATGTATAATAAGGTGTCTTTCAGATAGTTAATTCAAAACTTTAACAGATATTATAGTAGAAAGAATGAGACACTTTCAGTCGCTTGAGCAAGCACCGTTGAAAACACTGACAATGTGTATTACGCTTCTGTAGATTTTTTACTGATACCAATACTCCTCTAAAACAAGAACAACGAGTAAATTCACCAGATACTTACAAAGTTTAGTAATTCACTCAGGTGAGGTCAAATGTAACAGATAACGCCTCATTTTAAAACACAAACACCAGACACAAGATGAGATTAATTTGGTACATTCTGAGCCCGTTAATGTAAACGTCAGTTCAGTACACACCTTGTGAGAGGCCTGAAGTATCTAGCACAACCTGGCAAGAGATTTGGACATGCTAAACTGTACCCACTTATGAAATCTCTAATACATACAACAAGTAACAGCTCAGTCTGCTCTTTCCTCTTCCCCCATCAAGCACAGTTTAGCTCTGCATGGCTAAAACTATGCCTTCTCATCTGCACATTACAATCACTTTATAGGACCATTGGTCTAAATCCCTGTTCTACAATAAATACCTAAAATATCTGAAAAAGTAAAAACTTTCACCCAAAATGTCTTTTCTGTCGCCTTAAACCAGGACACCATGCTCAATTACACCCTGCCTCTACTGAGCCAGCAAAGCCTCCTGGTCTGCTGGTATTTCCGAGTAGCAGTCCTGTCTGCTCTACCCATGCCTGAAATACTGCTGTACCCCTTTGCTCCAGACAGGCAGGGCAGCACACCTGCTTTCCTATCAGTTGCCTGTTCCCATTTTTTATGCAACAGCTTCAAGAACTGAACTGCAACAGATTTTGAACCCTTCCATCACGCTCAGGGTCTGCTCAAGGAACTGATTTCCCTTCCTAAATTACATCTTACTGAAGCCCTTGCTCAGGAAGGAAGATACTACCCTTTGTAGACACCATTTTTCTTGTCTATAATAATGCTTAAAAACAGATGTTGATTTAGGTTTTGATCAAATAGATTTGGCAACTTCTGTACTGGTTGGAGTTGCTGAATTTTATTTCTTCCAACTGACCTGAGTATCGACTCAACATCTCTGTTCAACATATGCATATGTTACGGTGTCTTTAATGTTGTGGGAGCACCCAACTTCATTTACACATTGTCTGGAAGAGTTTAAAACACACAGTGCATAAATAAGATGGAGCATGAGAAAGTGGTAGAATGGCTGGGGCACAAGCTGCTGAAGATGCTGGATTATAAAGCCGCCAGAAGAAATTCAAATTACAGTAGCCTCACAAAAGATGAATGACAGGAGAACCCGGCAGTTATTGTTGCACAAGAAATAGGATGGGCCAGGTATAAACGTAGCTGCAAAATCTGTGAAGCCTGGAGTGGAGCACGGACCTGAGAGGTGTCAACTTGAATGAGAGGCTCAGGCATAACAAGAGTCTGGCAGATACACAGGATGAGGGGAAAGATAGAAACCAGTGCCGGAGTTGCTCCAGAACAGCCCGTTTAGAAACAATGAGTAAAAAACTCACTGCAGTGAAAATATCAACCAACTGCTCCTTTTATTTGTTAACAAGCCATTTCAAACCAAAGTAAACATTACTCTCTAGAAATGTATTTGCTGTGATACAACAACAGGTAAAAAAAATAGATATTTTAATTGCAAAACTTCACAATGTAATTAGATGCTAACATGCTGTCCAGTACACTCAAAGTATGTACAATTATGCCCCCAAAAATGGTAATTTCATAGCTTCCTGTTGGCTCTGATGCAAAGCGAGGAGATACATTGTGATAAACAGTTTCCTTGGTAACTTTCCCAGCTGGAAATGAGTAACTTATATTTAAGATGACACTACAACTAAAGTACAGTAGTAGATCTCAGCACTACTATCTTAACAAAAAATTTCCACGCAGGTAAAAGGACCGATGTAATACCATGGTTTGGGATCCAACCTACTAATTTACGTTGTTTTAATACTGTTATTTTTAGGCCTTTTTACTTCCTTAGGCCTGTGCTGTATTTTGGCTTTTTACAGAGTTTTTTATTAAAAAGTTTGTGTTCTATCACACACACCTCATCATGGATATAAGAAGGCTGTATCCTCAGAAGAAAGGAGAATAACCTTATTACAAAATGGTAACTCTGGGGAAAGTCCGCATCTCTGTAATGAGCCAGATGACCACACATTCTGAAAAGAAAGGAGGGGAAAAAAGCTGTAAATTACAAGTGTACTTAGTATTTAGCTAGCATTTATATGTTCAAATGCAATCAGAGGAAAACTATACATTTTATCAACATAAATCCCAATTCTGGCCTACAACATCGATTCTGTGAAAGGATCCATTCCTGCAAAGCCCTGAAGTAGAGGGCTGGATGGAGACACGTTGAGATGGTGCAGACACGGTAAGAAGGAAAAGCCTGTGTGTCTTCTGCACTACGAATCAGGATTGTACTCAAACAGGCAAAGAATATGTTTTTTGCCTTTTAGGACTAAACTGAACCACTGTTCATTCTGTCAGCTTCTAGCAAACGTAGTGTGAAAATGGCTACCTTACTCTATGTTTTAAATTTTCTAAGATTATCTCCAGGGGGCTAGAGTGCCTCTCCTATGAGGACAGGCTGAGAGACTTTGGGTTGTTCAACCTGAAGAAGAAAAGCTCTGGGGAGATCTTATAGCCCCTTCCAGTACCTGAAGGGGGCCTACAGGAGAGATGGGGAGGGTCCCTTTACCAGGGAGTGTAGTGATATGACAAGGGGTAACGGTTTTAAACTGAAAGAGGGGAGATTTATGTTAGATATTAGGAAGAAATTCTTTACAGTGAGGGTGGTGAGACACTGGAAGAGGTTGCCCAGAGAAGCTGTGGATGCCCCATCCCTGGAGGGGTTCAAGCCCAGGCTGGATGGGGCTTTGAGAACCTGGTCTGGTGGGAGGTGTCCCTGCCCATGGCAGGGGGGTTGGAACGAGATGATCTTTAAGGTCCCTTCCAACCCATTCTATGGCTCTATGATCCAATGCAGACACCCCAGGATCTTCCTATTCCTTGCTCACACTCTCCATAGGGTCCCCCCTCCTCTTCCTAACGCTATTGCATGGGTTTATAACCCATCTGTTTTTTCTCTCTTGCCTTTGGGGGCTAAATGTAAATTACCTGTCTAGAAACAAGAGTGAAAAATCTAAGTTCAAGTCAATGGAGCAACATAGGAAACACTGGGGTAAACATTGACCAGGTCAACAGAAAGTAATTAGTACTGTAGCAGCCTTCTGCTTAATTATTTTGTAGCTTTCGCAATGGAAATGTTAATGAAAACAGTGAGGTGATTTTACTGATGAAGTATAAAACAAAAGTAGCAGACTGGACTTGTTGGCACCAAGTGTCAGACTGAACAAAAGATGACACGGAGGACAGACTGCAGAGATGGTTCCATAAACATGAAGCTCAGCAATTTAGGTTGGAAAAATACCCTGTTCTGGGTTAGCCCCAAGTTTGTTTTTATAAGAAGTGGTAAGTTTAAAATAGTATAAAATCCAGCTGTTTCATTTTTATAAAAAAATCTTTTACATTGATATGGGGATTTAGGTGCTATTCACCATGTAAGCCCTATGCATCTTCCAGCTTACTAGGTATTGCCCTGGGATGCGGAGAAGCAAGAGTTTAAAATTTCCCCTCTGTCTGATTCAGAGCAGCGGTCTTAAATATTCACCAGAACAAGGACTGGAACCTGTCTGTCCCAATTTACGGGCAAGCGTGCTAATTACCAGACTATAGAGTCATTTGCTCGCTCCCTCTGGCCCAAAAAACATTTACATTTTACCTCCTCAAACTGGAGGAACAGACGGACCCGTCCCGGAGTGCCACGAAGCCGCACTTCAGGGAGCGGAGTCTTTGTTTAAAGCCTCCCGAAGTCTGGCTGGTTGGAAATCTGAAACTAGGCTTCTCGTGCCGCATATCCCACCTTATGCCCTACCTCATGTTCCTCAAAAGGTGCCAGAGATTTCTTGCAAAAACTGAATTAAATTGGACATTTCGGCAGCATCAGAACGAATTAGCTGACCCCACAACCTCACACATTTGCTAAACTCGAGCTTCATTGAGAAATGTCGGCTGAACCAAATCTGCATTTTTGGGTTAATATGAATTAAGACTTTTTGATACGTCCCAGTCCTAACCCTGAGAGCCAGCAATTACAGCTCCTATGGCAACTTAGGTGTCAAATCTCGGTTTTCATGGGGGCAGGGCAGAGAGAGATATTGTGTATTCTGAGGCACAATTACATCCATACTGTAAAGCACCTGTTTGATTACCTGGAGTAACACTTTTCACAAGAGTAACTAAACACAAACACATTTTTGCCCCATTTTGTGCTAATTACCCTTAAGGGTATTTCTGAAGAGCTAAAAAAATCCAAAGGGATTTTAAATTTAGATGTGATAAGGGTAATACATTTTTATCAATATTTTTCACACATTATATAATACCTCATCGTATATCCCCTAAAGACTTTTATACCAAACTAATTTAGAATCTGGTTTAAAACTGAATGTTTTAAAGTAAAAGAAAACGTAAGAGCATTTTACCAACCATTTGGCCTGTCTCAGCTCTGCTGATCTAAAAATGATACCTTAGTCCTAGGATTAAAGCATTTCAGTAGTCCCAGTTAGACCACGCTGATTTTTAGAGAAAGAGTATTTGTAAGCTCGTATGTATAATAGAACTAAAACCAAACACTTGCACAGGATAAAACCTCATATCTGAGGGAACAGATGATGTTTTCCAAAGTTAAATAAGTGTCAGATGTATAACTAACTACTTGCATTGCAAATGATATAATGGGAAATTTAACCGGTAAGAATTTAAATTCAAATCTTGTTTCATGAAGGCTATGACAGTTTGCCATTAACATTTTAATATATTACATATGAAAATGTAGGCTTAAAACAGACTTTGCATGAAAGATTATTCACACAAACATACACCGAAATATCCACTCATTCAGTGTGTACATAAGATTTACGCAAATTTGTGGTAAAAGGATTATTACCTCTCCTCCCTTCAAAAAAAAAAAAAAGCTTCTTATTCATACAAAAGAATGAATCCACACAAGCAAAGCTCTTGTAATATAACACTGTGTTTACATTATTCCAACCCATTTCTGTCACGGTGGATATGTGAAAGGTAATGTGAAAAGGAAAATAAAGATAAGCAAATAAATCCACTGAGAGACAGAAAAGACTGCATGCATGTAAAAGCCAGTAATTTTTAAGGGGAATATTTAATGCTTTAAAAATCAAGAAGGTATCTCTAAGATTTTGTAGGGGCTGTTGCATGCCATTTAGGAGTATATACCAGATAAAGATATTTAAGATGTTATTCATGCACTAATGAAATCTCATTTCACATTAATGTACCCTGACTTCCTTTCCAAAACCAACACATTCTAACTGCACACATGAGAAATTCAGCAGAATCCAATCCGTATGCAAAGTTCATCTTTTTCATTCTTACCCACCAGTACATTAATCTTCTGGATGAGAATTTAATGATACAACCAATGGCAGACCCAAAATCTAGTGTATGATCCAGAAGCTGTATCCACAGCACACATGGAGTTCACCAGAAACACTATTTTAGATCTTTCTTGTTCTCTGGAGTAAATGCTGCTGAACTCCTACACTCCCTCAGCAGGGCTTTTGCTCCCTGTCTCTGGCCATGGTTCTCTGCAAGCACCCACCAAGTAGAGAACTCACCAATTTTTGAGTATTTTACCCAAGAGGAGAAGGTATTAAAGACAGAGTGAGAAGTTCAACACAAATCAGGCAGATAATTAAATATCCATATAATTTTGTACAAGGTTGGATCAGCTGGACTATTGTTCTCATTGCTACTTAGGTGCTTGAAAGAAAATAATTTTACCAACACAAAGCATATCAAATAGATTTAGATATACCCTTAACTGAAAATAAAAATTCCCTGTCACTTGCAAAGTCAGGATTTGGGAACAGTTATCAAGTAAAGACAGACACTAAACTTCCTTAACAGCACCGAATGTTTTCTTTTTTCATCTTTCTTCTTTTACTTTCCTAATAAGAAAAATTTCTCCTTGTACTTTTCTGATCAGAAAAAATACAACTGTTGATTCTCAATATGCTTAGATAAAATAGTGATGAAGAACTCTTCACTCGCAATTTTTTTAAAAAAAGTATGTTCTGGAAGCATTAATTGCCTGCTTATTTGAACTCCAACTGCTAATTTTAACTTCAATTTTGAATAAGGCCATCACAAAAGCAGTATACTAATTTTGGAAATTAATTTCCTATGCTTTTCGGGGGGCTAGGGAGGAAAGGAATGGAACCATTTTGCCGTTCTCTGGAGAGTAGTTTTTTCTAAAATACTATGAACACTACTACTGTAACACTCTGGTGCAAGTTTTTTCTAAAATACTATGAAGAAGGAAGTGAAGAGAATATTTGTACTCAGCTGCTACTCTTGCCATGTGACTCTAGTTGTTGATTTTGTCTCATCTCCTCTCTTCTTTAAAGCTCACTTTGATCAGTCTTCATATTACAATTTGTCTGCTCCCAATCCAGGACTAACCATTCCACACGCACCCCTTTCTACAAATGAGTTTAACTATACGTGAATACATAGCTGCATACACACCCCATATTTGTCATCTGTAAAAACATATATATATGTATATATAAAAAACTTTACTTTCAGGAGAACATTCCAAAATGTATTTAACAAAAATTTGAATACTTACTTCTCGTTACATAGTTTAACTGTACACAGCCAATAGTCAGGGTTCATGGCTGTAAGTAAACCACATTTTTCTTGCAAAATTCCCTTCAGGCTATGCCCGTGAAAACAACTCCCATCTGCGTTTTCTTCAGACCAACTTAACTGAAAACTTGAAGGATTTGGCTTTTCAGCAGGTAGCACTGAACCAGACAGCTTGCCAAACTGATTCTGTAAGTTCACAACCATTTCTGTACAAATAGAAACAAAAAAACCCAAACAACAAGGGAAACATATTACGTATTAGAATACTACTTAGAGATGATTAATACAGGACGAAAATCGGGTATTTGTGCCCTTTTTATTTTTTTTTCTCCTTAAACCTCTGTGTGGAATACTGAGAAACCCCACATTCCATTTAAAATTCAACTGTGTCATGGGCTTTAGGGAAAGATTTCGAAAGCTAATTCAAAACGTCATGTCTTTCCTATCTAAAATGATATTAATAGAGGGGTACTCCAAATGCATTCCCCAAGGAAAACATATAAAATCCATTTGATACTGCTGGTATTTTTATTCTGCTAGAAAACACAGCCAGGATGCCTTTCGCTGTATTTATCTGGTTGTATGCTACCACTCAGATGGGCTAAGATTTTTTTTTGAGCAGTTTCCTGTGTATCAGAAGGGAGGTTTCATAGATATACAATCTGTATAAGGTTTAAGGTTAAGATTTTCATAGTGCAAATTTCAACCGGGAAAAAAAAAACCCAACAAAAAAAACACTCCAGCTTTTCCCACTGTGAAAAGTGAGTAAGTTACTAGTGAAAGAATGAGTTACGGAAGCTGAGAAGGGAAGGTCTAACAATAGATCAGCAGACACAATATGACTGCCTAAGCCTTGTCTCCCCAGGATACAAAGCAGGTTAAAAACCACTGTTGTTGGGACTTCAACTTCTTTTTATGACTTGTCTCTGAATAAACTTATTCATAAACTGGAAAAAAAAGCAGAAAAGACATCCTAAAGTAGTCCAAGGACTGGGAAGCTTGTCTTTCAAGCAGCCATTAACATCTACCATCAAAAACAAAGGCTGAGGAAGGTTTCTGAAAACCTTTATCTGGCATGTGAGTGTTCCAGAGCACTCTTTGTCTCCACTATTTTAAATTTGGTTTAAGACAAATCTTGCCCAGTTGCAATGGCATTATGTGACATTCCTCCTTGCAACAACCAGTGGTAAAGCTCCATAATCTAAGTGGTCGTCTCCTAGCTCTAAGAGAAACAGAACCAGAAGAGGAATCTAGAATGACACAGAAATGACGAACAATGAATCATTACTCACTTTTTCTTATAAACACAGGAACTAAAGGGCATCTGAGCAAGTGATCAGCTTCAAATAAATAAACCTAATCCTTCCACGGAACATGACTGGAGTGCAGGATCAACCCTACCAAATTTGAAGAGTAAGAATATTTTCAAAACCCCAATTGCATCCTTGAAGCAGAAATTCAATGTGAGTGATTCAAACCAAATGGTATTATACAATTTGTTTAGAAGTCCCTGAATCAATCACTTCCAGAACCTGGAAGAGTACATAAAGGGAAAAATATCACTTGGCACACTTAACATCTCTCCAAAAATCTGCTGCTTACTAGAAACTATTAAACATAGAAGGAAGAACTTCAGATCTAACTTGGTTGAATAAAATGCTGTTTTTCTGTATTTCCACAGATAAGTGGCAGGTTTTGGTTTTTTGTTTGTTTCCTTTTGTGGCAAGGTAAAGCACTAATTTCTTGTAAGTACTACTGGAGCTACTAAAATAAAGTAGATGGACCTAAATTCCGACGATGTATAGCTAGCTATTCAATCAAGGCCACGCTCAGACAAGCCTTTCTCACTTTCTAAAGAAGACTGCAAGAAGGCGTGGGAGACAACAGGGACATGGCGAGGTCTACCAAAGGACATATTGAGATATGTATAAAGTAAAGGAGAAAAGGAACAGGAAAGCTATGGAAGACTGCCAACGACTCACAAAATTGACAACTGTATAAAGGCAACTAACAAACCAGTGAACAAAACGGCAGTAGGTCATTAGGAAGAGTGGCAAAGGCAGTTTCAGTTAAGCATGAGGAAAATGTCTGTTTGAAGAATTCCAGCCACAGGCTGTAAAACAGTACTACATTAATTGTACCCAGAGATGAAAGAGAGAAGAGAAAGCATTTTAAGATGTAAATGTTATCGCAGCCAGGGCTGCGGATTTTCTATGATGGGAAAAGTTGGAGCAGATTTCTGTCTTGCTGGGAAGGCAAAGTTTACTCACGTCTTCTCTTAAGAACTTTAGATTTCTTCTTGGCTGAATAAAACAGTGGCTTTTCACATCTCCACAGATACCTACCAGCAGGAGACATAAGAATTGTTAAGAAAAAGAAAGCAGGAGCAAACAAGTAAAAGAATAGTAATTTCCTACAAATACTACTTGAGCTATTAAAATAAAATAAAAATAATTTAAAGGTTAGTGCTATTAAAAGCCCCAGCACGTCTAGGAAGTCTTTCTTCTGAGTAGGCAAACTGAGGCATGTAAGCCCAGATCTACTGTAATCAATTAAGTGTGCAGTTACTTTTCACAGAAAGTGAGCATTTAATTAATATGCTGGATAAATATTTTGAGTGTAAATAGAAAATTAAGATAGGGATTTAATCGCTCTATTCACCCAAGCTTGATACAAATTCTTAACCTTTTTAATTTCTGTGGGGGTCAGGATTTCACATAAAACTTTCTACCTTAGAAAAAAAATTGTACTTAAAAACCTCTTACTTGGCTCTTTCTTCATCCAGTTTCTTTTGCTTCACATCCAAGGAACATTTGATAACCTTGTACCACTTTTTGAACTCAAAATAGGGACCACCTGAATAAAATGTTCACATTTTAGGTTGGAAAGAAGTTGAAGAAACATGTAATACACAGAAGGTGGTCTCCACACAGTTAGACCCTGCATCTACAAACCTGTGTGCAAACCTATCCTAAATTCTATGCGCTTTCAGAAGACATACTTGATCTAACAATTCTGAAAGGAGAAATGCAGAAATGCAGTGAAAGAACAGCATGTCTAAGAAGTGCAAAGAAGCTCCTTAGCTTAGAACAGATTTCATAGATTTAGCACAGTTCAAACGTTTTCCCTCCTTTCTGAAAGCTAAGCCTAGGAACTACTCCTTCTCTACCAAATGAACTAGATTTCCAGTAAGAAATGGCCTTCACCTGTTTGAAAGTTGACTTCAAGGGATTAATGAAACTACACATCATGCTTAGATTTAAACAAATAAGACCTAAACAAGCTCAGGTGTAAGATTTCAAATAGTTTCATCAACTCCTCACTGTTTATTCTACTATCCATGAAATGTTACAGGGCACGAAGAATGAACTAGACAATTGTATTCATGTCATATCAGCCTCCCGTGTTTCTGAGCACAGGAACTTCACTCCGTATCTGAACAAATATTTATCAGCACATGCAAAAACATTAAGGCATTGCCATTCTAGCAGCCCATTTACCATCCCTGCTCCAAAGAGGCACAGGACTGAAGCAGACGAACTGGGTACAGTAAGTATAAGAATTCCAAAGAGAACTGTGGTGTAGATTTATATATTTAAAATATAATCAACTCTTGTTACCCATGGGTGGACTATCTGCATTGTGAATTAACCAGGCTTTGCATTTCCCCATCACCTCAGCTGCACTGCGTGCGATGCTTGCATCATGTTTAGCTTTGCCAGCTAGCTGTTTAAACTGTTTTGAAGGTGAATATACTGTTCTTATAATCAGCCTTATATACATTTTGTATTATCTGCATTTTTGCTATTCAAGTTATCCTGCTATAAGATGTCTTAAATGGTAAAATATGGATGGACTCAAAAAGCAACAGACAAATGAAGGGATTAAAGACCCTTCAGTAATTCTTAAAATTCAAAGGGGTGGATACAACTTCTTTTATTAACTCCTTAAACCCAGAGTTTTAAGTCAGTACTCTTAAATTGCTGGGAGGGCAGTCAGGAAGGGAAGGAGACAGAAATTTTTATTTCACTTCCTATGAAACATTAAGCATGTGTCACAAGCAAAACTGTTGTCAAAGACATGATGCTGCTCTATAATAACCATTTACCTGGCCAGTACTGCCTGTCTGATGTTCATACAGCTGAGCTGACTAGAAAACGCACAGTTCTGTGATACACACTTCATCTGTGTAGCATTGTGTTCATTTGAACATGAACAGTATTGTGTATGTGTGCAGTTCATAGAACCTACTAGGTAACTACAACTATCTACTACTGTACAGCTTCCAGTTTGTAGAAGCTGAAATACCATTTTTTTTAATAAATTAAAAAAAAAAAAAGACTAGAGAAAGGATAGTTAAATCGAGAATGGAGTCAACATAAATTGCATCTTTAAAACTCGGTATTAACCATTATTCATTTCAGCACACTAACTTTGAGAAAATGCCAGAGGCAGTTTTGAGATCTGGCACTAATCAGTGCTCTAACAGAAATTCTCACATCAGCTCCTCTGCACAGCTGCTCACCATCACCCCAACAGTTTAAGGATAGGGACAACACAGCACAGCATACGGATCATTTTGCACCAGCAGCTTTTAAATTAAAAAGGTGGGCAAAGAATGAGCTGTTAATTCCCAAGGGCAGTGAGACTTGTTAATTGGGGAGAAGCCCCATTAAGACATTAATGGCTTTGAGCCTCAGCTTGTAAGCAGTTGCACAACTTCTACCTGTCACTATCTCATACTTCAAGTTTTCAAGGGAAATGTAAAGGAGAAGAAAAAAAAAAAAAAGGTCCAAAACAAGTTTGTGTGTCCACTTGAAAATGAGAATTACCAGTTTTAGTTAACAGTGACAACTATCTCTAGATACAGCAGTAATTGTGCTCATACATGGCTAACACCAAATTTATTATTTAAATAAATTTTCAGAAAGTAACAGAAGGGTCAAAATGGACCCAAAACTGGATGGAAGTATTAAAAGATAATACGCTGTAACATATCTTTGATCTTATCTTCAACTGTAATCTGGATCAGGCCATGGAACATCTTCCTGAAGATTTCTAATCTTTGATTTGGTCTTTCTGTCCTCAAAGAACCACGTTCACACCATTATCTTCTCTATCTTAATTGCTGCTAGCTTTTCCACACTCTCTCAGGATTATTTGGACTAAGAAAATAGATTACATCTGAAATATGTTACACACTAAGACATTTTATTTAACAAGACTAAACAAGTTTGGATTTTATCATAAACGTGGTTTGATGCCCCTAATAAGTGTCTGCTATTTACGATCAAAGTGCGTTCCCTCTTTACTGCATATCCATTCATCTTCACTTACCATGCACAACACTCTGAAACAAGAGGCAAACATACACAAGGAGAAGCAGAAAAGTACCGAGCAAATATGTACCAAATTCCCCTATCCAGTACAACAAGACTTATGCAGGTAAACTGAGACAATTTTATGTGAAGATATACTGTTTTATTTGAATAAAGATTTGCCCTAAAAAAAATGACAAAACCAAATTTTAATGATCAATAAGACAACTCTTTTTAAGCCCGATCACAAAGTTATTGCATTTACAAAAATCATGAGGCTGCTTCTACTAGAATATTTATGTACCTTCTTTGTTGTTTTTATTTCTTTCTTTAGCGAAGTCAGAAAGTAACCTGAAAAAAAATAACACCAGGCTATTTTGTAGATCCAAATACTGCACATTTCACAAAAATCAAATACAATCCACAAAAATTACACCCTGATTTTACTCCAAGTTTCAGATTCAAACTGATGATTTTTACAAATAAGTAATAGATAATGTCTAAAATGTCTTTAGGTGTATGTTTTATGCTACTGAACTTAATAAAAATTCAAATACTATAAATCTAACATTACTAAAGAAAGAATGATCCAAGAAAATCATTTGCACTCTCTGAAATTTGAGATTTGTTACCAATTTGCCCGTACACTTACCATTCATAGTGATCATCTAATAAAAACAATAACTTGAGCACAACTACAATAACTGCTGCAGCCATAACATCATATTTCACATTTCTTGTTGATTTATTTCCAGGCACAAAAGTCAGGAAATCCGTTTCTCCAATGGAGATCTTTTTCACCACTCTACAAGTCCAATTATGCAATTCATCTGATTAATGTAAAGAAAAACATAAAATTAGTCCATTGAGACAAACTAGAAACACTTGCATGGTGCAAAATTGTTGGTCATTTGAGGAAAACAATGCTTACAAGTTTTAGGACCATTAGTCAGCCGTTTTTTTTCCAGCTGAAAAGTATTTGGAGGTATTTTTAAAAGTACTAGGCAACCTTCAGCGTGCTTACATGGAAAACAGTTGTGACTTATGTTTCCTCTATATATTTACATGGTGGAAAAAAAAAAAATCACATTTTTAATAGTGTTTTGGTGGTACTCAAATTATATTGTTGGATCATCCTGAACACTGTTGTGAGAAAGAATATCCCAAATCTACATAAATACTGTTCCAAAAAACCACAAAAGCCAAAGACTTGTCACGACCTTTTTTCCTGCATGTTGGTTAAACACCCGAGCAAGGATGGATCCGGTACCGCAGAGAGGAACGGGGCTAATTTTAACGAAGTGAGTTGGGTACGAAGAGCAGCCTGATCCTGGCAGGACAGTGCTCGCTGCTGCCCAGACAATGCCAGCCCAGGTTAAAGCTGGCGTTATGCTGCGAAGCCGGGCTGTGTCAAAAAGACACAGCTCCAGCTCCCAAAGCAGAGCTATGGTATCTGTACAGTCTCTCATTACGCTTATTTTTCACAGATACAAACCCCCCAAATTTCTCACCTTTCCTGTTCAGCAAGAAATACAGGAGTTGATTACATCACCATCAGATTCCACAAAGGTTAGCAACGTATGACTAAGTACAACCTTAATCCAGCTATACTTTGTATTCTCTTGCTGCCTACAAAGAGTTCAGTAGGAACTCATTTTTAATCCTCTCGCATATAACAGTAAAAGTTAAACAAAATCTGCAAACCAAATTTTTTTATAAATATTGCCAGTATACTTTTTGATTTTTTATTTCACATACTCTAAATGGCCTTTTCATTATTTAATGTCCCAAGAGGCACTGCCAATTCATTGCTTAATTTATTTTTTAAGAGTTGCTAGACAACAGCAGCGGCCCTTTTTTAAATTGTAAAAAAATGCTTCTACACGATAAAAAGTTTAGTTGCAAGAAAAAAGCAAAGGACAATATATTCTTATTTTACAGTAATTTTCAAAGAGTACTTAGCTTTGTATTTCTCTGTAATAAATCTGAAAATGCCAAACTTCTAACTGCTTCTCTGATTCAATTGATACTTCAAAATCTGAAACATAATATGATCTTCTATAGGCTCCAGAGCAACACTGGTGTAAAACTACAAAATAAGAATTTCTACCCTGGAATTTTAGTCCTAAATCTGTTGTTTGTCTTCTCTTCATTCGACTGTGAGTACAAAGAAAAGCCAAGTTGCTTTGTTCAACATAACTAACTGCAGACTAAGACAATAAAAAACCCCTAATTGTTGGAATGCTTTCAGAAAAAAACCTAAAAAATTTTCAGGCTATTTGTCTGTAGAACTCCTCTACAACGATAGTGGTATTTGATAGGAGGTAGCCCAACAGACACAGTTCACCTACTAGGACATACTGGTCTTTCTCTGGCAATTTAATATTCAAGACTTAATTTTAGGATTAACAAAAATACTCAATATTTATGCAACATTCGATTTCAAAACTAAATTGGAAATCAAGCGAGACACAAGCTGATGTGTAATACAGCATAATTTGTTAATACTAAAATTAATGCTAATAGGCAATATTATAGAATATATTTTCACTATTATATATAAGGCAATTCTAGCGCTAAGCAATCAGGTCCTAGCTTCATGAATCATTTAGCTAAAGTTAATAAAACAAGTGACTTCAACTAGTGCCTCTTAGTTCTCATGGATACTGAAAGATTTGAAATGAAGTATCCACTCCACAGCCTTAGAGAGCCAGCACAGAGTGCCCCTGCATATCTGGGCCTATAATACATACTCTAAATGTTTGATGAAGGTGCTTTCTATAGAAATTATCTTTCAGTTCAAGCTTAAATGGGTATAAATTAGAAGGAAAAGAGTAGGCACTTTTAAAGTAGTAATTCAAGTCTTTTTGCTAGAGTTTAATAAACCAAAGAAAAATTTTATCAGTTCGGGGTTTGGGAAAATATTTACCAGGTAAATTAGCTTCCATCAAGTACTTCATGCACAACATGTCTGGATGAAGGAAGCAGCTGTCTGTTATATCTGGAAAACGAGGCAGGCCTAAAAACGCTGCAAGCTCAAGCATTTTGTTGTGTACTTCTTCATATACGGGCCACGACTGAAAGACAAGGGTTAGAGGGTGTTACACATTTGTTCTATTACCGTATTTGTTATCGATTTTAAATTAATTATTGATGTTAAATTTTGTATTATTTAATACAGAATTACTTATACAGACTCTTTTAGCACTCTGTCACTAAACACACATGCAAGAATGGAGCCAGACTGCAGTATAGCAAAGAGAAATGTGCTTGCTTAAAAGCCCACAAAATAAGTAAGGAACAAGTAGAAAGTTGCTTCAGACACACAACCAACCCACTACCTTTTTTGTGAAGTGATCAGTGGGTTTCCTGATGCTCCAAAATTAAAAGAACATGGGGAAAAAAAGTAGAAAAATACAGGTGCAACGGAGGGTGAACTCTCTGAAGAGGTAAGAGATCACAGAACCACAGAAGGGTGGAGGTTGGCAGGGACTGCTTGAGAACATCTAGTCCAAGCCCCCTGCTTGGTGGGCTTGGGTCAGCTACAGCAGGCTGCCCAGGACCGTGTCCAGTCGGATTTTGAGTATCTCCATAGATGTCAGCTCCACAAACTCTGTGGGAAATCGGCTCTGGTGTTTCACTACCCTCACAATGCAAGTTTGTACATTTTCCTTATGCTTAAATGGAATTTCTTGTATTTCAATTTCTGTCCATTTCCACTCATCCTGTCACTGGATACCACTGAGGAGGATCTGGTCTTCTCCTTTGCACCTTCCTGTCAGATACACATCATAACACCGCCCACTGTGTCTTCTCCATCTCCAGGCTGAACAGCCCCAGCCCTCTCAGCCTCCCTTCATTTGTCAGATGCTCTATTGCATTCATCATCTTGACAGCCTTTTACTGGACTCGCTCCACTATGTCCATATCTCCTTTGTACTGGAGAACCCAGAACTTGACCCAGCACTCCAGATGAGTCTCACCAGTGCTGAAGAAAGAGGAAGGATCATGCCCTTGACCTGCTGGCAATGCTCTGCCTAATGCAGCCCAGGACGATGCTGGTGGTCTTTGCCACAGAGGCACATTGCTGGCTCACATTCATCTTCACAGCATCTTGTCCACCAGAATTCCCAGGACCTTCTCTGAAAAGCTGCTTTCCAACCCACCAGCTCTCCAATATGTGCTGGTGTTTGCAGTTATTCCCCAATACATATTTATCAGCAAGAATATTGATCAATATGTGGCTGACAGGCCTTTAGTTCCCCAGATCCTCCTTCCTGCCCTTCTTTAAGACGGGTGATCCTTGCTTTCTTCCAGTCCTCAAGAAACTCCCCCAGTCACCATGATTTTTCAAAAATTGGCAGTGGCCTTGTGATGACACCAGTCAGCTCCCTCAGCCTTTGTGGCAGCGTCCAGTCACAGCCCATTAGCTTTCATGAGTCCAGTTTGTTTAAATATTCCTAACCTGATCCTCCCTCCACCAAGGGTAAATTTACCTTCTCCCAGACTTTCCCATTGGTTTCAGGGACCTGGCACTGGTGGAAGCCACTCTTATCAGCAAAGACCGAGGCAAAAAAAGACATTCATCACCTTAGCCTCCTTCTTGGGTCTTTGTGACCACATCCCCATTCCCATTCAGCAGCAGACCTACATTCTTCAAAACCTTCCCACAGAATCTTTAATATTTTTTTTTTATTTAGAAAATATCTACTTCTATATTTGCATATTTATTCATGAAAGTAAAACTGCAACTCTTTTCAAAACTATTGACTGCCTGAAGAAAGTTCTCCCAATTTCTACTGAGGTTTTGAAGCTAGAGGAGAATATAACTTGCAGTTAGATTTTGACATGCTTATTCACAATGAACTCAGCAGGACCTGGTGATGTTTGCGTAAGTATGGACTGTAAGAATTGACCCTTGTTTCTCAATACTTCAACTGTTTTATTAAGCATTCTTAATTCTTTGTATTTTAAATTATTACTTCTATTTACTATTTAATTATCTAAAGTGATCATTTTCAGTGGTTCAGGCTACTTTAGCATTTTAAACATAAAAAAACCAATGTTTTTTCTCCTTGTGTTGCCAGTTCTAATTTGGTAGAGCACTTTATCAGGTATTCATATTTATCAAGTCAATTTGTGTATAAGAGACTTTCCTTGAGGAAAGTGCATAAGAGGCTTTACGCTTTGTGCACCGGTTCAAAACTTTCCTGAACGAGAATGAATTCAGGCTTCTGTTTTTTCTAGACCAGAATAAAAACAGAGCAATCATGTTTAAAACAACAGTAAGACTGCAATGATGCATTTTTATTCAATCATTTGGTCTCATCTCTTTTAATGAGCTGTGTAGTCAATGCTCAAGTTTTATTGTTTTGGATGACTGCCAACATTTCCTTTTCTTTTTTTAAATTATCTCCCCTCAGACTGAAGTTCAGACTTGCTTAACTGTGTGAACACATGCTCCAGCAAATGAATAATTCTGCTGTCACTTACTATTACACATGCAACTTTTTGTTACAGTTAGGAAGTTGTATCCTGTTCATTATATTTTCTAAACAGTGTTAAAAATTGGCATAGACTGCTACAGGACTATCTTGAGAAACAAGAAAAACACGCATTACAAGACTTCTGCAGTAGACCAGGCTCATGGTACTTTCCATTCTTCTTAAAAAGCAATGCTAAAACAAATACCAAAACAATCTGGAACACCTGAATCATATGTAACTTCTCTCGAGCATATTTGGAGAAAAAATAGTCCCAGATAATTAAAATAAAAGCATCACATAAATATTATTCCTAATTAGACATAAAGGAAATACATTTTTCCCTTTAATGAAAAGCAGTTGAATTAGCAGCTTCTTAATAATATATCACAGATGAAAATAAATTAAGACACGGGAATCCAGTCATTTGAAGCATTCCCATTCTCAAACAGTGAACTATCTATCACCTGTGAAGTTATCTGAACAGTCTCATTTAACACAGAGGTACTTTAAGGAATGTAACTGCTAATGGAAGGGCTCAAGATAGGCGCCTTTATCACCTTATATCTGCGCTTCTCTCACTGCATCAGGCTAAGGGGACAGCTTTCCTATCCTAGGCACTAATGAATCATCTACCCCTTCCTCCTCAAGCCCAACACTGACTCTTGTTTCCAAGCTTTTCTTTGCAAGTTAAAGAGGTAATTGGTTCTTTTCCAAAATGGCTAGAAAACACTCTTTGCTTTGCAACGACAACTGATGCTTTCTTTTCTTTTTGAAGAGCAAACAAGTGGTGTAAAAACTACAAATAAAAATCAATACTGAGAGCTATCATCTGGCTCGTTTTAGAAAAGATGTTAACAGACAAAAAAATGTTTTTAATTGATGAGTGGTCATAGAGAGATGCAAACACAATTGGACATGCAGACCTAGGAAGGGCATATACTAATCCACCATAAAGACCAACCAAATCAATCGCTACTTTCCAGGGCTTAACTCCCCAAGCTCAGAAGCCTTCACTGTAGTACTCAACACAGCGCTGAGTCACGACGATGCCAGTTGCACCTAACGCCACGCTTCCAGGAGAACGCAGTAATCTCTTGGACTGTAAACTGCAAGCATAAGCTGGATCCGACACAAGATCACATCTCTGTAGGACGCATCATAGTAAAGATCTGAAGGCTGAAAGGTTGAGGACTGCAGAGACTGTAGAGCATTTCAGTCATCAAGCACTGATAATTTTTATCAGTCACTACATACCCTGTTCATACCCTGTTTAATTCTGAAAGAGCTATGTGTTCATAGAGCAAATCTCTTATTCTGCAAAGTTTCATATGTACTGGGAGAGTTAGAAAGAACATCTAAATTCCATGCGAGAAACATAGCAAATGTTAGGACAACATTATGAAAAAGCAAGATGCAGCAAAAACGCAGTGTCAAAATCAATAGAAGTTATCACCTTCAACCTAGCTATGTACCTCTGCCAGAAAAAAAAAAAAACCCTGATATCAAAGTCAACCAGCAAATCAATTAGGAAAGCAAGATCCGGAGCTGGGGTCTCTTTCAGGTGAAAAAACTCTGCCTCCAGCACCCCACAACTAAACCCCAAGGGAGGAGTACCTGGACAAGAGGGCACAGTGTTAGATCATACACCACACAATCTGTAACTTGTGCTTATCCAACCATAAATTATTTTGTGTTACGTATTTTCAAGTTGTGTTTCTGGGCTAAATATGAGGACAACTCCCCTGTCCATCAGCATGTGGAGTTACTGAGCTCTCACCTTGTTTCCAGAACCTGGGAAACTCTCCACATATAAAACTCAGTCACAAACCCTCGAGGGTGCTTAATAACTTCAGGAAGACTGACAGAAAACCCTTTTTAAGTTATGCCACCTGCTAGCGCTTTTCAGGTGTTTCGCAAGCTGAGATTTCTTCAAGACTGATCAACAATGCTGACAGAGCCTATAACTTGTCTAGATTGGGTACAAGGTGACCAAGATCTTTTCTTAACTGTTTTGTCTTTAAAATCTTCACATCCTATTCTCACAAATAAGGTAACTTCAGGTCTTCCCCAGAAAGCAATAAGAAAGATGACTACTAGAGAATATTCCCCCCCCCCCATCTTCACCTGAGCATATACACTATTAAGTCAGTGAAGTGTCTAGAACAAGATTTTCATGATAATAAATATTCATGAGAGTATTTAAATCTGTTGCCTTTATCTTCCAAAATTACATGGAATTTTTCACCTGTATCAGAAAAGAACAAGCTGGTTTTCAGAAGCAGATGAGCCAAACTATTAGCATGATAATCAGATCACAGTAACAGGTAATTGTTTTGGGTTAGCCAAGATTGCAGCCTCTCCTGCTTGTTTGGACAATATCAGAATGTTGCTGATCAACAAGCAGAAAGCAGTCTGCACTGGCTGGCTTTCTAGATTGATTTGCAGACTCCGTAGCTCCTGGTTTTACATGTGGTCTGACTGACTCTTCTTAGATGACTGTACAGGCTGTTTCCTTCTGTATCAGGACAACATTCCAGCAGCCATTACTTCAGTATTCACAGTTCAGTTTATTTTATGGTGACAATATTCTATCCTTTCTGAAAATAACTAGTTGTTCTAAATCCTCCCTTTTATATTTTCTCCCTTCCATCCTCCTCTCCTGTTCAGTACTTTTTTTGCAGCATAGTTCCCTTCTTCATCATCCTTCTACCTGTGAATTTCCATCCAGAAAACCCTTTCTTCCCATGCCTGCATATTCTCTAAAGCTCTACCTTCACTGTTCAGCAGTGGACATCTTTCCTAAGCCATCCTTTTAATGGCCATTTAATACATGAATCTAGTAAGATTCCTTCACTTTTTCATCATTGGCTTTTTGTTGAACTCTGGGAATCTTTGACATTTGGAGTTTGGATATAAAAGCCAGAAGAGCTTCATAATTTTTAAGATGACCAAGTCAACCTAGACCAAGAAGAATGTACCAAACTTCTCAGGAAATGGACTAAGAAAGCAATTTAACTTGAAGATTTGGAAAACAAGTTAGGACGCTTGGAGAAAGGGTTTTTACAACACAATCCTTGCATAAGGCAAGACACGTTCATAAAACAGAAGATATTTATTGGAACAATAATGAATCAAGTGGATGCCCTAATGTGTGTAAACACCTCTGAATATAGCCTGCACTGAAAAACACATTGCCAGGAACCCAAATTAGCTTTAAAATTCTGTAAGTTAAAATTAGATCCCAACAACAAGCACAGCAGTCAAGCGCTCTATGGAGCCTGGCTCACCTTACTTTGCTTCTGCTGCCCAACTGGTTCAGATATATCTGGTCGTCTACAGCAGAAGCCTGACGTGGGACGACACCAGCCACAAAGCACACAGGTTACATAAAAGAATTGACAGTAAAGACAATAACTGTATCAGCTGTGAAATTCACACCCAAATTACTATTGTAAACTGAATTAATGATTGGTTCACACGGTCATTTATGTACTACATCCTTAATGTTGTTGGCTAGCCCAAACTCCCAGATTACTGGAGATTATTTTTTTTTTCCATGCTTTGCATGTACTCTCATAGTACTACCCATCTGGCTACCTCCCATACGAACAAATCTTGCTGGTGTATATTTTTTAAACAACATTTTTTCCCCCTTGCCTGACCTCTGTCCACCTCTCAGGGACCACCCGCATTCCTGGAACAGCGGCAAACTAATACAACAGCTATCACGCACAAATAAAATGTGCACTGTGTTTTATTATGAACACAAACTTTAAAAAAGAAGCAGCACTCACTGATACTTTTTTTCCCCAGCTAGGTTAGATAGCAAAACTAATGTGGTCAACTCTGTTGCACTGTTCGATTCTGTGAAGTCTCAAGCTAAATTTTTCATGAATGTCTTCCTTGCCAGAACACAGGGTACACAGACAAGACACACACAATGTAAAGGCCAGGCATTGTAAGCTTTGTTACCACAGCTGGGTAGAAATGTCCCAGACTTGTGAATTGCTGACGAGTGTGAAAGTACATTGGGGAGAGCTCGCGCACCCTGCTCCTACATCCCTTCCTAAGTAACTATCAGAAACAGGAGAGTGGATTCCATGAGCCTCGAGTATCACATGGTGCAGCCATTTTTATGTGGACTAAACGAGTGGATAAATTTCTTCAAACCTCGATATCCATGAATCACATACAGGTGCTGATGTAATAGCGAGAGGGCGTGCCTGGAATTATTTAAAGGGAACCAAATGACAAGACGAACAAAGACGGGTGAAACTGCTACAAGTCCATTTAGATAACTGCTAAAAATATATATATCGCCTGAGACTTCTTC